>JAYKKI010000043.1:655833-1311666 GCA_039881145.1 Druceiella hillmani | reverse complement strand
AAGGCAGTCAACATTGTCGGACGAAACTAGTATTGTGAGATTTGCACTAAGATGAAATTATTTAATGCTGTTCTTTATCAATGTCATTTAAAACAATATATTTTCCTTTTTAATTTCGATTGACTTTTTTTTACGTTTTAGTTGATATATAATATTTCGAGTGGATATATAAATTATAAGCAGATATATAAATTTTATGTGCTATATTTATCATTAGAATTTATAAATGAGTAACAAAAATGTTGTTTATGTGTAGGTAATCCGGAGATATTGTTGGTAAAGTCTTTAACGTACATTCCAGCAACGTGGAACGTTTTTGTTTGAGAATATTGTGATACCATGTATTTCTCTTAAAGATTTTAAGAAGTATAATCATCAGGAATTTTTAATGTTCAGAATAGAATGTGAGATAAGAGGAAATTTTATTGGGAAATGATAATCATTGGGATTTAACATCGGAAGAGACTCTACAATGCGGCCAGTGACCAATACAAGAGGGCATTTTGACATATAATAGCAACCGGTCAGCTTTCAACTTTCTGGAAAAAAATGCAAGAATGATACAACGGAGTGTAATGATTTTTTTACATTGAAACTTACAAAAATGGAAGATTAAGTAATAATAATAGCTGGAAAATATTTGTTAGACTTCGGATTGAGTCGGTCAATTCGAAATGTGGAAGTAAGTAGTAATATAGCACGAAAAATGGGTTACAATTCAATTGTAACAGCGATTCATAGAATATGTTCCTAATTTAATCCAGAGCCAACAACAATTTAAACATTGTTATATCAAAGATTGAGAATAGTGAAGGTGGTTTATTATTTTTAGATTCTCCCGGAGAGACTGATAATATATTTCTTTTAAATCTGCTTTCAGCCAAAATTTGGAATATAAAGTAGCAGTTGCTTCTTCGGAAATAACTGTTACATTACAGCATTTCAGTCCTAAAACTGTCGTTGCATTTAGTTCATGAAGCAACACTAATTTGTAAGTATGAATAGTGATCCTAAATGTATGTTGTAACAATGTAAGCTATTGGATTTGGATGAATACATAATGTCTCACAAAAGAACAAAGTACTAAATTAGACCATGAAAAATATTAAAAATAATCAAGGCATCGACAATAGATTTCAGACCGTCTCTGCCTATGATATCGAAAGGCACGCCGGCTAATGAAATAAATACATGTACAAAAGCGTAATTTTTGTAGCAATATTATAAAAAATATAACTTAAAACAAATATGTGAGTACAACCGCACAACGACACTTAATCAAGACAATATGAGGATGTTTTTTTTTAAATTGTCGAAGATCCTATTAGCACAGATGCCAACAGGATGATTACACTAAATCTTCCATTCTGTGATATAGTTCACAATACAGAGGAATTGGTGAGCAAAATCCATCCTTAACTGCAAACTAATATGACAAATAATTTATTGATTATTTTACTTTTCAGAAAAAAGTACTCATTTTGTATGAAATGAGTCGTAGGTAAAAGCTCGTATTTTAATAGTTTCAGTAGCAATTATCGTTATACCACTGTTACTTTTATTTTATTATTTGTTTATCTAAAACCTAAGAATAAAATATTGAATATATTTGGCGTTAATTTTGTAGAAATTCATTATTCACAATTAAATGAAACTACGTGATATAGTATTATTTGTACTTTCTTTAATTTCTTTACCACTACCTAGGTTTGAATCTTTGCTAATACCTGAAGATGTTGTAATACAACGAAACCTAGGTCGTGGTAAAGAAATTAAAGAAAGTAGAAATAATACTACATCACGTAGTTTCATTTAATTGTGACTAAGAATAACATTTAATTCAAATACTTCTAGTTTTGCATGAAAAGGAAACATACGTAGCAAATTTCAAAATAATTTGCTACTAAATATTAATATCATTTCAAAGATTGTACTTTTAGAGTGGGAAACATTTCAAAGATTGTGCTTTTATGGTACTAAATATAATTACTTAGTTGTTTGTTTCTATGTTTTTTCAAAACTGTATAAGCACCCATAAACATATAAAAGGAATAAACATATTTTTTGCGGTTTTTGTTCGAAGAGAATTATAAAGACGACTGCGAGGCACATAAAAGATCCAAATGTTATTGAGTATTTAAGTAATAAGAAATGCGTTTTTATTTGAGTTCTCTATTGCCTGAATAATTTTGATACTTTTTTGTCAGAAATATATTAAAGTATTTAAATTAACATTTAAATACTTTAATATATTTATTCACTTTTATCTTAAATACAAATATACTAAATTGACATATACATGAATAAAAGCCCAAAACTCTTCTGTACCTTCCATACACCCATTTTATTGACACCCGTCCTTTCAATTGGTTTTTTTAAAACGGTTATTAATATCTTCCACTACTCCTTACTTGGATTAAATAATCTCGATTTAGTTATTGAAAATAATTTTTTCTATGGTGTGGCCAGAGCAAATTTGTTTTGTATACACGTTTTCTCAAAAAAGAATATACTTCCAAAAATTGCGATTAATATATCACCGTCTATACAGTTTGGGAAATAAATAATTTTTGCGTTTTTAAAATTTTTACGTTTTTTAAAATGAATTGTGGTGAAATACCTACTTTCCCTTTAACGTTATATGTAAAATTTTAGAGAGTGATTTTTACCAAAACTAAATTGGTAAAATTTTTTTTCAAAATTTTAATATATCATCATTTTACATTGACTTAATTTTTTAGACAAATCGCTTGACGCGTTTTTAAAAAAAAGTAAGTGTTGTGAAATTTCTACTTTTCCTGTGATATTAATTGCACAATTTTTGAGAGCGATTTTTCTCAGAATTAAACGATTCATATATTTTTTTTCGATGTAACATCATTTTTCATCAGCTTCGTTTTTTAGGCAAGCCTCTCTATGCGTTTTTGAATAAAGTGACAAATATAGTGAAATTACTACATTTGTATATTCCTGTAATTTTGATGCTACAATTTTTGAGAGCACTTTTTGCCAAAACTAAACAGTGAGTAATTTTTTTTTCAAAATTTCAATAAAATACAATTTTACATTGACTTAGTGTTTTACGATGGGATTTTTAAATAAAATTAAAATCGTGATGGAATTACTTTTCCTGTAATGTTAATTGTAAATTTTTTATTTTGTCAAAATTAAACGGTAAATAATTTTGAAATTTTAAAATAAGAAATATATTTAGAAGTTGAATAATATATAAATAAAAATTAAGGAATTTCATTGACAACATGTTTTACGTGACAATGACCTTAAATGGCAATAAGTTTCTTGCTGCCACATAACAATTTGGCCAAACCAATGAATTGCTTATTGTATTCATGTCCAGTATCAATATTTACTTTTTCAAAAAATGAAACTGATCGATCGGCTATGCTTTTGTACCTCACATAAAAATTCATTATCTTTAGGACATGCGCGATATATTCACGGCTTGATACTAAATACTAGGGTAAATTAACTCCGTCTTCTTGGGTAAAAGCTCCGTCTTAAATTAACTCCTAAAGAGTTTACTCCGTCTTTTCGGGCAAAATGAAGATTTCGTTTTATTTTTTTTAAATTTTTAATAATTTATCTCAAATCTCATTAGTTCATTTTATTGTCACTTTTGGTAAACATACGCCTCATATTTAAAACATCACCTATTATCAAAAGAGAGTTTTGAATTTATTTGAAACATTAGCCGAAAACGCAGTTTTTTTTCATTAAGATCCGCAATGTTTGCAATTATTTCTTGATTTTTATTCGATACTCCCTTTGTAGATATTAAGTATGTTCACCTTGTTGTTTGGGAAATACTGACGTCTTGGTAGTTTCCTAACAAAAGCTTTCCAAGTGTCGTGAACAAATTTGTGGATGACAAACGCTAAGTAGCTCAGGAATACATAAATGATGTTAACGGAGCAGCTGTAACTTTATAGAACGGTACTCAGCATGCCTAAATATGTTTCTATTACCATCGAATATACAGTATCTACTTCTGACTGTTGCGCTCCCGGGCAATGCGCATCAGCAACTTCTGCCCTAGGTTATTTTTTTTAAATCGATCGTCGAAACTGGTCATAATGTCTTACTGTAAAAGTTGGAATAGAATTTGAAATTTTTATTTATTCCTTCAGTCTAGAAACCTAGTGAATCGTTTGCTATATCCAGTGGTATAAAAATGTGGTAAATGTAACTAATATATTATAATGCATCACTCGACTTAAAATTCATACTAAAAAAAAGCTAAATGGTAATTTTTGTTGAATAAGAATTAGTTTTGATCACCATTATTTTTCAGAATAAACAACTTGTGTTATAAAACTGTAACAGAGTGAATTATGTACACTGACAATATAAGAATTATTGACTTAGCGTATAGAATGATAATAGATGCGAGAAATTTTTTCTTGAATTTAAGGTAGGCTCTAACTTCTTGCAATAACCCAAGTATCAGCTTATATTTTGTGCACAATAACAGAGAAAAACTGTTCTTCTACTTTTAATAAAATTCAAATAAAGTAGTAAAAATCCTTCAATATTAGATACACGGAACAAAGAAATTGCTTTTGGTCCACCGTTTTGTCTTTCATATCCCATTAGGATAGAAATAAAAATATCTTATATTATTGAATATATTATATTAATTTTAATAAATAAAAATATGAAATTGGTAACTTATCACATTGGTTTTTTAATTTAACTTAGGCACAGGCAAACATGCAAACAAACTAGAATAAAAATAAAATTTAATCCAATACACCCAATAAATTTTGTGTAACAAAAAAACTTCAGTTTGCTTGCTTCAAATAAAAAAAAAATTTAAATAAATTACATAACAGACAATATTACATATCTTATATTTTCAAATTTAAGAGTGCAATTTCATTTAATTAGTTTAGTCATCACCTCAAGCGCTTACTCACAATTCTCGATGAGTGCTACTTGATTAAGATTCACAGCTGATGTTATTAGAAACATTACCATTCCATCATCTTTATTCTACTGAGTCGCATTTGTTTCTGTATTTGGCGCGTTGATATCTAAAGCTTTCGCAAGCAGGGCGCGTTTTACTTGGAATTTCCATTTCTTGAAAGTCGTTCCATCAAATTTTTCTAGGTCCATTGTCTTTCCGAATTCCATTTTAGGTTAGAAATAGCACGTGTTTCTATTATCAAACTTTCAATACTATTTTACTGTTTCCATTCTACCTTGTTTATCACTCATACGGGTCTGGGGACGTAACCAATTTGAGTTGCAATAATAAACAAAATTTTCATAGGTTAAACTGATTGAAAATATTTATTTTATATATAAGAAGACTAACATTGCACAATATCTAAGTACACGACATGACACTTCGTATCTGTAACTTAATAATATAAAATTTAATCCGATATTAACTACTGATAAAGGTTTGATTTATTAGTTACTATCGTAATCATAACATTAAATAAAATGAATCTGCTATCAAATATCGAACTTACAACTCTAAGCTACCAATTAAAGCTAATATATATATATATATATATATATATATATATATATATATATATATATATATATATATATATATAATAGTTTCATTAAAACAGGCATAAAACCTTATATATTATCCTGTTCTTATATATCGGCCTTGCATTACATGTTAAAGTTTATACTAGTATTGATTATTTTGAATATATTTAGAATAATCAATAATATATTTAAATAATGTAATACAAATATAATACTTATATTAATATCTGGATGAAAACACTTGAAATAATTTGATATGTTTATGCCCTCGTAATTCGAGAATAGCAACATATTCTATATTTTGCTTTCGGAACGTTAATTACAAGCAAGAAAAAAAGAGAATGAAGTTCGTTTTGATCTACTTTTTGGACTGTAGTAATTTCTAATTTAATGTTCAAGTTAATAGATTCCTGTTATTCACTATTAGGTTATAATTTCTTTTTAATTTTTTTAAATTTATTATATTTAGACGCCTATTAAAAGGATACTAGGCAGTACATTTACATATTAACTAGTAAAATTAATATTTCCAAGTAGTTGAGTAGAAACGTTATTTACCCAATGAATGTACATATCCACCTAAGTGAGTATGGAACTTTCAGAATTTAGTATTACTCAAGTTGTATTAAACATTTCAATTACAAAAAAAACTTATCAACAAATTTATGGATATTTACAACATTCAATTTTATATTGTCCCCTGGGTATAAGAATATTTGTGGGTATGCACGGATGTGAAAGCGCTAGACAATACGATTCATTGTCTCTTGGTTAACAACCTTTAATTAGTTTGAGTAAAAAGAGAGAGCATATGAAAATATACAAAATTAGGTAAAATTTATCGTATTACTTCGAACCTGAGAATATAGACAAAATCGTGTGAAGACTATATTCCTACGTGTATTGTATTATACCTCACACAAGTCAAATAAACAAAATTTTAATACATTTACAATAATATAATTCACTATCTTGTTAAAGGGATGTTGAAAATCGTGTCTGTTGAAAAAATTTTAAATGCAACTATATATTACAGAGAAAAATATCTTGCAGAAAAACTATTGCCTTAATAAGTTATCAACAAACCTTGTTTTTATAAAATAATCGATTACTTTTAAAATATTCTAATCAAAACAAGCGAAAACTTTCCAATGTACAGCTTTATTAAGACCTAAAACTAAGTTTTTACGTAAATCCGTTTAATACTGCTATCATCACTTCTCTCACTGAAATCTAATCTCATACGTACAACCGTAATTGATGCATTAGTTTTTACGTGATATTTTAACAAACTAACGAATAAACAATTAAAGAAAACTATGTTGACGTTTATTCTATCCCGGATAGACCTCCGACATATTCTTTATCAATATTCAATATATTGGCTCCCCCCCCCAACCCCGCCCCCAGAACTCCCATCAGCAACGATAATCGAATCACATTTACTCAGTCTTGTTAGTTCCGCTTTTGAATCAGTCCTTAAGAGAATGGACCGAAAGCATAATTTTATTATATTATGCTATTATTAACTGAATGATTTTGCTCAATAAGTAAACAAAATTTTTTTTTCTTTTTGTTTCAATACGACACTTTCGTTCCAGTGCTCATTATTTCAGGTCAGTTGGTTGAGAAATTAGGAGTATCTATATAGATGCAGTGTATAACAAGGTAGAAGAAGTCTAAAAGAAAACTAAGTACAAAATAAAATAATTAAATTCCACGAGGCACGATTACTGATGGATTGGAATGCAAAGGTATAGTCAATATATATTGTCAATATAACAATTGGAACAATATATAAAACTGAGACAATAAAACAAAAGTTTCATGGACCGATATTGTTTAACGTTCATTTAACTACATAAAAGAGCTCAATTCTGGCGAGATCAAAGGCAAAAAGTGATATGAATATTTTGATTGAATTACAACAGAAAGTTCAATAACCCGGACAGATAAAAGCTCTGTTCCTCGACGTAAATAATCACGGAGCAATCGCCTGTTCGCCGTAACGTCCCAAAACCGTTAGGTTAGGTTAGGTTAGGTTAGGTTAGGTTAGGTTAGATTAGGTTAGGTTAGGTTAGGTTAGGTTAGGTTAGGTTAGGTTAGGTTAGGTTAGGTTAGGTTAGGTTAGGTTAGGTTAGGTTAGGTTAGGTTAGGTTAGGTTAGGTTAGGTTAGGTTAGGTTAGGTTAGGTTAGGTTAGGTTAGGTTAGGTTAGGTTAGGTTAGGTTAGGTTAGGTTAGGTTACTTTGCTTGCACTTTAAACTTGAATTAACCCTTCAAAGTATAATTTGATATCATTTTATTTAATAAAATCTCATTCAGTATTACCAATTGTTTCATGTAAAATATGAAATATATTTACTTACTGACACGATGTTAAGATTAGTGTTAAATTAATGAGTATTACGTTTGTTTTATCATAAAAGTAACGTACGGTATTACAATTTTGTATATTCGGTATTTTAACAGTTTCATGTCTAGAAGTTGTTACTTGAGTAATAAACAAAACTGACTTTATGGCCCACTTCCATCTTAGGAATTAATGTTGTGATCAGCTTTTGATTATTTTAGGGATTAGATAGTCTTATCAAAATATTTGAATGTAGGTTTATCTATACTAATGCTTAGGTTTGGTGAAATTCTGCATAGTGCACATATTTACAATAGATAAAACCTAAATCTAACATGTATTTTTTGTCTCTTTTGAGCTTACCTTTATTGTTATGTGACCGTCAATTTCCCTCATTTTTCAATGTTCTTATACATTTAATTCTATTAATTATTATTTTTTATCTAGAACTATATATTGCCAATATAATACTTCTAATTGTCAATAACTCTTCTAATTTATGTAGCTTTTTCCAATTGCTTTAGTAAGCTCTGAAAATTGTATGACTTATTCATTCAGTTTTCAATTTCCCCCTGCAAAAATAGTTGAATGTCTATGCCATTTCACTCACCGTGGCCGAACGGTTCATATTCGCTTTTAGAGATATAATATTTTCCTCAGTCGGTTTGCCCAATGAAATATTGTGTTCCTTTTGAGGTTTAAATTATTCACGAGGAGGCAAAAAATTTCACGGAAATACAGTGACGTTATTTTTATTTTTTTGTGTTATTCAAATAATGCAATTCAAATAATGCAATTAAAAATAACTTACTATGAACATCATTATAAAGACGTAATGTGAAACTTAATTTACGACTAATTGCAGAAAATAAATAATATTCATACCTTCCATACGGTGTAATTATATTTTCTATGCATTACAGAAATTATTCAACAACTGACCATTTGATTCTTTTATATTAAAATTTTCGTAAGTTGTGTTTTGGGAATATATTTAGATTCCATAAATAAACAGCATAATGAAAATAAGTGTATTAAAAATTACCTGTATTTGACATTTTCCTGTTCCAATATATTTGGATTTATGCCACATAAATAATTGCACTAAAAATGCATTACAAATTTTAGAGTCGTATTTTATCTACACAAATATGAATGTTTCGGTTAAAGTCGAGAACTTCATTTGTATATATAAGGAATCTCTGGTGTGCCCCTCAATATATATTTTACCTATGGTTTGTTTAATTTATCTTATCTATAATTAAAATTCCTTTATCTTCATTGAGGTAATATGACCACAACCAAATGAAATCTTGGATTACCAAGTTGATCTGACATCGTAAAGAGTAGTATCGATATCAAAATCATTAAATACAAATTCGTTCTACACCCTGTAAATTCAAGTGTAAATTGATATAAGTTAAAAAACAATCCGTCATAATATTAAATGTCATAAAAATGTTTCTGGTTAATTTCAAACAATCCAAGCGTTTTCGAGATAATGGTTTTAACATTTTTGAAAGTTTAAAAAAAATCTATGAATTCTTCACCACAAAATCATTTCAACACATTTATAATATAGGCTTATACTACTCCTAGAAAGGCAAAAATGTAAAAAAATTCAGAAAATTTGTTTTAGAAATAACTTAGCTGATCATCCGCTGTATTCTAGTGACGCCACTTTTTTTCTCTTTTATATTTTTGTTCTCGATGATTTTCCAACATTGTGCAACTAGAGATGTTATAAGAAAACATGCTCCTTACTTTGCTTTTACATTTCTTTAATTGTTTTTTTAGGCAGTCTTTTATGTCATATGTTATAAATGTGAAATAGTGAACAAAACTTCTATTATTACAACGTAGATATTATGGACCAAAACATTTCTTTCTCTGTTGTTTCCATTTGCCATATTTTCAACATTATTTTATGTTAAATATTTACAATTATTTATAGTTATAAAAATGACAGAATTATAAAATCTCTAAAAAATACAACATTTTTATTCCCATATTTAACCCTGAGCGCTTGAGCAGATGAGGTGTAAGACTGGGTAAATTTAATGGAGTGAAAATCATTGTGAAAACTGTTCATTCTAAACTACTAACTAAATGTTAATTATTTGAAAAATATTTGTGGATAAAATTTATATATTTTGGTTACTTTTTTTTCTTCGACTATCCTGTAAACAGGTTTAATAAAATTTATTAGTTTAGGCAGCTCAGGTGTAAGGATATTTCACGGTAACGAAAGAAAGTTTATAGTTAAGCTTAGGAAATAATTACATGTTATATAATTTTATAAAATACACAGTAATATCAATAAACAAATATTATAGAATAAACAAATCAACTAAAATATAAGCACGTCGTCCTTCAAAATGTGCCAGTTAAGAAAGGACACATTTCGTAATTATTTCATATCATATTTAGTAAGAAAAAATAAGAGAGAGACAGTGCTATGCACTGTGATTTGAAGCTATGATTACCATGGTTTCTAAGAGGTTGTTCCGTATTTTCTTTTCATTTTTCACCTACGTCCATCGATGTCGATGTATTTTCCTGATTTAAATATTTTCTTTAATTTGTTTGCTTTCTTCTTTCTTGGTGATTTCCATTTATTCCGTTTATTTATTTAATAACTTTTTTTGATTATCATACTTGCTTTCCAGTAATTTTGTCAACTTTCTAATTTTTTTGTGGGTAATACGAAGTTTGATGGATACAGGATCATTTTGAAAAGTAATATCAATTCCTTTTTTGAAACAGTTCAAGTAGGCCTCCAAAACTAAATTTTAAATTATTTTGAGAAATTCTCAATCAAGGTTAACAGGTGCGTAATCGTACATTAAGTACATTTTATAAGTTTAATTCAGATAGTAGTGTGCCTCTATTTCAACGATCCTTACCAAGAAGAACCTGTCATTGTTCGGTAATAAGAGGGAGAAATGGTGATCAAGTTTGTAAGATTTTGTCTTCAGGCAGCTTTGATTGTATAACTGACTCTGATCCTAGAAACCCATGTGATTATATGTTTGAATTTGTGTGTTTAAACCGTTGAATGATAAAAACTAATAAACTGTAATAATTATTGTTCATCCGTAAAAGTTATTTAGACAAACCTTATGAAACTACGAAATCAATCTAAAAATGTTAATGGCAAATATAATGTGTTTGTAGTAATCAAAATTTTTATTTATTTGAAAATTTAATTACCGTCTCTTAAGTTTAATAATACAATAAAAACTTTAAGGTTAACTAATATTTATTTATGTTTTGATAAAGAAATGTAAATTAATTTGATATCAACATCAAAATATAATAAAAGTCTACTTAAAAAAATTATAGCTTGCTTCCAAGGGTATTTAGAGGAAAAATACCACATCGAATTACCATATATCGGCAAACTTAAAAAAATACTATTTTGTTACAATAAAAATGTAACAACAAATCAAAAAGGAAGGAAATTAAACGTAGAAGTAAAGAAATAATCTTTCCATAATAAAATATCAACGTTAATTCCTTGACCGACCTCAATCGAGCTTTTAACTTTCCCTGAACATTTTATCAGGGGATCTATTAGTTTTTCGAGTGAAGTTTTGCGTGGAATTATGTCTTGAGTTTTATAAAAAGCGTGGGTGTTTGAATTCAAATTTTTCTAAAATAATTTTAAAAGTGAATTCTATGATATGTTTAATTTAAAGGAATAATTAAAATTGAGTGGATTTACGATTTCACAAGACATGGGAGATATTTGTATTATAAATATATACTAATTAGGTAAGCTTTGTTATGAAATTTAAAATGTATGTGTTGAGACACGTGGTAAAAATTTATTTGGTTATTATAAAATGTAAATATAATTATCAATCTATTTTTATTATTCACCTAACCTAAAATGCAAATAAATTTTTCATTATGATTGGTGCATAAACCATAGACTTAAATTACTACGAATGGACGAATTTACTCGACATACCTTTCATCATCGAAATTGAAATGCCCTTGTGTGCGTGATTGTATATACGTGAGTTTTAGTGACGGCTTTTCACTAACGATGTTATATGGATACTATAAAAATAAAGAGGCATGTATTTAGTAAAATTTTGTTAACGATTTATTTTTCAGAGCCCATAATTATTAACGTGCCTCCAATTTAACATATTTTTAGGTATGATTAAATTTCATAAGAGTAACACCCGTCTGAAAAATGATTATGCAATACCTCGTATAAGGATGCCCTTCCATTTTTTTTAACCTTTAATTTTTGGTGTATTATTTTTACTGCAAAAAATGTCAATCTGAGCGTATTTATGTAGAAAATTTAATACCACGGCCAGAAAAACCGCAAATGCACTTAAACTTAGATTGAAAATAAAATAAAGTTGTACAGAAAAAAATAAGTTGTATATGGAATTTTTATATAGCGTGAATGTAGAAAAGTAAAAATATATGTCCAGATATTTTAAAATTACACAAATAACATATTACTTAAATCACCTTAAAGTACTAACTATAAACAAATTTTATTCGTTCTTAAATTGAAAAAATAACTAACACGAGTTCCTTATACAATGACACTACTGAAACTGCACATTGTAGTGATTTCAATTACACATTTATAATACGAGAAACAATTATGCAATTCGATATGAAAAAAGGAATTTTCATGATAGTTCCTCATATAATGATATTATTGCACGAAAACTTAAACATGTATTTCTACGATTCTAAATAATCCTTTTGTTAATTATTATAAAAATCACTGGCGTTTAAATCAATTAATCTTATTCAAATAGTTTCTCAAATTTACTTTTGAAAATTTTTTTACTTTTTTCATATCTTCACTTTATTTTCAAATAATTTTCAATTATCTATATTTTTATATAAAAGATATGTATATCTACTAAGAGAGTCCTGCTCATGGAATGATTAATTAAATTATCTAAAAATTGTCGGTGTAAATAAATTGTATAATAAACTGTTTTCACTCTCACTTGCCTTTCCAAAGTTAAAATTAGTTTTTAAATGTTTCTTAAAATAATGTTCACATTTTAATTATATACCAAATACATCTTTTAACGTATAAGTCAAAAAATTCTTACCTTATTTTGCGAAATCTTTACGAATTATAAATGATTCAGTAGTTGTTGATCGTAGCAGGGAATCCATACAAACTTCATAATGTATATATTTTTCAAATTTGTTGTCCACATTATATAGGTGCCTATATAATTTACAACCGATTCAATAAATTGTGATAAGTCTTCTGAAGTGTGAGGTAGTCTGTCTAATAATTCCGAAGACACGTCTTTTACATCGTTCAATAGAAATTCCTTTAAAATTTTATCATATAATATTGCAGTACTAATGCGTTTTGCGGTGGAAACTATACCGGAAAGAAAAGTGTTTTTTTGAACTTACAAGCAGTTTCTACTTTCACTCAATTTTAACTACATAACAAATTAACATTTTGTATGCAGATATAAATTATCTTATTGATATAATTTATATCTGCATAAACTATAAATTATATTATTGATGGGATTATCATCAAAACCACTCCTTAAACGCATGGCAAAAAAAATGTTTCTAAATGGTTTTGTTATATTTTATAAAAAGGTAAATATTGCAAATGGCCTTTTTGAGTGTAGTTTATGTATAAATATTTTAGACTTGTTATTTTTATTAAAAATCTAGCTAAACCTAAACGTCTCGTAGAGTTTATGATAACAAATTTCAAATTTCCAAAATATTTGTATACTTCATCGATTTTGTCGAATATGTCTTGTTTGTTAGTTGAGCACGAAGGTTTTTAAACCCAGAAAATTTAAAAAGTTCCTGGAATTCAAAATATGTCATTAATAAGGGTAATCAATAGTACAGTAGCTTCCGAATTCTCAAATTGTGATAAATTCAAAAAACCATGACAGTACCGAATGGCTGTCGCAGCAGTACTTGAAAGTAATCGCGTTGCTAGCATCACTTATATTTTTTGTTTGAAATAATTAATATGTCTAAATGTAATTTTGTTCCCCCATTTTAGATCTTCCTTCATTTCAATACATATTGTGTAATTGCGTAATAAAGACAAACTAAATTTTACTACCATTTTCATCCATTAAAACTACTTTGTCAACGAAAATATTTCCCACAAGTTTTTACAAGTGACACGAATAGAGTGAAATATAATATTTTTTTGGCTTTGTATTTGAAACATGGACTATATGATTCGTTGTTTAATTTTCGGCCAAGTAAACTGGATATGTTAAGATTTGATGCGATTCCGTCAAATGTAATTTAAATGAATACACCTGCAAATCTCATTAAGTAAATTAAAGTAAATTTTCATTAAATTTGCTTTTGTGAAGTCGTGAAGCTTAAGCAAAGAAACCAACTGAAAGTTACGAAAAGCTATTCACAGTCACAACCATAAATCCTAGAACTTGATTTACAATTGCTGATTCGTCTCCGTGCAAATCATTGCCTCTATTAATATAATCTAAATGTGTTTTGCCGACAAATTCAATATTTTCCCTAAGGTTAATTTCATCAATAGCGATGCTAACAAATAATTGTTTTTTCGACTACAAATATATGCTTCTTTTAAAAGAGTGCCATGAACCAAATAATTCCCAAGCTTAAAATTTCGTTTTTCAACATTTTGCACAAAAAAAATAAATTTAAATAAGTTCTTTTTTTATTTCAATTCTTTCGTTTTTGTCAATATCGTTTAATACTCCTTAGTTGTGTTGGAAAGAAAAATTTAAATAGTAAATATAAATAAAATTACAATACGGTAATAAATTTCGTTATCTAACTGTCTTAGAGACAAAATTCAACAAAATGTAGTGGTTTAAATTTGTAAAAACAATTATTTACAGTTTCTCTAAGTAATGCTGATGGGTTGAAAATATAATTAGATTGAAATAAAAGAAATTTTTATTGGGTTTCTCTCACGCATAAATTTCTAAAGCTAACGATAAAATACGATAAACAAAAGAAATGCATTATTTGTAATTTAATATACTGTTTCAATTCAATCGAACAAGTCTCGTCAAACGATATATTAATCATATATTTTTGGTAGGAAAGTATTTTTGTCAACACGTAAAGGGGTAGGGAAAGGGGGGTCGGTGGAAAGCGGTTTTCGGGAAAGGGAGGCGATGCAGTTTGGCTGCTTTCCTGAAAGGAAAAGTGGACATGTATTTTTCAAATATTTCGATAACCGTGAATCATACAGATATTTAAATAAGTCTTTTGTGAAAAATAAATTATATATAACTTTGTTGACAATTGTTTGCTGTAATATTTATTATTAAAAATGTATAATAAGTTAGGGTAGTTTTTAATAATATTTTGTTAGTTTAATAATATTTTGTTGAATAATGTCGTCAATTTAGGTAATCATGGGTAATAAGTTTTAAGACCACTTTATAATTGACTCTTAACACTCAAAGGTATACTCAAAAGTTAGGCATGGTATTCACCTAAGAATAGTTGTGAAATATAATTTTGGTGTACAAATAATTTCCTTTTCCTATGAGAATGATGTTCAAAAATTTGATACAAATTTAATATGATTTACTTTATTCCGTATATAATTTATTCACGTGTATCCAATTGGCACGGTTTGTTAATAATTCAGTTTGTTATACGAATAATTCTCGAAAATTTTATATTTTTTTTTAATATGGTGTACTTTAGGCTTATTAAAGTGACTAACTCCGAAAAGAAGAATAAATTGAAATAAATGATTCCAGAGATAATAAATGAACCAATAAAAGATAATAAAGTTTAGATGAATAAACGCTTTGTACAAACGAGTCAAAGTTGATGTATTCAATATACATGACTTATTTGTTGTTTTTTACATACTGCTAAAAACGACTACATACGTTTTAAACAAATTGATATTAACATACAGTTTCAGATGATCGTTTTTAATGGAATTTTTAATTATTTAGTTATATACTAGTATTTCATTACATATTTTTTTTGGGATACATATTTGTTTCTGTATTTTACACTACTAATGCTCTTTGCTGGAAAAATAAAGAATACCTCCTTCAGTATATTGTTAATACTAAGAACAAAAAGTATTACAAATAAAATTGCTCGAAAGCTTTACTTACGCTATATTGTATAAAATCATGTAAATATACTTTTTTTAAATAGCGTAATGTAGGTAAAAATAATTACATCTTTATATTCTTCATAAAATGTTACCATAGAAATCTGAACACTAATCTTTCTATTACTTCTATCTAATAAATCCATATTGCAAAATATGAACTTAGTATTTGTACTTTTCAAAGTTTTCTTTTTGACCTATTTTTTTTAGTACGTTAGTTTGGCTATACTCCAGCCGAAAAATCTTTGCAAAGACGCAATTTGATAAAAATTTAAAAAAGTTCTTTCTTAGATGTGCAATATTTTAATTTCTTTAAATTTAATTTAGAAGCCAATAAAGTAAGAACAATTTGTTCAAGAAATATTGTTATGGCCATCGGAGCTTGCAAAAATAATTCACGATTTTATGTAACGTAACGATCTTGGAAATATCGTATTAATCATGCGACTGCCAAACAGCATCAACTCTTAACCAAGCTTCAATACAATCATTGACGTCAGAGAAAATATTAAGTAGTAAGTGTGATAAATACTCAAAATATTAGACGAGATCAATTTAATGTTTTATCTTGTAGTGTGCGAACCATGAAAGGTTTTTTTCCATATTAACTCTATTGGTTAACGTGAAAATCTTTCTTGTACTTCCATTTTTCGTCTAAAATCCCCTAATCCTATATAAAAGTCATTTATATATATATATATATATATATATATATATATATATATATATATATATAATTCAGAGAACTAATTGTAAGCATGAAACTGAATATATTATATAAAAAGTCCTAATTTTTTTTTTATTCGTTTTATTCCAAATACCAATTTGATAATAATTTTTTTCGCAATTGACAATTTTCATACTTTTACTTAACACTTTATTTAATTTGATGTACTGTATAACCTATATTATAGAAACGTTTATACACGCACTCACACTCGCACACACGCTCATGCTGATGTATGCGTATGAGCGTGTGTATGTATGTGTCTTGAAAGATACGTGTGTGGTTGATGGAAACTAAATTTAATCTATCTAATAATTACACACTGATATGGTCGTTTAAAATATAATGCAATCGTAATATATATATATGTATACATATATATATATATATATATATATATATATATATATATATATATATATATATATATATATATATATTAATAAATAACAGAAATTGACCTAACCTAAGTGGTACATACTTATAACATAAATAACTACTCACAAACCAAATCCAACTGCTTTCTCAATGAAACGCAAAAAATACTGAACAAGCGCGTTGTTATTACGATCTGTCTACCAGTAATTGTCAGTTATCTCGCCCCTGCTCAAGAAAACCCTCATGTATAAGCTAATTCAAACGTATACAATAAATGACGGATATTTGCATTAAGTGTACGTAAGGCGTACGAGGCCGTACGAGGCCGCCCTGGAATTGCACATCTTGTGCGCGAAACTAACGAGATGATCGTTAGTCCGCAGCGCACCAGTTAATAGTTGTTAAGAAAATGAGCAGCTTTACGTGCGGTTCGGCAGTGTTGCTTTCAGATTTAAGGGAGTGTGTTTAATGATAAATTTGCTAAGACGCGAGGTTATAAAACAAAGAGATTTCATATAAAGTTTTGTTATTTCTATTTTGTAAGAATCTAAATCCAAGCTAACTTTTTTGATATGTATAATTTTGGTTCACGTTATTTAATAGAAATATACTCGGAGTTTATAAAATTTAATGTAAAATTATGCTTTCTTTGTACACTAAAATTATGCTTTCATTGTGATTTTTCACTAATATTAACATTACACACGTTTCTTGCTTAAAAATAAATTAATTATGAAGGATATTTTTTCTGTAAGTTTAACTATGTGTTTTGGGAATCAAAATACATTTACGTTTTATTATTGATTACTGTATTTTTAGGTCTAGAGTTAACAAAATAAGGCAGCAACCAAATATCAAGTTTACGTATTGTACAATATTAGACAAATTATAAAGTTAGATTTTTGTATTGGAAATTTTATAATAATTAAAGTACTTAATTAGCTTTATAAAAATATGGATTAAAAAATTAAAATGTCTTGAAAAATTTAAGCATGGGAATGTACAATGAAAAGCTGAATTCTTATTTCAACTCTAATAATTAACTATTTAGTAAATACATCATGACAAAGAATTTTAATTAACTTATTAAATATATTGAAAATAAAACCTTGCGCTTTAAAATTCTTTTATAATTCTCTTGAAATATGTACTCTCCATCTATTTTCGTAGCGATAAATAATATCAACATTTATAGATACGTACTATGTAGCTTTAAATGTATAAACTTTTATACATTACTAAATGTCTGCGGAACCAATGTAGTGTGAATTCTACTAGCATATACCTAACAGAGGTATTATTTATTTTGTTCATTCTATAAGCCATATATTCTTGTCCTTTCTCAATATATGCTATATATTTATTTCCCAATAAACATCGTTTTACTTTTAAACATTTTCAATATTTATTTAGATATTTTATTGTACTTCATTACCGCGTGTCTACACACACAAATATGCATACAAAGTTACCTAATCATACCTAATATTTACCAAGCAAGCCAAGATTTTGTAGATGATATAGCAAATTATTGCCCGAAATTTAAATTTCACTTCATTAAAATCCTTGTCCACTAGCAATATTTGTATTTGAAAGGTATATGCATATAAATGTTTATGTCTTACATTTACTTTGTTTTTATTTCGAGTAACTTACATGTTAATATGAAATTAAAAAGTCAGTAACATTAAAGCTATTTTAAGGAACTTCATAAAAGTATAAAAACTCTTATATATTAAGCTCACCTATTAATACCGTTTTTTTATTTAAATTCTGCGTTTTTTTTTAATACGTTATACTAATGTCAACACAGTAATTACATACATTTATTCTATGAATTTGTGATTAGACATTTTATTTATTTATTTATCTACCTTAAAGTATCTAATTGATACATATGGCGAACTTATTGCTACGAGAGCAATCTCTTACAACCAACCATAATACCAGCCCAGCCGCGTTCGGCGAGCGGCCGGAAATTGAATCCGGGTCCCCGCGGTGCGTCGCATCGTCAAAGACCGTATGTCTTGCGATCAACCCACACACCACGGCGACGACAACACGTTTTATGATATTAGTCTATCTTTCCTTGTTGAATACAATCATTAAGGCGAGACTTCGACTAAGTAGTCTATTTTAACTGCTCTATGTCTCATCTCGTATATATAGTAGAATGTAATTTTTCATATAAAACAAACAAAAATATTATTGCAAAAAGTGAATTGTCTACTTACCGAAATTGTCCAAAAGCTCTTTTTTATTGGTGAATACCAAAGTAATTGTGCCAAAATTAACGATTTCGTAAAAATAACATATTGAAAACTGCACACATATTTCAGTAACATACATTCATTTCATATTTGTTTTTTCTATTCTTTTTTAACTAAATATATTCTTCAAAGTATTTAGTTAATATGTTCAATACTTTTATATTTTCAATTAATTTTATTATAGTCCTATAATATTAAAATTGAGTATAAATCAAATTGTAAATCAATAAATAACATTGATTATTGAATATATTTGGCGTTAATTTTGCAGAAATTCATTATTCACGATTAAATGAAACTACGTGATGTAGTATTACTTCTACTTTCTTTAAGTTCTTTACCACGACCTAGGTTACGTTATATTACATTATTATCTTTGCTAATAGCCCACCTGAAAATGTTGTAATATAACGAAACCTAGGTCGTGGTAAAGAACTTAAAGAAAGTAGAAATACTACTACATCACGTAGTTTCATTTAATTATCAATAAATAACATTCTAAAAAAAACTTAGAAATTACTGTTGAGTGTTATGTAATATAAAATACTTATTCCATAGTTTTATAAGAAGTAGCATGCTCATATAAGTACAGATGGATGACTGTCGATGTTAAAAACATGACTCTTATAAATGATCTAAACCGTTTACGAGTAGTTAATAAGAAAACTTAATGATATTCAAGAAACATTTTTAGTAGTTTGAGTCTTTTATTTATGATGTAGATTAACAAAATGTTGTTTTGTTTTTGATTATATTTTGCATAATAAATACGGTAGTCAAATGACCAGATCTTTGAATTCTAGATTATTCCCTCTTTTTTGCGATAACTCCGCTAAACTTTATGGTGAAAGCCAAAACGATTGCATCGAGCAGGTGAAATCAGGTTTACATGGATTATATATCCGAAAAACAAACAAGTAAGACGTGAAACAAACAAATGGATAAAACTAACGTAAAGCTTACACTAAATGTAATGTGTACACGTAACGTAATGTACACTAAAATTTGTATATAGTCGTATTTTATATTAATAATTAGATAACTAATTTACCTTTAAGGGAATCTTTATTTTTCCTTTCGATATATATATATATATATATATATATATATATATATATATATATATATATGTATATATATATATATGTATATATATATATATATATATATATTATGTACAATCCTTAGGTAACCCTACTTAAGTCACTTGTGAAATCCGGAATCCGGCGAAATGTTAATTTTAAATCAGACGCATCATTTGAAAAAAAAATTATGTTCAAATTTTGTATGAAAACATAATTATGTGTAAATTAGCAATTTGACAATGTATAATGTATTGTAAATTGTCAAATGTCAACATGAAGTGTCGTTTTTTCTCTTGGAAAAAAATTAGAAAACAAGGCGTAGGTTTCGGTCTTAATTAATTCAACACACATCACTTGAATATTACAACGGTTGTAACTCGTAAATTAACGAAATACGCTAAAAACTTGAGCTCTTTTATATTTTATATTTTCTTCCTTTCGTCATTTATTCATTTATTACGCACGATATAGTGAGATGTTTCGTGACATTTCAAAATTGGTTTTTGCCAATAATATAAATACACACACAATAATAAAAACACAAATTATTTTGTTTTATTACATATTTCTGCACTTACCTAAATTTTATCCTAAGGGCTTCGTCCGTATTATATGATTGCATTTCATATATACTAAAATCAAATTCAAATTTTTCCATGCACTAAAAAATGACATATTCACTAATTCGACATTAAAAACAATAAACACGAAATCATATTTTGAAATCAACAACTACCTTTTCAAAACGGCTCATGCATTCTGAGGGCTGAAAATGACATTTATGAGTGTTGTCATGTTAAATAATAAATAATTCGTGTAGATTCGTTTTGAAACCTTTATTAAAATCAGACTAATATTATTACGAAGAAGCAAACAATAATCTTAATTATAAATAAAATAATATTACATTAATAGTTATTCAAACAAGTTTATTTAAAAAAAAAATTATTTACTAATTAAAAACAACCTTGACTTTGAAATTGAATTGTAACACAATCTTTATCCTTTTCTTTTCCAACCCTCTATTGTAAAACTGTGCAAATGAAAGGAATAGCTAGAAAAATTAAATTTATTATCGATAGCTAAGAAGGGTATTTTACAATATCACCCCATTCCTTATATTTATCGAAATATAAAGTAAAAATCAATGCATTTCCATGTTAATGATTCATAACAATATTTAAATTTCAGAAAAAAGTGGCATGATTAAAAAAATAGGTGCATTGCGATCTACGAATGATGCACTATTATGGATTCGTGTGGCGTTATTTAGTGATGAGACATGCCTTATATAATTTTTACAGCGATTAAGGATACAATCGTTAAATGCACCTCTGTAAGCAACTTACGTCTTAAATTAAATAAGGGTTAAATAGTGAGTTACACCTAGCATACGCTCCTTTTAAATACGAATATACGGTTAGCGGAATCTTATTGCATCGTCTGGATGAGGTTGGGACTCAGATTTGGTTCGTGATTGATATTTGTGAATACAGCAGATAGCATTTTGTGCATGTAGCGTTTGGAAAAATTTTATTTGTGTTGCATAATTCAAAAGATTTTCAATACTTATTTTCTATCCTAATCATAAACTCGAACTGATAATGTTCGAGTGTATAATTAGAATCTGGTGTCATTATTTGAAACCCACACAAAGCCTACTTGGCTTTGTGTGTAGCTTGTTGATTGAATGTGCGCAAAAGACGTTCCTCCAATATCGTTGTACGAAAGAGTATATTAACGAACTTTTCTATTTCCCACTGATTCCCTCTTGCGTGTGTTAGGTTTCTATTCTTCACAACTCGGGAGACACGTTGCGCTTATGAAATTTATCTTCCAGCTATTAAATGGAAAAATCTCATACTTTAATCCTTTGCAGCTGACCGGTTCCTATGCTCAGGCAAGCATCTCACTATTGCTATACCACCTTCGACTGACCCAATCGAATTATACCGGAACTCTTTTGTTTCCCGCGGCTCGATCGAGCAGATGATTGAGATCTGATCATGGTCTCACCAAAGTATGATTTTTTTATGATGAGCAAAAATAATTTTGTCGAAATATGTCGTAGTTGTCTTTTTTAGTTTTTGTGTAGTTGGGAAACATATTTAATTAATTTGTGTTAGTTGGGAAACATATTTAATTTAAAAGTTCAAATTTTATTTTTTTTATCGTTACGAATATGTTATGTGGACGTTACGAATATTTTATCGTTACGAATATGTACGTATCTAAACAAATCAATATGCATATTTATACATGTATATATATATATATATATATATATATATATATATATATATATATATATATATATATATATATAATTATGTTTATATGAAATTGACAGATAAATTATTTACATACAAGAAAGTGTCTAAAATTCTTTAAAAAGGAATCTAACAGTATTTACGTGTCGAACTTTCTCAAGTTTTAAATTTCCCTGCAATAACTTTGTCATTTAGGACCATGTGTCCATAAAAGGAAAAATAATAAAATAATTGTATGTAGTACCGTCCTGTTGACGGAGCGCACAATAAATATCGATACATCGTTTCCATGTTAACGCAGACAACCACTTCAACTATGCGCTACGGGTTCATTGCAATTTCCTTATACGGAAAGAAAGAAATACTTCATTGAACACGAGCGGATGAATAATATTCGCCACATTCCATTTATAATATTTTCGTCTGTCTGTTTGGGGAACGACTCGGTGCTCGATGGAATATTGTGTTCTTTCCAAACTTTAAAATACACATAGGATTAAGGAGAGGTTTGTTGAAACTTTTGTTGCCTTAATGGTATCGACTTTACCATAATTTAGTGAAATTAGTACCCTTGTAATTGTGCTGGTAACTGACCGTAATTCGTTAGTATTATTTCGGATTCCATAATTTTTTTAGGTATAACAAATGTGTATAACAATGCGGTTTCAGATGTATCTTGTAAAATCCTTTATATTTCAGTCCATTATATTTCAGAAAATGTTAATTTGTGAAAAATTATTCATTATGGTATTAAATGGTGTAAAATTAATATATGATATCCGTTTTTCTTTTTCATCAGCTGCATCGTATCAATATGTGAGAAATCTGTAAATAAACAAGTAACTTTAAATTAATCTGTTTTAAAAATTTACACGCTTTCAGACACCCAATTGATGGTTGAAGAAATTATGGACTAAAGACAATAAATTTTGCCTATGGATTGACACTGAATGCCAATATGGAAAATATACCTAAAACGTACTAGAAACTATGGCAAGAGATTTAAAATAATTTTTATTTAATAATTATAAGTAGTTCAGAAAACATTCTAAATTAACTATAATATTAATAACTGCGTTGTTTTCAATCTTTCGAATTTGATTTTATATGTATTTAAATTTTTGTGAATACTATTTCCTTTGACATAAATGCTACTATACAAATGCATAAGACAATCAAAACAAACCGGGCATGAAATTTTCAAGTCGACACGTATAAAACTACTACGAATACCTAAAACAGTCAAAGTTAGCAGTTTAGTTCATACGAGATAGGATAGGTAACTCTAAAAATTAACATTTAAAACTTAATATTGAAAAAGTGCTCAAGTTTTACCCCAATATTTTTGTAAAATCTATCCATCCATGCATTACACAATATATGAAACAAATTACTCCCACTTTCCACATTCAACGTATTATTCCATTAGGCATTATAAACATGTATAATCATGCCAAATGTTAGAATTATACCACTTACAGTGTAAGAGTAAAATGGTTGTGAAATATAGATAAGCAAACAGAGAGTTAGAGGAACATGGTGAAATCATAAGTGTTCCAAGTTTGGCGACGAAACTCTAAGAACGGGCACCAAGATAAAAAGTGTATTGTTACCCACAATATATTACATTTTCCTACACAGCATTATCTAAACTTTAAAAAAATTAACGCAAAATACGTAATAATAATACATAAAGGCGAACGTTACTTAAAGTTTAAAACTTGAGTTTGACGGTAATTAATAATTTATTGCAAACGGGTGTCATTACATAGGCTCAAACATGTCATGGTTAAAATTAATTTAACTTGATGATTGACGTTGTGATGACGGTTTTAAAGTGTCATTAGATAAGCAAACGTGAGCTTTTGCCATTTACACTTTTTACGACAACGTTACACTTAATTATCTTGTATTCTTTTGTCATTTAAAATATCGGAATACGTGGAAACACAGGCCTTTCTATCTAAAAAAGACATACGCCAAATTGTTTTTCTATTTGTCAGAATATTCTAATCTGTTAAAATTATATCAAACAGATGTATTGTAAAATTTATATAAAATAAAATCGTATATATTTTAAAATTCCATTATTTTTTCAATTTATGTCAAATTTAGTTCAATCTGTAATAGAATAACAATTAAATTTCAAAAATATCATTTACATAATGAAAAATAAAAACATAAATAAGTTAAAAGCAAGAACAAAATATAATAAAATTACAGTTTTAGAGAAAAATTACCAAAACTTTTCAACAACTCTCTCGTTTAAATAAAAATATAACCAAACATCAAAGAGAAAGAGAGAAAACGAAGAAAAAAATAAAAAAGAACTTTTCGTAATAAAAGTTTTGTTTCATTTCGTTGGCCAGCCTCAATTGAGTTTAAAAGTTTTCGCGTAAAAATTTTATCAACCGAATGCTTTGGCCCATCATTAGGTGGTTTAAACACAGACGGTCAGATATAACGGGTGTTATGAGCGAGGTTTCGACTTCGTGACTTTAATTATATGAAACTCGTGGGCATTAGGAAGAAAATTTTTTTCCGTAATAATAATCAAAAATGAATTTCACATTCCTTTATATTACGAAACAAGACAATATTGCTCAAGATATTTTTATTAAAAGCAACTTTTTAATATGCATGTTGACCCATCTAATAAAAGTTTAATAAATCTTATATATTTTAATTAAAAACATCAATTTATTTTTCATTACGATTAGTTTCAAATTATATATATACATAGGAAAAACTAGAGTTATAAATATTTCTAATTTATAACTCTCCATACAACGATTATTTTTGTATGGATATACCTTGATCAAAATCTTTCAGTAATGTCCTTACTACATCTCTTTAAATGAAAGAAATGACTCGTTTCTCATAAATTATTAATTAAAAAAAATATTTGTATAACCAGGTTTTATCTATATCATAATGAAAAACAAGTAATACTCAATTTTACGTTTTAAATGACTTCTTTGACGTGACCATGAGAGAAATAAAAATAAACGAAAATTAACAAAATGGACGATAAAACATTGTCTTAAGACTATAACAGATTTAAAAATATTAATACATAATAGCTAAATCTCAGATATTGAGATAATAACAATATTTCATAACATATATAATATATATATATATATATATATATATATATATATATATATATATATATATATATATATATATATATATGTATAATATAATATTTTTAAAATAATTTCAAATTGTTTACATTTTTGTAAGCATATTCCCTCAATAATTATAGATGATCTTCGTCTGTTAATTTACCATTTTATTTTAAAGAGGGGAATAAGGGACAAACAATAGTTAGAATTTCACGTGACTGACGACTCATTTCTTATCTTGTACAAAATATGGATGAAAAATTGACATTTTTTTAAATTTTAAATTATATTTCGTTACGTGGTGATAAAAAATCATTATATTAGAATGGACGAATTCTTTAGTTGTTAATGATGATAATTAATTTTCTTACTCTCAAACAAGAAATACGTTTCGTATTTTTTAATATAGAGGTACGTAAATACATTTGGCAACTAATCATGTAAAAACTAAAAAAATCAACATGCCTAAAAATAAAAAAGAAAATAAATAGGAGACGATATATTAAGTCCAGGCATATAATAATTTCAATATTTAGATTTGCTGCAGGGATTAAAACTTAGGGTTTTCTAATTCGTCTGTTACTTCATAAAGATCAAAAGCTTTTATATAAATAGGTTATAGGTATAGATTAATAATATACAGTGTTTAAATATTTATGATCAAACATACTTACGTAAATTTTCAATCAACCTTAAACAGTAATTATATTACATTCGATGACGAAAAACGGATCGCTAGCTATAGAGTCGCAACGTTTTTTAATTCATATAATAATAAAACCGCTTGCAAATCGCACGAAGCTACTGTTTCCGGCACTTTATACCAAATGAAATTACGATACTTGCAAGCATCTTGCAAGGCATTTACTCTAATAATTTTTACCTCGGTAAACTTGCATTTACTCTAATAATTTTTACCTCGGTAAACTTTAAATGCTTTTTTGTAAATTAATTTAAATATAGGAAATGAACTGAGTTCTAATCTTTCCATGGAGCCGAAATCAACAAATTGAATATAATTTAAACCGATTTTTATACCTACTCTAAAAATGGAGGGGGTTGCTCGTACATCTGATACTTCTCAATTAATCTGCACGATTTCTTTTTATTAGGAAAGGTATCCTCCCAGTGTGGCCATATCGGAATTTCGTTAGATTATAATTGAAATTAAAGATATACAATTGAATTACTCAACACTGAATTCTACAGGTGCCGTGGTCGAGTCTGCATGATATACTGTTAGATGTAATACTAATCTAATAAGACACAACAAATGGTAACATAAAAAGGTCCTTCAGCAAATTAAGGGTGCAATGATGGAGCAGGAAGCTGCTTATAGAAATGGGGAGTAAACATATCTTAATGAAATTTGGATTAAATTGACTTATCTTGAAATTGCAAAAAAGAAATCAAGTAAATACAACAAATAAGGAGCATCCTATTAATATTATAAATATGAAAGTTTTTACATTTGTTTGGAAGTTTGAAAGTTGGATTGCCAATAACGCAAAAAATGCTACCTGGATTTGTATAAAATTTTACATATTAATAGACAATGACCTGGAAACTTTAAAAAAATTAACCTTTCAAACAGGAAATGAGAGTATGTATGGAAGTTCATATAATTTATTGATGTTTGGCTTTCAATCATGCAAGAGACCTGTCTGGATTCGTGTTAAAGTATGCATAGAGGTGGACAATAAACTAGAATAGAATATAGGCTTAAAAAATAATAAACTAGAATAGTATATAGGCTTTAAAGCAGAGAAACCCCTAAAATGAGGTATGAAGCTAAAAAGATCAGGCAAAAAATACTGCCTGGATTTGTATAAAATTTTGCATACAGACATTGATGTAGGCTAAGTTAGTGAAAAAAAATTTTCACGTAAAAAAAGACTACCTGGTTTTCTAGGAAAATTTGCATACAGAGAAATGATAAACTGGAAAAGGACATAGGTTAATTTAAAATAAAACAATCCTTAAAATGTTGGGAGAAAGTAAAAATTGCATGTAAGAAAATAGTACCCAGATTTGTATGAAATTTTGGGTACAAATGGATAATAAAGTGGAATAGAACATAGGCTAATTTAACAGCAAACCACCCCTAAAATGTGGGTTCAAAGTAAAACGATCACTCAAAAATTACTACCTGAATTTGTATCTAATTATAAAAACAGATTGAAAATAAATTAAAACAATAAACAGGCTAATTAACAATATAGCCCCGAAAATGGATGGTACAAATAAAAAGTTCACGTAAGAAATACTGCCTGGATTTGTATAAAATTTTGCATATAGGTACAATGACCTGGAGTAGATTATGGGCTACTTTAAAGAAAATCAATCCAAAGATGCGGGATGAAGGAAATCGTTCGACCAAAAAAATTATCTGAGTATAAGACATGGCTAATTTAAAACAAAACGATTTCTAAAATGTAGGATGAAAGTATACTTCCTGGATGTGTATGCAATCCTTCATGCAGAAGGTTCATAAATTTAAAGCAAACACTGCCTGGACTTGTATCAATTTTGTGTACAGATAGAAAATAAACTAAAACAGGACATAGCCAAAATTAAAGTAACAATCCATAAAATATGGGATAAAAATATAAAGTTCACGAAAAATATACTACCTGCATATATATGAAATTTTGCAAATAGATAGAAAATAGCTTGGAATAAGAAACAGGATTAAAAAAAACACACCTAAATTAGGGGAGAACAAAATTAAAAAACTTCTATTTATATGCAGATAAACAATAATCTTAAAGCGAGAAATTGACCAATTTAAAAAAAAAAGACCCGTAAAATGGAGATGAATAAAAAAGTTCGCGTAAAAACTTTGTATGCAAATTAATGAAATTTCACCGGCAGATAAAAAATAAACTGGTATAGGATATAGGTTAATATAAAACAAACCAACCTTTAAAATGTTGGAAGAAAGTAAAAAGTTAGCTTAAACAAAACTACCAGGATATATAGGAAATATATGCATAAAAATAGTCGAAAACATGTAATAAAAAAATATTGCTGGTAATTGTATGAAATCGTGCATACCGACAAAAAATAAACCGGAATAAGTCATAAGCTAAATAAAAAAAATAATTTTAATGGGAGGTGAAAGTTACAATTCCGTGCAAAAGTACTACCTAGATTTTAAGTATTTCTAGTTTGAAATCTTGCAAATAGACAATAAACTGGAAGAGAACATAGGCGAATTTAAAACCAAATAGCCTTGAATGTGCGGTGAAAATAAAAATTTCAGCAAAAAATAATTCCTGGATGGGTGTGAAATTCTGAATATGGATAGAAAATAGGAAAAAAACAACTCTTAAATTAGGGGATAAAAGAAAGTAAATTTCACTTTAATTTTCCAGTGAAAATTACTATCTGTAATTGTATGAAATGTTGCGTAAAGGTTGAAAATATCAAGAAATAGGACATATGCTAATTTAAAATAAAAAAACTCCTAAACTCGGAGACGAAAGTTAAAAGTTCGTGGGAAAATAGTATCTTTACCATTCCATGTTATTGTCTATATGTATGTAAAATCGCATACAATTCCAGGTAGCAATTGTTGCGTGAACATTTTACTTCCGTTCTTCTTTTACTGGATCTTTTTTCTTTTTAGAATAACCTACTTCCTATTCCAAGTTATTTTTTATCTTTACGCAAAATCTTATAAAAATCTAGGCAATATTATTTGCGTCAAATTTTTACATTTATCTGCCATTTGATGGGTTGTTTTTTTAAATTATTTTCTATTCAAGATCACAATTCCTGATTGCAATGTTAGTGGTTTTTTTAATTAGCCTGTTTCCCATTCCACGTTATTGTCAATCTTTATGTAAAATTGCATACAATTTCAGGCTGTATTTGTTGCGTGAACTTTTTACTCACGTCCCCTATTTTAGTGGTTGTTTTTGGATTTTTAGATTTACCTATTCCCTATTCCATGTTCTTTTATATTTTTTGCAAAATTTCATGAAAATTCAAGCACAATTTTTTGTGTGATTTTTATCTTCAACCACAAATTAAAAAATTGTTTTTTCTTTAAATTAACCTATTCCCTTTTCCAGGTTCCAATTCTATATTGCAATTTTTGATGGTAATTATTAATTATCCTATTTTCCATCCTATTTTATTTTTTATCTTTATGTAAAACTGCATTCAAATCCATGCAGTTTTTGCGTGAACTTTTGTACTTTCTTCCTGTTCTTTATTATTGTCTATGTGCATGCAAAATTGTATAAAAATCCAGGCAGTATTTCTAAGGTCGGTAGATCCAAGCACATAAGTCAAAAATGTAAACTTTACAGGAATAACAAAAAACTTAATAAAAGTTTGAATATGATTATTAAATCTATTTTTATTTTAAATAATTACGTTATAGAAAAGTTAAAGCATAACAAAATTCAATTTTTTTCAAAATATCATCTGACAATACTTTTAGATGACTTTTGTTATATGTACCAAATTTATTGTATGTAAAAACCTAGGTTGCCTGACTTATGTGAAAAAGTTTATTTCACACAAAACACTAAAACGCATTATTATTTAACTATTAAAAAGGAAAGAAAAAATTAATAAAAAATTAATAATCTGCTTCGTCTTCATATTCTAGAATATCTAGATTTGTGTTTCGAATGTTATCTCGGGTAAGTAAATGAGTCTATAAAGCATGAAAAACCTCTGCCATTAATGGAAGTAATGATAATAAGTGATATTTTTTTTCCTTTGATATGGGTAATGGCTTGCTTAAAATAATCGGTACGTGAGCGGGAACAACAGAATCTCTCCATTTTAAATTCAAGAATCGGAATGGCGCAACTATATCCAATACATATCCAGTCCAATACAATACATATCTTAATATAAAATCATGCCAAAGTCATTTTCATAACGTAACCATCTTTTATCAAGCCACTTGGACTGTTCTTCCTCTATATCTTTATTCTTTAAAACTAGTGACCCTTTCAGAAAGAAAGAAAACTTCAAAAAGTCATTAGATTTCATTTTAAATACCTCAGAACTAGCACTATTGGATTTAATAAGCTGAATCCAGTCGTACATGTGGTAAATCTGTAATTTGGTTTCTTCTACTTTTTTTCTTTTATGTTATGATCAGTATCCATTTCTAAACCACTATGCCCAAGAACCATACATTTTTTCAATCCCTGCATTCTGCAAAGCGCACGCAATCATTGAACTGACATGAGAATTGCGATTTTGACTATTACATGTGTCAGAATATAATACTACATGTCTCGTGTTTCTGGGTACATACATTTGGAAATGTTTATAAAGGCAGGATGCGATCTGATTTGCACTCCGTGCGTCGACGGTTTTGTACCATACGTATTTCACAGCTTTGCCTGTCGCGTTATCATATACAGTTAGATTGAAGGTCCACAACTGGCGTTTATAAAATGCGATTGAAGAAGTTAGTGCTGACGTCGATATATATTCTTCAAATCAAACGTATACACTTGCATTGTTTCATCACTTTTGCATAAGCTTGTATCTAAAGCATTCTCAGAATAACCCTGATCGCTTAATATCTTATGCTGTTTATGTTCACTTACAATAATAGTCTTGGTTTTCTCATTTTTAGTACAGGGTGTTTTTATTTTGAATTTATCACAAGGGAAACAGGTATCTGTTCGAGGCTCTTTAAAAGACAGATTTAATTTGTAGAATTCTTTGCTGTAAATATTTATAGTAGGAGTTTTTCAGGAACGTCTTCACCTGTATTAGAAGAAGAACTGCTTTCGATATCCGGTAATTGAAGAGGAGGATTTTGCACAGAGTCATCGCTGGATTATTTTAGAGATGCAGTACTATTAAAATGGCCAGTAGATGTAGACAGTATGAACTGGCCAGTGGATGTAAACGGTGTAACTTTGCAGTGGTGAACTTTGCAAAAAAAAACCTGCTAAAAATATGCTTTTATTTCAATTATTTTCATAACTAACTATAACTCGCCATTTAAAACTTTGGAATTATCATAATCCACCTAACTTTTCTCTTTAAACTCATCTCACTATATGAACACGGACACAGTAATCCTTTACGCAGAACAGTATGTTACTAACACCTCGGGCAAAAAGATTAAAATCAGAGGGGAAGAAAAATATTTGTTTATGGAATAAATTAATTCCTTAAGTACCCACTTGTTTACCATAACATTCACACATATTAGCTAACAGTTTCAAGTCGGAAAGACTTAGGGATAACATAAGTCAACACTCACATTAATTGCGGACCAAGCTTAATAAGATTATTTTGCACCTAAGTCGAGTTATGTGCTTTAGAAGAATTCTAGTGAGCTCTTGAAGTATTGGTTGAATGGAGTAGATATTTGATACATCAAGTTACATATCTCTTTAACTAGTGTGCTATAGTGAGGTGGCATGTTGATACAAGCTAGTGGCTTTAAACTTATGAAAAGATTTTGACATTTTTTGACTTGTGTGCTTAAGTCTGCCGCCCAGATTTTTTTGTAGACTTATTACCTACATCCCCATTTAAGATGTGTTTTTTTTTAATTGGCCTATGTCCTCTTCCAGGTTATTTTCTATTAGTATGATAATCCGGATAGTTCTTTTGCATGAATTTTTACTTTTATCCCTCATATTAGGCGTTGGTTTTTAAATGAGCATAGGCCCTGTTACAATTTTTTGTCGATCTGTATATGCAAAGTATAATACAGATCCTGGCAGTATTTTAACGTATACTTTTTATTTTCATTTCCGAGTTTAGTAGTCATTTTATTTGAAATTATTCTGTATGCTATTCCAGGTTATTTTCAATCTTTAGAAAAAAAATCACACAATTCTAATCAGCGATTTTCGCATGAACTTTATACGTACATCGCTCATTTCGGGGTTATTTTTTAATTAACCTATTTTCTATTCAAGTCATTAATCAGCATATTTCATACACATCCAGGAATTGCTTTTTGCTTACATTTTTACTTTCATCCCATATTTAAGGCTGTTTGGTTTTAAATTAGGTAATGTTCTATTACAGTTTATTATCTATCCTCATGCAAAGTTTCAAATAAATCCAAATAGTAAAAAAATATATAAAGTGAAAAAAATGGTATACTAGCTATCCAATTGTTACTGATTCAAGGAAGTAAGAAATAAGTTTTCATATTATTTCCTTTATATATATATATATATATATATATATATATATATATATATATATATATATAAATAGAGTGATAGCTTTAACATATTCATGAATGATACGCATTGCGTTTCAAAATTTCCTGGTCAAGACTATATATTTAAAGTTCATTATAATTTTGTTTTGAAACTCCTGTTCAATGTCTCATATTTTATTAGGTGATCCAAATTTCATATTTAATTATCACTTACGCCTTTCATACTTTAAAATAAATCTAATTTAGTAATTTAAAATACTGAATTATTTATCATAATTACAATTAAAAACTTTTATACGTATTACAAGTTTATCAAAGTATTTCACTTATGTCATTTTTCAATTAAATTTTTATTCATATTTTCGTATTAGAAAGTGCAGTCTTTAAAAATCTTGATTATAGGAAAGTATAATAAAAATATCTCATTCATTTTTTTGTTCCATTAACGCGTTTATGCATAATTTGCGTCTAAAACATTTATGAACATTTTTTATTGGTCCGTGAGGACCAAAATAAATGAGTTTTTAGAAGTGGACTCAAATAAGTCAAAATCATGAAAAAAACACTGTAAACCCTTGTCTACACCTATAATCAAAAAGATACCAAATACCACAGAATCGTACTTTACGTTCAACAAACAAATGAAAAACTACAATGTAAAGAAATTTGTGAATATAAACAAACCTAGTAATGAGAGTGGATAGAGTTTTTGATCACTTGAATTTAAGTGAAGAATATAAGTGAAACATAAGATACAGAAACCAAAAATATCTACTTCGTTTTGTCTTGGACAAAAGAGTCAAAATTACTAGGTTCCTCTTAATTTACCTAGAGTATACATAAACTTGCAAGGTTATAGAGAATTAAATACGAAATCTAAACGTAAACCGGTTTTTTAGTGGTAACCATCATTTGTGCTCTTGAGATATAGTTCCTATCTTTCCGGAGTACAATGTTCGTTTAGGGAGTAGTCTTAATCGACCAATAAATCCGGCTGTGAGTTGTGCTCTACTTGCTTAGAGTGACTGCATCTGCCAACAACCGCATATTTAATGCAGGTAAACACTTTTACGCAATAATGTCTTGGATTCTTTGGCCAAATTAAAACAAGTTTTAACCAACGTACGTATATTAAAGTCTCGTGGTGAGTAAATCTCGTGAGCAATATCCCTCTATTTAAGCCTTCTAAACAAAAAATTGTGTTGGCTAGGTGCTAAAGAAAATAGTGAACTTTACATTTTGAGTAGAATTGTGGCAATAAATTGCCTTGGTACCATTGATTCCAATATTTGCAAATACAAAAAACTTATAAAATACCAGCTATTATTTGTAGTAGACAATACAAATGTCAGATATTTATATGTAGGTGAAACATATACGAAATGTTTGTAAATTATATGTTTACATGGCAAAAGTTATCTGAACCTAAATAAACATAACTTACATATTAATTTGAAGTTCAAGTTACAGTCCGGCTGCAACAGTCTTTACGTTCGGTTTTAATGTCGCGCAATCAGTTTTGATTGCGTGAGTGTGAATGCATGAAATGCAATTTTTTTTAGAGATTTGGGGAAAGCAGTAGAATTTTTAAATTTAACTTTAAACATCATCCTAATGAACGGCCTATTTCACTCAGATCATCACTTTTGCGTGTTATTCTAATAAGCAGACCGATAAATAGATATTAAACAAAAATTATTTTCACTTCCGCTCGACCTTAAATTTTCCAAAAAAACATTCAACTTAAGAAGTCACTCCTTCCAAATTAGGTGATTGAATAAAAAATAAAAGTCTATTAATATAAATAAAGTCTATTAGAATAAATTACATTGCGATCTGTCCTGTACTATTTTCTTGCTGCATTAAATTTTTCGTGATGAGTTTGGAAATATCTTAGCTGTATATATATATATATATATATATATATATATGTGTGTGTATGTGTGTGTGTGTGTATGTGTGTACACATACATGTATATTTACGCTAATTACTTTAAATTTTCTTTCCAATAAAAAATACTTGTTAGGAAGTGTTCATAAAAACACAGAAAATTTAAAAGCACCATGGTGAAAGCAGAAAGTGTAGTAAAATGTGAATAGGTAGATGAAAATTATTTAACCCCATTCCCACACCAATGCGGAAAATCGCTTCGCATCTGGTACTACCTCTGTATATAAATTTCCCTCTACAAAAGGAATAAATGGTTTTCACTGTTAATAAATAGTTCAAGCCGTATGCCGGCGGATGAACCATATTCGCTTTTCCAGATTTGACATTTTTCTCCGTCTCTCTGACGAACGACTCAGTGAGGGATGGAATATTATGTTCTCTTCGGACTTTAAAACATATACGGGATTAAGGAGAGGTTTCGTCGAATGGCGTTATTTTATACGTATATCAAAATTGAGTGACTTTTTTGTGCGGGAAACTCATCACAGTTCGCCAGAGTTATCTCGTGTGGCACAATGCGTACATGTTTATCACATAAATTAAGGTTATGTATATCTTTTTAAGATATTGGCTTATTAAATCCAATATACATTGTAAGTCAACGTTTAATACTTGCGTTATATCTTACATATTTGCGTGTAATAAACTAGTATCTTAAAACTGATATATTTTAAAAATTTTTATATTACCAGATACCTAATTCAAAGTTGCACTAATTACGCGCTTAAGACGCTAAAAATATTAACATTAAGGCGAGGAGATCTCTCGACGACTCCGCTCAAGAATAAGCAAAAAGCATCGCGTCAAGAAAGTTATAAATACAGACACGAATTGCTAATTAAAAAAAAATTAAAACATCCCAAATTTAGTAAGCAGAAAGGATAATGTAAAAAAATATATAAACACAAACACGAAGAAAACCAGGTATTCAAAATAAGGAAAAAGGGTCGGGTTAAAAAGTTTAGAAAACACAAATGGTTAACTAAAGAAATTAAGCTTAAACTACTAAAACTGAGTAAGTAAAAAGCGTTATGAAAAAAAGAAATTATAAATACAAACACGAATTGATGAAATAAGAAAAGTTACTCAAAACGTCCAAAATAGGCAAAAAGTATCAATAATAAAACAAAAGACAAACCCGAATTGTTAAAAAGTGAGTAAAGAGATTATTGAAAGAAATCATGGATTACGTGAAAAAAGGTTATAATAAATTGCCGCGCAAACAAATGTATGAAAATTTTCAAATAAATTTTTATATAATAATAATATATATTCTGAAATTCGCAACTGATTCCAAAATATAACTTCCATTCAATATATAATACTTATAATTCCATGTCCTAAAGTATCATTGGTATTAAACTATTATTAATTTATATTTATTCGATAATAAAACACAAATCCAAACCTAAAATTAAAATTAATTATATCACTTTTTTATTTTAATGCTTTTTGAGCGGAAAACAAGCGACATGGATCATATAATATATAAAAATAATATATTTAATTTTTTTTATTGCAATTCTATTCGCTTTATTCAAAATGAAAATCAATCAAGATTTTAAATAAGACGTGAACAGTTAGTCTTTTTATTTCTATTATTCATATAGTGTTATAAATAAAGGAGTTAATTTGGTTTAAAATTTATATTGCGAAATGTTTTTGAATTTTTTTTTCAGATATAAAAGATATTTTATCTCGTATTTAGGAAATAACCAGGAACAACATATATTTTTTCATGGCCATACATTTAGTAAATTTTACTAAAAATATCTTTTTAAATAAGCTCAGTTTTGTATTGCCAGCCTCTTAAGAAAGGTACTAGAATATGTAACAAGTGGCTTTAAAATAATTTTTTCTAAACAAATATCTACATGACAAAATAGAAAAATTAACTTCAATTTCGATAACGCTATAACTTCCAATTCCTTGAACTTGCTTTTATCTGTATATTAGAACATGCATTTAGCAAAAACTATAAACATTTAAATAAAATTATTGTTGTTAAATGATTGTTTAAATTTTTAGTTCTTTTGGAAAAGGAAGGGATTAATAAAAATTTATTTCATTAACAAAATTAGCAGCAGTACGGAATACGAAAACTTGTGTTAATACTTATTCTGTCACGTATTATCTTTTGACACTGATTATTACCAGAACTACAAAAAATTAACCCAAAATAATTAATAACATTACACAATGACGAACGTTGTTCAAAGTTTAAAACTTGTGACTGTTAACGGAAAACCTGTCCATAATTAACAATTGAATATAAAGGTACGTCATTACATAAGTTATAAGAATGATTATAAGATTTATTAGATAAATATACTTGGTTTTTGCCTTTTATTGTTCCTATTAGTACATAATTCTTGCGTTCACTTTGTCATTTGAGACATTCACAGGATTTCAAAAAAACGTATCTTTTATTTTTTTTCCACTTTAAAAAATTATGTACCAAAGATTCGACTTCGTCGAAATATATCAATTAAAAACCCATCAAATTATATCAAACTAAACTATTTTATAATTATTGTGAAACACTAATTTTATGTGATAAATGAAATATCAAAATAAAAAGTAAAATTAAAAATTTGGAAAAATCCTCGACGGATGTAGTCGTAATTTAAAAACGTTTAAACATTTTTTTCAACAGAAGACCGTCAATCAGAAGAAACCCTTTATTGGGTACTATAAGTTTATTAAACCCCAAATTATTGCGCTAGAATTAATCATAACGGGTATTGCAGCTGAAATGTCAGAAAACCATCAACTAAAATACCAAAATTATGCGATATTGATTAAATATTTGATTGTTTTGTGACAAGTCATTTTATTTCTTTTCCTTTCTTAAAAAGACTCGCCTCTCAAAGACTGTAGTTAGTTTATGAAACCAAAAAGTGCGATAAATAAAAAAAAATCTCAAAGGGTATGAGTCGGGTGAAAAATTGGGAGATGCGGGCAATTGTCCGCAAAATATTATTGCGAGAGGCAGGGAAAGGAAATAATGTAATTATGTACATATAAAATAAACCCAAAAGTGAATCTACGCAATTTGGTTTCCAACAAATGTGTAGTAAACCAAATTTGTATATCTTATAGCTGCAAATTTGTATGTCTTTTTTTTATTTTTTTAAAATTTAATTTAGTTCAAACTTTGCTAAGATGAAGAAAAGAAAACGTTAATAATTCAAAAGCAAAAACAAAATATAAAATATTCTTGCTTAAAAAGCAGTTTTAGAGAAAAATTCCCATATAGTACTTACATGTAGAGGTAAACCTTAAAAGAAAACCCTACCTTGCCATAAAAATTGAAGGAAATATCTAAAAGGAAAGGAAAGAAACGGGGAAGTGAGTAAAAAAATTAAATAGGTAATCAAAACTTTGTGGCCGAAAATAATTGAGCTTTTAAGTTTTCCAGGTCGAAATTTTTTTTCTAAAATTACTTTGGTAGGCCCTCTAATAGGCGATTGAATCATAATTACGTTAGTATATGGACAATTCGAAAGAATCACGGATTTTAATAAAAGATACAATGTAAAAAGACACTAAATATTAATGAATATTTCTAAGTTTTAAATTTATATCTAATACACATTTTTTTTTACATAGTTACCTTGTTCGAGGTACTTTAATACTACAACTCTGGTCTTTAAATGAAAAATGAAAAACTTTATAGAGAGTATAAATTAATGGTAAAATAAAATTACTTTTAAAACCATCGAGAATTATTCTCTGTCCTAAATTTAAAAATATTCAACCATAGAAAATATAATACAAATTAAAGCTGTCAAAACAAATAGAAAATAAGTAATAAAATATTATACTAAAGCTTTATGTTGGTTGATATTTCAATTTCAATACACAATTATCGTAAATATCGTAGACAAGATCATAAATATCAATATAAGCACGATATTTCACAACATTATAAAATTTTTCAAATCAATTAGTAGCATGACTTTGAACAAATTATTTACGCCAGATCTTCATTTGCTGTATTACAAGACAAACATTTTGTTATTAATTTGGGTCATTCAAATAAAAGAATGTGATTATTTTTGTCACAGTTTATATTTAACAAATATTTTATGTTTATTTCTTTTATTTTATTGACTTAAAACACCGATATTGGTGTTTCATTTTATCGGAATAATATTAAGTACCGGTAGTAAAATTTATTATATAATTATGGCGAATTACTCAATTCTTAAAGCTTTTATCATCCCTTTGTAATGAAATTTCTTGCCTCCATACGAGTTATGTCTTTTGAGTTATAAGTTTTTTTAAACATATATAGGAACACAATTATGTTTTTGCTACTCATTGTGAAACGCGTAAGAATTACCAGATCGACTAGCTTAAAAATAGGCGTAGGAAAAATTATACGACAGATTGTATATTGAGTTTCAATAGGAGGAATTTCTGAAAGGATTTAAGCAAATATTCGTTTACATATTAGGAGACAGTTTTTTTTCCTGTATACTTACACAATCCCGTACTACCTGTGTATATGTTAAAAATATGGCTGTCACTTTTCTCTTTTTCGGTTATAATTTCTGAACTTAATCGGGGATTACTCGTTTTTGTATGGCCAAATTCTGTTTTCGCTTTTCGAAAATGAATCAAAATAATAGAGCCAAGTTTTATCATCAATGTCAATGATACTACTATTATTTTTGATATCGCGCTTTCATAACTATTCTTTAACAATAATATCTCCAAAATTTCCAAATCAATAAACAAAAAGTCTGACACAAACACCCTTCAGTCATATTAATTTTAAAAAAATAAGGGAAAATACAATTAAATGCAGAAATTTACAACTTTGCAATAATCGTGCGCCAGATCAAAATCTGCCGCATTACTTTCTCCACAACGTTCTATTCAAACATCAGCCATCAAATTGAATCGCTTTTAAAAAGAAAAAAATGACGGGAAAATTTAACCTTCCTTTTATTTCTTAAAGATCGTATGTATTTTATAAAAATAAAACAATTTTTAGAATGTGTTAACGTAAAGTATAGGTAACTTTGTTGACTTCAATATTTTTCTTGCCCGCTTGAAATATCTTGATATATCCCAACCTTCACTTGAATGGTTGAGCTCATATCTTCATGGACACTGGCCATGTGTTAAGTCATCAGATACGTATTACAGGCGGTCTACCTCAAGGTGAAGTTCTATCTCCTCTTCTTTTCTCAGTATTTATTGATGATGTCAAGATGAGATGTCGGACCTTCATTCTTTATCAAAAACCTTAATCAAAATCTCGATTCAATCGGTCAGTGGGCTCATTAAATAGGTCTTTTGGTTAGCCCAAGCAAGTCTCAAGCTACCATTATCGGTAGTCAAAGACTGATTTTTGAAGTAAACCTACCTAGTTTACCAAAATTGGTGCTAAAAAATACAATAATACCATATACTGTTAATAGTTGGCGCCCTCGAATAAATGATGTGTTTCAACAGGACTTACACTTTTTGAAACATCTTTAAAATTTTCTACCAACTAAAATAAAAATCTACCTTCGTCAAATACTCCTATTACCACTAATTGCTTATAGAAATGTGTGCTATCCTGATCTCAAGGAAGAATATTTGTACAAGTTAGAACGTCTTCAAAATGTATGCATCCGGTTCATCTTCGGCCTCAGAAAATATGATGATATTTCTAAATACAGGTCACTATTCAAATGGCTGAAAACCCGTGATCGACGCCAACTTCACATACTTACACTTCTTTCTAATATAAAAAAATCCTCGGAGCTCAAATTATCATACCGGCAAATTTAAAGATATGTTTTCTCACGGCCTTGGACTACGATCTGAAGGTTCAGTCACCCTACTTATTCCTAAACATACCTCTACCTCTTACAAAAAATTCTTCACTATCCAAGCAGCAAAAATTTGGAATCACCTGGATCCTGACACCAGGATAATCACGTCCCTAAATATTTTCAAAGATCGAGTGAAAAAGTCCTGTCTTTCCCATCCCAAATCATGTCAATAGTTTGTATTAATTATACTTTTGCATCTTTTTTATCTAATGTACTATATGTAGTTTTCAACGTAAAATCTTTTACAATCTACTAACTAAATTTCAATACCAATTGTAATGATTGACTATAAGAGATTGCTCAAGTAGCAACAAGTTCATCATATGTACTATGCATGAAAATTGATAAATAAATAAATAAATAAAGTGACATTTTTTATTTATTTTTATGATTTTGCTACTGGGAAAGCACCGTAACCTGACAACGTAATATATGATTTAAGAATAACCATGAAATTTTATTTTATGTGTAATGTTAACATCAAAGTTTGCTGAGGAGTGTGAGTTATAAACGCGTATTATTTTAAACAAAAAAATCTTGGGGCTAATTTTGCTGCGCACAGCAAAAATGTTTCTTATGGAATAAAAACAAATAATATAGTATTATTATTGTATAACCAAATTGACCTATTTAAAACTGAAAGTGACACTATGCTATAAGGAGTCAAGAAATGTCCCACAAGGGTACAAGTAGTTGAATTTTAAATGTCTTCATATAATTAATACATTTTATTGTCAGAGTTAAAGTCATTGTTATTTGGCTAGGAAATTGTTTTTAAAAATCTTTTTAATTAGAATTTAGAGAAGAACATATCGTACTACAACAAAAAATAATTTCCTTGTAAGAAAATTTTAAACTTTTCTACTATATATAACAATCCTACACAAACACACACATATATATATATATATATATATATGTGTGTGACACACACATATATATATATATATATATATATATATATATATATATATATATATATATATATATATCAGTAATGACATGAATTATTTCTTTATTATTATTATTATTATTTTATTTATTATATTATGTTCTATTTTACATCAAAAAGGATTAAAAATATTAACGTAATAATTAATTCATCGATGGGCCGATATTTGAAAAGTGTATTAATATTAAAAGCTAAAACCTCAATCAGCATAGATCTACAATTCAAATATTTTTTTTCTATTAAGATGTTCCAGTCGTCACTTCAAACTTCTTTCCACAAATAGCTTATAATTTGAAGAAATACGAAGTATCAATATTGAACCTGTTGATCAGTAAATTTAAAAAAATAGCCATTTCCACGCATTTAAGTTCCTTCATTATCCTATTCAATTGTTCACTTATTCAAATTGCTCTAAATGTCAAAATACGATCAAAGGACATTAAACAAATGAAAATGACAACATCAATTCGAATGAATTGATGTTGTCATTTTGATCTGAATTATCTGCGCCATTTATTGCAATTAAACAAAACTATTTCTTAAGTTTCATGACCGACTGTATCCGATCGTAGTTGTGATCTTATCGTGGGTTTATGTTATTATTTTAAACAAATTAAAAAAATAATGTTTTTCAATTTGTATGCGTGTATATCGATATGACAATAATTAAATAACTTGGAATTTATGTAAAGTAAAAGTTATTTTTATATAAAACAAAATATGATAGGAGGATACAATGGCAATATACAACATAGATATATCTGGAATGATTCAAAATTAAGGTTAATTATCTCAACTTTCTTCTGTGCCAATCAGTTTTAATTTATTCAATATGTCGGGAGGTTGCGTACTTATGGTTATCGGCGTTGCTAAAACGATTATGCAAATATCAATACATACTTCATACAGGTAAAAATCTACGGCATGTTTTCGATAATCGTTTACCTTGTTTTTGTATTTTATGTTATTTTAGTTTGAAATATTTGTTTATTACTTTAGTGCAAAATTAGTTATGTGCAAGATATATAGAAAGATACAAACTTATTCAAAGTCACATTTATATTCCATCTGAAAAAACTGAATTTTCGACAAACTGTCATAATAAAATTCAGAATTATATACCGAATATTATTAAATCATTTTCAATTACGTTACAACTTATTTACCTTTACAAAAAATTCCCTTTCTAATTGCTCCTCTTAAATTAATCAAACATTTGACACAATTAAAATTAGTTTTTGAGGGTGATAAGACAATATCGAGTGGTTTGCAAATATTTCAAACTAGCTGTGCGTAAGGCTACGTTTGCGCGAAAATCTAGAAATTTTAGAAAAGCTTTTAGAATTTTTTTCATTAAAATCTGACCAGTAGAATTTACATGATTGACGTCATAAATAACAGAGACACGATTTCACTACGCTTCAGTTTTATTATATGTATTATGTGGAAGGTAAATTATTTAGAAGATTTATCAGTTTTGTAAAGAAAAGTAGTGGTTTCAAAAGTAAGTTATATTAACGCTCTTCGGGCGCGCGCGTGTGTGTGTGTGAGCACAGTCACACACATTCACATACGTATATATATATATATATATATATATACACAAATATATATATATATATATATATACACACACATATATATATATATATATATATATATATATGTATATATATATATATATATATATATATATATATATATATATATATATATATATATAACATACTCTATACAAATAGAATACAGTAGCATATTTAAAATTTCCAATTGATAAGCAGTATGCTTTTGTCTTCAGTCTGCGAAATTCTTTTTGCGTAACTTATACTTGACCAACTGGAAAATTAATTTTATAATATAAAACATAATAGATATTGCTCTCAATAATTAAAAACACACCAAAAATGTGTATCTTTCATGTGTGTAAATATGTGTATCTTTCATGTATGGGCTTTGCCAAAAAGTATATACGTTGGCTATATTTAATCACTAAATGACTCAAACCTATGACCATTTTATACTTACATTTCCAGTTTCAAGTTTACAAGTTTAGAAGTTTTTGAGTTAGTGAAATGACAGATAGATGGACAAATACTAATTCATTTTGCTTCTAAGTTTTTCTGTTTTTCTGCACCATAATCATTAGTAGATTTTCAAAAACAAAAAGCAAAGAAAAAGTGAAATTTAAAAAAATGTGTGAAAACACTTCCATACAAGGTGATAACGTCAAAATTACTGTAACATACAGTTACTGAAAATGTAACTATTTTTATAATAAATGATAAACAATACGCACTATTTCTAACCTAACATATATCAACCTTTTTTTAAAATCTCGACCTGTAATTTAAATATATCTTTACTACATAATCCGGTATTTTTTTATTATTTTCAGGATAAACATACCCATGAGACTCGAAATGTCTAATGAAACGAAACTTGCCAATTTCGTCATTTAGCACCGTTTCTAGTGGGGCATTTTTCGGTTGCTGTAGACCTGTCCTTGCAAAATAATAAAAGTCTATGCTTATTCGTTGGCAAATTGGTCACTGCCGTATCGGTTTTTCCATTGCAACAAAATATTTGAATAAATTACTTAATAAATTCTTTTTGACTTCTCTCCTGACGTCTTTACCCATATGCTTCGGGTACTTCTTATAATTGATCGAATATATGAAAGAGAAAATATTATTCAAACCAATTTACTGCAATTTCAGTACTTGTATATTCATTTATGCATTTAATAACGTTACACTTAATTTTCCATTCAGTCTTAAAGATATATACATAATTAATTAAAATAAGAGTTTCTTAGATTTAAAGAAAGAAATATTTTTAAATTATCTGAATGCGATTGATTATTACTTATTTAAATTAAATGGAATTCACCTTTTAAACAACCTAAAATATCTTCAGACGACGTGAAAATATAAAAAACAGAAGAAATACGATAAGTCAATGTTAAGTAAATTAATGTATTGCATTTATTTTTTGTTCAGTTCAGACAAAGTTTAAGAAATATTTGAAAATATCAATTAGCTCTATAATCGATGTTAATAGAATACTAGAGTGAAGCTGTAAGTGCATTTGATTGTAAAAAGTGGAATCCGGTCTTTATTTTGTTAATGCACCGGAGAAGTTAGTTAAACCTCCTATAAAAAAGTTATGTTTTAAATATTGTTCACCTATCTATCTTTCAATATTTACTAAAGTTTAACTACTTTTGTAAGTTTGTACATTTTATATGGTCGAAGAAAGGAATATTTAGATAAAGTAATACAAATTTTTTACATGGAACGTTAAGATGATTTTGTGTTCAGACTACAAAAAAAACAAACTACAACTTGGAAAATAAAAATGGTCTTTGTAATGAGTACTATGGATAGAGATTATAAAATATTTTAAAACACTCAAAACCCTATAATATTTTGAGCGAATATGACCCTAAAAGGAATGTAGACGTGGTTTACTGTTTACATGCTGATGATAATTATGTGACAACAACAATACGTTGGTCGGTATTTCTATCTTATTTCCTGTTGAATGTACCTATTATAATTAGTTATTTTATTTAGTTGTAAAACAATATTACGATAAATATTCGATATAGAAAATTCGTTGAAGACAATGCTATAAGGTTGATCGAACTTAACTTTGGAGAACGATAAGTGTAACTAACAATACCTCGAAATTTAATATTTTCTAACTTCAGAAAGAAAGGGATTTAAAAAAAAAGTTCATAATAATACTGGAATCCAATCAACCGGGTTATTTTTTCTAGTATGGCACAAAAAATAAGCAAACTAAATATCTTGATAATAATTATGCCTATAGTACATAAATAAATATGCATTTATCAAATCATGGTCGTATGTTGAATAGTGGAGCTCGAAAAATTAGTACTTTGAAAATAAAACGGTTAAATAAATTAGGGTTATTTTGTCATTAATTACTTGTTAATTGGGGTATTTATTTAAGTCAGAAACATCAATATCCTTCTTTTATTGGAATTATGTAAATTGAAATCATAATAAAAAATAAATTATTTTAATTAACAACTGAGAAAATTTATCAAAATATTTGTTTCTTTTAATAAATTATTATAATCAAAGATATGGAATGCAAGTTGTTGTAGGAAAATATCAACTTTTCAGCATTTCCAGGAAGAAACCTGTTTATTTTTCTTCATGAATATTTTCATCTTCTTTAAAAAGCCTTACTGAATGTATATAGTTTCCTGGAGTTAATAATTATTTAGCAGCCAATTTGGCCAAAAGTTAGCAATGTTTTTATTTATATTTAGACCACCAGTCCAGTAGATTATCTTTTCTTTTTAAAGGTGTTATGCTCAGGTACTACGAAAGTCATTTGCAATGGTGATCCTTGCAGTCTTAGCGCTTGCGTCGTCATTCGAATATTTTCCAGCGACTACTTCGTTAAGGAATTTCCAGAACGACCTACTTTCATTTCTTCAGTTCTGTTTCTTTTGACGTATTTGGGAGATGAATCTACACTTTCATAACTATTGGTATCATAAGCTGAAACTAAATCTTCTCTTTACAGTTGGTTTATGAAGAAATTCATTTGATATTCGAGATCATGAAATGTCGTCAACAAGTAATTTTTACTGAAGTAGAATCGCGAAAATAATGGCTTTCGCTCTTATAATATGGTGAGTGCTAGAGGACATAATAAAATTTAAAATCAGAAAATATTACCTTATCGCAGTAGCAGTTGAAACTAATAATATAGGGAATGATTTCAGATATGCGTTAGTGTTTAGAGATAGTGATTTTTATAATTTTCTCAAAAGGCCTTAATAACTTTAACACTCGATCCACAAGCTTCCAGTGTAATGCTGTTGGAATGGAGATGTTTATTGTATAAGGTATAAAGTAATGGCTCGTTTTTATATCAGATATCTCGGTATACTTTACATTGTATGTTGACTTTCAAAATGTTTTGCATTTAGTGCAGAATGTTTCAACTTCAAGTGCCTATCAAGATAGTTTACATTAAGACTTAAAAAAATGACATAGTTTTGCAAGCACATCGACATGTTTGTAGTTACTGGTATAGACTGTATATTTACAAGCAGTTTTTAATTTTTGTTACCACTTTTTAAAAATGCAATCTCCTTAGTACATTATATCTGGACAAGGCCTCATTTAGACATCTTCGAAAACCAAAGCTTTCGACTTTAATCACGGGTTTATTGTCGATAGCGATCTTTTTGGTAAACAAATAGTAGTATTTCTCACATCTTCAAGATAGTTGAAAGTTATCTTTTTAAGTTTTTCTTGGCAGTCATAGAGGGTAAATTGCTTTGTAGATTTATTTTCACTGGAGACAATCTCATTTGCCGTACCTTGTCCTTTAATCCTTGGTATAGGTACCTTCTGACATTCCATAACATGTTTGGTTTTAAGCGATTAACTAAGGCCAACATCGTAGCTTTTGTCTATTTTTTTCCAGGCTTCTTAATTTCTTAGAAATAAATTCACACAGAAGCCTTCCTTTTATACGCCATAATGTAATCTAGAATATAATTGTTTATTTAGGTGTTACATAAACACGGATAACGAAACTAAAAAAGATCAACATGTTATTACAATGAACTTTTTATAACGTGCATAGAACAAAACGCTGTCGTGACATCGCATTTACGGCCACAGGATTGGTGGAGCGCGAAGAGTGCATCGCTAATTAGAAGACAGAGTTTAAATGAAAGTATTAATAAGAGTACTAATTAATTGATAATGTTTTAGCATGCAGTTTGACTTCATGTGAAACCATGCCGAATAGTTTGACCGCATATTTGGCCAAACCGCAGGCTGAGTATTCGGTGTTCACCCTCAGTCCGAATACACTATTCGTTGCGAAATTAATATTAATAGAAAAAAATAAGCCATATGTCTCGCCTAAGCTAAGCCAATAATAAATAATCGTTATTAAATTCAATGTTTTCTGTTTTAAATATATCAATAAATATTTATTTTCGAAATAACTCTGGTTTTCAACATTCCATGCACGAGATCGGCCAACATGCACTGTTAAAGACTGATCAGTACTAGAGACTCACCACACTACACCCTGGATTGCGTCACCATTGGCGGGTTAACATGCTATGAAACGAATTTGTTCCTGAAATACAGAAATACTTAGAATTGTTTACATATTTTTAAAATAGTATCGCACAGAAAACTGAGACTACCATAATTGTTTTATAGTAATAAAATTTACGTTATTGTTTCATTATTAGTCAACATAAACTCTAACGGTAAAAAATTTATTAAAATGTTTTCTATTTTTCAAAGGCAACGGTATATTTATCTTATCAGGGAAATTTAAAAGTAAAAATTGCCAAAGTATTTATATTTTACTGTAATTTTTTGTAATCCTGTAAATTTTCTTGCTTGGGTACTAAGTAAATCAAGATAATTAGATTCAAGTTCATATTACTCGAATAGTAAAAAAAAATTAGATATACTATGAACAGTAAAACAATTGTACGAATATTTTTTTTATTATCGTATATTTTTATTGTATAGTATTGTAACTTTTTATAAAATACGACTAATAAATTCGTCGCTAAATTTACAACCGATACTTTATGAATTTCTCACTCTAAACTTAGATCTTAGTTAAAATCGCGATAACACCTGTCAAAATACAAACGCGAATTATTTTTTGCTCTCCCTGTATCAAGAAGTCATACAATTTTATTGCAAGACGAGAGAGTTACCTAAAAAATTCGATACATTAAAATGTTTGATAAAAATTTCCTAAGCTTTTATATTAACTAATGCTTATTCAACTCCTTCACATCATAAAGTATAGTTTAGGTGATATATATCATAAAGTAACTTTGATAATATAATTTAGTTTTATATGGAACTAAAAGTTACCAAAACTTAAAATGAACATTGACGAATAATTTAAACTCCCTGAATTTTTATCATGTTATATAAAAGTTATACATTGCTTTGTTTTTGTAATTAATTAATATTTACATATAATAATATTACGTCAAGCTAAAACCTTCTTTCGTTATAATAAATATTTTGAATGTCCATAAATATACTACTGATTAAAATACGGATTTTTGGTTTAGTAAAATTAATATATAAAATAGTATCGTTAGTTATATCAGGCAAGGGAAAAGTAATTAAACTTTTATATAACGGGCGAAAGTTTTCTGTTCGCTATTGTAAACAAAAACTTCTCCTCAAAAGTTTGTGATAAAGAATATATTTATAGCCAAATTTCACGTTTTGCTTTGGAAAAATAGAGGCGGCGGCAGTGCTGACCGAAGGGCGGGTGTGCTTCAAGTGTCCGTTCCGGTTAGTCTGAATCGGATATAGAACGTTGAACTGGCAAAGTGGTATGCAAAGGGTCCGAGGACCCTTTTTCTGAAATTATGTTACTTTTCATTTATTTTTGTGTGTAAATAAGCTTTCATTTGAATAAGAAGATGAAGGAGAAGTCTGATCAAATTTCGCGTTTTTATGTAGTTTAAGTTTCCAAAATTTCGTCGATTATATGTAGATCGAGATCAATAGCAGAGAAAAAAATCTATAGTTTAGGTGAACTGTGAGTAGCACAAAAGAATTAATTTAAAAATATGTAGCGGGATTCTCATTTTTTTCTGAAATTAATATGATTGACAAATATTTAGAAATTTGGTTATGCATCATATTTATTTCTTTTTTTTGCTGTAACTTCAATAATTGAGCCGAATAAATGTTATAAATCTTATAACTAGCGGTAGACGTATCAAATATCCTGAATCTGAATTTCGAATTAATCGGAAATGTTTACGTTGAGATAACGTTTCTCCATGTAACTATCAATCCATGATAACTTTTCATGAAAAACATATTAAAATCAATGGCTGTCATTTTAAGACATTAAGCCGGGAATTGAAATTTTAAAATCGATGCTGATTTTTATCTTGGAATCAGTATTATCCCAAAAAAGAGAGGTTTTTTCATCAAAATTGGCTGCTTCTTTCAATTTTCTAATATTTATTGAACTTCCTCGAAGTCGCACTTACTTATCCTTCTGTTATTTTTAAAGAAAATTAAAATAACATAATAAAATTCTATGAAATAAGCCAAATTGTATATGTCCCAAAACTTTACACCAATAATGAAAATAACTTAATGAATATAATAAAATTCTAATTAAGCATTCAATTGTTTAAGTGCGTGCATACTAAGTGCATGCATATACAGCACCCTTCTCTTTAAAAAGTTCTAGGCGAAAGTTTTTAGCAAAAAGATGCATTAAAATCGGGTGAGGACAATGTGATGCTCTATAAAGCCTTGGTGCAAAGCAAAGACGCTCAAATCAAAAAATAAAACGACAAATTTAAATAACGTCCGTTATGTTTATTAATCCAGATTCCAATGTGAGATTACGAAAACATAATCCCATTCGTGAAACTCTACAAATCAGACAGAATTCTGTTATTTCAGAATCTTTAGATATTGGGACAGGATACCCTAGTCATCATCGATACTCCAAAAAGTTTTCGTCTTGAAACATGGAACACACCATTACTAACCTAGCCTTCGTGTGGAAAAAGAAATAAAAAAGTGGCGGCAAATCATTAACGGAAAAATCTTGCCACTTCTCTTGTATATATTTTATGAAAACAAAACAATGTTCTATATTGCCAACAAAAAGTGTCAGCTTTTATTTAATTTCTTGACATTTTGCTGCGATAACATTTTAATTATTGTCCAATTAATCATTAAAATGTTATCGCAACAATTGGCTGGCGGCTGGCGTAATTTAATAATAACCTTGAATGTATTTAATATTGGTTTATTTAACATTTTAATGAATTAGTTAATTGAATATACGGGATTGGTACACATAGCATGCTTATTGTAACGAAAACAATATCTTATAACCAAGAAGAACATCAGATCAGCCTTACTCAAGAAGCGGCCTGGAATCCACGCGGTACACCGCACCATTAAAGATCCTATGCCTTGTAATCGACCGAACACACAACAACCGCCACAATTTTATATTTAATAATGGCACCAAAGTTAGCCAGGGAGCGTAAGGTATATAGATGAAAGATATTTCCGATGCAAATTATATTTTAAGCAATATCCATTTCTGCACTAAAGTTACCCACATTTACAAAACCAGTTCGTTTCATCAACTTTAATATATTTTTAAAAAATCCTCACAAAAGTAAGAGACATTTGAATCTTCTCAATTGTATCTTAATTCAAATAAATTATTTAAAAACATAAATCTTCCTTCACGAAATTTTATGTACCTTGGTTTTCTATTGAAAGTTGTCGTCTAAGTCAAAATATTATTTAATTCGAATGTAACGGTAAGTTTATTACCGTAACTTAATTTCAAGGTGTCCGATTAGTTCTATATTTTCAAATTTTCAATGAACTTCATGGTAGGAATAAAAACACAAGGATATTTTTGGTATATCTAGAAAAATTTTGTTTTAGTACAATTTATAGTACATAAATAAAAACACCACTTATATCATGGTATCTGTACTATACTATTAGAACTTCTAAACAAGACGGTTAATATTCATATTCCACTAAAACTTTCTTTATGTGATGCAGTAATTTACAATTTTAATTTGACTTAAAACAAACAGTTTCACTGTTTTCACTACTAGACCACGGTTTCCACTGTTTTTTTTATTTATTTTCAAATCCTTCTTCGGTTGTACCCTTATAAATTGATTAGCAAAAAGAGATTGTAAAAAAATAGTAAACGATGTCTTATTGGTAAAATAAAAAAACAGAAAATGTCAAAAATGGTATCCTACTTCTCTGTTACTGATCCAAGGAAGAGAGGAATAAATTTTTATTTTGGTGCATTATTTATAAACTAATCAATACTTTCACCCAAAACTAATTCGGTCTCACGTAATGTTTGAAATTTGAGAATAATAAGAACTTTGACATATTCATGAATGTTATGCTTTTCATTTTAAATCACAATTTCCTAGTAAAAACCATAAATTTAACGTTCAGCTTTAAATTAGTTTTAAAACTCCTGTTTAATAAATGTCCCGTATATTATTAATGAATTCTCACGTTATTTATTTAAAATACTGATTAATTTATTATAATTATGCTCAATAACTTTACACGTATTTCACTTTTATCAAGGAATTCATATTATTTTTAATAAAATGTAAATTAATTTTTTTGTATTAGACTGTGCAATGTCAAAAGAAATTTATTGTAATACGAGCTCAAATGAAAAATAAATCTTATTTAAGGCTTTTCTATTCATGCTTTTGTATATAATTTGCGTCTTAACTATATTACATTTTATGAAAATTTTTTTTTATTTAATGTAAAAGTTATGGCCCGAAAAAAAAAGTTTTTAGAAGTGACTTAAAATAAAAGTCAAAATAAAAAAAATATTATAAAATCTAGTCTAGATCTACATCAGAGAGATACCATGTACTGTAGAATTGTACTTTACCTTCAGTAAGAAAATAAAAATTACAATGGAAGAATATTTGTGAGTGTGAAAAAACACGGTAATGACAGTCAATCGTTTCATGATCCCTTGACTGTAAGTAAAGACTTATCAAAGAAACGCGAGATACAAAAACTTAAAATATCAATTAGATATTGTCTCGGACAAAAGAGTCTGAACTATAAATTTCGTATTAGTTTATCTTGTATAACTGAATTAAGCCAAATTATAACAAGTGTACAACAATATCTAAGTAAACAAAGACTTTAAATCGAATTAAATAACAAAATGCAACCTAACAAAAAAAGATTGTGTGTGTACTTATATTCGCACGTTAGAAATTATACTCGTTTCACATGACGCAAGAATAACTTTGTTTTGCATGCAAATAATTAATGGAAATAAAATAATCGAAGAGCTGGACCGTGACTATAAACACAGAGTTAATCAAATAATTGAAATATTGAGGTCTAGTTCCTACTTTTCCTGAATGTAATGTTTGTTTATTGCGACTGTACATTTTTCACTACTAATTTACAACAACCCCGCATCTACCACGAAGCGCGTATTTAATCCATGTAAACGCTTTTACACAATAAACATTTATGTTCTTTACACAAACTAAAATGAGTTGTAATCAACGTATATAAAAAATACAGGTCTCATGGTAAAAGACAATACTCTCAATTTGTGCCTTGAGGACAAAACATTGTGTTTTGGTAAAAGCTAAAAAAGTCGTGTAGTTTATATTTTAAATGGAACTGTGGTGATAATTTGATTTTGTCTCATTGAGGCTAATATTTTCAAATACAAGAAACTTATTAAATAAGAATACTAATAATAAATATAAATTTATTAAGTATTCGCAGTGGACAAAACAAAAATTCAATTAAGAGATTACTATCATAGCAATATGTTTCAATTAGATATATTAAAGTAGATAAATAAATAAATAATTATTTATATGTAGGTGAATTATATATGAGAATTTGTTTTGTAAATGTAGGTGAATTATATATGAGAATTTGTTTTGTAAATGTAGGTGAATTATATATGAGAATTTGTTTTGTAAACGTTTACATCGCAAAAGTAGCCTTGACCTAAATTAATACAACTTATGTATTAATTTGAAGTTTAAGCCGATAGACTTACTGCTATAGTCCTACGATCTTTGTAGTTAAGTTCTTAAACCCGCCCAAACAGTTTTAATTGCATAATTGTAAATGGATTAATTCCAAATTTCTTAAAGAAGATTAAAAATAAATACTGTATATTTTAATTTAAAATTTAAACACTATCACAATGAAAGTTCTATTTCACTCATATCATTACATTTTCCGCTCTAACAACACACAAGCAATTAGATGTCAAGAAAATATTGTTTTTACTTGATGATGCACTTGACATAAAGAAGATGCACTTGACATAAAATTTTCCTAAAATTTTCGATGTACCAAGTCGGGTGACTTGGTTTTGGTGACTTTCCGGATTAAGTGAGCAATCAATATCTTCTCCGCGGACTTAAAGCATACTCGATATTAAGCGGAGATTTCGGCAGTGTGTTACTTTATTTAACAGTGTTACTTTATTCGTATCCAATTCATCAAAGTTAAGTGAGATCACTTTTCTTATTATTGTGCTAGTAATCCACCACAATCCGCCAAAGTCATCTCGAATGGTAAAATGTCTACGTGTATCGCATATAACATTACGTATATCGTTTAAGACCCTGGTTGATTATCAGGAATATAAATTACAGGTAAATGTTTATTACATGCCATTTACATCAACATAACATATATTGCATATAATGAACCAGTATCTAAAAACTCATATATTTTGTAAACGTTTAAATTACCGGATAGTCAATTTAAAGTTGCATAAATTATGCACTAAAGGCACTAAGAATATTTACATTAACAAATGTACTTGAAATTGTAAAGAGTGGCTTTAATACAATATTTTCTATGCAAACATTTTGAAGGAATAATTTAACTTTAGTTTCAATAACTTCATTGCTTCCAGTTCTTTGAACTTGCTTTTATCTGTTTTTAAAATTTCTTTATTCTTTTCGCACTAAAATAAGATAACTACACTAAGCAGTATATCAAATTTCCAAGTTGGTACGGTTCCTTGCAAATGAAGATCAATTCATGTCCAGATGTGTAAAATACAAAATATTACAACATGCATTAATTATTACAACATGCATTCTTAGCAAGCACATAATTTAAAAAAGAGTGTTCAATTTACTCAAGGTTTAAAACTACAAACATGTAAATAAATTTAATGTTCTTAAATTATAGTGTTTTAATCTTTAGTTGTTTTCAAAATAATTTTTTTTTTCATTTACAAATAAACAGCGGCACAGAATACGAAGACATGTTTCTCTATCCACCGTACCACGTATTATCTTTTAAAAACGTGTGTTACCGGAACTACAAAGAACTAACCTAAAATAGTTAATAACATTATACAGTGACAAACTTTACTTAACGTATTAAACTTAAGACTGCTTATCTAAATGTCACTGGTAATTGGCAATTTGATACAAACGGGTGCCATTATAATTATTTTGGTTGACGACCCAAATTATCAGGATTGTTTTCAAGACTTTAGGTAAATAAACTGGAACTTTTGCCTTTTACTCTTCTTGCGACAACATTAAATTTAATTCTCTTCTTGACGTTGCCGTTTGAAGTATTAGGAGTATTTGGTAAACCGTACCTTTTATTTCTTTTTTCAATTTAAAAAAGCTTTGTACCATATATTTTACTTATTAATTAAAATGTTCAAATCGATATCAAAACAAACTATTGTATATTTATTCTAAAGCACTGGAATATTATGTGATAATTGAAATCCCCAAAATAATAGGCTTTGAAAAAAAATGGACGAAAACATTTAGTTTTGCGATTTAACGTTTAATGAATGTCATTTTTTGAGTAATGTCACCAATTTGATACGAATAGTCTTGATTTTCATCCGTAGAAATATTATAAGTGTTTTTCCATATAAATTTAATTAAAGTGTAATCATATCTAATTTCCTTCGCAAATATTTGAAGTTAGTTTTTTAAAATATGTAGTTTTATTATAATATGTATAGTTGCTTTAATCCTTGTTACATGATGAGTACCATAAACTTCAATTGAGCCGCAAGATTAGTGGATATCGCTTTGTTGCAGTAGAGGTTTCGACTAAAAATATGGGGAACGATTTCAGATATGCAGTAGCAGCTAGAACTAGTGATTTTCGTAATTTCCTCAGAAGCATTTAGTCACTTTAACACTGTGTTTTTTCGATTTAATAACAAAACAACAGCACAGTGGGAGCTTGTAGACTGAGCTCCCACTGTACTGTTGTTAGATTGGAGATGTATACTCTGCTTTTAAGGTACAAAAAATAGCGCATTTCATAAGCTTTGCTAGCACGTAAAAGATGGAAATCAACCTTGTTGTTACAACTTTTACGTATTTATGCTTGAATGTCCCTAATTCTTCCTTGATTCTTTTAAGCTTTTTTGTGTAGTACCAATATGGTTGAAGTAAGTTATAACTCTCCTTTCTATAGCAATTTTGTATTTTTTCAGAGAACCTTTGATTACTCATTACAGTTTACGCATGAAGAAATACGCAATGTCCATATAGATATCCATTCTACAGACTTAACAATAATTCGCCTGTTGTCACGAGCCATAACATGAATATTTGCTAATGATAATTCCCATATACTTATATGCGCCATATGTTGACCTTCAAAATGTTTTACGGCAGCATATTTTATCTTAAAATCTCGATCGAGGCAGTGTATGGTAAAACTTGGAAACTACTATAGCAAGCCCGTCCACATGTGGGTAGTTACTGATATGGAAGCTGCGTCTTCAATTGGTTTCTTAATCTAGGTTAGTATTTTCTATAAAAGTTCTGACGTTATTTCTTCTGAGAATTACAGTCTACTTGAAGCCCCACTTTTTAACTGCATTTACGGGTTCATTGTCAATAGCTATCTTCTTTGCAATAAAATGATATTTCTCAGCTTAAAGCTGAGCTGATCGTTTATATCGAACTTTTTAATTTTTTGCCGGCAGTCATAGAAAGTTAACTGTTTTATGGGCTTACATGCCGTAGGGACGTTCTCATTAGATCTTATTATCGATCGAAAAGGCCCATAAGGCACGCCTGTTTGAAATCGTGCCGAATAATTTGGTCGAATATTTTCTTATTCAGTCAAATTCTAGGCCAGGTAGTCGTACCTAATACAACACTCCTTGCAACATGAATATTAATAAGAAAAGGTAGGCCCTATGTGTTGACTATAACAAATATGTGATTGTTATTTCCAAACCAATAATAAATAATTCCAATTTTGTTTAACATTTTGTTTTTTTAATAGCTCAATAGTTATTTATTTTCAAAATAATTAGTTTTAAAATATTCTATGCGCGAGACCGGCCAAAATACAGGCTACAGGGCTAGAGGCTGGTGTCATTACGGTTTAAATTCTAGTTCGCGTCGCCACCTGTGAGTTAATAGGTTATTAAAATTAATTTTATGCTAAATTCCTGAAGATTGAAAAATGTTTACATACGTTTATAATAAAATTTTAAAAAGTTTACAATAGAGTTAACGCTATTGTTTCATTATTAGTCAATTAAATTTTACTTTCTAGTTCTCAATAGCAACGATATATTTATATTATCCGGGAAACGTCAAAGTAAAAATTACACGAGTAGATATATTTTACTATATTTTTTTATGATCCTATAAATTTCGTTGCTTTGGTATTAAGTACATCGATACAATTAGATCTAATAAATATTTTTTTTAATTTTCTATGGTATTGTAACTGGTGGTGCAATATAATAACTAACAAATTCGTAGACAATTTTAAAAGTGACACTTTTTTTAATTTCTTACTCTAAATTTAGACTAACTATTCACATTAATATGACAACTTTAAGTTGTGGAAAACAATAAAAAATAACTTATGAAAGAAACGTCATAGTGGAAAACTTTATGGAGGGAAACAAAACACTAAGAAAAATTCGGATGTAGCAAATAAATTGTAACTGGAACAAGTAAATAAATTCTAACCTTTAGTTAAAAAAGATTTATCGCTTTTTGACAGCGTATAATTAAATTTACGTCCATTAAGCATAATATACATAGAAATTTAAACATTCTAGTTAAAACAAAATAACAGGCTCATATGACGATTGAATTTTCGTTAAACGACATTTTCAGAATGGAATAACGAATAAAGGAAAAAAATTCGGTTTTATTTTTTTCTATACAAATATGTGATTAAGTGAAAACACTTTTCTTACAATTGTCCTGGATTTTATTTGCGTTACACATTAGATATTTTTAATGTTTTATGTATATACATTAATAATACAAAATTATAGTTAATTTATAACCATATCTATCAAATAATCTTTTTAGTATTGTAAAGTATCAATAAATACGTGTCATCACAAGTATTGGCTTCATCAGATATCATATTAAAGTTTAAATATAATTTTATTTCATGATTTTCCAGAAAATTTACCGAACCATTCAGCCAGAATTCACCACCTGCCTTGACTATTTGCTTATGTTTCGCACTTACATTTCTAATATCTGTGTCACAACTAACATGTTTGCTTCTGCCAATAGATTATTCAGTAGATATTTCAAAATGTAGATTATACAAAATATAGTTAGATTTCATTTTCATATAACGTCTTCTACGTCTAATTTCATATTTCATCACTCAAATTTAAAAAAATACCTCTGATGTTCCTGGAAAGTGTTGAATATCCAGTAGTATGAAATCATATATTGACCGTCTACGATTTGAAATTAAATTTATTATAGTGCTACGAGTTGCTCTTCACTAAAATATAATGTGTCTTTTCTTTTTTTTATTATATTAATTTTATCCTTTATGAAAAGGACTGAGTTTGAATGTTGCTTTATAATTTTGTCAATTTCACACCTTTTATCAAAAGTAAAAGCTTTACAACTAAAATAGTTAAGAATATTCTTGAAAATATTTTAACAGCCTGTATACTTATATTAATGAGTTTTGAACTACAATATCAAATACATTAGAATGAAATAATATCTTTACATTATACTTACCCTCAGCATAACAATACTCGAAAATGATCATTTGATTAACAATTCAATGCCCGTTTTATATGTCCTGAATTACTTTACAGAGCAACAGAAGATAATATTTAGCACAGTTTTCTGAGTGAATGCAGTATTGATTTATCAAACTTTTCGTCACCAGATGATTACGACATTTCAAGATTAATTAAAACTAATTTTTACTTGTAATCTGTTAACGAATTACCCAATAATCTGTTTCGAATATTTTTATTTAATCTTTTCGATAATATTAAGTACAAGAGAATAGCGCTTTTTATCTTATGTGCTTAACAGTTATACGTTTGCACCATGTCTAGCAATTGTAAACATATTAAAATCATGAAGAACCATTTAAGAATTGCATAAGGCAATTTATATATAATGTTTACCCATATCTCTCCATGTAACGCGGTATCTAAACGTTATTTATTGTTTAAAATTGAAAATTTAGTAAAGTCCTAATTAATTCTATAATTGAATATAAGTACCCAAGGTAGATAAAGCATGACATACAGGCTGTCCAGTGGCAGATTTCAATGTTTGAAAAATTGTAAAAAAAGACTACACCTCTAATACAAAGTAGGTTTATTTTAACTTTATAACAACAAATGCGGATTTCATTTTTTAAAAACCACATTTGTCAAATGGCGGCCATCGAGTCTGACACACTCTTCGAGTCTAGCACGCATGTTTTCAAAAACGCGTTTGTAGAGCGACTGGGGTATCCTATTGACTTCGGCTCGAATATTTTCTTTAAGTTGTGTTACAGTGCTCGAAATTGTTTTGTAAACAACGGATTTTAAGTATCCCCATAAGAAAAAGTCACATGGGTTTAAATCAGGTGACCTAGGTGGCCACAGTACGGTACCGTTTCGGGATATGTTTTTTCTGGAAATAACTGCCGCACTGCATTCATGGACACATTAGCAGTGTGGGCTGTGGCCCCGACCTGCTGGAACCATGTGTTTCGGTTGAAGGATGGACTACTGTAGTTCTACTTTGAAAAAGTCATTTAACATCTGGGCATATCTCTCCGAATTCACAGTTACAGTTTGGCCACGTTGATTTTCAAAGAAATAAGGCCCTATGATTGGAAATGCAGACATGGTACACCAGACTGTTACTTTAGGCTTATGTAAGGCTCTTGATGTCTTGGGTTATGGACGGGATGTCCATAACGAAAGTTCTGCTTATTCACATTTCCTCCAATGTGAAAGTGAGCTTCGTCACTAAAGAATATGTTGCCCATCCGGGTAGCAGTACGAAATCTCAACAACATCACCTCCGCGTAAGTTTTTCTTAATTCAAAGTCAGAATCGTGTAAATCTTGAACAATTTAAATTTTATATGGATGGAACTTGAGCTTTTTTTGCATTATTACCTGTAAAGTTGATTTCGGAATTCCCAATATCGATGAACGTGTACGCAGTGATAAACGGGGATTTTCAACGACAGAAACCATAACACGCTCGACATTTTCATCCGTGGCTACCAATGGTGTAGGTCCTGGCCTGGGCCTATTTAATGTTGATCCTGTAGCTCTGAACCTTGCTACCCATGACTGAATGAGGTTGATGGATGGTCCATCACGTAATCGACGAATACTGTAACGATTATTAAATCGACGGCGTGCTACAGACAGCGAAAGTCCACTCGAAATGTACGCCTCGACGGCAAAAGCGCGGTGCTTTACACTCCACTGTTCCATGGCTACTAAAACATCCGCACCGCTTGCGCTTCTAACGGCGCCTCCCGCGCCCCTCTTATGTGTTGCGTTCAGAAACTATGTTTGTTCAAACTTTGAAATCTGCCACTGGACATCCTGTATGTATAAATATAAATATATATATATATATATATATATTATATATATATATATATATATATATATACATATATATATATATATATATATATGTACTCAAACATTTTACATAGCAATCGTAATAAGTTATAATTACATTATTAATTATACAAATATTTTTGGCTCAGATTTCAATTCAAAACAGCATATATACCTAACTTAATATTCATTAATTATGCTGAGTAGGAGTTAATTATATGGTCAATATAATTTTAAAGTCGAATAACTTCAAATCATTTCGTAAGAAACGTGCATAATTTATGATTAGATAATATGATTCATAATTTTGAAGAAAATAAATATCATCTTTAGTATCGGCATAAAACACGTTGTTAAAAAAGTATTATATTGTGTATTTTTTTATTTTAAATTTAATATATGATGTACAACTGAAATTTTGAAACCGATGTTGATTTAAAACCCTAGATAAGGGTATTACCGCAGGAAATGAATGTGTGTGTATAAAAATTGGCTATTTGTAATAATTTTCTGTAGTCGTACTTACAAAATAACTTGTTAATTAACAATAAATTAAAATAAAATATAGAACAACAATGAAAGATACAAAATTGTACATATCTCCCTGACCATTTTGCAAAAAATTTAAATAAATTAATGAATATAATGATAAATAAGATTATAATTCAGCATCTAATTGTTTGAAATTAAGAGGAAACTAATACAAACGATAATCGTGAATACATAGTACTCTTCTCGTTCAGTACAAACAAGTTTCAATTCGTCACATCAATCACTAGTCCATTAAAGAAAAAATGCATTCAAATCGGGACAACGATAACGTACAGTGTCAAAAAGGGACCTTGATGCAAAGTAAGGAAACTAAAATCATGGAAAAGGCCGACAAATTCAAATAATTTTCAACGGTTTATATGTTTGTTAATACAGATTTCAACTTAAAATTACAAAAATATAATCTCGTTACTGAAACTCTGCACATCAGTCGGGATCCTGGGATTTTCGAACCTTTAACTATTGGGATAGGATATCCTAGTAATCATCAATACTTCAAAAAAGGTTTCCTCGTGAAATATAGAATGTAGAATCTATGTTTATGTTGGATAGTTACACATATCCTTGTCTGAAATTTCAGATTGTTTATTTCAGTAGTCTTTACTTTTACTATGTTAGTACAAAGAAGTATATTTCAAGACTCATATAACTTATTATCAACCCACATTATTTCCACTAAAATGGGAAGAGATCCTTTTTTATTATTTTTATGACGGCAGATGATACCGTATTTAAATATAATTTCCACAAATATTCGTCACAGTAATTAATAAAAAAATTATTCAGCCTTTGGTTATATTTATTTTAGTCGAAATTTCTTTGTTTAAAATAATTACAATAACAATGGTAAAATTGGTGATATGGTGTAAAGATGTAAATTTTATTTCTTCAAGTTTGTTCACGTAGTTTTAAAAAAATTGCTCAGGTGGACGCCCTATTCTAAACCAGCGCTGGTGGACGCCCTATTCTACCGTAGTTTGTTTTTATTCTAGCGTAGTTCTTTTTCGTTTTAGTGACCTGTTTACATGCTCGCATATTTCCGTTAAAGCAATTAAACAATGTTGTATAAAGATTCAAGCATTGAAAATATTAAACAAATGAAGCATCAACCATCAACTGACCCAACTCACAGACTGTCGTCGCATGTGATGTGCGTCGCTTACTCATTTCTCCTACTGATCCATCTGTTCGAAAAGGTTACAATTATTACAAGTCTTTGAATGGGCTTCAAAATTTGGCACTAAGTTAGAGATAAAGAGGACATTTAATTATAGAAGAAACAAATTGCATGATATATTGTCTTGTACAGATGTTTTAACATTTACCTATAATTCTGGCAAGTTATTTCCTCATATTTTTCTTACTTTAATCATAAGAACAGTTTGATATCACATACGGATGCAACATTACTAATATATTGGTCCATAACTGAATTCAAAATTAAAACTCCTTCGTAGAATTGCAAAGAAAAAGATGAAGTTAATAAATCTTCAAGATTCAAATAAAACGAATTTATATTTGATGTGTTATGAGTTTGAAATTTCTTAATAATCATTCATATGTAGTTTACAATTTAAATTATCCTGCTAAAATTTAATAACTGCGAGTCATTTAAAAATAAAGCAAACTGTATTTAATTTCAACCAGTTCATTAAAATTTGATATATTGTTTAAATTCATTGAAGCAAACAACGTGCATGGCATACTTGCTTAATATAGAAATTGGGTTAACAAATAAATGATGTTGAATATTCAACATCATTTATTTGTTATGATGTGAAATTAATTTCGTATCAAAGAAAGTAGAAATTATACTACATCATTTAATTGTAAATAAATGATGTTCAAAAAAACACGCCAAACTTACCAATACATAATATATTTCGGTTATTTTTCCTTCTCTAAATACGTTAAAGAAATATGATTTTAAATATTAGGATACAAAATTAAATTACAATGCATTTAATATCAGGACACTTTTCATTTAAAATTGTTTACGGTAAATTTCACAAATAAATCATATTTGTAATGACATCGAATACTTTGAAGACGTTAAAAAAATGTTATCGTTCAGCATTCAAATGTTACTCACACAACAAACACTGTCTGCGAATGAAAGTTACTTACTAGCTGTAGTCAATAGTTTAGACTACGAAAGGCATTAGAAATTATTATAAATAAGCAAATAAGTAAAAGATAAAAAAAATATACATATAAGGATAATAGATAAAAATATTTGACAGAAAGAAAATAAGATTACATTATGAAATTTCCTCAATATTTTTTTGTCTGGTGGACAGTTGATATATTCTAGGTCATCGTCATTAAATTATACTATTTATTACTTATTACTGTCGCGAAACTACTGAAAAATTGAAGCTCAAATTAATTTTCTCGACGTATATATTTCTTCAAATTTGAAGGTAAATTAACTTTCTTAAGTCTAAACATTACAATGTTAACTTTTAAAATCAAATTTAGGTACTGATGAGGAACAAATATTTCATTAATATTATCTAAACATAAGTTTTTGGTAATAATATGAAGTTGATTTTCATAAGAAGAGTTGCAGTCCAATCCATTTGACATTGTTTGAAAATTTTAATTAAAATATTGAAACTAATACGCATTCTCAAATTTAAAATGCATTTAAAGAAGCATTTTATGGCTTGCATATTTTTATATATTTGAAATAATATAATAAACGTCCTAATTATGAGATAAGTAGTAATAATTTAAGATAATATTTAATCTTGCTATGTATAATTAAATTATGAAATGACATATATTTTTAAATATATCGAATGACTTACTGTTACTTCATCTAACTCAATTCGCAGATATAATATGAAATATTATCAAATGGCTTGAGAAATAGTTTTATTTTGGCACAGCGAGTTGAAGTTTATTTACAAAAGAAGACAACACTAGGAAATCCCCGGGGATAGCTGGTGCCTACGAGTCTGCCTAATATATATTTTCTTCCTTTCCATTCATACGTCTCTTGTCAAATAATATAACGAATAATCTCGAGGGTAATCCCAGAAACTCAACAAGAAATAACTAACTCTTCTATGTAAATATATAAACCCGAGTTAGCGACATACTAAAATAATTTTTGACTGAAACAACAAAAAATAATATAGTCGACTAAACGAGGTTATCACAACTGGATAAATATACATACTTTCTTTGCTTCTTTGTAAATTTGCGTTACTCAATATTGACATTTTTTTGAAGAAACCCTATGTAAAGGTAATGATATTTTAGCACCAGAAATGCTTGATACAAAGAATAATAAATTTTATTAATACTATAGATATTGGATTTTACTTACTTTGTAAAATATGGAAAGTTTTCGCAGCAAACTGATGAACTATAGCCCATGAACTTTAAAATTGGATTAATGTTTCTTTATCTATATTTTGCACAGAAATCTGTTGAACTGTATTAAGAGAATATCATATTCCTCATATTCCGGAATATTGTCATAGATAATAGCTGTGTTATCGTGAGCAATGTATGATATTGAATTTGATAGTTTTTCTTCTATCGCTGGAATCCGTCAAGTTATCATAAATTTGCGACATTAATAGTAGTTTGTAATTAGGTAAAACAACAACTGTAACGCTTTCATTATTTTATTTAAAATGAAGATAAGTGAAAAGTTTTTGGCTGAAATAAAATTCAAGCATTAAAAGTAGGATCCTGCAATACAGTGAATTACCGGGATACGTTGAATTAACAGCAGAGCATAAAATTTTAAAACTTCTTGGAGCCTTTGTTAAATTATTAAAGTTTACTTTTTTATTTATTTCTTTTTCATTCTCTCACTTATTTATTTTTTATTCATAATTATGTTATATAATCAACTTGAATTTCTGTAGTAATTTTGTCGATGGACCACAAAAAAAATTATTTTACAAATATAAAAAACAAGAGAACACGGTATAATGCTTATGGGTATTGAGTTATAACTAATTTTAAAATCAATACATTATCTAGATAAACTGACACTTAGAAAATAAAAAAAAAACGTAGGGCAGGACAATTAGTCCTAAGTGACATATGCGAAAATCTAAAATTTTACAATATTTTTAAATAAATTTTAAAACTTTTACGGATATAGATATAGTGTCTCGCCTTAAAAATTTTCTGTATATTTTTTTAAATTTTCATAGATAAGATTTACGGATGATTGAAAGTTCTTAGAATTTCTAAAATTTTACCAATATATTAAAATTATTTTAACAATATATTTAAAATTATTTTGAAAATATTTATGGTTGAAAAATTTGGTGTCTTATCATCAAGTTTCTTCCATAGTTTCGTAGTTTCACTTTCTACATATTAGGATTTCAACAATATAATCCAAATAAGCAAATTAATTCAGATTAATTATAAGCATTCGAAATGCATATGAGTTTAGATATAAATATTGGGAGTACGAACATTGCTGTCACGAATCTCCATTTTTTTTAATCGTCAATGAAACTATAAACTACAAATTAATATATATGTATATATATATATACAAATATGTATAAATATATGTATGTGTATATATATATATATATATATATATATATATATATATATATATATATATGTAACGTCATAATGGTACTAAAACTTTTCTTCCGACAGTAGTAGTCTGAACAAAAGTTATTAAAATAAGACATATTTTTCCATAATCAAAAACAGACGATAGGATTATTTTCCATACCCGATTATAATTCAAAGCGAATATAAAATAAACGTAAATAAAAATTCAAAGCAGCTAATTAATGAAGTACTTAAAAACTAAACTACAATATACTTAAAGTCTTAAGCTCAGAAATTATTATGGGTCATTAATCTGGATCTTTAGTTTGGTCCGAGAGGACCAAACTAAAATAAAATCGTGAGACGCGTCAAATTTTATATCATTAAGTCAAAGGACTCGTTTGTTATGTTAGAATAAACAATTTAACCACAATATAAGAGTCAGATATGATTTCAAAGATACAACAGAGTATAATGTTCTGCTAAATGCATCCCAGGATTTTACTTTTAATTTTGCGAAAGTACCAGATTGGAGACCCACAATTATTTTCGAAATTTTTATATATTATCGATTATAAAATCAAATCACCAAAATTAACCACTTTTTGCATGGCTCGCAAAGTATAATTTTTACCCTCTCCCCCGTGATGCCATACAATCCTTAGCACGATATAAATGAAATCTTGATTTGGCTGAATTCAATGCAGCCCAAAGATAGATTACAACTTAGAGTTCAGTGACTTGAGCCATTTCTTATGGCCTAGTCTAACAATTTGAAATCATCAGATCGTCAAATCTCGTAATTTAAGCTGACCGTATCATTGCAACCAGTAGATCCTCAAGTTTCACAGTTTAAGCAGATCTTACTACCACAGCATCAGGGCTGAGGACTCGGGACCAAGAGTTCAACTACAGAGTCTCTGCTTAAGATCCATAATACTAATTTAAACCAGCAAATTCTCCAGTGTCATAGTTTAAGCAGGTCCTACCACTGCAACATCAGGGCTGAGAAATTGCAACCCGGGATTCAAAGACAAAGTCTCAGCTTGGGCCTCTAAGACATCAAATCTTACGGTTTAAGAAGTCAGTATCAATTCAGTAAAATGGATTCAGGATTATTGCTGACAATTTTATTTGACATTTAACAAAATAATTAAAATATTGTGACCTAATTTTATATTCGATTTAAATATGTATAACTTGCAGTATTGAAGTATTTTACAAATCGTGTCTGAATAATGCATTTAAAGACAAGATAAAGCACACAATATAGGTATTCCATGCATTCTAAAACGAATCCAACTCTTCATTCTAGAATACAATAACTTTTTTTCCAGTTCTGCGATGATTTAACACACGTGAATTCTATATTAGGTAACAAATTTACATATTGGCAAATAATATTAATATTTGCATATAGTTTAATATAAATACTACACCCGCTAAATTGTTCTTTGTCCTTTCAACTTTAACCACATTTATATTTTTGATGAAATTATATATTTCATAAAATTAAAAAGAAAATTTCGTATACTTCGTTTGTGACTGACGCAGTAGCATTGACGAGTTTGCTCTAATTTTTAATATCAAAGCTCTATCTTTCAAGGATGCCTTAAATTCTTGTTTAAAGTCAAGAAATTTTCCATCGAACCGAATAGTTATTTAAGATTAAGTTACAAAGTTTATGGAAGTTGATATTCAAATGCAAAGGAAGGAAATAAATTTTCTGTTGCATTTTAAGTTTAGATTCGTATTTCTAATATTCATCTCAAATTGATATTCATTATACTTATTTTTGAAAATTTATTATGAAAATTACTATGGAGAGAGCATAAAACACATTATATGGAAATCTAACTCGCCGCTAAAACGCATGCAGTTTAGAGAGGAAACACAAAGAAGGAATACAAATATGGTGTGAAGGAATTCACATTATCAGAAGGTAAACCATATTTCATTCGGCTGAGTAAGAGAGATGTCGGTACAATTGTTTGTGCTACTTCTACTATTACCTGTTTTTGTTTTAATTCTATGTTCTTTATATATTATCGTAGCAATCTTAAAATTAAATAGAATACTTACTTAATATAAATATAACTTATCTAGAGGATATAATAAATAAAAGCCTTTGCTTTTTACAAATTCGAAACTTTTTCCTAGAGTTTACTCAGACATTTTTAATTGGGAATTTTACAAAGTTATATAATAATTGTATTTTATTTTGTCTCTTCTCAAAAATTTTCCTGAAATTTAATTCTTTAAGGCCTCTTATATTCCATTTCATTTAGGGATATAACTTACAAGGGGAATATTTTTTCTGCTTTCTTTAATATATAGCTCATATTTTTAGGTTTGCATAAATATAAGAAGTAAGCGTATTAGCATATATTTTTACCAGGAAAATATTCATTTATCCATCCTAAATATTGAAAAAATGCACTAATTAAAAAAAATTATTAAAGGTTTAAATTTAAATGTTTAAGAAAACAATAAATAGAAAGATAGTTCAATTTGCATAAGCTTAGACAGTATAAATGTCTTACAAGGAGATTGAAGTTTATTTCAGATTTTTTTTGAAAACGAGCTTTTTGAGTAAATTATCTTGATATCGGATAAAGGGAGTTTATTGAAACTTCGCTATGTATGTGTATGTAGTCACCTCCTATTCACCTATTCGTCTGTTAAACTCCACCATCTGTTAAACCAACGAGAAAAATCAACATAATTAATTTTTAACAACATTTAATTGCGCAGTTTTCGGACTATATCAATAATTGTGTCATTTCTGATAATATTCATTAAATGTTACCTTTTTACTATTGAACTCTCTGAACAGATTTTAAAAAGAAATTTTTGATGCTTTGAAAGATACTGTTTTGCAAGTTTAATATTGTTCGTATAATTAACAGCTTTTCAAATAATCGATAAATTTTTGATAAAATATTTAATAATCAAAGAATTTTTTTTAGCATTTAGGGTCGAGCATTTTCCATATTATGTGTATTTAATAACTAATTCATTTATGTCCACAGTATTGTTTAAAAATAAAGCAACTTATCGAAAAGAGAAAAAAATGTTTTAATAACTGCTAAAAACCTGATATGTACATACACACCCATAGATAAATATATACATATGTATATATATATACATATATATATATATATATATATATATATATATATATATATATATTTACGTATATAAGTATATAAATTAAAAACTGGTTTGTAATATTTTTCACCCATCACAATGTAACGATAGACAAATATTGAGAGCAAAGAGTACTGTTCATTGTTGGTAACCAAGTATTAGTATTACGTCTCAATATACATTTCCACGAGTCACTTAGTACTTCGTCTTTTGAGAATTTTATATAAAAACAAATAGTGCATACATATGATAATAAATATAAGGATCGTTGCATTCATAAAAATTAAAGGGTTAAGAAAATATCTCACTAAAAGGATATTAATGTGATTTATATATTATGATAGTTATATTTCGATTAAAAATTTAATTCACTGGTATAAAATAATTACTATGTAACCAGAACTTCACATAGAAATTGAACTTACTGTTTTTCTATTAAAATTATTGATATATGGTACATCACTTAATATTTCAATAATTTCAATTGTCCGTTAATTATTTACGAATGACACATATATTACAAAAATTAAATAAAAAATGAACTTACTGATGATAAGTGACATTGTTTTTAATTTCACCTGTCTTACCGATTTAATGGAACACAAAGGGGAAGCGTTTTGTCTCAGCTCAGTGCCAAAAAGCATCTAGTTTGATTTATTTTTGCTTTTAAAAATTGTATTCAAAATTTACAAAGTTTCTACAAATATGTAAAAAATCCCTTGCTACAAGTATGCTAAGCTAGCGATTATTTTTTTAATTTTTCTAAGTGGTAAAATTAATTAGAAACGCGGCTTTTTCTTCAAACTACAAGATATTATTAAGAGTAGTAAGTAAATAATTTTAAGTTACTTCATGCTAAGATAACTTATAATACAACGCAATAACAAAGCCGTCAACTTGTATTCCCTTGCATATTGCTCCCTTGCATACTTCGTTCCTCCAGGCAGTATAGCATTTTGCCGATTCAGTTCAACCCGGGAGCGAGTGTTGGTCTATAAATTGTCTGGTGCTTACAATGAATAGGTTTATGTCAATGTAAATCTTTGTAGTTAGTATAGCTATGTTCTCTAATATAAACTGTTGCGGCTACATTATTAAATTTTGTTCTAATATTATGATGGTCTATTGTTTAAAAAAATATAAATGATTGCAGACGTAACATGCGGATTTCAAAAATCTAAATAGAAAAGACGTTTAATTCAAACATTCTCATCAAGGTACAAAACAAAACAGTCCACGAATACGAAAATTAGATTTCATTAGCTTGTTAAAATAAAAGACGTTTTAAATCTTTATTTTTGTACCTTAAGCATTGTAATAATTCAATTAAAACTGCCGAAACTTTCTCTCCCGTTGAATATTAACGGGTAATTTGTGTTTCCACTTAAAATATTGTTTGAATGTTCAATGTTGAGTTACATTCGTTTCAAAATTAAGTCTTTAGACGGTTTATGTATTGTGTGCTACCGCTGTGCTTGATTGTAATATTTGTTTTGTCACTGACTCATTTCCGAGGTATCTTACTACAAGGATACTCACAGGCAACCGTACATCAAAAAATATAAAAAACATTTCGCACTAATTATCTGCATTTATGCTTAAAATTTATAAACAATACACCCATTTTTAGGATTACGTATCAATGATGATCAAAAATATTTATAGCAATATGTGAGAAGAGTTCAATAAAACGATAAAATTTTTTCAAACTTTTATACATCATATGGAATATCAACGGAAAGAAAAAATTACAAGAATTGCGAAACAATTCATTTTATATTTATATGCAAGACATTTCTATAGGTATTGTAATAAATGCCTAACATCACCTTTTTTTCAAAATTTCTGGTGTTTATTTAAATATTTTATAGCGATAAAGCGCGTTAAGTTTTATATTCGTAATAAAATGTCAAAAAAATTATCAATAATTTTGGTGGTTTCATATTTTCCTTTAATTTCATGTATTGCATGGGACACTAATTTGAATAATAATTTCCAAGACTTGTAAATCTATTTTTTTTAGAATTTTACATGAAATGCATGAATAAATTTTTGAAAATAAGTCTATTCAAAGTAACGTTGCTAAAGTTTATCTAGAATTTACCAAAAAAAATACCAATGCTTCTAATTTCTTATCTGCGGGATATTTATGATATTTTCATACTTGTGAAAGATTTACTAGGCAATATATTTAAATGATAAATATGGCCATCAGGAAATATATTAGTTTACTCAATAATGATATTAACTCTTAATTACAATTTTCTAATAAGAATAATATAACTTTTTCCAAAGGAGACACAGTTAGCAATTAAAAATAACTGAGCAGCAATTAATAGGATATTCGTGTTATTTAAATTCGTAACTTGTACTATTGCAGATATTTTATTGATTACTATTTAGTTTTAATTTTACTCGGTTACTTTTTATTTAATGTAGTGTATTATTGGCAAACTCATATGTAATGATTCAATCTGAATCTGAATAATTCTGAAAAATTTATCTTTAGTCACTAGAGGAGAATCAGTACAGAAGTAGTAAATAGTAGAACTGGCACTGCGAGAGAACCTTACATATTTATGGAATTACAAACATTTAAGGGTACATGGTATTTCTATTTATATATTTACAAAAAAAAACTTTTTAAAATGTAAATATATTACCTATAATATCCTACACAGATTTAGGATGACGCTTTTTCAAAAATTATAACATATGAAATAATCGTTATGGTTTCCTCTAATATTGTAGTCACTTTTTTTTTATGATCGTTTTGCTTAGTAGCTTTAGTTGGTAATAAGGGTAATAATAAATAAAAAAAATGAAGATCTTCATTTATCTCCTGTTAATTGTTATAAAAATTATTATATTAAAATAAATAACCAGTGTAAATATATGTGTTAAAAATGCCCAATTTTAAGTTTCTATGTCGCAAAGTTTCCGAGAAAATTGGCTGTAAATATAAGAAAACATGAATACATTGTACACTGTACCTTTCGAAGGTATAACAATATTGTGCATATATGAAAGATGATAACCCTATATATAATATATGGATAATCCCTAGAGTTTTCTTCCTGTTTTAAAAAAACCCATATTATTTTTTTAGAAAAGTGAGTAGTTTCCAAAATGAGGGAAGAGGGGGAAAAGTTATTGGCCTATTTTTGGCGTATCTCTAAAGATATAATATCTAAAGATATGAAAAATATTTTTGAGGTCCTATTAGCTAGACCATTCAAACTACATCCAACACCGTATATGAAATTTAAAAAAAAATTGTATACTAATTCTACTTTGCTAAAATTTTTAAATAACTATTTAATATTTTAGTTATCGAGCTATGGGCGGGTCAATATTCTTTGTTACTATGCCAAATTTCAAGTTTCTACATCAAGCCATTTCTGAGAAAAATGACTGTGATATACAGTCAAACATACAGATACGTAAGTTATCTTATTAGGATTCGGTTTTACCTTTTGAGATACGGAACTTTAACAAGAGTGCTTGCGTCCTGCACCGTATATAACAGATTTACATGAACTTACTACTCTGCCTATAATTCCCTATCAGATGGCAGCCACATGAGATGTGTAGAAGGCAAATGATATTAACTCTAAGCTTACAGAGTGTATCATCAAGTAATAGAAAATAAATCACTAAATGTGTTAATTTGCTTGAGGAGATACGAGATTCCGTGAGAATTGTGCTTAAAATGGTCATCCGAATTAAATGTAGTAAATTTGTTTAGTAAGCTGCAATGGCACACGGATGACACCATGCGCAAATTGGCGTACACATATGTCTGCATTAAAATAATCACATGGAACCAGCTCCACGTTCTTGGCTATTGTCGAGTGTTGTCAAGGTTGATAACTTTGTAACTGATGTATGTCAATCAAGTTATACATGTATCCATCACAGTCCAGACAGATTTTTCGACTTGTAGCAGGGAATTTTGAAACTTATATATATATATATACACACATATATATACATATATATATATATATATATATATATATATATATATATATATATATATATATATATATATATATATATATATATATATATATATATATATATATATATATATAGTGGTGGTGAAAGCTAAACTTTACGCATTTTGATTTTGCGATTGCGAGAAAACGGGATGACAGGAGACGGGTGCGTTTGTGCTTTTTTTATTGTTACCAACAACACAGCAATTAATAAACAAATTCTTTATTTTATGTTGCAAATTACGATAAAGTAAATGAGAATATTGTTGCGTTCTTAATTATCTAATGTCATCAAAATAAACTTCTTTGACAACTAAAGTGACCCTCCAAAATACAAAATATAAATAATGTCCAGTCGATCATTAAACCGTTGTTCGATTGTCGATCTCTTCATCAAACTTTTTTAAATTTGACTCTTTCACATTCAAATTAGATCGTATACTCGCTTCTACTGACCGGAATTATTCTTGAGGAAATGCATTATGTCAACTGATATCTAGCGATATGAGTATTTATGTGGAAAGTGGCCTCCCACCTCGTTCATATCTCCCTTTATATTTTATCCACAAAAGGAAAAAAAAATAACGTGAACACCTCATTAATTTGACAAAGGTTCAATAACACACGCGCACCGAGTTCAAACGTAGGAGTGGAGGTCTTGTGTACTAACTTGCAGGTACTAAATTAGTGAAATATAAACATGCAGGTAAATTTTTTTTTTAAATTTCGACTTATGTGTCGATCTGTTTAACTAACTGATTTTAACATTGTATTGCAAACATGCAATAAGATATCCAATATGAAGCAAAACTTGTAAATTGTATTTAAATTATCATTATTGCCAATAAATACTCAAAATACGTGACTTAATCATGTATTTTAATAAGTTATTAATTACTGTTATTAATTAGACATGAATGTGGAAAAGTTCGGAATAGACATGAAATAAGTCGTAGTAATCTCGTTATAACGTTAATTCTGTAGTGTTTAACTAAGATAAAGTATTTGTCTCTTTTGCTAAATTGACACCTTTGTATTATATTTTTTAATAATGTAAAATATATGTAGATTTTACACACTAATTCTAATAGCGCTATTTTGTGTATTGCTTTTAATATATGATGATGAATGTTATTTTATGCGTACGAAAAGCTATAATCGAACATTTTAATAAAACAAACGGGAAAAATAATCGATTTTGAATAATTATTAGAAATTTGTTTATTGAAATAATAACACCAAAGAATTTTTTTATGTTTACGTACTTTCAAAGTCATTTCCATCCGTATTTTAATTTTTCTAATTATACCATATAGAATGCAATCGAATAGATAGGTATTGAGTTGAAGTGGTAAATGTTATATTCTAATAAAAAAAATCGTGAATTCAAAAGTAACTATTAAATCGAGAAGTATTAAAGTTTAGTTTGAAATTGAACCTCTTAAATCACTCATTTGACTGTAATGTTTTGTCACATTATTACAGGGCTTCAATCTAATTTTAGTTTGATTTACATTAACTTTTTTTGACCAATGGTATTTTTTGGTAATAGAAACGATCATTCTGGATGTCGTTTGTGTTGCAAATGTAAGTTTTATTGATTTTAATACCTAAAAGGAAAATGCGTTTAAAATTTAATGAATCTTTGGTATTATTAATAAGTTCTTATTGTTATATATAATATATTGGTGAAAACTTGGGCTTTGTGCCGACTTTTGGCGATATATTTGTGAAGTTCAATTTTCTTATATTTACTTGCATTTTTAAGAAATAAAAACTTCCTAATTAATTAAAAGCAAGTTAAAGGGATAGAAGGTTGTATTAAAGTATAATAATAAAAAAATCACTCGTGGTATTAACAATAAATAAATATTTTAAAAAATAAATGGAATGGAAACTTACTTTACGGTCACTTGTAATCATTTTGACTAGGTACTGTAGAGAGTTGGCTAAGAAGTTTATAACAAAGACTTGTCTTTGTAACCTTGTCCTTGTTTTAACACTTTTCTTGTTATGCGACTGCATTATGCTGTGACTGCAGGTGAGTTTCTCAGCCAATTAATGAGAATACGTCGTTGATCTTCTTAAATTGGGTGTTGTAATATTTGCATATCTAATCCAATATGGCATCCAGAAGGGAGTTTATTTTCAAGAGATTATAGCCCCCGTTTATATAAACTATAACCAACCTATACCAAACCATATTGCATCTTTGCACACCGTTAACGCACTCGCTCCATGCTATATATTATTTGTGGCATTTTCGCGTCGTGACCAGGCAGAACTCATAAAGTGGAAAAGTCCATTCTTAATGATGATTTCAATCCATATCCTTTGATGCAATTCATTTGAAGATTTGGCGCCCACTCTCGTTAACCGAGCGCACTTCACTTGATTTCTACCTAATAATAAAATATTGGTCTAATTTTCTAGTTAAAACTAGAAAGTTCAAAACTCGCAGCTGAAAACTTTTTGACTAAACTAATATTTCATTAACTTCAGAAATTTTACAAGGCGAACATATTTTATGTAACCAAAACAAGTTAGTTTAAATTAAATATAAATCATGTCATCATTAAACAATAATATACAGTAATTTTAAATTATCTAAAACAAACAAAATTGAAACTAGTGACTTAATTAGTAGTATTTTTTAAATGATTTAGGCGGTCAATCTCCCTCCTATCTCTCGTTGATTTATTTAGTAAAGTTACTTCACGTTATATTTTTTGAGTTCTTAGTGTACTTTACTTTTATTATAGCTGTTTTTCGTTTTATATTTGAATACGCTTTCTTTTCTCAACTTGTACGATTTTGACCTAGAATAGATTGAATTCTTTAAACTTTTAAAGATATGAATTATTTTTGAATTATATTTATTTGATTTTAATTACAAACTATGGTGAATACGATAGATTTACTATTCATGAAATATTTTTTATATCGAATGACAAAATGTAATTAAATAGTAATAATCGCGGTATTGTGAAGAATACTAAAGAAAATTAAACTAATTTTCTAATATTTCAATTCCATAAATTAAATATAATAGCTGAGAAATAATGAGCATCAGTATGATTGGAAAACTGATTAAGAGTTCTTGGTGGGTTATTTTACATCCTCGCAGCTTTTATGGTGAACCATAGGCCGTAGAATATTATGACAATTTTGGGATATAGGGTATACTATTGATTATGAGAACATAATTACAGTTCGTTGGTTGATAAGGATTAAAAGAAAGGAAAGTAAGACTATCAGATTTTATATTTAATGTAATAATTGGGTTGAAGAGATGTAGCGGTAAGATAGAGTTTATTACTTTTTTCGTTTACTCGTACAGACTTGATAAGGTTTTGGTTAAATAAATGGCTACTTAGTCTTGTTCTAATAGTGTTTCTTTAGTTATATATATATATATATATATATATATATATATATATATATATATATTAAAACCTTATTCGAAAAAAGATTTGACCAGAGAATTTTTATCATTCATCGATAACAATAACGAAATTTTTTAATACCTATAATAATAGGCATCAGCCTTGAGTAGAGCCAGAATAGGTAGCAGCGTGGGTTCTGGTCTGAACAGAGGTTCTAAGAATGCCTAATCTAATGAAATTGCTACATCAATAACAAAAAGTAAAAAACTTGAATAGACATTGATGAGTATAACGCCAGAACTCTAGCAGACGACGACAGAATGGAAGAATTGCATTATGAGCTCGACAACATCCACTAGGATATTCTAGGCCCGTCAAACTAAGAAGATCTGGTGAGGAAAGCACAAAATTCAAGTCAACATATTTTATATCATAGAGGACGAGATGACGGCAACTGAAAGCATGGCGTTAGAATGCTAATTCATAAACGATTAGAACACCAAATTGTAAGTCTTGTATCAATTTCAGAGAGAGTTTTTTATGCTTTACTAAATATATTCAAGAAAATAACAATGGAAATTATCCAAGCGTATACTCAAATAAGCAACTCATCAGAACGAGCAGTTAAAGAGATGTATGAAGATATAGCCAGAGCTCGGAAACTTATAAAAACACCTACGATTTAATCATTGGAAATTTTAAATATTTATCGGAGGACTTGGGTATGAAGAAAGAAACAGCAGAGGAAATATCCTTGCAAACTTTTTACAGCAAAATGGAACTTTTCCACATGAGTTCATTTTTTAATAAGAGACCTTGTAGTAAATGGACATAGCTAGCAACAAGTTGTAGATATAAAAACGATATTGACTACATATTTTATAGCCACAGACACATAGAGCAAGACGTAACAGTGGTAAACAAATTTTACAGAGGCAGTAATCACAGATCAATTCGAGCCAAGGTAGCCATAAACTCTAAACTGAAAAGGTACATTTCTCTATTTAAAAAGAAAATATTTCACATAAACAGCCTAAAACTACTAGAAAACAATAGACGCTAAATTTTCAACAGTGAATTGTGAAACACTGAAATTTAAAGAACTTAATAAAGAGTGTAGCAAAATGGGATCAACATAAGATCAATAAATTGAAACCAGAAAAAATAAGTTGTTCCAAGAAAGGCCTGATATGATTTCCAGTGTGTAGAAAAACACAAGTGACTTTGTATTATTACGTAGCAAGGTAATAGATTCAGCACAAAAGTACGTAGAAAATAGAGTTGAATCCACAATCGAAAAATACAGGCGGGCCAAAAGTTTTTACAAGAACGCCGTTTCCGATCAAAATACATATTACAAAACTGAAGAATAGGGAAGGTAATTTAGTTATGGACAAAGTGAAACTCCTTCATTGAGGAATGTTATCGAAACTTCTACACATCTATAAATAAAGAGCCTAGTAATTACACACACTCCGAAATACACAATATATGATCAGAGAAAATATCCGATATAATACGTAATGAAATTATACTGGCGTTGCGTAAACTCAAAAACGGTAAGGCTGGGGGTGGAGATGCAATCCTGTCTAAAATGCTGATAGAGGGAAGTGGCGCATTGTTACATGCTCTGCTCAGCTTGTTTAATAAATGTTTACTCTTAGGTGAGATACCACAGGATTGGGAAACAGCTATAATAATCTTGCCGTACAAGAAAGAATATAAAGGCTATCTAAATAATTATAGACCGGTAAGTCTTCTTTTGTAAGTATACAAAGTATTGTTAAAGATAATGACAAATAGACTAACTGCCAAATGAGAATTCTAACAACCAAACGAGGAAACAATCTTCAGATAGGACTTTAGTACACTAGACCACATTCTGATTTTAAGGGTGCTTATGGAAAAAGCTACAGAATATCATTTCCCCCTACGGCTAGTAAATGTCGACTACAAAAAATATTCGACAATGTGGAAATATGGGCAGTACGAAAGTCTCTTAGAAATGCACGTATCGTTCAAAGACACAGGAATCTGATTATAAACTATCTGTAAGCGTGGTACTCTAAGAATATATTTGTAACCATTATATAGCATCCCACATAAAGAAGTGGAGTTATGCAGGGAGACACAATACCACCCAAACTTTTCAACCCCGTCGTAGAAGACGTCTTTAAACAACTGGATTGGAAAAATAAAGGCCTTATGATATCAGGTACAAGTTTAAATAACTTGAGGTTTACGGACGATGTAGTTCTATTTGCTAATGATCCAGATGAACTACAGACTATAATTCAGGAAATGGATGAAACCTCACTGTCAGTTGGGCTCGAGATGAATATGGATAAGATAAAAGTTATAACATCGGAAACCGATAGCCTGTAGACTATAAATGCAGAAGAACCTTTGCTCGAGTATACTTGGCCCAAGAACTACGAATAGGTAAAAATAACCAGATCAACGAAGTAGACAGACGCATATGGCTGGGATGAGCAGCCTTCAGCAAACTCGAGTTTGTCTTTAAATTGAACATAAAGAATCACCTAAAAGCAAGCACATTTAATCAGTGTGTACGCCGAAACTTGGGTAACAACAAAAGTCGTCCTGCAAAAGCTTATTGTGGCTCAAAAGGCGACGGAAAGAAAGTTCGTAGGAATATCCTTAAAGGATCGCAAAACAAATAAGTGGCTTCGAAGACAAAGGTCGCTTTGGAGATAAAGCAAAGTAACTGACATTACAAAAAGAGTGGTGAAACTTAAGTGGTAGTGGGCTGGTCACATTGCTCGAAAGTCGGATTCATGGTGTAAAATTCTCTTGGAGTGGACACCCCGGGAATACAAAAGACCAGTCGGGTGGCCGTAAATGAGATGGAATGATGATATAATGGACATGGTTCAAACAAACTGGATCCAGACAGCTCTAAAAAGAAGCGAACGGTGCAGATTAAAGGAGGCCGACACCAAAATAGTTGAGAATAGCTTATTATGATATGATGATGTCCGAGAATAATTTATCAGGGTGAATGATTTAATAGAGTTAAAATAAGCAGATGAAATATGTGCGTGCAAAGTTCATGTAAAGTTGACAAAATGGGATTTTCAAAAAATTTTATTAATTTTTTAAAATTCCGTTGCGACGTCTCAAATAATTTAACGGATTTCAACATTTAATATTGATGGTAAAAATTAATGATTAATACTCTATTCAGACGACTTTACTGGAGAAAATTCCCAACATTATTAAATAAATATGTTTTTTTAGAATACTAGCCTCATCCATCACACCAGCTATTGGCAAGTTGAAGCACATTTTATTGGATAGAAAAGCTAAATAATAAAGTACACGAATGGCGGACGGTTCAATTTCGGCAAATCAGTTATATGCATTATTAAAATTGTGTTAATTGACATGATCTTTCACAACACTCTTGATAAATAGTACTTTCAATTCATAGTCACGAATATTTCCACCTAGAAAAATCCATATGCTGATAATGATTAGTGAAAACAATCAAATTAAGGATTTTAAAAGCATGTTTGAAGGTTAGTCCCTTCGCTTTAATAATTTTGACTGTCTTATTCGAAAGTGGTATTAAAATGTATGGGTATATTTTGAAGTTGATTAATGATCCTGCTGTGAAAAGATATCTTTCTTGATGCCACTGACTGTTTTCTCTTCACTTTTATATAATAAGAATCCAAACTGACGCTAATACCTTATTATTTAGACATGGTTATTTTTGGTTGCATGTTTACTTAATCATTGTACATTTTTCTAAAACCCAAATTTGAGTCTTAAGTAAAGGCGTAGGAAAACTTTCCATGAACATAACTTGTAATTGAAAAATTAGAATTTTCAGACCACATTAAATCTTTTCACTTCTAAACCATAATTTGTATCACCGATTCAAGTCAGCATAAATTTGCAGTTCTCTCTAATGCTTATTTACAAAGATTTTAATATCTTACAAAATCTATCATCGATTTAATTTACTGTCCCAAAAAATATAACAAAACAAACAACACGATCATATCTATCAAATTATTTCTTCTAAAGGCGCCTTTCCAACAAGTGATGATTAGCAGTTAGCTCTTTGTACTTGGTCTTCTCAAGCAAGGCATAACTCGTATTTCCTGGCCATTTCATGCTATTACGCAGTTATGACTTTCTTTTGTAACCGAATTTTCGTTCCCCAGTAACTTTTGTCATCATCGTTAGTTGCAAGAGCTTGTATCTCTTATACCTGAGAATGTGCACCAGATAATCAACGATATGTTGTATGACGCTTCTGCCCATTTCATCTTTGAACTTCCTCATCTAGGACTTTTTGAGCTCAAGATGTAGATATTATGCGTTCGTAGGCCGGCATTTGATTTCTACTTCACTGTCCCAGTATTTAATAAGCCAGGTTCAGAGTACAAAATGTTACTAAACAGTACTTCAGTAATAGTTATAAAAGTATTAATGGTAAGTAATAATCCTACAAACAATAATTATATAGTATTTAATAGTACTTTCCCCAAAGAGCACTCACAGAAGAAGAAATTTGCTGCTGAACAAGTTATTATAAACTCACTGCTATAATAAGTAGCAATGAATGGAAAACACTTTCAAAACTGTTTGAGGATAATCGTATATAGAGATTCCAAAATAAATTTTCAACTAACTTATGTAAAATTTAGAAAACAATTGAGGTAGTAGAACATTAAATATATTTTCAAAAAAACATTAGTTTAAATAAAATACGTTTTGTGTTTACGTGTATTTTTTGAGAAATGGAATATGTTTGTTAACCGACCGCAGTAATAAATTTTTTCATAATGTATTCTAGAAATATGAACTGATAAGTTTAATATTGTTTGGTGCTAAAGAACCCTTCGTGTGCGAGTCGACTCGTACTTGGCTGTATTTATTGTGTACCTAAATTGTAAAATGACTCAAAAAAGCCGCCCATTTTTTACCAGATACATTAATACATTAGTAAACAGTTTTGCAATCAGTTTAATTATTTTCTTATTGATCCGTATAAAGTTGTTTAAAATGGTTTAACAATGGATGAACTATGGATTTTCTGAGGGTAAAACTTATTAGTAACGCTAGTAAGTGGCGTTAACTGTACATTTATTTTGTCACAAAAGTTTATTATTTAAAAAAATCATAAAAATTACTATTGTAAGAAAAATTACTATTGTGTAGTGAAACTATTACAACTATTAATATTATCATCACTATTTTATTGGCTGTAATAATGAGCGTAAATTTTACCAAGAACATTAAAAGATAGCATTGGCAATACCAATATCGTAATATTCACCAAGTCGGGGATTTTTATTTTAATCTGTATAATCTATAGAAGTAGAGAAAAGTATCTCATAGCTCAAGGATATGTAATATTACCATAACACATTGGATCAAAATCCATAGTTGATTAAAAGCAAATTAACACATAGATAGAGACAGAAAAATATTCTAAGAACAATTTTTTTGGCTTCTATTAATACTCTATGCGCTAAATTAATCATACTTATTAAAATATTTTCCATGTGCAGAATCCACTGTGTTAAATTTTTTTATATGTATAGAATAAGAATAGGTGTGGTAATTGACAAAAAGCTCCTAATAGTGTTCAACGTGGTCAGCGAGTTGCAACTTACGGCAATTGGATGAATGGGAAAAATAGAAGCCACGTTCAAATGATAGCATTACATAAAAGTAATTGTCAAAAATATAACCAAGTATCCATCTTGACAGTATAACGAGTAACATACATTTTTGTATATTGTTAATTATTTTCCCTTAAAATCCACCATGCTGAGAATTGAGTGTCTTGCATGAATATATTGACTAACAAAAACAAAAATTTAAATTGAGTATTTTTTTGAATCCACCGCAAAGGATCTCAATCAAAAAGTTTTAAGAGATAAATTTAAAAATGACTACAAAGCACATAAAAGATAAGGGTCCTAACTTTTATTATAACGTCAGCTCTTCATTTTCCCACGAGATTGAACATAATTTTAAAATCAAAGTTACATTTACGATACCGTAAATCTTTTAGCGCACCCAGGCTATATTGGAACATAATAGCTTGATAGTAAGAAACTCTTTCAATTATTTTCCTGTCTTTTATTTTAAGGCATGCATTCTCAACACTTTTTGGTTAAATTGAATATGTTGCATCATGGCCTAATACACTGATTTGATCCAAAACTTTTAAAATTTTTGTAAAAACTTTTCGATTGCGAAACTTCCATTAAATTCACTAGTACAGGTACACTCACCTTCAGTTTTAGTTCCTGGCTATGATTCACTATTGATAAATTAGCTCAATCAGGTAAAACACAACCAAATATAATGAAATCTAATCAGTTTTCCATGAATGTGCTGCCTAGTATTTGCTTACCAAAATACGTGACTATCAATTCATCAGTCGACAAATGTTTTTATTAAAAAATAATCATATACTGTTTTCCATTGAGAATATCCTACAGTTCTCAAATATATTTTAGATGAAAAATTGTTATACGTGGAACTGTCGGACATTTCTTCGAAAAGTATTTAGATGGTGATGAGTATCGGTTACTATGCCATAGTTTGTTACTACTATCAAAAATTGCTGTTATAGTTCGAAGCAAGTAAAATTCTACAGTCACTCACAAATTATTTTAAATTTCGGTCATTTTGAAGTAATAAAATGATCAAAATTCAAGTAATAATTTAACAATGAATTTGATTACCCACTGTCTAATTAAATGAACAGTGATATCTATTCATTAAATCTAGAAAAAAGAATAAAAATATTCTTAATCAATATAATTTAGTAAACTAAACTTTTTATAATGTAATACAATAGTTTTCATATATTCATGGTATATATATATCTATACACATATATATATGGTAGTGGAATCATATGGATTAACTAATTATAAAATGCATTAAAACAAGTGAGCTATTTATAATGAAAGTTTCTGCAATTCAAAATGAAGACTTCCATATTTAAGAATATGGACACAGATAAATTTAAAAAAAAACAGCAATACTTAAAAGTCAAAGTTCAAGAGAATCTGTAACAAATATAAAAGTCCATTCGATGGTGTTTGGAAAGTATACCAAAGGAAATATCAAACAAATTGTTACTTCTTGGAATTAAATATAAAATTCGCGCGAAAATTGTTTCACTTATTTAACAGGTAAGTGAAGTATCAAATATATGAGTAATATATTAAAATAATATATGGTATATTAACTGCTGATGTGTATATCAACATTCTTTGCATCATCTTCAACAAGTATCAGAATGGTAAAGTGAGATTTATCTCACTTTTATTGACGTAGAAAAAACTATTAGTATTTTTGAGATAATACAGTATCTTAGCATGACTGAGCAAGACTAGTATTTCGTTCAAGACTGTAAATACCTTTAAAACCGCTTACATTAAGTATTCTTATAAGTTCACATAAAATGGTCCTATCACTGAAGATAATACGGTGACCTCTGCCAACCGAGCCATAATCATGGAGATATGCGAGCAAAATGGAATGACTTACTAGAAGAGTCTGCGTACAAAGGGCTTAAAATCAAAATGCAGAAGATTCAGGAAATATTATGTGATATGAGCACACAACACCGTTGCAGCTTGGTACAAACAATTAAAATATGTCCGCCAGTTCTCGTATTTATCAGAGATAGAACAACGGAGTATCATATTAGAGATGGAACGAACTGAAGAGACATCGTTTCATGCATAATAAAAGCTAGGGCAACCTTCGCTCAACTTTGCCTCTCATGTCAATTTCAAGACCGGATATGGAGAGTGAAATTCAAAATATTCCGATCTAATATCAAAACCGCAAATCCAATCGCAAAATAGCAAAACCATTGTAGAAACAGATGGCAAAAAAGGCTTCACAAGATAGCTCTAAGTTTTCGTTGATCGCTGTATACACCCTGTTATATACATATTCTTGCTATATATATATATATATATATATATATATATATATATATATATATATATATATATATATACATATATATATATATATATATATATATATATATATATATAAAGAAGACTTGTTAGAAAAATGCAAGAAAATTTTAATTGAGAACCAAATGAAAGACCGTAAACGAAATTTGATTGGACCTACGCTCTGAAAGGAAACGATCCATGTCCCCAAACAGGCTTTGGATTTAAACCCTCATGGAAAGGGACAACGTTGCCATCATAAGCAGACCTTGTCGTTCTAGCGGAATTAAAATGCATGGGCTACACTTCGACTGAAACAATTTACGATGCACAGGACCGATCAACGTGGCAAAGTACTCTGGGTTTTCTTTCGCTCTACCAAGGAAACATTTAATATGAAGACATGATATGTCAATATATAGTAATTTTATTACCATGGCGTATTTTTATTTATACTAAACTAAGTTAATTAACCATTGATAATTGACTGTAAGTGAAGCAATAGAAAAGAATTATCTTACGTTTAATAATAAAAAAAAATACTATATTTGATTGTAGCATAATTTAAAGTTAATGTGTAAAATGCAATACTACTAATTTATTCAATGGATATAGTTTTAAGAATGACATGATATGTAAAATTAATTTATCGTTTGCATATTCTTACGTCCACATTTAGAATAAATTTTAGACATTAATTAACACTTTGAGTTAATTTAAATATACAAATAAAATAACTGGAATACTATCTTTGGATTATTTACATTTAAAATAAATTATTTCAAAGCAATTTTTGAGCGTTTGTTCCTTTTGCCTATATTTTTTTTGTAGATTTTCTTCTTTTCTATCCCACATATATCGTTATTCTTTTTTTATTTATTCTCGATTTATTTAGACGTTTTTAATGTTTTGCTATATTATTTTTGCTAATCATCATATCACATTAATATATAATTGGCGTTAATGGCAATGCAACTGCCGATAATAAATTACTCCTTTTTTGGGAAAAAAATTAATAAATTTAAAAATTTTATGAATAGATGCAAATAAAAATCATACTTTAATTGAAAGTCGCAAATTTAGTCTTAGAGCATGTTAAAGTTATTACGAAAATACATTATCTCAGATGTTGTCTGGAACAAAAATTCTTTGAACTCTTACTCTTCCTTTAGAGTTTAAAAGTTTTCTGTATACTAAATGTCTACGTGTTCATTGTTTTTTACTCACTTATATTTTAATATTAAAACACGTATTCTTGATAGAGATCCTGAGAAATACACTGCTTAATATTAAATAAAACATAATTTTCCCACTTCTTTCCTGACAAAAGATATTATAATACCTCTAGTTCAAAAGCGACATGTATGTATATATATACACACTGTTTTTATATATAAAACACTTTTACAATTTAAACTGAATGTTAATGTTATATGAGAGTCAATTTCAAACAAACTGAGTATGGCGTTATCTCATCAAAAAAATTACAAACTCCAGATCACTGATGTTCCGTACCTATTCCGGAAAATTTCGAAAAATGTGTACTTGCCAAAATTTATTGAGTGTCTACGAAGAACAATTTGTATTTTATCACAAATTAAGATTTTTACCACAATGGTATGATAGTAAAGATGTGTAAAACAGTACAAAACATGCATTATTCTCTGAACGAATTAATATAATTGAAAAACTCGTACTTACAATAATTGTACCCAGGGGTACCGGAGTAACCCAAGCACAGTATTAACAAGACCACACGCTTACAGGCCTCGCGCCCGACTAATCATTCGACGCTACCCACCGCCCCCACAAATACGCGGCACTGCGAACGAATTCGTTATGCAGCAAAAAAGTAATCGCAAATTAATTTTTTTATTTTTGATTTGTACCTCATAGTTCGATTTTAGGGTTAATATTAATTTTACATATCATGTCATATATATATATATATATATATATATATATATATATATATATATATATATGTATAGTTTTAGACGCCGATCAACTTTTATTTTATAAAATAATATCATGCAATAAAATATCTTTTACAAAAATGCGCCTAAAAACAAATTTTTTTTGTAACATTCTTTTAATCAATTGCCATTTTTGTCATAAATATTCAAATATAAATATATAAATATTTAAACATGAGCTAACCTTTAAATATAAAAGCGTAAAAAACTGTCTTTTTAAAAAGGTAATTTCAAACTTCAAAAAAAGATTTGTTTCAAATTATAATTTTGGTATAATAATTTCGAGTATTAAAAGTTAAAAATTTTCCTTTCTAAATCGATTCCTTTCATTGGAAAATCGTGAATGACTTTTTTTTCACCTGTTTTGTTTTCTATAAACGTACCTTAAGATATGATAATAGTAAAGTTAATATTTATTGTAATGATCGTTAGTACTATTTAACGTTAACTCAGCAGCCAAAATTGCTAACTTAAAATTGTGTTGTAGTATGGAATCTGGGGAATACAAATGATAAATTAGAGCACTAATATAATATTATTGGTATTTTTTTATATAAGGCGGGTTTTTTGGATGTTACTCAATGGTCACCAGCGAAACTGATTGATGATTCAAATATGTGCGACAACCCATAGCTGGTAAATTAACATGATCATATCTCAACGCCCTCACCATCATGTCACAATGAAGTCACAAAGTTTGGTTCCGTCACTCAGTTCGACACTCAATGAAAATACAGCGAATGATTCCATTCCATAGTCATACCTCTACGAAATACAAAAATGTATAACATTTCCTGACACACTGTATGGCTACCTCGAAAAGAACGTTTAATAACATTTTAACATCCAAGTCCCATTTCCATATTTCAACTAATTGTATTTCATTGAAATTGAAGCTGTACAGGGCATGTTGTAGGATATATTAACACTATTTACTCCTATAATTGCTCAGTTTTTTACAAAGCTTTAGGCTAAGCTGTAATGCGGTATATCCATATATTCACACAGATTTAACTACAGGTTTATATGAATTTAATAAGGCTAGAATTATATTGGTAAATTTGCTTTATTATATTACGTTTCACTTTCTTTCCAAACCGTTCTCCATTACCCTTTTATTATATCTCCCGCTATGAGCAAAATGATGTGTTATAATTTATTTTACTGTGAGATGAAGTACTAATTTATTCTATTTGGTTTAGTAATGAAATATGATTTTAACCTTAAAATCGAACCCTGAGGTACAAATAAAAAATAAACAAATTAATTTGCCATTACTTTTTTGCTGCATAACGAATTCCTTCGCAGTGCCGCATATTTGCCGGGGACGGCGGGTAGAGTCGAACGATTAGTCGGGCGCGAGGCCTGTAACCGTGTGGTCGTGTCAATACTGTGCTTGGGTTACTCCAGTACCCCTGGGTACAATTATTGTAAGTACGAGTTTTTCAATTATATTAAAGCGTTCAGAGAAAAATGTATGTTTTTGTACTGTTTTACATATATTTACTAATTGAATATTCTCTTACATTGTTTTGTAAATGTTATTAAAAAAATGGTGCTTATTTAATATGTAAATTATTTTATATTTACATTTTTTTGTTAACTGTTTATAACTGTAACCGATTTTTCAGATATATTTATGTCAACACCTGTCACAAAATGTAATCGAAAAGCTTCTCTTGGATTCTAATGATGAAGAGGTGGTCTTGTGTATGAAACCGAAGATGAGTAAGATGAAATTGTTGTCAACTTTTGCGATGAAAACAATACTGCTGAACAAGACTGTGAATCATATTTTTCTAGTTCAGACAAAGAACTTGAGGATAATAATGTCCAATTTAGAGGTTCATATTCTCCAGTAATAGTACTTACATTACCCAAAGTTTTGCGAGGTAAAGGAACAAAAAAGCAAAGAAGTAGTAAAAAGTTTGTATCTCATCCTCGATTAATTGGTACAACACAAAGAAATAAAATTTTCATGCACTAAGAAAAAAAAGTTATGTTAAATTCATTTCAAGAGCTCTAGAATCTTGGAAATTATTTTTGACGGATGATATTATGTAGATTATAGTAACTAACACTAATCGAGAGATTTCTGAACACTGCAAGAAGAATAATTCAGATAAGTTGAAGTCATCTGGAAATGACAATGGTAGATTTTGTTCCTACAAATATACGACCCCCTTTGTATGAGAAACAACACTTACTGAGTTCAAAGCTTTATTTGGTTTATACTATTAAGCTGGAGTACTGAAAATTAATCATTAGACAGTCATAGAAATATTCGATATAAAAATGGAAATTAATCATTTTACGACTGAGAAAAGGTTTGAATTTTTGACAATTTTCCTTCGATTCGATGATCGTACGGCCAGAGCTGAAAGAAGGGAATATGATAATTTGGCTCCCGTAAAAGAGTTACTCAATCACGTTCTCGAAACTTCAAAGAATCTCTATTCACCTTCTGATTGCACAACTATTAATGAACTTGCGTTTCGTGGCAGATGCCCATTTCATATGTATATACCGTCCAAACCAAATAAATATGAACTTAAATTGTTAATTTTATAGGATTCAAAAACATTATATTGTAAATAATATTATATACGTAGTGAAAGATACTACACCACGAGGAGTGACAGTTGCTGAGTATTACACATTAGAACTTTCATCTTCCATTCATGGGTCTAACAGAAATATCACATATGATAGCTGGTTTACTTCCATCCTTAAACTCTGCTACTTAAAAACTGCTATCAAAAAGTATTACTAAGGTTGGAATATTAAAACAAAACAAAACGGAAATACCTATTCATTTTTTTGAACTAAATTAGGTTGATTATCATATATATAGCTTTCTACTATGCACTACTAACCAGACAAATATAAATCTTTTGATTTGCCTGAAATAATACGTTTTTACAACCAAACTAAATGAGGTGTAGATACCTTTGACCAACTTTGTCATACCTACAGTGTTTCCCTTAAAACTCGTCTTTGTGTTTTCTGTGAAATTTTAAGCACTGTTGGCATTAATTATATGATATTATTGCATTCATCTAACGCCACAAGTAAACAGATTCTCAAGAATAGAAGAACTTATTTGAAGACTTCAGCTTTTGATCTTATAAAACCCTATTTGAATAAATGATTTCAATCCAAATCTTTGCCAACACATCTCCAAGTAAGTATTGGCAATAAACGTGGGAAAAAAGCAGTTATACGATACCTCAAACCTTTCAAATTCTAAACCTGAGCGATATTCGTTTTGATGCAAATCGAAAGACATACACATATTACATAAGGCATAAAACCAAATCACAGGCTAGAGAAGATAAATGTAAAACCTGTTTAGAGCACCAAAAAATTTTGCCAAAACTGTTATGGAAAGATTTTTTTTAATATAAAGATTTGTTTCTTGTGACTAAGACGATATAAGCGCCATAAAAATCTGCATAAGTTGATTTTTAATAAATGTTTAATATTTCTTAATAATGACGTTTTATTTCAGTTTTGTAGTAGGAGGACTCCAGTATCCCAGGGTACTGCTCCTTAAGTTTATTTAGATATACGGTTCTAGGGTTATTTGGTATGGCAGTATTGGTTACAATATATTTTTTTATCATTGTATGAAATTCCAATGTACTTTTTGTCTCAAAAGTATTTTCCCACTTTTCAGTAAAATGATTGATGTTTTCTTCAAACTTAATTACATAATTTATTATAATAAAGTTAAAAAATGGGCATCGAAAAAGTCGCACCAAGTTTTTTCGTTAAATTTACCTATTACAATAGAGAGAACGTAATTCATATATTTTTAATATTTGTTGAAATTAGCTATTAAATTTATTGCACTGACCTCAGTTAGAACTGCTATCAACGATCAACACTCAAACCAATTCCCTTTTAATGAAAATACACATAATCTTCGGTTAGTCTAAGCTTTGGACGGTGGTGCAAACCTATATAATGTTTTTCTTTTAATACGGTTGTTGTTTTGTATTGACTTGAAACTGAAAATTAATATATTTATCTTAAACTTGAAGTAACAAAGTTTTGTCAAAATTAGAATATGCTATACTTCATCACATCAAAATTATATTGTAACTCTCGATAACCTATCTCTGGCAGCCTCGAGTTTGTATTCTATGCGCATAAACAATAATCTATAAAATAATTTACGTAATATAGTATTAACTTATACTTAACCTATGCTGTATTAGTCTAGTATGTCATTTTTGTCTGTGGCTTTTAATATTATGTATAATTAATATATCGTGATGTAAATGTTCATACTCCTCAACTTCAATGCCATTTGCTTTTCTTTCACACATTATAAGTTATCACATATTGAGAATGTGATATCTTCTAAAACTTGGAATACTTGAGTACTTAATTTTTTCAAGCCTGTGTATTTATTATAATTTTTTGTTATAAATGTACTATTATCACTTTTTTGTTTAAAAAAAAGTTAATAACCATGTATTTAAACAATTGTAATCTTCCTTTAGCCATAGAACACTGAAATACATGTCATATTTGTCAGCTCTGTAATTGAGCATTGACCTTTCTAACTTACAATTTTTATTTAACTTATTTTAGAGGATAACAAAAAGGGTTACAATAGAAATTTCAAAATAATTTTTCTTTTCATATTTCAAAACGAAACCATATATATTAAGTAAATACTCATATTTTTATTAATATATAAAAATTGAGTATTTACTTAATATATATATTTGTAACGCAGTATGTTTATAATTTTTTGTGTAACGTACCAACCAAAAATCTGCGAAGGTTTTCTTAAATTATTTCCCTATATTTTACACTTGATCAAAGAAAATGTTAACACAGATGACTTGACTACGTACGTGATACAGCTATCTTATTGACGTGGTACAAGACGAAAAATCAGAGAAATATTTCACCATCCGGAGATCTATATCTATAAATGCAGTAACTGATTAATTCAACCAAACGTGTTTTTTTATGCGTAAATTTAAATTATGGAAAAAAACCAAAACGCAAAGTATATGTCGATTCTGAAAATACAAGTACTAAATTTAAAAAAATCATGAAGCAAAATGTTTGTCGATTCTGAAAATCAATTAGTTCTTTTTATTTTGTAATATTCTCAGTGAAATGAAAGTTAGTAATATTTTTAAGTTTTAAAAACTTAGGTTCAACATTTAATTGTAACACAGAAAAATATTTTCAAAAGTATTTTCATGTTAAACTGACCGCGCTGTGTCTTTTCAGAGTTTTAATTTCATCTAACTTTTATTTCAATTGACCCTATTTAAATGAAAATTTGCCTTTCATAATTTGCTTCATTTGGTGACGAATATTGTTGTATTTTACGTTTTGAACCAAAGCAATGTACTTAGGAGATCAATTATGATTACGTTTGATTATTATCTCGGTTGAATTTAAATGTCTTTTATGAGGTCGTAATCGAATAATGATCATCCAAATTATTTTAATTTACAAAAAGACCTGGATTTATTAAAAATTAGGTCTTTAGTCACGTTGAATTTTATGAAATACACAAAACACATATGCGTGTATTTTAAATACTAAAAATTTTTAAACATGCAAATTTTTTTCCAAATATATTACGTAATTTTACTAAATGTACCGTAGTAAAATTACGTAACAATTTATGAAAATAAAAGGACTCTAATTTTATCAATTGTTCCAAATTTGTTCTGTATTTTTTTGCAATAAATTGAACTTTCACGAAAACTTGCATAACAAGAAGGTTCTTACTAAAACTAAAAGAAGCGTATTGATTATTTGCTACAATATTCTTCATTTATTTATCAGTTAACTGACATAAATATATTTATTATGTCTCTTAACTGCCATTACAAATATTTTCACGGACAATAATAATGTAAAATATAAACAAATTTAATTGTCAATTTAACGGCTAAAAATTATTCGAAACCGAATATCAGTAAGATGACAAAAACTGAAAATTTCCAGAAGAATTTTTCATAGGATATATTTGGTGTAAAGCGTAGGTTGAGAGCTATGGAATTTTCATTCAATTTTATGGAATAAGGGTAATAAATGTCACAGGTGTAAAACACTTATTCTTGAAGATTCTAACGCACTGGGACATTTTCTGAATGCTTCATAAGACGAAGATATTTACGGGGCGTTCACAAAGTTACAAAGTGACAATTTCCATTACCGATGACAGTGCTTTCATCTATTCCTTTTATAATATATTGATTAATTAGGTTTACCAATCTTTCTCAATAGTAGCTAACTTTTCTTAAACATTTACACTCTATGCCAAAATATATTGAATTTTTTATGTCTGTTGAACATTGAATTTGAATACAAATTATTTTCAAAATATCTGCCTCGGTTCATACAACACAAAACTGATAAGTTATCTCATAGCGTATTCTCGTCAAGACAGGTTATACATTTTTTTCAAGTGATAGAAGATTGTGAATTTTTTTACGCCCTTCTATTTTTTGTGCAACATGATTAAATAATTGAAAAAAAGTGAACAATTTATATTTACAAAAATTTTTGATTTTGAATCAATCTTTGTTGAAATTTTTTAAATGAATTAAATTTTACGGAGAAGGTTATTTTATTAAACTGTTATATCTTTACAGCGCCCTTGCCATAATTTCCTAAATATATAACGGGTAAAACCTACGAATATAAAGTGGATTTCGAGACAATACCTTATGCATTTCATTCTAATATCACTTACAATGTAACGCAAGTATATTGTAATAACCCTTTATGGAATGGGAACATTAATTAAATCAACATATAAGGAAAAATTTTACAGCAGCTAATAGGTCGACTTATACTGGAAGGTCACGTGTGTGTGGACGCGCGCTCGGACGGAAACAAATAAAATGAAAAAAAATGCAAACTCGGGCGGGCACAACGCTAAGGCGGAAGAAAGAAGGAGTGTGAAATAACAAATGTCAAAATGTTATTCACAAAAATAAATGTCATTATTTCACGTTGTCGGTTTAGGACGAAATCCCGAGGTAAAAGTTAAGAACATTCGAGTTTGGGCGGAAAATTTACTTTATTTTTCTCATTTCTCTTTTATTATATTATACTCGTTCCTTTCAGGGTTTTGGACTGCAAGCCGTATATAGAGAAATTTACTTGTCAATCTAGGGCGACTAAAGAAATTTAAACATTTTCGGCAGAACGGGCACTGCTTCTTGTAAAATATGAAGAAAATGAGTCAGCCAAGTTAGCCAGACGAGGCGTCTAGATATGCTGCATTAAAAACTTCATTCTGTGTGCGATTTTACATAGTTTGCAAATCGCATTTTTATTGCTATTTGTCATGGTTTGCTTGCTAGTGTTTTAACAATTGCAATATTTGCACGAAAAAGCAAACTGAACTTTGTTTAAAAGAAATAAATTTTATTATGTTCTAAATTATTATTCCAGCTTTTGAGTAGTAGTTTAATTGTAGTTAAACAAATAATGCGAATAGAGAAAAAATAATCTACATATTGTAACTAAGCCCTCGTCTCCCATAATATTCAAACTTGTGTTTAGATTTCGATCTCAAAACCTGTGCTATACTACGTATATCATATTATTTACGTTTGTTTATTGATAAAGGGCAATTCGAAATTAAATCAACACATTCGTGCGAATATTAAATATCAAACATAATTGAACAAATCTAACGTAAATAACGCGATTATTATATAATAAGACTCGGTATGGTGAGTCGAGCATCTTGCGATGGTAATGGCACTTTGCGGTGAAATAAATTTCTCATCAAGAAGAAAACTAGACTCAAGCAAATTTGGTTAAAGTTTGTTCCCCGATACGTATTTAAAAACAGCAATAGTTAATTATTCAGGCGAATGATATTATTTGCAAAGATAAGAAAGAGCGTTGATGAACCATTGGAATGAGGTTCAATTGGCAAATTTTCTAAAATAAATATAATATGTATATAGAAGTATGTATAAATTGGAATTTAAAAAAAAGGAAAAAAAATTTTTAATTTAAACGAATTTTCATTGCGACTAATTGATCCTTATTCAAACATTTCCTAATTACTTCTCTTTCTTAAGTTTGCCCTGAGTTCTTGTACACAACGTGTCATAAATATGATTGTATATATTACACGTTTGACTAATATCAAAACTGATCTAATCAAGACAGGTACAGAGCTATGGAAAAGTAGGAGAAACACTTTTTTGATTAATTATGTTCAATTAAATTACATCTTCAGTTAAATATTTTCGACCATTATTTTTGACAAAATTATATTTTTTTCTTCATTGTCCCATATAGAATTGTATTACTGGAAATGCGATGTCCGTTGAAGATAAACGATTGCTTTGATATACTTTATCAAATATATAAGAAAAATAACAAATAGATTTCTGAAAAGCTGTTTACTCATATGTTACTTAATCACGTAAACCCGTCAGAAATAATTATCTTTCCACATGCTTATGTCATTGAATTCATTGTGACTAGCGCCCTAACTTTTGCTCAATACGAGTCTTTTCAGTTATTTTAAATATTTTTATATAAATGTAAAAGCATATTTATTTTCATCCATGTAATTTCGGGTAAATAATCTACTAAAAACAAAACATTACGATGAAGAATGAAACCCTTGAATCTAACTTGAACAATAGCCAAACAGAATATCAGTTGATCTGCCAAATATAATGTTTAGTCCGATAACATAGAAAATAATCATTCTCGTTACTAATTTAAATAAAAAGGGGAGCAAATGCTCTGTTAAAAAAGATCAAGTTTAATAAAAGTTAGATTGGATTGAAGCTTTCAAGCGAATGAGCTTGGCTGTTAAATACATTCAAATACATTCAGACTGCTTCGTGATGGAAACTATGTAACAATGAACTTTACTTATGCAATGCGAACCGTTAACAGTTTATCGTCATGTTATTTAAACATTCACCTTTGATATATTCTTATACGTTTATCACACTGTAATTGTAATTATTTTTAATAAAGAAATATTACCAGCTTAGCGCCATTTACTTTCACAATGGCATTTAAGACCATAAATTATATGTGATATCTAGTGTAAAAATTTAAGAAAATCCCTAATCCTGTAATTTAATTTAAATGTAAAACTGGGAAAAGAATCACTTGCGGAGCAAAATATATGACTTGAATTATAATCATATGTAATGAATTATAATCATTAAAACCTTATAACCGAATAAGAATTTATTGCTAAAAATTTCACTTCACCGTTAATTTTTAATCCTTCGGGAATTGTTAAAATAATGAAAAGAACTTTAACTAGATGAGAATGGGAATCTATATACCTTTTATTAATTTATTTCCTCCATTGCCAAAAAATCTTTACATTTTTAATTATATACAAAAGCCAATGTGAGATTCAATCGATAACTAAATTTAGTGACGGCCACCGAATAATGAACCGTTCACTATTCTAAGTCAGTAAGATTGCAACATCACTTTCGTAAAGAAGTTTCAACCTGAGTGGATATTTTCTCTTATCAGGTATGAAATAAAACGAAATAATTGAAGAGGACTTTGCAGATTGTTTAAGAAGGTTTTACGTACTTATCACCCATTTAGAAATATGAATATTTTGTTATATTTTCTATTGCGAACAGAAGTAATTTTCAAGCATCTGCTGTGTGCAGAATAATTAATTGGTTTACTATGTTAATTTTAAAAAATATTAAAGAAGTATTATCTGATAAAAGTTAGTAAAAGTTCTAGAATTTTTATGGAACAAAGTTTATTAGGACGCGGTTACTTAAACTTTCATAACCTACCGCACGTATTACGTACAGAGATTAATCCAATTAAACTACAATATAGGAAAGCAGAAGCAGAGATAGACTAATAATGACGCCAAAAGAAGTACAAAATGACACCAGAGAAATAATCAAAAACCTAAAATACACTAGGGACACTTAAAGCCAGAGAATCATACTTTCTAATTTTTTTGCACAATAATCATTTGAATGGATAGTAGTGACCAATTAGTTAAACGCAACGGTTTAAATTCATCCGTTTACGAATATTCCTTCACAAACAAAAGTAAAATTCAGTTCCAAGGAATCTATTCATAATTTGTACTTACTTGTATATATATATATATATATATATGTGTGTGTGTGTGTGTGTGTGTATATAATCCCGTTAAAATCACAAAATAAGCAAAAGTTATTTACAGTAAATTTACCAGTATTTTTAGAAATAAATATGATAATCTGAAATATAATGAAATTTTCACAAACTGATTTAAAAAACTTTTTAGTTAGCCAGTGCAACTTACTAATCGAATTAAAGCAATTCATGGGAAGTTACCAAATTAAAATGAAAAACAAATCTGACTCCTACTTGCATAAAATTGCTCATATATTTTAACAAGATTACTTTTCATCCTGGAAACTTGTTAAATTAAAATAAAATAAATTAATTTTTTTTTATTTATGAATATATTATTTAATAATTTTTACATTATTGACTAATTTTTCAGTCATAAAACAAATCCTATGTACGTATTTATTACACTTAACACATGCAGAACTTTTTAAATGTAATAAATACGTATATAACATGTTAAAAAAACTGACATTTCAAAAAATTCAAGATATCGTATTTCTCTTATCGACGATATAAATAAAAGCGTGTGGGAGCGTAGTATTTAATATTTTTAGTCTTGTAATACTTGTGGCAAATATCGAGTAATATTTGCCAGACTCCTTTTTCCAAGAAGTAAATGAATTTTCAAATAAAATACGTTACTCCCAAAATAGCACCCAAAATAGTAAACACAGTTGACTAAAATAGTCGAAAACACAAGCGAATCTAAAAAATATGTAATTGAATTCATTTTGAGCATTCATTCATTTTTCTCACAAGGACCGTTCTTTCTTATTGTATACTTCTACATTTTCTAAATACTACGTAATTGTTCGCTGTTGCATTTTTGGTTGTAATGGTTAACACTTACTTTTTATTTGAATCGAACTATAATTATAGGTTTTATAATTGACGGTATGTTGATATTCGTACATAGACATTATTTGAAAACACTCATACCGTCTTTAATGGATTAATTTATGTACATATTGTGTATCTAAGTCACGTAATTGAACTATCTAATATGAATAATACGTTTATTAATATAAATAAGATTTAATATGACTAGTGATTGACGCTGGCATATTACGATAGTAATAGTTAATTATAATATTTTTTTATTAAATAGAAGAAGAATAACTAACCAACTTTGTAGTAAAAGGCATTATTCTTAATCAGGATTAGATTTAAGCAAATATCATTAGCACCATCTCGATAGAAGCTGGTAATGAAGTTTTGTCTCTAATCTAAAATCAACTAAATTTATTTATACCTATACGATGTAAGCTTCGGTAAATGTATTGATTACCATTAAATATCAAAACTTGTATAGGTTGTGTAATAGTTTTTATAGTTTCCTGGCTACAAAAGCATGTACCTGTTGAAGGTTAATAAACAAATTATAAGTCTTTAATTTCTTCCTGTTATTTACGTTTCTTTTTATTATTTATTTTAAAAAAGGGTGAATTAAAATATTAAATTTGCTAATCGTCCCCAAATAGCAATGCATTTATTCAGTCAAAATACAATTATTTTCTTCTTTACACTATCACTGGCTATAGCTCTAAAGTTAAATATAAATAATTAAGGCCCAAAAAACATTTGTATTAAGCACAAATAATATATATATATATATATATATATATATATATATATATATATATATATATATATATATATATAAATATATATATATATATATACAATAGAGGATTCGATCTTTTAAATGAAATGAATTTCATTCGTGCTATTTTCATTATATTATTCGTTGTCAAATAAAACAAGTAACCGAGCGAATTCTCGGTTAAAAAGGGTTGATGTATTTTCAAATATTCAAATGTTGCACGCATTCCAATTCGTATGACTCATAAATGTGGAAATCATCAGTTTTTGTGGAAATTATTACCTTTGTTCGTACCAAATATGAATTTGCAGTCTTTTAATTTCGGCAAAAATACAAGCCAACTAACGTATGTCAATAGCGTCGCTAGTTTTTATGGCAGTAATGTAAAAATGGCAATAAGAAAATAAATATTAACTTCAATTTAATGAAATTATATGTTACGACTACACACAGCCGTACATCTGATTATTCGTTATAATCATTATATTAATGTACTTAAACCATTTTTGAGCCGACTGATTCTAAGTAGACACAGAAAAATATTCAAATCCGAATTGTTTGATGTCATCTAGTAAGTATTAATTCAATGTTTCTATTCAAACTGCTCCTAGTAAATGGTACTTACAAATATAACATATATAAAAATTATATGCCGGTAGTAAAGTTCAAAGGAAATTAAATCTTATTTTTAAGCCTTTTATTTTTAAAAGAAGAGATTTCCGACTATCACTAACTTTAAGGTTAGGACGAGGTGGTATATACTTGCCGAAGATAAAATGTAGGATAACAGTGAACTTTTGAGGTTGTTTAAAGAACTGATTATAAAAAAAAAATATGTTTAAACATATATCGAACTAAAGATGATCACTGATGATCTAGAGTGGAGAGTCGTGTAAAAATTCACTAACTAAATATTTTGTAAAAATACAACTGGAATAAAAGCGGAAGATTAGTAACCCACCCTAAATATTAAAATCAGCTAATGTAATACGATATCGTTCCTCGTAAAAACAGATTTTAACTAATAATCACTCTAATAATTTAATGTTAATTTGCTACTAAGTATGGGTTACTCTATATACATATGTCAAATAATAATATAGGCCAAATTCTATAAATCGATATTTTCAATACCCATTTTTAATACCAATGAAGATCTCTCATGCCCTTATGAAATTTGCAATAAGTTCCTCTTATCAACAAGTTGTGCAGTAGGATTAGTAAAATATTCGGTTGTTTCGTGTCATTGTTAATAATTTATTTTGCTATCGTATATTTACAAATCTCATTAGGAATTATTTTTTTAAGTAATCTGTTGTTTGCATATATAATATTTGGTAAAATTATCAAGCATTAATATGCGAGGCAATAGCAGTTGAAAATATAATCCTGTTCAAAAAGTAGGTTATCATTTTAAAAAAATTAAAAAGAAATATTTTTGGTAATTGTTTTTTTAAATGAAAGTCAAGGCCTTAAATTGCGTATGTATTGTCGTATAAATATACGTAATTACTATTAGTACTAAGATATTAACAGAATCATGAGATTTAATTTTACATCTCCTTTTCACATAATATTTTTGGCATAGATATCTATAGTCAGGAAGTACATCGTCGTATCTGGTAAAGTTAAACCATAAATGAAAGAAAATTTTAAGCAAAATTATCTCTATTCGTGATACATGCGTATTTTATATAACATCCGAATAGAAAGAGCAATGAAGGGAACGGAGGCATTCAGCATAACCAAAGAAACGAAATTTCATGAAAAAGATCATGGGTACGATGGTTTAAAATAATATTATTGTTGATTTTTTGTCACATTAGAAAACAGTGAATGCTACTTCGTACTATAAAACCTTAAAGAATTGCATACTATGATTTCAAAACCGTGGTCACTATCAAAATGGAGCATTTGGCTGGAAACATCTGAATGTTTTACTTTGCACGCCACCTTGCCGATCGAATTTTCAATGACTACGATGACGATATCGATGTATTTAAATAAATTATTTCCATAGGTGTTTGAACGATCAAACCTACTGTTTTCTACATTCTTTTCTGTATTCATTAACTCAAAGTATTGTAACTTTTCCAAAATAACAAACATACCATAATGGCACAGTAGATTATTTTGGGGTTATGATTCGTTTTTCACTGCCGTATGCGTGTTTAATATGCTGCGTGCGTGTGCTCGCGTAAGCGTGCACGTACTTGCGACATTACGAAAGATATATAATGCATGAAATATGCGTTAATTTGACGTTAATTACTTTTATAACCTTGACGCTATATTCTCTTACCATATACGCAATATAGTTATGATATAATATACACATATTCTTATTTATATAAATATACCCATATTCTTATAAGAACGCCCGAAACATGTTGATCAAAATTTACCATAAGGTAGAGTCGAATAATTAATAATTTTTTTGAAAGCCGCCCTTGTTTCGCCAAGCTCAGCATAGTTTTTCTTTATCACAATTTTCTGCTACATCAAAGTGAAGTTCTACCATCATAGAAACACAGTAGGCGTATGACTAATAAATAATTCATAAAATAAAAATCTATCTTGATTCGGGTCTTAAGTTGTAAGTGTTTTACTTTTATGAGTATATGTGTATATCCAATTACGACGAACCTTGCCACCGTTTGTATAGACGTCATTTGAAGCAAGTTATTACGAGTATGTCAGTATTAACATTGTTAAATATTCGCTTATTTATTCCTTTTATATCCATAAATATATATATGTATATATATATATATATATATATATATATATAAATATATATATGGTATATATATGGCAATACATAGCTGACGTTATACACTAAAACGATTCATTTTCGTACAGAATTTATTTCCCTACGATAACTTGATGATTAACAGACAAACGAGATAACAAATTTGATTATATATAGAACTTTCTAGCAAAAAATTTAACCAACTTCTAATAATTAATTAACAAATAAGAAAGGCGCTGGAAAATATAAAATAATAAGAAACGAACATTTTTTTGCTGGAAAATATTGTTTCCAAACGTATTTAATTATTACTCGTTATTTTATTATTTTACGCTTTTCATTGCCCTTTTTGTACAATGGTTAGTTAAAGTCTGTTAAGTTATTGTTAAAAAGTTTTATTCTTTTTTCTTTTGCGCCCCTGCTATTTGATTTTACTCACAATGACAGGAACTCATGAAAAAATTAATTAGATCTGAATCTGTTGTTTAATGAATATAAATACATTAATATATATTTACATACTTAAATTCAGGTTTATATGTATAAATATAAACACACTGACATATTAATTTTACCCTTGTTACTCTCTTTTGGCCTCATCGTAGTTAGGTAAAAGTATAAAATTAATCATACTAAATATTTATACTCAGCTATAGACGGCGCATATCGTTTATTGAAATGGCGTCGCGATTGTCTTTATTAAGCACTTTATTAACACAGCGATACAAAGTGAGATCTTTCATTGAGATTTATTGCTTTTCCAAATTTATTTTCTGTTAACTGATTTACATTTATTATTGACATCCGAGGAACTGAAAATTTAAATGTGTATACTGTTTGAAATATGTCCTTTCAAATAATCCTTGTTTAATTATTTAAAACCTTGTTCGCAAACCAAATCAATTTTGATGAATTTTCTTGTTTAACTTTTCCGTTTGGTTTATTTTTACGTAATTTTTGTACATACTACCTTAGCCAACAATAGTTCGTTTCAAGCTTTTGGGCATACGTATACAAACTTATTCATCAATTTAATTTACTTTTTACGCTTGCGTCAAGTTGAGTCAATCGAGTTCAACATTTATGAGTTTACTCGTTACCAATGATGAGTTTCGGTTTCAATATTTTGACTTAATTATCAGGGCTTACTATTACTTATGACCAGATGACTCTTCAAACAAGCCAAACGAATCTAAATTCGATATTCTTCCTATTACCTTTGAAGAGTTTCTGTCATTACCTGCCGTTTCTACCTACTACCTGCCCTGATCACCATTTGTGTACAAAAGATTCGTCAGGATAAGATGAATAAGCCTGAATTCGATGAAAATAATCCGCATCATTGCGGAGTACTATTACATATTTCGGTTCCATTACCAGATCCTTACCACTATTTGTGACCTAAAAACTCAATAAGACTTACCCATGCAAGTTTAATCTATTCTTCATCATTGAAGAGTTACTGTCGCCACCGTCTGTAGTTACCAACAGGCTTTGGCCACTATTTGTGATAAAAGAACTCATCAAGATAAATCAGACGAACTCAAAACTCGAATAAATTTTTTGCTTTAAAATCTTAGCAACTTTTTCTGAGAGATTAATTTGTCTTTTACCAGATATAGATAACACTTGTGGCGCTTGTGTAGTCGCTGTCTCAGACGAAGTTGATAGCCCTCGTGTTAATTCCACATTTAATTGTATGTAAAAGATAATATATGTAACGATAATACATGTAATTATAACACTGTTATTATTTAAATCGTTGTTGAATTCATTATTTTTATGAAGGATAAATAAAAGGTATTGATAAAGCAAGAAAGGAAATCCAATTTATATAAAATTTTAATTTTTTATCTTCTCTTTATATTATGTAAATATTTCAGCAGTTACAAGTAACATTTGTGGCACTTGGTAAGTCGCTATCTCGAATGAAGTCGATGGCACTTGTATTAATTCCACATTTTCTTGCACCTAGAAAATAACTCTTCTGATATTATGCGAATATAAACAACGCCATATGTAATTGTGTATATTATATCAGTCATTTTTTTTAAGTTTAGGCAAAGCCTCGATATTAGCTTGTTCATTTTATTTATTTCCTGCAGTAATCCAATAACAATTACCTACAATAATAATAAGACTTTAATTTACTGATAGTAAGAAATAAATATAACGCTAGCCTCCAATTTTAAGGGTTAAGCAAAACCCACTAACATTGATGTATTAAAAATAAGATAGTACCAGAGAATATAGATGTATGTAGTAAATAATACGATATATTAAACATCTCCATCAGAGTCGAACTCATTTCATGTCCTAAAATTATGAAAATTTAATTTTAGCTGAACGATATAAAATTAGCGTCCGATGACTTTATTGGGTGCGGGAACCTAATGTTCCACCAATGTTTTACAAAAAAAAACCGAGTAGTGATATAAATTTAAAAACGAAATTATAATATTTCAAATAATTTTCTTACAACAATCAACTACCACCCTTTTTGTTTCCATTTTATTAAAATAGGTCTCCAAACTTTTATATGATATCACCTCAAGTTATTTTTAAGAATATCTTTTAAATGTTGTTGTAAACAGAAATGTGTTCTTAATACCATTACTAATACATTGATTATTCATGATTTGATCATGAAAAATTGTATTCGTCTTACCTTTCCTTCTTCACTCCAGTTAAGATATTTCGTTCTGTTCTGACTTGTTTTGAACATTTTAATAATATAAATAGTTCACATATCGATTTTCGTTAGAAAGTACTTGTTACTCTGTGTCCAGTCCCGTATGTCAATCTGACAGAAATAAGAATAGCAACTTAAATATATTAATGAAAATTTAATAAAATTCTCAGAAAATAAGGAGTGAGTTACAACTTTAGAGAGCCTTAAGTGAACAGTTATCTCCTCCCAATTCTTCTCTCTGTCGTAACCTAGCGTCGAAGTTGTAAATGTTATATTCATATTTTTTTACAACTTTCTCTTATTTAAAATAGAGGCCTGTATTTGTGACCTAATTGAGTTTTTCTTTGTCGCAAAAATTGGGAAATCTCTTCTCTCTGAGCTCATGCATGATATTAATAATGAGATATTTTTTGAAGGATAATTGATAATATTTCAAGGAATCTAGCTCACATGTAAATAAAATTGAATTTAAGTGTGTAGGAAATATTTGCATAAGTTTATTTTTATTAATATTTAGAGAAAATATATCTTAAAAAGGACATTATTTAAAAAAAATGGAATCCTATGTACGATTTATAATCCAATTAAATCAAAGGTTTACTTAAAATTAAAAGAATAAGAGGCATACTGTAAAAGAAATTTACGTTTAACGCAAAAAATATGTTCCAATTCATAAGTGAACAGCCAAAAGACGCACCCTACTCTTATAATTATTTGTATGAAAAACATTCGACTGGAATTACATTCCGCGCAATTGTTTTTATTGAGCGCTCAATCTTCACATAACTTATATCATCAACCATATTATATTTAATTTTATACTGAATAAGATGGGATATAATTGTATATGCTTATTCAACGTTGTAAACGTATAACTAAAAAAGAAACCATGACCTTAAATATCATTATAATCTCTATTTTGTATATATTATCTCTTTTGCGCACTTGCCTTGTTGTATCTAGGCCTCCAGGCATTAATTCTGGATACCAATTAACGAGTCGTGGTACCAAATATTTTGAATAAAAGCACATATTTACTTGAAGTAACATTCAATTCGGATATAATGCTACCGGGTAGAACTTTTGCAGTGCAAAAATTTTAAAATGAAGAATGAGTAATTCAACCACATTTGCGCATAAGTTCTCGACAACCGTGCAAATATAATGTGATACACGTACAATATATTTCGAGCCACATTTGGCACACCTGCAACTCAAAACGTATTTCACGTTCCGAGTTAAAATTTTATATACTTAAAGTTAATAAGGATTGAAAAAATACCTTCATATGTGGTATCATAAATAATATAGCTTTACTACTTTCTGAGACATATGTTAACCCCCGGAAGTAGCTAATTTTGCACTGACTGACTAACTCATCAATAAAACCACCAGCTTACTTTAAAATAGCTTATTTTAATTTGGCACGTGGCTGCTCTTTTACACATACATGGACATAATAAAGTGCAATTATTATCAGTGCAATTATATAAATATTTTGAATAAAATTTACATGACCAAAAACCAAACATTAATTTTCAGTGGGGCTTTCAGATATACATTAAGCTTATATCAATTTTACATGTTACGTAATTGTAACTTATACGTAGAGTTAAAGAATTAAATAAGGTAAGGTAGAAACAAACTAAATTTTTAACAAAAAAATTATTTAAATTGACACAGATAAGAAAAAATTATATTCGTGTTTTAAAAATTCCCCCTTTGATTGATAAAGTAAAAGTAGATTCAATTAAGATGGTATCTATCTACTACTAGGCTGGTACTTATCTTTCCATTTATCGTTATTTTTCAAATCGGTGTTTGTTTGGTCTATATTGTACCTATGGAATTTATCCTGATCGTAAATGGTTATAAATACGGAAGGTATACCCAAGTATTAATAAAATATTCGAAATCGGTCTCTTCGCTAATATGCTATGAGTGAATACAGATAAATAAAAAAGTCATGTGCGCATCATTATGTACGTAAGTGGAAGTTATGCTTGACATTGGAAAGCTAGCAGAAAAATAAAATGGTGGGCCATAAATCATATTAAATTTCAAATTAATTTTAAAATTGTATTTATTTATTTTAATAAATATATTTTATTATGTGGACAACCGTTATAAAGCGTGATAATTTGGAAATGTTGTGGCAGATGACAGACTTATAACGGAAAGCCAACAGATGAAAAATAAAATGGTGGAAGTCAATGACATGTCGCCATGTTGTGTTCAACAAGGATTGAATTATAACTAAATAAAATTTAATTAATAATGAAAATAAATGTATATGCTGAAAATTTACTTTAATTTATTATTTTAAGTATTTTATAATTTATTATTTCTAATATATATATATATATATATATATATGTGTATCAAATTCAAAATGGTCTGGCAGATGAATGGCTTAGAATAGAAAGCCAACAGAAAAATAAACTATTATGTATCTGCATTCACTTTATGAAAGAAGTACGCATTTTTTCTCTTATTAATACGAATAAACGCGATCACATTAATATTTTTGACTATGAAATATGAAAGAATTTTTTTTCTTACCAACTGAAGTCGCTTGGTATTTGCGACTATTTGAAAAGATGCGGCCACAATATAATTTTTAACTATCAAATAATCGCTTCAAGACATTACCATCAAACAAACTCTTTCATACTCATATGCGTCTAGTACTTCAGAAAAGTAAAACGTTAAAAAATAAATATTTACGAGCCACTTCATGGTGTTTTTTGTGTTGTCACGTTGCAAAGTTCATTTTGTATTTTTTAAAATTTTACTCATAATTTTCTCGTAATGTACCTAAAAAAGAACAACTTCAAAAATTAATTTTTAAAATTTCCATTGCCCCTTTTTGAATTTGGTTAAAATGAGATTATCCATTTTGTCTTTGATAAAGTTTTTGTACTATTTCAAGTATAAAGCAATACTAACTCATTCGAGGACCATTTGTAATGCGTGATGACTCGGTCTTTTAGAGAGCTCACGTTTCGTATATAAGACATATAGATGGCAGAATGGAAGGATCACATCCATGTCATAGAATAAATGCAATGATATGGAAAGACCAATTGGGAAATATCAGCAATATGAACATATAAAAATAACCGCATATTGAAAATAACGCCATAAACCGTGATTTCCACACCACGATGTAATGAGCTTATGCTTGTGTAATATCTGTGGTATATCATTTAATATTTAGTACAATTTTTTTATTACGGTCTTTGTAGAAGACAATTATAAACTGCTCTTTATTTCCAAGAAAGTTGCTTTGATTCACCGCACGTAAGCAACGCACAAAATTATTATGCAAATTACGTGATTATTATAAATAGATTTATAGACAGGTGTCACTAATGAAGAATAAATAGGTAAGCATATTATATGAGTAGTCCATCCGTGTCGAGAAAATATTGAAGAATAATAACAGTCATAAAGTATCGTCCGCTTTAATCTATCTTAAACTATCAATTACTGTAACTAATTTATGAACGCTATCGTCGAGCTTGACATTTACCTTAGGAGTTTCAAAAAAATATGTATATTTAAAAAATCACTTTGGTAAAATTTGTAAAGCAAGAAATTTTCTTCTGATCTTAAAAACAACCCTAGAACAAAGTGTATTATTACTATGTCACTAGATTTAATGTATTATTACTACGTCACTAGATGTGAAATTTCTACCATAATTGCCATTATAGCTTAACTAACTGTATTTTTTTTAAAAAAATCATTAATTAAATTCATTTTAACATTAATTATTCGCAAATCAATGTCTATTAGCAAAATGTATTCAGGTACAACGACTATGCTGGAGAAAACTTTTATTTTGTGCACGTACCAGAAAGAGAACAACACCCCTGCGCTTATGGTATGTATGTAGATCGTTAGTGCAAATTTATTCTTTGAATTAATGATCGCAGAATACCAGTATGCTTACCATCCCTCTTTGACTGGATGGACGGATCGCGCTATATTTCTTTTAAGACCTATATGCAGAGCACCCCTTTGCTGGGTCTGATTGATTTCAAGCAAATTCGCAAGAGAACCTGGCAGTTTCTTGCTTGTCCCTTGCAATGTCATAAGAATTGCATCATGGCGTATTATGGGGCGCACGAAACCCACTTTAATTTTCAACCGTGGGTAAAGTAAAACAGTTTCCCAATCACTGAGTACATTAAACAGTCTAATTCATACAAGCCGAGTAGTCAAGTGAAACGGGTTTTAAATAATAACAATAGAGTATGTCGCTCTCTTTCTGATACGTGTCCAACATAAAAGCGTTCCGTCTAGCAGAGTAATTTACCTGAACACATTTTATACAATCTGAAGCTAATAAATATTGATTTGCGAGTAATTTAGATAAATCTGAGTTGAACTAATGCTAATAAAGGCACACTTTATTTTGCTAAATTTGCGATTATGGCAGAAATTTCATATTTAGTGACTTAGTGCATATGATGTTAATTTACGAAAATAATGCAACAATTCTACCACTACAACTTTTGTGGGAGCTATCAGCATATCCTAAGGTAGTTTTTAAGAGCATAAGCAAATTCTACTTATACAGATTTTACGACAGAGATGTTTTTTTAATGTGTATATTTTTTTAAATTAGAAAAAATGAACATAATATTTCAAATAATAGAAGCTAAGAATAAACCGAAAAATCGCTCCTTGCATGCTTTCTATGTGACTATTTTATTGTATCAACTTTTATGTGATTTAGTAGAATGGTTTTTGAACAAGTAATTTGTGTGTTTGGAGTAAATATTTTTTAAAAAATACAAAAATAACATAGCTTATAAACTATTGATTTTCGCGGAACTGATGTATTTTTTCAATAACCTATTACGATGTTCTCTAGCTAAAAAAAATTTAATCACTATAAGTGGCTCGCTATATATATAAAGAATGTAATATACGAGGTAAATCTGGGCCTCAATTTTTTTTTTAATTATCGGTATCGATTAAAATTTTAGCCTGTTCGACTATCTGCTCATCTGTGAGGGCAATACAAAAACTACTAGAATGATTTAAATAGGATACAACTTAATTTATAACTTTGAGTTAAAATTTACGATTTCTTTCGGTAAAGTTCACTGACATTTTCAATGCGAAAATGAGTTTTATCTCTGTTTTCATTTGTTTACTATGTCATTACAACTAGAGTTCCAAGTCGGATATAATTAAATTTGTTAAAAAGGTAACTTAAAACCTACAGACATGAAGAGTATGCCACATTACCCTAAATTCAACAAGGCCAGCGCCACAAGGCAAAGAATTTTTTTTTCATGTGGATATGAAATGAAAGGGATTGCAGAATAAAAAATGTGGAATTTATCTAACTAAATCGAATTGAATTTATTAGGATGTATGTTTTATATGATATGAGAAAAAAATAAGATATTGTCAAATAAATAACAAAATGAAGGCGTATTCATTAACCATATCTCATAAGCCCTTCTGTTCATATGACTCTTTTACCATGCATAGTAGCTACAAATAAACAGTGTTACATGAACTTCTACACCCGACAATGTGCTAACACTACAATGGACCGAATAGTAGGTTCACGCTTAGGGGGTCATCTACATTCAGATAATATTAACAAGGTACAGTGAAACAGAGAGTTTCATATCACGAATTACGTCTACTCGAAAGGACATTCCCGGCACACATCGTTGACGTAGGTTTACGCTTATCGAATATTTTCGCCGCCACGAATTTCTGAATATTAATATGGTTTTAACAACTTACGAGGAATGTTTGATAAAAAATTTGGTTTGCATAATAATAAATGATATAAAAGTCATCTAGTTCATTCATAATTTTCCTTTATTAAGGAAGTACACTTAAGCAATTCAAAATTTGAAAGTAACTTAAACAGAAGTGTTTTGAATGTCAATGGAAAAGAGATGAAACTAAAATTCTCTGTGCGATTTCATCTGTTTTAGGGTTCCATACCTCAAAAGAAAAAAAGAATCCTTATAGGATCACTTTGTTATCCATCTGTCGGTCTGCCAAATCCCTTTTTCCCAGGAATGCGTGGAGCTATGAGGTTGAAATTAATATTCAATACTTAAGTTTTCAGTTTTTTTTAATCTAAAAAAATCAACCTTCTAAGTAATCAACAAAATCCCTAAAAATACAGAAAGTTATGCGACATATTTTGACACTCGAAAATAAATTAAAATTTATACGATACTTGCCGCAGATCTGGAATCACGAAAATTGACAAAAAGTAAGGTACAGCACAAACAAAGAAAAAAAATTCGAAAATTGTTCATTAGCAGTTATATCACATCATTTTTTTTTAATATTATTTTTTTATATAAAGTATAGCAAGCAAAATGATTTGGTTCTAAAAATTAAAATTTTTTAAACAGTTTAATGGGAATATTATGTACCATTAAATTATTATAAATGCCTATATGTGTACAGAATGCTCGTAATGCGAGTTCCACTCGTGCTTGACAAGTTTTAATTCCTGGAAGAGGAAGTTGCGAAAGTAATTTGTAAGGAGATTTTACCCACATTGAATAATTAGGTTTTTCTTATGAAACTGTAATCAATAGTAGTAGAACAAACATCGAAATGGCATGATACCATTCTTGTCTTTAAGTCCTGAAATCATTCCTGACTCGTAATCATCAATAAAATCGAAGATTTTGTATTAATTAAGAGACAAGTGAAGCTGCGCAAATCGCTAGTGTATGACTTAACTTCATTTTGTTTAATGACATGCACATTGCAGGTTTTGCGCAAGATGAGTACTGTATTGGCTCATAACAGAGTAAAAGCGAATTGAACGGTGAATCATCTGCCGACAACTTGCAAATAGTTGAGTAAAATGCAGCATAATTTGGCAGACTACCATATTCCAAAAACTTTCTAGTATTGTGCAAAAAATATTAAATCGATTCGAATGGAAATTTTATTAAAATAATCCTTGACTGCTCTTAACCCAGGTTATATTTTGATTCTTTCGAACACTTCTTTTATTTATTTGGCTATTTGTTTAAGTGTAAAATTGCTAGAATAATTTTAATGCACGTTGATATATTGCTTGAAATCTGATGTAAATTTCTTTCAAAAATTTCCTAAAGAACTCGTAACTCTATTTTTTAAAGCCCTTTAAAATGTTAACAGTGATTTTAGACTGAAAATGACGATAGAAATACTGATGTGATGCTTAAAAACGATAATATTAATTGTTGAAACCATTACAGCGATTCGCCTTAAAGTTCTATAAAAAAAATCTAATGTTCCTTAAAGCCTTAAAGACATTTGAGATAAAATATTATACTTAAAGTTCTTTTGATGAAAATTATAATACGAAATTTTCAGAAATTATAATACGAATTTATTTTCAGAAGTTATAATACGAGTCGATAAGAGGTCACCAGGAACGTCGATTTAATGCATAGACCAATTGCTTTCGTAATTGTGGGCAATGAAAACACAAGCCGTGGCAAAATTGTACATCGAAGAAGAAAAGAACTACAACGCATTACAGAGACACACCGGTCATATGATGCTCTCCCATATCCATTAATATTTCTGCAGGGAGAGGACGGATATAATTTTAAAGTGAAATAAATCCTGAAACAAGTGCAAAAACCAAAAAAAATCAATAAGTTCTATGCTTGCCGCTTAATGGTCAGACACAATGAAAAGTACAATCACATTCTCAATATTCGCCGTCTATTCCAACAATTCCTGGTAGATATCTATGCAAATGAGAAGCAAAATGGATGCTTTACATAAGACTAAATCAGAAGGAACTTCGCACGGAAGAACACGAACTTCGCACAGAAGATACCTTCGAGTCGGGATCACTAAAAACGAAAATATTGACTACATTGGAACAATGGTAATCTTACCGTATTCTTACATATGAAGTCCAACTTAATTTGTCATGACTTACATAAGAAAATATGGATGAACTGTTCTGTCCATAGCATTCACATACAATTAACTCATCGTGGTCAGAAATTAAAGAACAACTAAGTTACGGACAAGCCCTCATGGATCGACACGATATAATAGCCCGAGTTTCTCGACAAAAACAAATGAGATGAATTGAAATCGTCACAAAATACCACATCTTTGAAATAGTTAGATGCTAGATGAACACAATGAAACGGCAAAAATGAGGAATTCCTCACTCGCCCAATCTCATGTGGCTTCACGATAGAATTAAAACGACACGACACGGATATCGACAAAATAATTCAAGCTGAATTTCCCAATCCACAAGAAGGTCCGAAATTATACGACATGGTTGTGAAAAACATGATTCATTGACCATACAGGCCATTAAACCCCAATTCGCCATGTACAAAAAATACCCAATTTTTAAAAAATTGTAGAAATATCCGATGTTACAAAATGTAGAAAATTATAAATGAAAGATGTACAGAATTATAAATAGAAAATGTACAAAAAATACCCTAAACCGTACTTAGACGACACACAAACCGTAGATGATGGCTATACCAAATACAGGAGACAATCACCCAAAAAAGTGGCTTCACAGCAAAAATACGAGGCAGAGATATATGTACCATATATATCCACCAGATATATATCTACCATATATCTCACTACTTTTCAAAATATTCCAAGCACACACAAATGTAGAATACTGCAATTCAGTGAAATCCATTACATATGTCTGTAAATATGTAAACAAATGCAGTGACATGGTAGTATTTCAAATAGTCAAAGACAGCAAACAATAAAACAGAAACGACGAGATCTTTATGTACCAAATGGGAAGATACATCAACAGTAACGAAGCAGCGTGGCGGATTTTCTGTTTTTCGATACACGAACACGAACCAACTTAGAACATCACATTAATAGCGTTTTTCCAACTATGTTAAACGGTGGATCCGTTTAACATAGTTGGAAACATATAGTTATGTTTTTTCACGAAAAAATAACTATATGCCGACGTCCCTACCTATTATAAGTGGACACAAAACAAGAAAAATCTTTCAACCAAGAAAATAAGGAATTCCAGTAGAGGATCATCCAGGAATCATAAAAACTAACACGCTAGGCCAAGTATACAATGTTTCTATGTCCGAATGTTACTATATGTTTCCGAATGTTTCTATATCCAGATGACTAAACTAAATACGGGGGCCAACTAGTTTTACAGATCTCGAGACTGTTAACGGTTACCTATTGCCAGACGTACAGAGAAGCATGCCAACGCTCAGGACTACTGGAAAACGCAACCACTGGGAATTAACACTATAAGAAGTCTCACTCACAGCCTCAGCTTAACAAATCAAAGACTTGTTCGCCGTAATACAACATGTAACCCATCGAATACTTGAAAGAGAATATGAGTAATGAAATACTCTACCAAATCCAATAAGCTCATCCAGAACTGGCTATCGAATTCAATGACGACATATTCAATGAAACACCTAGAAGGTAAATATTTTGCAACAAAAACCAGACCTTAGTAAAACTTGAGATGTAAGCACCACAACAACATGTTTTCAGTGAGCTAAATTTCGAAATTTCTAAGGAAAAAAGCTACAATATCAACGAACTACTTTAATACATTGCTGAAAACAAACCACTCCTCAATTACAATAAAAACAAATTTACAACGTTATGATGGACTGGATCAACAACAACACGGGCGGAAATATTTACTTGATTTTCGCACTAGGCGGTACCGGGAAAATGATGCCGCCACACTTATGGAAGGAGGACGAATATCCCATTCCGCCCTACAATTACCATTAAATATAGCCGAAGTACAAATCCCATTATGTAAAAAGCATCTAAACGGGATAAACTTCTAAAATAAGCAAAAATTATATTCTTGGACGAATGCACAATGGCACATAAAAATTCACTCAGAGCCATGGACAGAACATTACAAAACTTGCAAGGAAATTCTGAAGTGATTGGAGGAGCTCTACTCATACTCTCAGGAGACTTTCGACAAACACTTCCAGTTGTTTCCAAGTTAACACCAGCAGACGAAATCAATGCATGCTTAGAAAATCACATCTCTGGCCACACATACAAATACTGCGACTGACAAAAAATATGCGAGTCGAACTATCGAAATACGAAACAGCAGCACATTTTGGTCAAAACTTTTACAATTAGGCGAAGGCACATATCCTACTGAACAGACCACCGGCCTTATTGAACTTAACACATGCGACATAACTACTACTGAGAACGAACTCATCGACTAAATTTATCCAAATATTGTTCACAACTATATTAATTCCGAGTGGATATTTCAGAGTACAATTTTGGCAATCAAAAGTAATATTGTCGACGACATCACATTTAATATTCAGAAGAAAATTCCCGGTGAAAAGAAAATATACAAATCGATCGAGACAATGGATAGACAATGGACGAGAAAATGTTGGAGAAAGTGTCAAGTTCCCTACAGAATTTTTAAACCCTTTGCAAGTACCAAGAATACAATCACACTGACTTCGACTGAAAATAGGATCTCCGACCTATCTACTCAGAAATTTCAACTCACCAAAACTATATAATGGAACACGGATGATCGTCAAACAGCTATCGAATAACGTCATCGAAGCCGAACTTATGACTGGAAAGAACAAAGACCACACAGTATTTATTCCCAGAATACCACAGATCTCTACTGAACTACCATTCGAATTTAAAAGACTACAATTTCCAATAAAATTAGTCTATAGTTATACAATTAGCAAAGTACAAGGACGCACTTTAAAACATTACGGCATCAACCTCGAATACTTTTGCTTTTCTCACGGTTAAATATACGTAGTTTGCTTTTGAGTAGGAAACCCCAGATAACAACATAAAGAATATGTTTTCAATAATTGTTTTTAAAAGTTTGTCCTTTTATTCCAACTGCCATACAATCTCATATCAACTCTCTGAGCGAAGCCGGGTACCCCAGCTCATATGTTATAATAAGTGAGTTAACCTTACTGAGATATGTATTAAACAATTATTAATACTTAATGTTGCTCATTGGTAAGTATTTGGGCTTAATGTTTTGATAAATGTTACAGATAATAAAAATATTGAAATCATTTAATACTTACACAGATTCAACTTAATCCTAATATCGATATATTAGTTCTTGACAAATTCACTTAAGGAAAATATTCGTGCCCATAGAAACTAACAAATCGCACACCATGGCATTCTTGTACTAATAACAATTTGGTGTAGGTAAATATATTTACTTTATAATATCACAAAATATTAGACTATTCTCATATCGTCACATTCTGTATGACCCTTATACATTATGGTGGAGGGTATGTAAATTGTAATTCTTTCACCGTACGTTCTTTTTCTCCTTCGGTTCATCCGTTTTCTCCTTGGGTTGGTGGATATTAGGCCAGATTAATTATGGAGGAAGATTTCAAGAATCACCCAAGTGTTTCCATTAACTCATTATTAGTTCAACTGATTATGGGTTTCATAGACTCAGCTCAATATTATTATAACTATTTAAAAGTACGAAGGCTCTCGAAACAGTATAACCTGCAAACATACTATTGTCAAATTACCAACAATAAAATGAACGAAGGTATGATGATGGAGATATTCGCTATCAAGACTTATTTCAAACAGTATAACCTGCAAACGTAAGGTTAACTCACTTATATCTTTATATGTAAAAAATATAACCCTTCTATATATATATTCTGGAAAGTAATCTGGGTATAATATTTCTGGAAAGTAATCGAACACTATTGTTTCTCAAGTAAAACGGCCCAAAAACCACAAGAGTACTAAAAAGAAATGATTGTTCGAAAATATTATTTGCTTACTTGTTGCACATGAACCTGTAAGCAACAGAAGAAATAGAAAACTTAAAATTCAAGAAAAATATTAATTAAATTGTAAGACTGAATGTCTGCTCTCAGGCAACGGATCTAAGTAAATAAATAAATAATTCTCGGAATTCCTGAAAAACCATACATCAAATCATTACGCCATACATACCATAACAAACCAGAACAAAATAGTGTATCAAAAGGTCTGAATAGAACGTTACTTGAAAAGACAAAATGTTCACTATTTTACACCGATCTTCTAAAATAATATTAAGCCAAAATAGTGCATAGAACTTCCTATTTTCCAACATGTTGAATGGAAGATAAAATTTTGTAAGAAAAAAAATAGTCATTGGTCATCCGAGAGTCTTTGAGTGCGAATCTATCCTTCAAAGGAAAATAAATCCATCTTTAAAAATGGGGAAAAATGGATTTCCGGTTAAAAAATACTCTTTATCGGATATTTTGGAAACCAAGATGACTGCAGATTCATAAAACTCGATTCAAAAATAGTGGTGAAAAAGAAAGGCGGTGAAAAATTAGGTCCCGATAAATATCACAGAGCCTAAGTATGAATCAGGTACACCTGGTGTATTGGAAGGCTCCCGACACATATCCGAGTCAGCAAACATAACCATAGATTGGGATTCTAACCCGAAACATACGTTTCGGAACATTTCCTCACCCAACATAAGAATGGGAAACCCAATAACTTTCACCATAATGGCGAGATCAAGGAACAGACCGACACATTCTAAAATAATCATAAAAAACCATTATCTATATTACGATGAGAGTTTATTTGAATTTATACTATCAAACTATCAAGAAACAATGAAGTCTACTGATTCTGAAAAGTGGAAGATGTCAATAAGGAAAGAACTGAAAATTTATAATTTAAATAAAGTTTACATAAATATTTTGCATTAAAAAAAAGCCAACAGAAGCCCAAGCCAAAATCGAAACAGAACCCGAAACCTTCTCCCGTATAGTCAAGTATGATTCCATACGCCTAATACTTTTCACAGCCGCTCAACACAATCTTGGGGTAATATAAACTGATATTACCACAGTATTCTTATACTATGATTTAAAGAAAATATGTAATTAGAGACACCTGAGGATCTTAATGCGCATCGGAAATTGTGTTTAAATTAAACAAATCTCTGCGGATTGAAGCAAACACTCAGATGTCGGAATACAAAATTCCACTCTGTATTAAATCAGTTCGGTTTCACTAGAAGTAGAGCTGATTAATGCGTTTATTTATGACAAGTATATGGAATCATGCATTACGTTTATCTTTGTGTTTATGGTGTACTGCTGTTGTGAAGAAAAACTTGTTTTGAACGTGATAATCAATAATTGTCAAGCAAGTTTTTATTTTAAACTATCGAGCAAAGCTTAAAATCAAGTCATCAAAATTGTCAGTATGGAAATAAAAATATGTAGTTGCTATATTTTCATTATTCAGACGAAATATATTTAGCAATAGTTCACTAAATTTAATATGAGCAAAGTTAATCCCAATAGTGTTCCCGCCGATTCACATGTAAGACTTCAGATAACAACTATCCACCTGGGAAAAACTATTTATACAGAAAAGAGTGGGAACCCTTACATATGCTTCAAGTCTAAATAGTCCCTACATCACGTTCTTAGTAAATCAAGTAAAGAAAAATCTACACCGAGTATATCTACGAGGAATCACGCTGGCATTCAGTGAAGAAAATACTCAACTCAGTCCAAGTATTTAGATTACTTTTTGTAAAATTAATTACTACCCATTCGGCTGCAGCAACGCACGCACGCACGCACGGCCGCCCGCCCATTACGCCCGAGCCTGCACGCACGTACGCAAGCACGACGCACGCATATGTATATATATATATATATGCGTGCGTCGTGCTTGCGTACGTGCGTGCAGGCTCGGGCTATATATATATATACAGGATGTCTAGTGGCAGATTTCAAAGTTTGAACAAATATAGTTTCTGAACGCAACACATAAGAGGGGCGCGGGGGGCGTCGTTAGAAGCGCAAGCGGTGCGGATGTTTTAGTAGCCATGGAAGAGTGGAGTGGAGAGCACCGCGCTTTTGCCGTCAAGGCGTACATTTCGAGTGGATTTTCGCTGTCTGTAGCACGCCGTCGATTTAATAATCGTTACAGTATTCGTCGATTACGTGATGGACCATCGATCAACCTCATTCAGTAATGGGTAGCAATTTTCAGAGCTACAAGATCAACATTAAATAGGCCCAGGCCAGGACCTACACCATTGGTAGTCACGGATGAAAATGTCGAGCGTATTATGGTTTCTGTCGTTGAAAATCCCCGTTTATCACTGCGTACACGTTCATCGATATTGGGAATTCCGAGATCAACTTTACAGATTATTACCTGTAAAGTTGATTTCGGAATTCCCAATATAGCATGGTTATTACCATGCGAAAAAAGCTCAAGTTCCATCTATATAAAATTCAAATTGTTCATGATTTACACGACTCTGACTTTGAATTAGGAAAAACTTACGTGGAGGTGATGTTGTTGAGATTTCGTACTGCTACCCGGATGGGCAACACATTCTTTAGTGACGAAGCTCACTTTCACATTGGAGGATATGCGAATAAGCAGAACTTTCGTTACTGGGATGTCCACAACCCAAATGTCTGCATCTGCAATCATAGGGCATTATTTCTTTGAAAATCAACGTGGCCAAACTGTAACTGTGAATTTGGAGAGATATGCCCAGATGTTAAATGACTTTTTCAGAGTAGAACTAGAGAAAAGTCCATCCTTCAACCAAAACACATGGTTCCAGCAGGACGTGACCACAGCTCACACTGTGGAAAAAAACATATCCCGAAACGGTACCGTACCGTGGCCACCTAGGTCACCCGATTTAAGAGCATGTGACTTTTTCTTATGGGGATACTTAAAATCCGTTGTTTACAAAACAAATCCGAGCACTGTGACACAAGCCGAAGTAAGTAGGATACCCCAGTCGCTCTGCAAACGCGTTTTTGAAAACATGCGTGCTAAACTCGAAGAGTGTGTCAGACACGATGGCCGCCTTTTGGAAAACGTGGTTTTTAAAAAATGAAATCCGCATTTGTTGTTATAAAGTTAAAATAAACATACTTTGTATTAGAGGTGTAGTTTTTTTTTTACAATTTTTCAACCCTTGAAATCTGCCACTGGACACCTGTATATGTATATGTATACATATATATATATATATATATATATATATATATATATATATATAATATATATATATATATACACATATTATATATTTAAATATGCTTAAACTATTACTGCTTTAATCGACTGTAAACTTTTTTAATTATATATAGTAATCATGAACAATACTTTTTTAATAAATAAATAATGAAATTGCATGTAATACAAAAAAGTCACAATATTAATGTAACAGATCGAAGGAATATACATATTTAAGAGATAATAAATTCTTCCTTTGTATTTGAATATGGTAAATTTTTATGCTCAACTTAAAGTGAAATATATATTTTCATATGTTCGAACCTTGTATATAGCAACACACATTACCAGCTCATACAATTTTTTTTTTAAAACAGATACAAATACGTCAAAGATATTTTGAGTAATTTAATTATAAAGGATGCAAAGGTACTTATCAAATCTCAATATCAAAAATGTTGGTAAGCGAGTGCTAATTAAATGAAGGCCATTCCATATTATTAAAACTTTCAGTAAGACGCAAACCGAGTCTAAATAAAATACTGTGGTGTCACACGTTTTCCACCTATGAAATAATCTTCACGAGTATTCGCTGAATATATAAATGAACCGAATATATAAAAGTTTCGTCGTTTCGTTTCAATACAGGAAACCCTTTATCTAACAATATATTATTTAAAAGGTATCTCTTGTTTGAAGCATAATTATTGTGTTAATATATATTGCAATAAGTGATTGCCTCATTTTTTTATTTTCATCTTGATAATTAACAAGTTTCAATTACGAAAAACTATATTATCTTAATATTATGTATATAAACGAGAGATATGTCTCATACATCAATGCAATCTAGCGGTTCTTATTCATATTCGGCAACGTAAATAGTTCACGCCGAATATATAAAATACGTTAAAAATAAAGTGTCCCAAAAATCTACGCCGATGACTAACCATATAATGTTTCACGGTGTATATGGAAAACACTATAAGTTAGTATAAAATATTCGCTACTTTAATCCCTTACATGTTTATTGTTTCATTATATGAAATGTCCATCCCTGCTTACTAAATATTCTAGGTGGCATAATAAGGCGTGGATGGTCCGGCAACTTTGTGAAATTTTTTGTGTGATGAATATTCATATCAATAAAGTTTTGCGGGAAACAACGTATGCATCAAGAACCAGCACCATCTCATCCCTTTTTGTAAAAAAATATTTTACGTATTACTGGGCTGTAATACAAAACAGGAAAAAGTTATAATAAATAGAAGCAAATGTTAGAAATTTAAGTTTCATATAGGAGGAAAAAAATTAAAGTCGTGCATGGCAGTAACAAATAAAAATATTAATATTTATGTAAAAAGGCGTCACTAAATACGTGGAAAAGAAACGATTAAATGAGAATTTAATGTGAAAATATCTAAACAAATACTATTTTAGCTGTATTCTTAAAATATCTGCGACTATGGTGGGATAGTACTAACTGGACATAACGTTATATGTGCAACCATAAGAAGTCCCATACTTCCATGCGTAACTCAGTTTTACAAAATAGACAAAAAAAAAATTATAAAACAGTCAAGAAAGCGTTCATCAAGTTCATTACCATTGAAATATCCTTCTTAGAGTAAAGTAATCACAATATATTGTAGTAGAAAGTAGATATACTTGTCTTACATTTTCTTTGTTCCATGTAAACTTCATTAAGGAGCCGGGTAAATTTGAGATAAAATCAGGTCTGCTTAAAAAAAAGGTTAAATACCATTATATCCTACAGGAAACTATATCTCACAGAAAATCTACTGGTCTAATAAGTAATAAAACCTCATATTTATAAAATTAGCGACTTAACTTTAAAATTATCTAATTGAAAAAAAATGAAAACTTTTCAGTTTCTAACTTTATTCAAACCTAAAACTAAGTTTGCACGTAAAGTCGTTTAATACTATTATCAATTTTGTCACTGAAATCCAATGGTATCCGTACAACCATAATTCACGGAGCAGTTTTTGCTTGCTGCTCTAACAAACTGGTAAACGAATGAAATATTTAAAAAAAACCATTTTGACTTTTACTCAATCCAGGATATGCCTTTTATACGTTTTTTACAAATATTCAATATATGAACTAACAACCCCCCCTCTCCCCCCAGAACTCCCATCGGCAACGTTTATTAAATGATATTTATTCGGTTTTATCGTTAACTTTACTTTTGAACTGACGCTTAAGGGAATTGACCCGAAAGTATAAATTTAATATATTATGTTATAATTAACTAAATGAATTACTTTGCAATTTGATACTAAGTAACTGAAAAAATTTCCTTTTCTTTTTATTTCAGTATGACAGATTGGTTCCTGCATTTATTTTAGATCAGTTGGGTGCGTAATTAAAAGTGTGTATGTAGACGCAGTGTATAAAAAGGTTGACGAAGTCTAAAAGCAAACTAGATACATAATAAAATAATTAAATTCCATGATACATGGTCACGAATTGACTGGAACGGAAAGTTATACTGGAATGGATGATATTTAAAAAGAAACTATTTTGTCAATCTGACATAACCGAAAGTTCAATAGCCAGACTAGTAAAAGCTGTGTCCCTCGACGTAGATAGTTACTGAGAGCGCCTCTTCTCCGAACCGCCAAAACCGCCGTTGGCTTGTATCTAAAAAAACATATGATTCATGGGTTATATCCCCTAAACCCGCCCAGAATTATTATGTATACATATGCAGCAAGCTAGGTTCGCGCATTTTACACACGTTACCGCGCCGGAGAGTTTTGTTACTCTTCAACTTGGCCTATATATTTTGTACCCGAGTGATATTGATGTTATAGAAACGTTTGCAAATTGGAACTATCAAAATTCATACCTGTAAGTTTTCCAAGCCTATGGTAATTAATTTCAAATTTCTCTATAACCTTTTGAATGACAAAAGGTTTACAACTAAACAAAAATTAACGTGGCAACGTGAGCGAAGCGCATTATTAGTGAGGTATGGGTACGCAAAAATTATTGGTACCTCGTTTCTATGTCAATTTGTAAAATCGCTTTTCCTCTACCGCCACGGGTGTTTCTTCCTATAAAAAGGAATAAATAGTTGAATGTTAATGTTATTACACTCATTATTATTACGCTTTTCGAGACATAATGTTTTACTCAGTCTTTTTGCAGAATAACTCAGTGCGGAATAAAATATTATGTTCTTTTTGGTATTTAAAATATTCACGAAGTTAACCAAAGTTTCGTCAAAGTGTATTATCGTTTTCGTATTTGTTTCACGGGGGATAGAAACGTTATTTTTGTTAATTTTGTGATAGTGACCCACCACAATTTGTCAGTGTTATTTCATACAATGCGATGTATTAACTATGAATTTTATTATCAAGAGGTAATGTGAAATTTATTGAAAATTTACAGAGGACGAACAACGGAAAATATAATATTCGTATTTGTCATATGGTGTATTTTTACTATGCGTACATTTCAGCCATTGGATTTTAGGTAAATCTATGACTTTTTAATATTAAAATTTTCATGAGTTACGTCGTAGAAATATGTACAGATCCTAAAAAATAAACAGCATAATATCAATTAATAAATATATTAGAATGATCTGATTTAAAAATTTACATGTCCCCGGATATTTCATTTGATGCAGCACAAATATTGCGCTATGGATGCAATAAATATTTTAGAGTCGTATTTTATTTGCACAAATATTAATGTTTCGATAAATTCGGGAATTTAATTTTGACCTTTCAGGAATCTTTATTCTTTCCTTCAATACTGCCAAAATATTAAGAAGTATTGAATATATTTGGCGTTAATTTTGTAGAAATTCATTATTCACATTTAAATTAAACTACGTGATGTAGTATTATTTCTACTTTCTTTAAGTTCTTTACCACGACCTAGGTTTCGTTGTACTACAACATCTTCTGGTGGGATCTTTGCTAATATCCCACCTGAACATGTTGTAATATAACGAAACCTAGGATAAAGAACTTAAAGAAAGTAGAAATAATACTACATCACGTAGTTTCATTTAATTGGAATTAAGAGGTATTATAAAAATATTTTTAGTTAATGTCAAATATCAATCGTTTTTGGGATAATATCCATTGGAGTGTGAAAGTTTAAAAAAATTCTATGAATTTTTATCACAAAATGACTTCAACACATTTTTAATAGGAATCCTACTACTCTAAAGAACGCTATAAAGAAACCGACTTCTAACATTGCTTTTACACTTATTTAATTGCTTTTTGGTGTGGTCTTCTTCGTAACAGGACTTCGTAACAGGCTGGACAAACTTTTTTGATTTTTGTGGTTTTGGATTTATCTTCGTTGGGAATAGGATAATAAGTATTAAAACATTGGAAAATTTTACGAAAAAAAAATTTATGAAGAAAATTCATTTTCCCATACATTTTGTATGGAATGGCTTTTTTGATGATATATCGAGAACGGATTGACTGATATTTTTTTTTTGTTGAAAATTTATATGATTGTTATATATTTATTGAATATTTTTTTTGTCTCGGCTTCGAGAAATTTCCTCGCGCATTGGAAAAGTAAAAAAAAGTCACAAATAATTTAATTCTGTATAAAATGTAATATGTGATAAATAACAGAAAAAAAAGAAAAAAATATGTCATAAATGACAAACATGAACGAAAATGATAATTGGTTTTTAATAATTATTATTCAGTTTTCAACCGTTATTTCATTTGAATTCGATTAAATTAATTCTCTTCAAACAATTTTTTCTAAAATTCATTAGCGAAGAGTGATTTCAAATAATTGAGTTAAGTTTTATGAAGATGTTTACTTTGTGAGGTTATGATATTTGTGATTGTGCGAGCATGGATAATTGCTTCATTATGTAATTTACGTGATTCATTTTTGTGCGATTAATTTTAAAGTGTTACTTATAAGTTTTTTTTAAAGAGTCTAATTTTTCACAACGAAGCCGTAATGCAATGACTTAGGAATATTGCGAATCAATCCACTGTAGATGAACAAGAAATTGCACGGGAAGAGTGCCGCGTAAGTATGGCCCGACTTTGTTCTTCACAAACACAAGAACAAGACAAACAGATCAGTTTGCTACGAAAAATCGTCGAGCTTATCGCACAGATCAACAACGTAATAATCTTCGACGCGCAAGAAGAAATGCTTCAAGCGTTGGTTTGAATTAAGTAGCATTTCAATACGATTGCTTAATTGCCTACAGCTTGCATCCTTTCGTTCGAATTGGCCCAATGGATATTGTGTGCGACCACTGCGGTGCATTGAATTAGTTCACTGCACAGCAACACCAGAAGAACGTTCAAAGATACAAGGGATGTTTCCAAATGACTTCATTTGGAGCAGACATTATTGAAGAACGTGGATTCAATCTGACATTCAAAATAATTTCTGCTAGAGAGAATAAACGTTTATTTTCTTTTGGTGAACATAATTTAATAAATCTAACTTTGCTTCGACTTTATAGATCCAAGGCCCAATTCACAACTGAATTGGATTATTGCAAACGCTTGAAGATGCACAGCATAAAATCATCTAAACTTACTTACTTCATGGGCAGCATGGAGGAACAACTTGATCGGTGTCAAAAGATCTAATTGGCAATAAAAAGAGAAGTCCTTAAAGATTTGCAGCAACTACTTCATGAATGTCATACATTGGTTCGGTTATCCATAACTGCGTTGGATCGCATGCCAAGTGATAACTACAAAGTTGTGATTTTAATGTTATTTTAATTTAATTAAAATAGTTTTCATTTTGATTTGCACATTTATTGAACTTAATTCATTTTGAATATTCATTTTATCTTAATAAAAAACTGAATTCAGCTAATAAGTTAACACAACATTTATTAATTCTGAGGCGATACGAAGTTCGCCGGGTCAGCTAGTTATATTATAAATGTGGAATAATTGACAAAACTTCTTTAATGACAACGTATTTATTATTAAATTATATTTTTTTAATTATTTTTATATTTTATTTATTATATTTTTTCATATAAATTAATGTGATGCTTAAAATTTACGCATGCGGATACGTCGTTATTTTCAAGCTAAATATAAGGCAGATATATTTCACCCGATAACTTACACGGTACCTGCTGTTTAGAATGTTGTAAGCAATGGCTTATGCGAATGCGTTTATAAGTAAATAATCCACATTTTTTTAATAATTTAGCGGGCAATAGGAAGTTTGAAGGATACAGGATGATTTTGACAAAGTAACATCACTATTTTTTTGAAACAGTTCAAGTAGGCACGAATGAATAAATTTTAAATTATTTTGAGGGGTTCTTATTCAAAATTAATAGTAGCATGATTGTATATTGAAAGTATTTTAGTAAATTCAAATCAGAAAATAGTTTCCTCTAGTACATCGATTGTTACTAAGAAGTTACTAAGAACACTGAAAGGTGTTGGAAAATGAGAGGAAAAAATTGTGAGCAATTTCGTAAGATTTATTTTCAGGCACCTTCCAACATACAAGCTGACTCTGATCCTAGAAACCCATGCAATTGTAAATTTGAATTGCTGTATTTTGAGTACAAACAAATTTAATGATAAAAACTTCTAAATAGTAATATTTGTTATTCCGCCGTAAAAGTATTCCGCCGTAATAACAAATCTTATGAATCTATTAAATTAATTTGAAAAAAAGTAAACGTCCTTATAGTGCGCAATATAATAGTGTTAATCAAAATTTTTACTTGTTTTAAAATTTTATTACTGTCTTTTTTGTTTATATTCAACTTAGTAAAATGAATAACACAATGAGAAGTTTAAACTTAACTTATATTTATTCATATTTTGAAAAAAGAACGTAGGTATTTTCATGGCAACATCAAAATAGAATAAAAGTCTACCTAAAAAAAATTATAGCTTTTTTCCAAGCGACTTTAGGGATAAATTTTTATATCATATTAGCATATATCGACAAACTAAAAAAGAACACTCCCTAGTCGCAATATGTATTGTACCAAATATCTAAAAGAAAAGACAGAAAATATAGAAGGAAAAGAAAGAAACTTCCGTAAAAGCTCTTTGTCAATTTCTTGACCGACCTCAAACGAGCTTTTAACTTCCTGTGAATATTTTATCAGTTGAATATTTCAGACCTCCATCAACTGGTTGAATCACATCAGTCGACGCGAATGTAATACTCTCTTGGGCGTCACGAGTAAAGTTTCGCGCGGAATTATGCCTTGAGTTTTATGAAAATCATGTGCGTGGAAAAGTCATACTTTTTTTTAAAATGATATGAAAAGTGAATTTTATAATATAAGTATGTGTAATTTAAAAGAAAATTTTCAATAGCGGGGATTTACGATTTCAAAAGATGTGAAAGAAATTTTTATTAGGAATATATAATAATTAGTTAAGTTTATGTTATGAAATTTGAAATATACGTGGGATGTAAATGTAAGTAAATATTTTCCTTGACTATTAAGTTACTATTAACTTAATGGGATAATGTAACACATCATTTAAAAAGAACCCTAAAATTTTATTAAATATATTTGGCGTTAATTTTGTAGCAATTCATTATTCACAATTAAATGAAACTACTTGATGTTACGACTTGTATTACAACTTCAGGTGGAAGATGTTGTAATACAACGAAACCTAGGTCGCGGTAAAGAACTTAAAGAAAGTAGAAATAATACTACAACACGTAATTTCATTTCATTGTTAAAATAATATGTTATTATGATGTTACCTCCAAAGTTAGGAGCGTGAAGTATAACCAAGTATAATTTTTTTCAATGCGGACATTTAATATTATTCATGAAAATCTAAAATAATGCGTATAATTTTCTTATTTCGTCTATCAGTTTTTGTATAATAATTTAAGCAATTATTTACATAATGTGGCGAGAAACATCAAAAATGTAAATAAAAAATATTCGTTCTGAAATAAAACAGCATTAGGTAAATGAATCATATTTATCCTAATTGAACCGTAATTCAATTATTACTTTATAAAAAGTGGCCATGATATATTCTTTGATGACTCGACTGGCAAAACTATAGTAATTTTCATAAAATTATTTCAGTTATTTACATATATTTTTAGATAAATCCGAACAAAATCCGCCGCCACGTCAGTCAGTGTAACTTTGCGGACTAACTTAAATAGAAAGTGAAAAAAATTTCTTTGGTTTTCACCAACAGTTAGATCGATTCCGGAGAAAAGTTATAATTTATAAATACTTCAAGTTTATTAACCGATCGATAACGATGTAATTGACAAAAAACAATAATCGTTGATACAGATATGTGAAACCAATATACACCAAATAATATTCTATAGAAAAGTCCGGAACAATGAATATCCAACGTCTAAGGTTGATTTTTAATTATAAAACAAGTCCTTATTTACATTATAAAACAAGTCCTAGAAAATAAGTCTAAAATTAAAGTAAACATTAATTCCCGTCTGAATTCCGTCGTTACCGTAATCAATTGATAATTTTTTTATTGGCATTCCCTTTCGCCTCTATAACAATATTATCATTACAACAAAGATAATAATTAATTTTAATCGACTACAAATATATGCTACTTATAAAAGTGTGCCATGAACCCAATAGTGCCCAAGCTTAAAATTTAGATTTTCAAAATTTCATATAGGGTAAATCAATTTAATTAAGTTTTTTTTTCATTTCTATCTTTATCAATATAAATTTAAACTCCTTATTATAATAGTTTGAAAGCAAAGACATAAAATAGTAAATTTATATAAAATTAAAATACTATAATAAATTAGGTTCTCTTACAAAGTTTCACAAAACATTTAGTAAAACACAGTGTCTTAAGTTATTAAAAAAATTATTTATATTTTTTACGAGCAAATTCCGACTGGTTAAAAATAAAATCAGATTGTAATGAAATAAATTTTATTGGATTCTTCTCACGCATTAATTTCCTGAATAAACGAGAATATCTTCAAGCACCGATAAAATGGAACAAACGAAAAGATGCACAATAAGTTAATATACGATTATTCGAAATGAAATAGTCCAGTCAAGCGGTACATTAATCAAATATTTTTGGGCGATGGAAAGCGCTATCCGGGACATAGTTTTTTAAAATATTTTGATAACTGTGAATGATAGATTAAAGTAAAATTATATGAGTATATATATATATATATATATATATATATATATATATATATATATGTATGTGTATATATATATATATATATGTATGTGTATATATATATATATATGTATATATATATATATATATATAACTTGGTTAACAATTTGCTGCTATAATATTTATAATAAAAATAAACAATAATTAAGAAAAATTTAATAACACATATTGTAATTTTACGAATTTGTTCCTTTAACACTTTGTCTCTAGATAATCATTATTAATGATTTCTAAGATAACTTTACAAATTATACTTTTAACACTCATAAGTTAACTCAAAGATTAGGCTCAATATTCACTTAATAATAGTTGTGAAATATCTTTTTCCTTGTATATAGGTTAGGCTTAGGACATATATTGAGGTCTGTGCTCTTCTAATTAAACCATAGTTAATTTGCCTGGTTATAGCAGTCCATGTAAGTTTCATGTACCGATTCGTCTTTGCGTCAGAATAATGTCGGTCGTGTTTTTGTTTATGGTAGTAGTATTATTTCCTCTAAAAGCCCAAAAATGCCGTGTTTTGGAAGCTTTAGTCACGTCATGTTTCATTCTAATCAACCCAAGTATTGAATGGTTTCCATCGTAAGTGATATGGATCAACGAATTTTTTTTGACAAGTTCCATAGTGGTTTTGTAGGAAGATATACTCGTAAGAGATTCAATCGTCCAGTAACGATAGTATTTTGAGACTGAATTTAACTTCTAATCACTACTGCATGCCGAAATTGATGGGTAATTTAATTCCACCAGATATTCGTCATTGTTTATTTTACACCTTAAGGTCGGCCAAGAAGATCGTCCTGAAGTCAAACTTTTTCATCCCGGATCGCGAACGACAATGACAGAGTTAAAGCATATTTAAACTTAGTTTCGAAATTAAACTTCTCTTATCCTTCGTAAATGAAACCATATAAAACCATAACCAAATTGAGATGCACAGATGGCGGTAAAAGCAAGCGATGGATAGAGTAAATAGATGAGAATTTAACATAAGGGCAATAGGAGTAAACGCTCTCTCTCATTTAGGAGAATTAAGATAGAACAGAGAGAATAAAAGGTCGCGAAAAAGGGTATAAATTAATATGCAGAAGTAGATAAGAGTTAGATAAATTAACTGAACTGAGTTTTTTTATATATATTTTTGCATATATTTTCACATCTACTTAAATAATAAAAATGCTTATAACGTTTATTTAATAGTCAAAATAAAAAAGAGTTTTTGACAATAATAGAACGGAAATAAACAAACAACATATTAATTGACTTCTAATTCTTTTCCGAAACGTATAAATACATTGTTTAATTTATTCTACGGAGAATAATCTAATAAGGAGAATTTGTTTGCCCAAAATATTACATACTATTTCAAAATATGTATTGTATTTATACATAGAAAATATGCACATTAATAATTTCTGTGTTAATTTATTAGGAATTTACCAAGGATACAAACTACATTTTTATTAATATAACTGAACTTATATATGTGGAAATATGAACTTTTAAGAATAATATCAAAATATCAGAAAATCATATCGCGAATATAATTTAGTTAGTGACAATTTCACATTATTTCTTTCTTTAAATGAAAGGATGTACAAAAAAACAGGGTATTAAAAAAAGGAATTCTTCCCCCAATCTTTTTTCTTCATTTAAATTGTAATTTTTTTAGGGTTTCGTACCTCAAAAGGAAACAAAAACTCATAGGATCGCTTCCTTTTCCATCCTATCAGTTTTTTCCTAAGACCCTTTTTCTTAAAAACGCGTGGAGGTATCAAGTTTTAAGTTAATATCAAGTACTTAGCTGTACGGTACCTTAGAACTGTAAAAAAAACAAGATTTTAAATAAACAAACCAAAAAAGAACCTAAAAATGTTCATTTATATTTTTGCATTTTTACACTCACAAATAAATCAAAACGTATTTTCCGTTGACCCAGAATCATGAAATTTCACAAGAAACGAGGTCTCGCAGCATAAGAATAGGAATAAATCAGAATAAATTGTTAATTTGTGGTTATACCACATAAGAATAATATATTTTTTAAATATGTGAAAGATATAGTAGTCAATATATCCTAAAAAAAATAAAAATTTTGTAAGTAATTTAATAACAATAGTGAATATTGATTTTGTTTTTAATTTTGTATAAAATTTTTATAATTGCCCAAATGTGTACAGTACCATCGTAGTGCGAGTTCAACTCTTGTTTGACAGGTTTTTTTATTAGTAGAATTCTAAAATGGTGCTGAAGAAAAATGTTTAAATGCGCGGGGTATTTAAATCTTTTACTTCATTACATTTATACGAGAGTATTTCGACGCGTTTTCATTCCATTTTAATTCAACCATTTGGCACGCCGTTTCAAATTAATGTGTTTTAAATTTGTTATTATTACTGTCCATAAATTATTGATGGTCCTCTAGCTGGGGATAGCATGCAAATAATTACGTTTTTTATGAGAATGTTTCTTGAAAACCTTATATATTTTTTAAGCTTAATTACTTTTTGATGCTTAAAATGACTAGCCTCGCAGAGAATAGTAAATTGAAATAAATTGTTCTAGAGATAATAAATCAAACAAGAGAAGACTGTAATGTTTGGATGAATAAACGCCCTGTACGCAACGAGTCAAAGCTTATGTATTCAACACACATTATTTCTTTTTTTGTTATATACTGTTAAAAAAAACTACATATATTTTAAACAGATTGATATTCATATATAGTTTCAAATGACCGTTTTTTGAATTGCATTTTTAATTGTTAACCTACATACTATCATTTCATTACATACTTTTTATGGAATACACATTTTTTTCATCGTTTTGCACTATTAATGGTTATTGCTAGAAAATAAGGAACACATTCTTCATTATATTTTCAATACTAAAGATAAAATGTAATACAACTAAGGTAACGCGAAAGTTTGGCTTACGCTACGTGGTATAACATTATTTAAAGTTAAACATACTTTATATATTTAGAGAGCATGATGTGGATACAATAATAACCTGTTTCCACTCTACACAAAGTGATACCATAGACGATAGTGTGAACTAATCTTTCTATTGCTTCTATCTAATAAACACTTACAGTCTAATATAATCTTAGTATTTATTTTTTATTTAAATACAAGACTTACTATCTATTAAGTGATAACGAAATAAGATTAAAAATGAAGAGTTTATGAACTTATATTTCGGTGAATTTTTTATGATTTTTGGAGATTTAGTAAATCAGTTCTTCTGTACTTTACTCAAAATATTATTTTTAAACAATATTGATAGAAAATAAAAAAAATATTTTTAGAAACGCAATGTTTTAGTTTTCTTTAATTTACCTTATACACTTATGCTTGTACAGAAACCTACAAAGTAATAAAATTTATAAAAAAAAATAGGCAATATTGGTATGCCATAAGAGAGTGCAAAAATAATTCGCGATTTTGTGTTATATAATTGTTTCAGAGATACCGTAAGTATTATATGGCTCTCTATTGGTATCAGCCATTAATCAAGCTTTAACACAATTATTCTCGCCTGTTAAAAAATATAAATAAATGAGCGTAATAGAATAAATTCTCCAATATTTGTCGAAATCAATTTAATATTTTCTTATCTCATGGGATGCTAAACATAAAAGGCTTTTTCGTATATTAACTTCGTTGGTTATCGAAGAAATCTTTCTTATACCCCTCCTTTGTCTCTACAAATCCCATTATCCTGGTGAAAGTTATTTGATCGTAGTTGTATTCGTAGAGATGTAGCAGTGAGAAGACACATTAAATGAGAAGAAACAAAGTTGACTCGTAAATTTTTTGACTGCCATTAAGTGATTTTTAAAGATGTGATTTTATTTAAGGCAATTAAGTAATTAAGTATATGTAAAATTTTCTGTTCGTAATCCAATAATTTTATAAATATTTAAGAAATCCTTAATTGCTGCAAAACGATGCAAAAACGAAAGAAATCTAAATTATTTATCAAAATGTAGTGTTTTTGTTCGCCCAATTTGTATAGAAATATGGTCTGGTCATTTAAATCTGAAAAATGAAATACCAGAATACGAAGACTTTAGTAAAGTAAAAAAATATTCTTGGATGTTCTACAGAAAATGTCAGATGCTACAGATATAAATACAATAATGACACTTACAGATGGATTTTTTATTTATATGGGATCGTAGATATGTTTAATAGTACTTCACGTGAATACTATAATAACTAGTCTTTCATGTGAATAGCATTGAGCTCTTTTACGTAAATTTTACAGAAACACACTTATTGCAAAGATCTCGACTTTAAAATTTTGAGGTAATTTCACGAGAACTTTACTGATTATAGTTTATATATATATATATATATATATATATATATATATATATATATAAATATATATATATATATATATATATATAACTACATTTCTTATTCGAACACCCTAAAGTGTATATCAAAATATGTTAATTTCACAGATGGACAAAATTGTTCCAATTTATTAAAATTGATGGCGGTCCGGGCTTACTCTCTTAGCGCAAATATTTGAAGTTATGTAAAGAGACATTTAATGATTTTTTTAGATCCTGTTATGTACAAAAAGGAGAGATAAAATTATTTATTTTGGCCAAGTTAACAATAACAATCAATAAATATAGGAGCAATGCTCAAAACCCTTCACTTGCACTTTCAAATATCATCAAATTTAAGTTGGCAGCGATAAAATCTTATCTGGCCATTATATTCCTATATAACAAAAATTTTTCACCGCGGCCAAGTTGCAATAGATATAATTTTCCTTATATCTAGACGTAAAAATCTAACTCAGCCTTCAATATTTATTTAGCAAATATCTACTCGAGTTTGGCGGTTTTTATGTCTGTACTTTTTACGGCGAACTTTTTAGGGGAATTTTAACTTTGATGTTCTAATAAGATTTAATTTTATAATTTCCGGTTGTGCGTGTGTGTATATACATACATACAGGAAATTTGTAACAAAGAACATATGTATTATTCAGAGAGCTATTTTATACATGAAACGGGGTATATTTGTATTTCGGTAAACAATTTCTAATTTTTTTCATTCCTAACACAAATTAGATACTTATTTTTTCACGGCCGGTTGAAAATAATAATAAATTCACTTAACACTTCATTTAATTTGATGTACAGAGTCACCTGTATTAATAATACGTTTACACAACTCACTATGTATGAGTGCATGTCATTCATTATGTATGAGTGCATGTGAGTATGTATATGTGTGTGTATCTTGAAAGGTACGTGTGTGGTTGATGAAAACTAAATTTAATCGATCTAACTATCACAGACTGTTATCGCCATCTGAAATATAATGCAACTGCAACATATATTTAGAAATATGGAAATAAAATTGATTTGAATCACTTATAAATATATTTCACAATATATGTACTCACAAATCTATATTTACTTATAAATATAGGTTTGTGAGTACCTAACCCAACTAATTTCTCAATGTAACACAAAAAATATTGAATAAAGCGCGCTATTATTACGATCTGTCTACCAGTAATTATCAGTTATCTCGCCCCTGCTTAACAAAACCCTCAAATGTATGAAGAATATTTGCATAAGTACGTAAAGCGAGACGCACAAGGCCGCCTCGGAAATTGCACATCTTGCACGCGACACTAACAAGATGATCGTTAGTCCGCAGCGCACCAGTTAGTAGTAGTTAAGAAAATGAGCAGCTTTACGTGCGGTTCGGCACTATTGCGTTCAGAATTAAGGGAGTGTGTTTATTGATAATTTTGTTAAGACGCGAGGTTATAAAACAAGCATATTTTATATAAAGTTTTGTTATTTCTTGCAAATGTGTATAATATGAAGGTAAATTCAATAAAACTTTTTTAATGTGCAGAATTTCAGTTCACGCCAGTTACTCGAAACATACTTTTAAATTTATAAATCAATAAAATTATAATTTCCGTTGCGATTTTTCGAAAATATAAACGTCTATAATTTCTTAAAAATAAATGAAGTTACCCAGGATTTATCTATAAATTTTATTAAGCAAATTGAGTGTTTAGAGAATTAAAATTCGTTTTATTATTGATTACTATAATTTTATTTCTAGAGTTAACAAAATAAGAAAGCGACTAAATGTCAAATTTACCTAATTTACAATAATAAACAAATTGTAAAGTTCGATTTTTGCATTGGAAATTATATGATAATTGAAGTGATTAAATATTTATATAAAAATATGTATAAAAAAATAAAAGGTACTTTGAGAAATTTAAGCATGAGAATGTATAAAGGAGAGCTTTAATTCTCATTGTAACTCTATTACTTCTTTATTTACCAAGTACTTCAATGTCAATATATTTTACTAAACTTATTAGAGATATTGGCAATTAAACTCTGGACTTTATATGATCTATTAAATACTATTGTAATTATCTTGAAATATGGACTCTCAAATCTATTTTCGTAATGTAAAATAATATCAATATTTATAAATACATAGTTTAACAGATTTACTATGTAACTTCAAATGTATAAATTTTATATATTACTAAGTGTAAACGGAACCGATGTGGTGCGAATTCTACTAGTACGCACTTAACAGAGTTATTTCTTATTTTTTTCATTCTATAAATCAAATATTCTAGTTTTTTTTGTCAGTATCTATTATTCCTTTATTTAATTTTTTTTGAACTCTTTCAATATTTATTTGTGTATATTTTTTTGTATTTTCCATTTTCGCGTATTTATTCACATCAGCATTCATATAAAGTTTATCTGAAAATTTCAATTCAGTAAAGTCTGTCTAAAAGTAATATTAAAAAAAAATATTTGCGTATGTATGTTTTCGCCTTACATTTACACGCTTTTTATTTTTAGTAGCTTATATTTTAATAATAAATTAAAAAGTTTATAATGTTGAAGCCAAGTTAAAGAGCTTCACCAACGTATGAAAATTATTAATAAATTTGATTCACGTATCGATACCGTTCTTTAATTAATTTCTGAATAGTTTTTACTAACCTGCAACTAATTTTAATACAATAGTAGCATATATCGTTTATGTGGATTTGAGAATCGTCTTTGACCACATCATTTTCTCTTTCGTTCTAGAATATGATAATCAATGCGAATCTTCCAGTAAGTAATCTATTTTAATTTTTCTATGTCTTATGTCACAGTAGCATGTAACGTTTTCAACTAATCAAAATGTCTCAAAAACTATTTTATAATAGTAAATACTTAACTAATCGATGTCGTAAAAATAACGCATTGAAAGCTGTATTAATGTTTTAGTATTTATGAATAATTTAATATATTTTTTCTATTTTTCTTTGAATAAATACATTTTTCAAAGTATTTAGTTAATATTTTCATAAACATCATATTTAAGTAAATTTTACTACAGTCCGTACATTATTAACATTCAGTGTAAATCAAATGTGGTAAAACAATAAATCACATTTTGAAAGGACTACGAAACTACTACTGCATATTATGTAATACAAAATACTTAGTTTCTAGTTTCATAAGAAATGGCATGCTCATTTAAGTGCCGGTGATTGCATACATTAGATATGGCGGATAACGATTAAATAATTAAATAAAGTTTTTTTTAACCACAATTTATATTATTAACTTAAAAATTTTTAGGAAGCATGATATAATTGAAAAACAATAGATACTTTATATTTGATAAATAATAAACACACAATAACTATTAATAAATTTATCCTCAAGTTTGTTAGTACATAAATATAATTCAAAGATATATGTTAATAAGATAATAAATAAAACATTAAATAAAATCATATTATTTCCATGTGTTGGATCAAATAAATATTTATAAATATATACTAATTCTCACATAATCTTATAGATACTTGACCTACCATTGAAGTTCGTAGTCTGAGTCATTATTATTCATTTCGAATAAGATAAATTTACCATAACCCAAGTTATTTCAGGTTACCCCGAATAATTTAATGTTATCAAATTATTAAAGTGTTTTTTGATTAGGGATTATAAAATTAAGATAACATTAACATATCTAGTTAAAAATACCTCATTTTTATTAGTATAATTGGTAGTGGTAATAATATTATATTTAAATATAGAAGCTACAAACTTATCTAATATTTTGTTCTCCACACTATCTCAAACAAGAGAATTCGTCGTCAAATTCTTCTCACATTACCTTTACGTACTATAATAATGTCTAATTTGACGTTAAGAAAAAAACAGTTTCATTCTCCTCACAACTAAAGTTTTCATCCAGTATTTGTTTTCAAATCGATATTTGGATCGTCAGAGATAGGACTAACAGGAAAAGATTGTCGAAAGAATGACAAACTTGTTCTACCAATCCAAATGTTGTTAAATACACAATGAATTGAGAATTAATGTTTCATTTTCTGCGGTTTATTAACCACAGTCTAATCAGTATTTCACCCATTACAGATTTGATCTTTCTTGTATTTAAACTTAAAAAAAGCTGATAGATGTATATTTATCAATATTACACTCTTCGTTTTAATTTCCTAATAAGGACAATAAATGATATGTTTGTTAAAAATTAGTTCCGAAGTTCCTTTTTTTTTAACGTATCACATTTTATTAACAAAATAAAACTTGGTCTTTATTTATCAATTGATAATTCTGTACATTAAACTGAATACAGTTATTTTAATAAAATGCTGATTACAATAACGGTCACAATTTTTAAATTGTTTTCTAGTTACTTGTAATCATATAATTCGCTAATGAAAAATTGATTCATTCTTTTACCTAATAAAGTGTGAAAATTGATAGAAATCTTTGTAAAACATACTGATAGTATATGTTCTTTTTTTTCAACCTATCACATTTTATTAACAAAATAAAACTCGGCCTTTATTTATCAATTGATAGTTCTGTACATTAAACTGAATACAGTTATTTTAATAAAATTAATTTTCAACCCCGAAAAATGAGTAATTTGACCGACTTTCTCGAATCAATGCACTTACAAGGCTGGCGGTTTGTTCTTTTTTTCAAAATGTTGATACATTATTTTTTAAATACTAAAGTTTATTTTGAAGATAAAATCGTTGTTTTCTTTAACTTCTAGTTTGATTAATTAGAGTTGCAACGAATATTCGATTACTGCTTCATATTCTGTCTACTTGACCGATTTTTGCTATTCACCCGTATGTCAAACATTTCATCACTATACGGCCGCATACCGAATACACAGACACTTAATTATTTTAAAATCGGAGTATGCATTTTGGTGAGAAACTAATATTTTTCTTTAACGGTAAGTAAATCAAATGAATCATTCAGTTATTTTAACTAACAATTAAAAAAATTAATTAAAATATTAATTATCTTCTAATTAATAATAATAATTAAAATTACCAAGTGCCGGTTGTCATATAAAAATATCAACTTTTCTGCACTTCCAAAAGAAGCCTGTTTCTTCCTTCTACTAAATATTTCCGCTTAAAAATCTTTCCTGAATATATGCTGCTTTTAGCTAAATTTTGATTTATTTTACCAGATCAATGGATTGTCGTTTCTATTCAAAGGTTACATGTGCATATCCGTAAGACGACAATAGACCGTAGACCGTAGAACTTACGTGCACTACAATATCCAATACGGTTGAATGAAATAATATCTTTACATTATCCGTCGTTTGCACATATTGTCTTGAAGACGATCATTCGATTAATTATTTTTTACGTGATGTATGCATATATATATATATATATATATATATATATATATATATATATATATATATATAAATGTAAAAAGTATAATTTCTGGATATTCCCGGCAGATTCAATTCATCAAACAACAAATTATGTTTCTTTTATTTCACTGTCTAAAATTACAAACATTTTTGCTCTACCTCTTCTATTTAAGTATAATTTCTTTTTCTTCATTTTTAGTGACCTGTTCTTATTTTTTTACCAGTTTCTTGTTTTAATGTTTTGGATGTTAAATATTTAAATTTTTTGCCAATGTTATTGGTAAATCCAAAGTCAAAAGTGGCATTAAAGTCATTCAAAGTACGAAGACGATATATTTTGGTCCTAAAATTTGGAGTTAATCAATTTTACTGCACGACGACAGTGTTACATTAAAGTTGGAAATATCAAAATATTAGATAAAAAGTAAATATTAGATAAAAGTATATGGGTATTTAAGTAAAAACTTTCATATTACTTTCATGTACATTCTGATATTATTACGAATTTAGTTTTACAACGAACTAACAATGATATAAACTGAAAATGAACATTGATGAATAATTCGGAGCTCATTGAATTTTTTATTATGGTTCAATAGAATAGGAAGAATATTAAGAAGTTTTGTTTTTGTACTAAAATAATTATATAATGATAGCAAAAAATATTTTAATAACGAGGTAAAGCCTTGTTACGTTATAGTAAATAATTTAAAAATCCATGACTACACTCTAGATTAAATTAAGAATTTTTTGTTAGAGTGAAATCTATTTAATATCAATTTTAGTGATATCAAGTCAAGATAAAGTTAATTAAACTTTTATAAAACGGGTGAAACTTTCCTGCTTTCCATTATATACGAAAACTTCCACTAAAGGTTTGTGATAAATAATTTAATTATTGGAAAATTACGCGTTTTGCGTCGAAAAAAGCAAGGTCAAATATAGAGGTGGCAGAGGTGTTGGACATGGGGTGCGTCAAATATCCGTTCCGGTTAACCAGACCCGCGTATCGAATGTCGAACCGGCGAAGTTAGTAAGCGAAGGGATCGCAGACCCTTTTTCCTAAGTTATGTTATTCTTTATTTATTTGTGTATGTAGACAACATTCCATTAGAATAAGAGGGTCAGGTCAAGTTTCGTTTTCTCTTTTAGGGCTCTGTTGCTAATTGGAATCGAAATATTATGGAATTTTGATAAATATGAATTAGAAAGTGCTTTGTTTGCACTCCTTTTCATATATATAACTTTGGATGATACATAGCCTACCCGCCTATTTCCGGAACTAAAATTCTATTAATTCAGAATTCTCGAAACTAAAATTTATTATTGTTATTCTCGCGATATTAGATATATAATTTTTTTTTTAATTTTAATTTTTTTTAAATTAAAGTCGTTTAAAAATATATATTAGACGGAAAAATCTCAAAATATCTACATTTTGAGATTTTTCCGTCTAGTGAGAGTCCATTAGATAATTTTGGCCAAAGTTTATAGCGAGACTTTCATTTTCTGAAAGTTATATTATTTATGAATATTCATAAATTTTACCGCCCAATACATTAATTTCTTTTCTTTTAGGTATCATCAATCATTGAGCCGAATAAATATTAAAAACCCTAAGATGACTTAAGTGGCATATGTGTCAAACATCGTAAATCTGGAATGTGTTTTCGGTAATAATAAAATAAAGTCTAAATTTTCCTTAGAACTGAAATATTAATTAAAGATATTCCTCTATTCAATTGCTATACAAAATTAATAACTCGCTATATCTTTACCGATGTATGTACACATACTTATACATGTCTCGATATATATGTGAATATAAGCAATTATGTTTGTAATATGTATAAATGAACTTTAGAAAATTTTTGCGTTAATAATTGTATTTTCGTGGAAATATTTTCATTAGAAATTTGCCGATGTTCAAAAAAAATCATTTTCACTTATAGCAGCAAATCGTTAAGCGATACTTGAAATATTCCACAATACAAAGTATAACAATAAACAATAGTTTTGATAATTAAAATCGATATAACGCCACGCAGCGATCTGCTTATTCGGCTTTAAATATTGAGTGATATGAAATTATTTCGAAGAAAGAAAAATTACACTAATAAGGCAGTTTTTTTTTTCAAAGAGGTCCAAAAGGATCGTATATAATTATGATTGAAGGAATGTTTAAAATAAAAATCATTTTACTATAGAAAAATAAATTAGTTCCCCCTAATAAAGGCATAAATCAAAATGTAGTAGATTAATTTTCATGTTAGGTTAAATATAGTTTATTTCACTGGAGATTCACAAGCGGAGCATCCATTAGAAAATTGAAATCTAAATCTCATTTACTGTTCAGAATTGAATTTTTTTATTGTCTTAATTAATTTTATAATTGAGCTGAAATATTCAAGGGAGAGATAAATCATCACATAAATATGTGTAATGAGTTATAATGACATTAATAACCGCATAAATATTTTTGGCTGAGATTTCAATGTAAAACAGTATAAATATATATGTGTATATATATATATATATATATATATATATATATATATTTATATATATATATATATACATATATATATATATATATATATATATATATATATATATATATATATATATATATATTTAGATATATATTTATATATATATATATATATATATATACATGTATATATATTTAACCTAACATTCATTAATTCTATTGAGGCTCGTATATAGTCAATGTAACTTCAAGATCAAAAAATTTCCAGTCATTTCGTAAAAAACGTGGATAATTTATGTGCAGTCATAGTTTTGGAGAAAATAAATCTAATTTTAATATCATCGTAAGATATGGTATTTAAAAAGTGTCACATTTTATTATTTTAAATTTTATCAGTCATGCTCTTGCTGATATAAGTTCTGAAATATCCATAATTACTTACCAAGAAAAACTTAAAATCTGATATGCCAGTAAGACGTTAAACTGGATCCTACAATTTTGAAACCGATGCTGATTTTTATCTCAGGATAGGTATTGTCATAGAAAATGGGTGTGTTTATTGAACAAATTGTTTCTAAAAGCAATTTTCTAATATTTACTAAACGTCATCAAAGTTGCACTTACTATACCACTTGTTGTTTAACAATAATATAAAATAAAATAATGAAAAACAATGAAATACAACATTGTTTATCAAGCCTTGTGTAAAAATGGAAATAAATTAATGAATATAATGATAAATAAAATTATATTTCAGCATCTTATTGTTTAAAATAAATACGAATCAAATACAAACAATAATCGTGTATCGATAGCACCGTTCTCGTTTAGCGTAAATAAGTTCCAATTCCTCACATTCATCACTATTCCATTAACAAAGAAATGCAGTTAAAGCGGGATGAGGATAATGCCGAACGCCACAAAGCAAACTTGATGCGAAATAAGTACATTAAAATCATGGGTATAAATGTACATGGAAAATGTACACATTAAAAACTACATACCTGGAAAGAAATTCTGCAGGTGATGTTATTTATTATAAAAAAACAATTTAAAAAATTTTGTACTTGAGGATTTTGTTTGCAGGGGAATATGTTTTAAACTTTCTTTTTTCGACTTATTTCACTTTTTTTTTACAAAGCACTTATTACAGATTTCATAGCAAAACTTATTATAAATTATTATTTGTAATAAAAAGAAATAAATAAATTTTGTTATTAAATTTGAATGTTTTTTAACCTGTCACTTTCATCACTACATTTTGTTTTTGTACCAACATCCAGAAAACGATAAAGTTTAATTGTCTATGGTTTCTATTTCAAATCATAACATCTTTATTTTTCTCTTTGATTATATGGCATTTGTTCTATCTCCGTTGTATCTCCAGAGAGAACCTTTGCTAATTTCAAGTGTGGAAAAAAAGGCTAAGCAATACTGATTAAATCATACTTCGGATATTTGCCATTGTTGCTTGTTAACAAAAGAATAAACTATATAATAAAATAAAAATTAAATAAGAAGAAGAAAATTAAATCATAATATACAGAGAGTACAAAATAAGTACATACAAATATACAACAAAAAAAATGAGACGATTTAGATTGCCTTGTCCAAGCCCACAATCGCAAATTGGAGATTTGCTGACCCACAATCTTTACAAATGGGTAGGAATAGAACAATGACACCCAAACACATGCGAGATACTACAGATGATTCCTACATACATATATATATATATATATATATATATATATATATATATATATATATATATATATATACTGTTTTACATTGAAATCTCAGCCAAAAATATTTATGCGGTTACTAATGTAATTATAACTCATTACACATATTTATGTGATGATTTATCTCTCCCTTGATTATTTCAGCTCAATTATAAAATTAATTAAGACATTAAAAAAATTAAATTCTGAACAGTAAATAAGATTTAGATTTAAATTTTCTAATGGATGCTCCGCTTGTGAATCTCCAATGAAATAAACTATATTTAACCTAACATGGAAATTAATCTACTACATTTTTCATTTATGCCTTTATTAGGGGGAACTAATTTATTTTTCAATAGTAAAATGATTTTTATTTTAAACATTCCTTCAATCGTTATTATATACGATCCTTTTGGACCTCTTTGAAAAAAAAACTGCGTTATTAGTGTAATTTTTCTTTCTGCAAAATAATTTCATATCACTCAATATTTAAAGCCGAATAAGCAGATCGCTGCGTGGCGTTATATCGATTTTAATTATCAAAACTATTGTTTATTGTTATACTTTGTGTTGTGGAATATTTCAAGTATCGCTTAACGATTTGCTGCTATAAGTGAAAATGATTTTTTTTTAACATCGGCAAATTTCTAATGAAAATATTTCCACGAAAATACAATTATTAACACAATAATTTTCTAAAGTTCATTTGAATTGAAAGGATGAAATAATTAAAATTTTGCGATTAAAGGATTTTTTTTTGATAAACAGAAAGATAGTTCACTTTGCAAAGTCTTGACAGTTCAAATGTCTTAATAAGGGCCTGAAGTTTATGTCAGTGAAATTTTTGAAAACGGGCATTTTAGAGTAAATCAACGAATGAAGTGGGTTTATTATAAACTTCACCGTGATAAAAAAAAATTAAATATCTGTTGTGATTCGTCTGTTAAACTTCGCTATTATTTTATGTTAAAACAATAAGAAATAGCAACCGAGTTAATCTTTAAAAACATCAAATTGCCCAATATCTGAAAATATCAATAAATATGTCATTTTTTACAACATTGGTTAAACATTATATTATTACGAGTGAACTCTCTGAACAGATATTGAAAATGGAATATAAATTTGTAATGCTTTGAATTGTACGTTTCAACATACAATTTCGCAACATAATTTTTTCGACAGCTTTTAAAATTATCGATAAATTTAGATAAAACATTCAATAATAAAAGTATTTTTAGTTAGTGTTCTGTTAGCTAGTGTCAAGTATTTTTCATTTTATGTTTAGTTAATAACTCTAATTAGTTCATGACCAAGTATATATGTATGCACATACACATATAAACTAAAAATTGATTTGTTTCCTATATGATCTATATTTCTGAATACATATCATATAGGAATCAAACCAATTTTTAATTTATATGCGTCTGAAATGACGTATAATCATATGCGTATCCTGAATATATATTTCAACGCATCACTGAGTACCTCGTCTTTAGAAAAATTTTAAATAAAAATAAATAGATCACATAAAATGGCAATAATCATAAGGTTCGTCGTAATTATAAAAATGAATGGGTTGAAAAAATATCCCGCTAAAAAATAACTTAAAACATGCAGGAATATCAATGTAATTTATATATTACAAGACATACAGTTCGATTAAAAATTTAATTCAATGGTGTAAAATAATTATTTTTCTAGCCACAACGTTACACCGAAATTGAATTTAGTGGTTCTCAACAATCGAATTAATATCATTAAGAAAGACTATTTAGTACGTTTAATAGACTAAAATATCGATATTGGCTATTGCAATATGGTTCAGTACAGAATATTCGACTATGTGATATTTGATAATTTAAACTTATAGATATGTGGTACATCAATTAAAATTTCATTAATGTCAAATGTCCGTTAATTATTTACGAATAATGCGTACATTATAAAAATTAATTAAAGTGAATTTAATTGTGATAAATGACACGGTTTTTACATTCACCTTTCCGATTTAATGGCACATGCAACCATTTTCCAACAAAAGTTAATATATTTCACAAAGGGAAGGAGTTTTGTCTTAGCTCGACGTTAAATTGCAACTAGTGTAACGTATGTTCGCTTTAAAAAATTATATTAAAAATTTACCAACTCTCTATACAAAAAGCATGAACAAATACCCACTCCTTATATTTTTACCTGCATGGTTATAACAAAAAAAACTCTTAATACTAAATGTGTTATTTTGATTGAGGAGTGTTAGCTTGCGTGGGAATGGCGCTCAAAGTGGTCAGTCGAATTAAATGTCGTAAACCTGTGTGGTAAACTACAATGAAACAAGGATTAAACTATGCGCAAGTTGGCGTACCCTTTCATCTGCATTAATATAACCACATAGAAACTTCATACCCTTGACTAAAATGATAGGTTTTGAATTCCAGTGTTGTCAAGGTGGTCATTGAACTCTTATAGTTGGGAGGAGAGACGGAGATGTCAAAATTATAATATTTCTTTTTTTTTTATAAAAACCTAAAAATATTGAGCAAAAATCCGTAGAAACTTAGCTTTGAAACTACTTTAGAAATTAGGTGATCATTAAAACTTTAAATGTTTAATGAACTTTTAATCCTCGCTTTGCAACTTTATACCTTAGTAAGTAAATGGCAACTTGAATTCATGCCCAGTTGAAATAGGCTTTACGAATAATTATGTTCAAAAGAGTATTCATAAAAACTCTATTTTTAAATTACTATTTTAACCTACCTCAGAATTTTAGAAAGAAAACTCGTATGGAATTAGTCACATAACTATTAATCTTTCTGTTAGTCCTTCAGTTATTAATAATTGTCAAATATTTAATTAAATATACCGGTTGCAGGCCTAGGAAAAATAAAATGATAGGTTTTGAATTCAAGAAAAGGAGAGCTAAAAATTAAATAAGACTAAATCTGAGAAAATAATTAAGTTGCATTAAAATAGGGAGGAAATTAATAAATGCAGTTCTTTCGTTCAAAGTTAACATTAGAATTGTTTATGAAATTTACAAGCAGATAAACTTTACCCATCAACGGCCAACATGTAGAGATACTTCGTTTTATAAAACCATTCAGACCAACGCAACCGCATGGTATGCCGCCTAATGTCTAAATAGAACCAAGCACGGCACAAATATTACAATACTCACACAAGCACGCTGAGTTTAGTGGCACTAATGAAGCATGTTAAGTTTTGCACAGGTGGTTGTCGTTATATATTTATCACGAAACGTAACGAATGACGATGTAGTTTTGCTTAAAATATACGTTTTACTTCAAATATATGATTTATTGATGATACTACTAATCTGATGAATGGAAATAAAGACTTTCTCGTCATTTGTTGTAATTCTGCTCAATTTTTTCAATGGGATTAGAACGAAAGTCAAAAACGTTTTACGAAAAAGTGAAGAGAGCTTTTTAAAACTTAGCATTGGTAAAAATAAACGAAAATTTTCTCCTTCATACTCTAAAATAAAAGCAGCTTAGATATAGGAAATATCTAAATGTTGATGTAAACAGGAAATATTTAAGTGTTGATGTAAACAGTCTACAAACAAAAATTGCATTGGAATAATAATTAATATATTGATGGTGGTTAAACGGATATAAGTATGATTAGTTTACCTTATATATACCGTGCATTAGGAATAGAAGTATTAAAAAGAATAAAAATATTGTCATTTTCGTGGTGATCCACAAAGTAGTTGGTTGCAAGAGATTGTTCTCAAAGCAATAATTTCGCCATATGTGTCGACTGTATACATTAAATTACCAAAATAAGTACATAAAAAAAAAAATTTAAATTTCATAGAAAATGGTATGCATTGTCAAACTGAGGTAAAGTATAAGCCGGTTATTATTTCTGACGTCCCCGCACTGAAATTCATATACTAATATTTATGAAGATTAGTTGTTAATTTAAAATTTTATTTTAGATGTAAACTTTTAAAAGCAGGTGACATTAACTACTAAAAACCATACTCGAAGATGTGACAGAAAGTCAAAATAGGCTTCTAATTACAGATATTAAAAATCTTAACATAAAACACAATTACTACTGTTAAAACATTGCTTCGTCTGTAAGCGATATTAGTCTAAATTATAATGTGAATCTGGCTACCATAATATTACGTTCATTCTCGCTAACGGCAATTAGGTTCACGTATAAATGTTAAAAATAATTTTATTAGCTATTAAATTACATATAAAAACCATGTGATTTGATCTGAAAAATTTTAAGGATCATGTGAAATTTATTCCCATTTGATCCATATTTCGATTAACCACGATCTGTTGTTAGAGTTATCTTTGCACATAATAGGAAAACAGACATAAAAATGAGAAATTATTTATCTATAAAAACTTAGTAAGGTTCGTAACGTTATTCGTATAATTATGGCCAAATGAAATTATTTCTAATAAATAACCATTTTAGTCACTGTTGACTTCACGTGTGGTAATAATGGTTTTACTTACATTATATAAACCAAAGCCAATTATATTTAGTGTTTTTATAGTACTGACTGAAAACTAACTTGTGAGAATACTAAGGAGTTTTCGAAATAACTTAAGTTTTGCTTCATCATCGTATGATTATTAAGCATGTTTGAGTTTTTTAGCGATTGAAATAGAGTTTCGTTAATTTATATAGTAAATATTACTTTCGTTTCTTTCACAAAATTTGGAAATTAGAGATTCTAAGAGAAAATGAAAGCACTATTTACTTTCCGGTTTTCAAAGTGCAACAAAAAAATTTACTCTAGCGTCGTAGGTTGATTGTGTATTATATTTTTTTCTGCATCCCTCCATTTAGTTGAAATTAAATTTGTGATGCTCTTCACAACAATGTATATATTAATAAAGTGATGAAAAAAATTTTCTATTTATTTCCACGACAATTTTTGAGGAAAGATTTATCTATTTATATATTTTATTCTTAATAAAAAATTTTTCTTGTCTTCATTTCCACATTTAACAACTTCTGCTAGTACTTTCAAAATTACTTTTTTACCAAATTTATTAAAATAACATGCAATATAATTGCATCGTGTGTTCATTACAACACAATAAGTGTAATACATTTCACGTAAGGCAGAGACTGAATAAAAGATTTTATTTCTGTAACTTAGAGGACATCGTCGCAATAAAATGTATCACAAATCGCAGGTTTGTCTCATTAACGGTATGTCTTCTATAAAATGTAATAAAGTATAACACGCATAACAATTATGTTAAAAACAATTTTGCTGTACGAACCATAAAATACACAAAAAAATTGCCGCTATTAATTTAAATATTGCGTTTGCACCGTAAAATATGCATAACAATTTTTAGTTAAAAATGTCTTACCAAATTGAATTTAGTCTCAATTTGAAGCAATTTATATAGTTTAGCACGTAAATTTGCGTATAATTAGTCCCATACACTTAATAATTTGCCAACATACAGTAAAGCCTATAATGTAACAAATTTATCACTGACAGTTTTTGGGTATATCGATAATAAAACATTTCTATTATGATTTCTTTTAATGTTGAGGCAATTTTATAATAAAGAATGAAAAATTTCTGTTCCACGCTAATATTACGAAAAAGAAAAATAACAGTAGTTTGTCGGTCTGTCCCTCGGTTTGTTATGTTTTCCAGCTAAAACACTGAGCAAATTTTAATATAACTTATAAAATAAAGGATATAGGCTACGTGACAAAAGTAATGTATCCAATGCTCTAAAATGACGGACCACTTTTTATTGACAAGCTATTTTGATATGAATTTCAAATATAAGGTATTTGTGGGTAAAATATAAAATTTATAATTTACATAACACACCAGTGTAATAATATTATAAACGGTAAAGGGAATTTATCTATCCATCTGCTTAATATATGTTTACGACTTTTACCTGGTAGAAATATTATGTATATATATATATATATATATATATATATATATATATATATATATATATATATATATATATATACAGATTTGTATGTCCGTATAAGTAAAGTGTTTTTTCCTTTTTGTTTCGTGTTACCTAATATCTCTTTAAGGAATTGAAAACTGTTTCCTATAAAATTTTGCACATTGACTGAATAAGTTATATTCACCCTTCAAATTTCAAATCTCTGAGGTTCTTTCACAAACACACTTATCAGAAAGGTCATTTTAGGACAATCTTTCCTGAAATATCCCAATGGCACCAGACTCTTTAAAAATATAAGCTATAAGCTTTTTAATATAAGCTATGAGCGGAGTTGTAATCGCTGCAAAAACTAGAAGTGTACCTTAGAAAGATACTGCAAAGCTTTTATATCTAAACATTTTTAAATTTTCTGCATATTACAAGTAATACTTCCAATGACAATTTTTGTCTGTAGAGAGTCAATTAAAATTGCAAAAAGAATACGTATAACGTCTAAATACGACTCTAGGAATCTAACAAGGCATTGGATATATGTCCTCAGGATATGTATCCAATGCCTTGGTAGATTCGTAGTTTGATTATACGTCTATATAAATACAATTTATACTATTTTAGAGAAGGTTAGGATATATTGATTGATTTTTAGTAAGGTAATGAGACAACAAAATCAAAAGCGTTAACTTCAGTACCTAAATAAAAAGATGGCCAATCATGATTCAAATGTTATTGATGGCTCTATAAAAGCATTGGAAGGAATGTTAAGTTAGGGCTAGGGCACGTCTTTAAACTAAGTAGGGGTAGCTATTACAGCCAATTGAATGACATGTGTTTTTTTTCAATGGAAAGGATATGTAATTGTAAATATAGTGAATAGTTTTAAGAGTAAATGTAGTAAATAGTTTTAAGTGTAGTAGCGGCTCCTCTAATACCGATAATTTTTGAAAAATATTTATTGACAGAAAATTATTCTGATATCGGCTTCATGTTTTTCAGGGGCTGAAATAGATTACTAAAGTTGATGTTATATTATTTTGGCCAATTGACCTGATATCAGTTAAAAGTGTGGTTTTGTGTCACATTTTTTTGAGGTTTGCATTTTTCCGAATCCTAATAGAACAATTAGTGTTTTGAAGTTTAAAATTTACTTAGAAAACAATCAAAATAAAATATTTGTCTTAAATATACAAGGGAACCAACAATAAGAGACCAGAAACAACCCATTCTGAATCACTTGTCACTAATTTATATTATAAATATTTTAACGTATAGAACGAAATATTACGGGTCATACATATACTTCTAAGACTAAAAGATTCATAAAATTTTCTATTTGTTTTCCTCAAATTTTTTATACTTACCCTCTCTCCCCCGGTTGTTAAGTTAAAAGGAATGGCGACCTTTTCCCTTCTGTAAAATAATAATTTTGTAAGAAAAAGCATAAGGCTCTAGGGGTAGTTACAGTAAATAAGGGAAAAAAATTATCTGTTAATGTTAACTAATAGACTAAATTAGACCTAATAAAATTTTAATGCCGCGAAGTATGGACAGATATCTATACAAATGTCCCAACATGGCATAATTTATAATTTTTTTCCAGTTCCTTATTTATCTCATATTTTAATTTCTATTCCAATTATATGTGAAATTTTATTTATTTTAAAGACAATTTTTATTACTCTGCATATAATTAAGTTAATCGAGAAATTCTAATTATTTTCAAAAATCAAGTAAACTAGTTTAAAAATAGTTATACAAATCAAGTATATTTAGTTTTACATGTTTAATAGTAATATTACATAATAAAACTGGAATAGAAATTGTAACTAATTTCCGTGCCACGTATAGCTAATAGCTCTAACAATAATTTCTCATAAAATGTCATTACCTCTGTACGATGTTAGGCCGAGTTATGGAGGGCTTTTAACTATAGTGAAAATGTTCTTCGTGTTAATTATGTACGAATCATCATAAAATATAAAAACCGAGCATTTGGTGGATTCTCTCAGAAGTTGCACTGTACTATTTGTATTTAAGGGCATATTTTTATTGATTTTACATATTTATTTCACGAAAATTGCCATTTTGAAACTAATTCTTCTCCATAATTGTTAAACAGACAGCAAGTTTAGTGGATTCATTTTAAAGAACTCAACTTTAATATGAAATGAAAAGGTGATAAAATCCTCATTTCTTTTTCTTTAGTTTGATAAAAAAAAATTTATTGATGAAATAATAAAAAAGAAAAACAAAAATTTATATTTAAAAAAATGTAGTTTCAATCTCCTATACATTTTTAACAACTCACCCATTTTACCAAGATACGCCCATGTCAATAGTGTCGCAGCTGCTCTGTATAAAAATATCTGTGATATCCGCTACACTAATTGGAGTAATTATAGTTGAATTACCCATTAATAGCTGAAATAAGACATTCACTCTAATTTAAATATTTTATTTCACTGTGATATATATATATATATATATATATATATATATATATATATATATATACATATATATATACACACATATATATGCGCTTTTTTCAGAATCCGATTGACACAGAAAGTTTAAATTTGGCATAGTAGTAACATAAATTAAACCGCAGATATTTAAATAGCTTAAAATTTTCCGGGAAGGAGGTAGCGACAAACTAAGAACTCAAATATTTTATAATTCCACGTATAGCGTGGAGTATCGTTTGAAAAGACTATTTATAAGGGTGTGCAAAATACATTTTTAATTATTTTAGGAATCTGTTTTCAAACATATACTGAAATATATGCAAGAAATATGCTGTCCTAGTTTGTAGACTACTGAAGTTAAAATGATGTACAAAATAGGGTTTTTTTAAAGCCCAAGGAAAAACTGTAGGAAAACTATAGAGATTATCCCAAATGTCTTCATTTTTTAAAATCTACACCATAATTTTATGCCTGCGAAAAAATAGGCAATATATTTGGTTTTTTTCTGTACCGTGGAAACTCAAAAATGATGTAGTAATATATTTTTTACCCATGTATTTTGTAATAACTTTTTTAAAATATTCATAAAAGAATTAAAAACGTGGTTAATAAAGGTCGTAATTTTTTACTTTGTATTTGATATGGGTATCATTTTATAACGGTGTACATACGAATATGTTTTTTAATAATTTTAAAAGGTGTATTTGTAAAGATATTCCAAAAATACGAGAAAATTTAGCTCCTCGTATGAGTTCATTGGTTTCCTTAATTCACATAAAAAATTTAAATGGGTATATATATATATATATATATATATATATATATATATATATATATATATAGCTTGTCCGGCTGTCTGTTTCTCTGTGTGTCTTTTCCCATGTCACAGCCATTTTATTCGGAGACATCATATTGATGAAATTTAGATGATAGGTGTTTTCTGTGAACCACTATATAACGAAATAGTGGAATGAACAAAAATAATATTAGGAGTGGCACTTTATACGTCTAACAAAGGGATGAAAAAAAATCCAGTGCACATAGGTGTGTGGGGTATCTGTCGTTAGCTGGTCTTAAAAGTGATGAAGAGGTTCCAAAATAACTTTTTTAAAGTTAATTGTCTGTGGGATGTGCGCTTCTAAAGCCTTAAAATGTGTCCACACCCTCTAACTCTTCAACTAAAGTATGTAAAATTAGAAAAAAAATTAAGGTAATAGACTGAAATATAACCTTGCAAAGAAAGTTTATTTAAGTAAAATAAAATATGTAATTTTTGAGGGATATTTTCGGTAATGACCGCAGCAATAACTTTTTTCGCAATGTCTTCGAACATTACAAATGTATAAGTTTAATATTGTTTGATGTTAAAGAACCCTTCGTGTGCCAGTCGACTCGCACTTGACCGATTTTATTGTGTAAATAAATTGAAAAATGTGTGAAGAAAGCGAGCCATTTTTTTAACAGTTCAATTAATATGTCAGTAAATAGTTTTGTAATCAGTTTAATTATTTTCTTGTTGATCCGCAAAAAGTTTTTTAAAAGTGTTTACTATATTACCAAAAGATTATCAGCATTGAAATATTCTACTATTGAGAATCTTATGTATATAAAATAAAGGCAGCGCCTACCTTTTATTTTAGACTGTTTACACTTCGCGTACAATATTACTCCTCAAATTGATTTTAAGGCATCTTTGCTTTCTAGTACGTACCCTTATTGTGCGACGACTAACATTCGTTTGGTTAGTATAAAAAAATACTACCAGAACATTTAAAATATCTTCGGGGAATAGTTTCGATTCAATAGTACGTTTACTTATTGCGATGGTTCTAAGAAATAGATATTAAAATAAAAATTATTTAACCTCTTTTTAAAGTTCCCGAGACGAAGAAAATTGTAAGGATTCCTTATAATTTTGTCATAACTGCCCGCTATCTCTATCGGAAACCAATTAACTTCCTTAACGTAATAGTGATTTTAAGTTTGTAACCTTTTACTCCATATAAATTAAACAGAAAGTAAGTAAAGACTAGATAAACAATTTGAACTTCATTTCAGATTCCTTCCTTTTCAAACCTTCCGACTTATATATAATATATAAAACAAGGTATTGTAATATGTTTTTATTTAATATGTAATGAACTGGAAATTCTATCTCTCTAACATCATGAAACTAAATATTATAATACGTGTACTGTTTCAATAACGGAACTTCTACCCATCTGTTATCCATTACCTTACTCAAAACACTTTTACAGATATGAAACAAACTCCATCCGTATAGCTTTTTAATATATAATTGGATACAAGTATGTAGACATTATCGCATTTTTTTTAGAGTAAAAATGCATTCCATATGGACAAGGTACACCTAATGGAAATATTCGCCTTCCAGGTGTCGTTAATCATCCAAAAAAACGCTTACATAATTTTAGGCGTACATTATAAAAACCGTGTCCTTAAAATCGCATAATATTTAAAGAAATTAGGGAAAAGCGCTCACCATTGCGGATGCTGTTTCTTTAGTAATAATTATTATGTTATGTAAAATACTTTATCATTTGTCTCGAAAAAAACTGTTTACTTTCTCTTTAAAATCTTGGTTAACAAAAATAATAATTACGAATATACATTTTACTACACTGTTGTGTCTGCTAAAGTTTGCAATATTCTTTTCATAATAAAAATGTTTACAGTTTTTTTGTTAATAAAATGTTTTACTTCTCTGAATCTTATTAAATATCGATCACATAGTTAACACTAACTCAGCTTGCGACTTTGTATGCGCGTGAACTTTTGGAAAATATTATTGACTGCCAGATTTCTGCAATTGCGCTGAACGGTAACTAAATGGTAACTTTAATTAAACCCTATATGTTTTGTATAACACTCTCCGATTTGATTCAATAGTTTTTACGTTATGTGTTTGCGGAAAAACAAGCAAACTGAAAGGAATTTTTGAGCTCCATTGCTTTTGATATATTTTATCTTAAGTACCTTTTATATACGACTGGCAAAGGTTACAGTTTAAATATACGTATAGTATGGCAATAAAATGGATAAAAACTTATTTATTAGGCCTAACGTTAAACTCAAGAAAATAAATGAAATTCGAATATAGAAAAGAAGTTAATATTTTGATCAAATTGAAGAAAGAAGGAAGCCTATGTCGAAAACATAAATTACCAAAAAAGTTTAAGTACGTAAGATGACCAAAAATAGCTTACGCACTTATTTCCATGTCCGTTTTCAGATTGCTTATTTAACACCTTTTCTGCACTACTCCACTTTTCATCTCTGACCATCTCCATTCCTCCAATGCATGTCTTAATGGAAAACTTTATTATGCGATTTAAATAACATATAATAGATAAGGGGAATTTCCTAGCACGCATTTAAATTTATTTTATCAATTCAAATTTTAAGAATGTCTTCAGCTATTGATTAAGAGCTTACCATGCAAGTAAATGTCATATAATTATATACTTAAATATCATTGTAGATTTGTGTAATTACTACGCGTTGAGTAGCTAGGCCCTTCCTGCCTATTGTAAGTATACAATGTAAATGGTTTTTTGAAAATAAGCACTTATCTTCCGTCTTCCTGTCTTCTTCAAAAAACAAATGTAAACAAAAAACACTTTTATTAGGTGCGTTGTTATCTTCAACCTACAGACCCACCAATTTTACAATTATATAAATATACATTTATATATATATATACATATATATATATATATATACACACACACATATATATATATATATATATATAGAGAGAAAACAAGGAAAAAGAGACACACCGATACATGACAGTGAATCTATTACGAATAAGATAAAATTTCGTTAAAGGTGTATGTTATTTGCGTAGCTAGGCATGTACCTACAAGAGGTGAAAATAAATGTGTCGATGCTTGATATCTAAGCTCACTTTCAACTTGGCGCCGATCTCAAAAATCATTCACCGTAACAATATTTTACAAAATTATAATTAAAGCAATTTTTAATAATTTGTACTCTCATTCACTAAAGGTCTATTTACATTATCTCCAGAGTACATTATCAAGACCCGATCATATCTACAGGGGACCTACAGGAACTCACTTCCTTTCAAATAATACAAAATATTTTCTTCTTGCACCAATATATTGATTAAATGCAACAAAATCAAATAAATTTAATTATGGCGAGACTCATTTTAACATGATACTGTATTCCATACTAACATGGGCATTTCCATTCATGGATATTGAATTACATGACAGTCAATCTCGAACAAACCGAGGATTACCTTATTATATAAAAAAATACAAACAGCAATCACTGACGTTCCGTACACATTGAAAATCATTTCGATATGTTAAAATTGACTATCTTGAAAAACGTGTAATTGCTAGTAGTTAGGTAATCAGTCAATGAAATATTTTAATATCACAAAAGTGAATTTTCACTCTTACTCAAAGACGTTATCATAAACGAATAAACTGACCCGATTGTACAAAAAGAAATGTAATTTGAAGTAAAAATATTGAAAATATTTAATTATAAATATTATTTTTCCAAAACTCAACAAAAAATAGTTATATTTAAAAAAGGTGTCTTTAGATATGATTATGGTCAAGTCAATGTTTATCATAATTATCATTAGTACTGCTTAACGTTGACGTAGAAGCCAAATTTGCCAGCTTTAGTTGGTATTATCTTCAGGTACCTGGAGAATATAAGTGATAAATTAAATAACTAATAGAATATCGTTGATATTTTGTACATAAGTCGGGTGTTTTGGATATTGCTCAGTGGTCACCAGTAAAATTGATCGATGATTCAAATATGTGCGACCACTTGTAGTTGGTAAATAATCACGGTCACTGCTTAACGCTATCAAAATTACGACACAATGAAGTCATAGAGCTTGGTTTCGTCACTCGGTTCTACCAACACCTACTACTACACATGGCCTCCCATGTGATTACGTGACGTCATCGCCAGTAGGTGCTCACGCATAGATTTTCACATTAGATAGCATCAAAAAATATAATGAATTACATAAAATACTTGTTAATTATCAATTTAATATAATTACTATAGTATAATTATATTTGTTGTACTCACCTATTTAAATGGCCAAAATAATAACCAATTTTTAAGTTTTCAGTTTCTTTATTCCAATACAATATATTTACAAAATTTAATTTACCACCGATTCGGAAATATTTCTGCTAAGAAGAACCGGCAAGAAACTCAGCAGATTTTACTTTTTTAAAAATATCTTAAAAACTATTACAAAAATTCAGCATATATCTTTAGATAAACTTAAAATATCCTAGTTTAAAATATAATTATATATTTGACATATTTTACATCTATCAAATTTCATACAAGCTATTATCACAACGCAACATATTCCTTCAGAAAAATTAAAAACATTGTAGTACAAAGCATAATAATTTGTTTCAAAGTAAACGCAGATTTCACCTCTTTAAAATTTCTTAAAAACTATTATTTTAACGCAGTATATCCCTTTAGACAAATTAAAGATATTGTAGTGCAAAATACAATTATTTGTTTCAAAATACGCACAGATTGTACCACTTAAATTTCTTGGAAAGTATTATCATAATGCAACATATCCCTTTAGAAAATTTAAAAACATTGTAGTACAAAATACAATAATTTGTTTCAAGATAAGCACAGATTTCACGTCTTTAAAATTGCTTAAATACTATTATTCCAACGCAACATATTCCTTTAGACAAATTAAAAATATTTTAGTACAACATATATTTATTTATTTGAAGATCAGCAGATTTCACTACTTCAAAATTTCTTAAAAACTATTTTTAAAATGCCGCTCATTCTTTTACATCAATTAAAAATACCGCAGTTCAAAATACAATTTGAATGAATCGAGTATTAGATGTATTGAACGATACAGGAGGAAGTGTACCCACTCAAAGAAACCTATAGTAAAAGGTTGTATAAATACAATATTTCAGCGCAATAAGTTGGCGGTTTATCTTATTTAGTCTTGTGGATCAAATTTCAATTACACAAATTACATGAAAAGTAAAAAATATTTATGACTTAAGTAATGTATTTAGCTATCTCTTTTTATTTTTAGGGCCGTTCAATTTATTGTTTTTGAATTTTACATAATCATTTAAAAATAAATTAATTGAAGCTTTCAGTAAATAATAAATTATATTAGACACATAATGATCATTACTATTACATTCAAAATCACTAAAAGCCATGTCATTTTCTAATGTAATTTTACGTGAAGTATTTATGATCACTTGACTCTGATTTTCACATTTAAAAAATTTTCCTTCATTGTTTATATCAATCATTTTCTTAACTACTCTATATAATTTAATGAAACTATATTTGCAACGTCTCATTTGGATACAATAATTCTCCTCTATTCAAGTTTTTTAGGAATGTGTATTTTTCAGCGCTACTTTCATACGTTATAATTTTATCTATGACTAAAAATTTAGAACAATTACTACAAGAAATCTTTTAAGGATCAACCATGCACAATAACCTGATAAATATACAAGAATAGGCAGGGAGTGATAAATTTTCAAAAAATCATTTTCGTCAACTGAGACATGGAAATACTGTTCATTATTATCGACATTAGCTTCATCGTTATCAAAGCCACTATTTTTGAAACTACTACATATATCATACAACGTTATTTGTTTATCACCGCCCATACTTGAATTAAGACATAACGGCAATAACGATTGTGTTCTTAGTTTTGTTCCAACTTCAAATATTTTTCTAATTGTAATTAAATATTGTGAGCCAACCATTGTCCGGTACTTTCCAAAACGTGCCTCTAAAGTGTCTGTTTGTATTTTTCCTGGTAAAATATATCCAAAATTAAGTTCATTAATACAGTATTTATTGAGTTGTAACAAACAGTGAATTGAATGTGAAAAAACTAAATGAGTCTCTGTACTAAACTCAAAATTTATATAATGACATGATTTCCAAAAATCCAGCCATACTAAACATTTTTCCAAGTATTTGTAATTTTCTCGCCCCGGAGCTAAAGGTTCCAAAAATACATTATTAAATCTAATATTTTTATATAATGTCTTAACATTTACAATATTCCTCCACTTTAGTATATTTCAATAAAATTAACTGTACCTTGATAATGTGGGAAGTGGTATTTTTTGCCTATTCCTTTTAGACCTTCAATTACTGATTCATTGAAAATATTTAAGACTAATTTAACAAATGATTTTAAATTAAGTTTATAAGAATCCTTCACTGAATCATTACATTCTTTAGCATATAACATTTTCAAACCTAAAAATTGAGCTACTGAATTCCAACTTTGGAATTTAATATGGTCAAAACCAGGATAAATAAATTGCTGATCCTTTTGATTAAGCCAATTGTTACGGATACATTTTATAATATGGACCTAGTCAGACATATAAAATAAAGCTTTATTTTCATCAGCGGGTTGTTCGTATACTATCCGTAACTGTGGCGGTGAATGAAAATAAGACATTGCTTTTCTGTTTATGGCATTATTATCACTGACAACACAAATTACATTAAATCCGATTTTAAATTTAAGCCCATAATTACTTTTTTGATGATTATAAGTAACATATCTGTAATAATTGATTAACGGGTAAAATATAAACTACTTCTTTATAGGAACTCGTTAAACTATGCGCCATAAAACCATGAGCTGTTTTAGCGGCTTGGTCAAAATCAAAAGCTTTACCGACAATATCCCCTACTTTATAATCGAAATAAGGTTTTAACATATTTTATCCACCATCAGAGTTACAATAATATCTTTAGTGTGCAAAAGATTAAATTTTTGTTTCACATAACATAAAAAGTCCTCGTCTATTTGTTCTTTTTTTGAATTACAATTATATTGAGCACAAATTTTATGTAAAGTATTTGGACAGGGAATTGTAAATAACTCAGTACTATGCATGTGTCGGTAAGCATGAGGAAAAATTGTGTACAGAATACTTCAATATATTAAGAAATCAGTTGTGTAGCGACGACATTTTTTATTTGATGCTAATAATTTTATTTGATCATACAAAAATGTAATTTTGTTGTCTAAATTATTGACGTCTTTAATTAGTTTTTCTAAGAGAGAAATGGCGTTTAAAGCAATATCATCAACAGATGTCTCATTTTCGTTTGAATGGTCTATGGATAAAGTCTGTAGATATTTTCAAAATCTTTAAAATTGAAAATTTTGGTTGGATATCGCTTACCACAAAACAATTTCAACTCACTCTTACCTCTGAATATCTTCAATTCTAAGCTATCATCTATAGTAACTGAAGCTGAAATAGTAGGAACATCACACAATGAAATAATATCGATTAGAACTTTACCTTCACCTTTTATTTGACACCAATCTCGCAGGTTACGGGTTGACAAACACTTTAAAAAATCATTTAAATTAGAAAAAGAATACCACTGATTATATTTGTTGTGAGACTTGACACTTTCACTTAATGCCAGCCTTAAATGTTCATTATCTAATCGCTCCAGTCTTTGATCATATCTTTCACGTGAATGTCCAGGTTTAGACAAATAAGATGGACAGTTTTTAAATATACATGGCACTGCACTGTCTTTTAACCTGAATCTATTTAATCTCGCCACATTTTTACACCAGTCTTCTCATCATAGGCCTCCGCAGAATGTACAATTTGGTCTTCTGTGAAGTGAAGCTCGCAGACCTATAAACAAAATAATTTTACCATCTATTTAAACATAAGCAATAATATAACGCAAATATAATTGAAATTAGATAACACGAAGAAAGAATAAATTAAAAATACATAAGTATGGTGATTTTAATTCAAACATACTCTTGAATGATGCTTTGGTTTAAATTCACGAGGAATAGCTGCAATCCATAGATGACGCAAGTTTTCATTTTTAGGAAATGAAAATACGGCCGCCTTATTACTATTATTGTAATTGCTCCTGTAATTAGGTACACAGTAAATGTAAACCATGTTAAAATATTGTGGATTAATGTGGACGTTTTTCGAATTCAAACAAATAGCGTTGTCGTTAAATAAGCTGTCATAATGAGAGATGCACACTATCAATTAGCGAAATTTATCAATATCGATTTTGTTAGAGTATAATATGAATACCGTAATAAAATCTTAATAAACACCTACATAAATTAACGAAACGTATCATCAGTGATGAAAAATTATTTTATAAAATATTATAACAATTTAATGCAGTTTAAGCAATTTATTTAAATATTTGTCTACGAAATATCGACATATAATATCGACTATAAAGCACAGCATATGTATTTCACAAAACTCCGCCAGAAAGCATTGTCGTCAATGTGGATTTCGATTACCAACTGGCGATGACGTAGCACTAGGTGCTCTCGGGACATGACAGGCCTGTAATACCAGTAGGTGTTGGTTCTACACGCAATCAAAATAAAGCGTATGGTTCCATTTCGTGGTCATACCTATTACGTGGTACAAATGTGTTTAATATCTCGTGACATACTAAATGTCTGCCTCGAAAAAGAAATTGTGAAAAAAATTTAATATCGACGTTCCACTTCCACAGTACTACTAGTTGTATTTCATTGAAATTGAAGCTATGTAGAGTATGTTCGAGGATACATTAATACTATTTACTCCTATTATTGCTCAGTTTTTTACAAACTCTAAACTAAACTGAAAGAGCATGTACTGAGAAAGATAGGTCGAAGTAAATGCGGCATCCCTAATAGTCCCACAGATTTAATTATAGATTTATATCAATTTAAAAAAGTATAAAAAAATATATAAAAAATAAATAATATAACAATAAATATAATAAAAATACTTATAAATTTGCTTTTTACAAAGTTGCAACGTTTCATTTTCTCTCCGAACGTACTCGTTTATTATAAATCCCGATATGAACCAAATGAGATGTTATAATTTTAGAGTAATATAAAATACTAACTTATTTTATTTGGTTTGATAATTTAATGTCTTTAATTTGTTTTAATATTTTAATATGTCTTCAGTGTGTCATTGTTAATTACAAGATATTTTATGAACACACAGTTTGATAAAATGATTCATTTCTTTTTCATATATAATTATCAAATTTATTAGAATTAAGTATCAACAACCAACACTCAATCCAACTTCCGTTTGATGAAAATTCGCATTATCTTTGGTTAGTCTAAGCTTTGGGCGGTAGTGAAAGTCTAGAAAATGGTTTTTCTTTCAAGACGCCTGTTGGTTTTTACCCATTTGAATCTGAAAATTATTATTTGTATCTTAAACTTGGAGTAATAAAAATACGTCTAAAATCGAGTGTACTAACACTACTTCAAAATTACTTTTCTTGTAACACTCAATAGCCAGTCTCTGAACACTTCGAATTTTTATTCTTTTTATATGAACGAGAAATTGTAAAATAATTTGAGTTTTATATTATTTATATATTATTAACCTAGTTCTCTTTGTGTAGTCTATATAACTAATATATCTCCATGTAAATTTTCATGAGTTAATTTCTAATATTTCTGCGACATTAAAGTAAATGCGTTTCTCTACACATTAGAAATTATATGTGATATATTGAGAATATGATATCTTCTGAAACTTAAAATAACTGAGGACTTCATTTTTTTCAAGCCTACGTATTTATTATAATTTTTGTAATAGCTATACGACTATCACATTCTTTTATTTTAACAATATTTAATAATCACGTATTTAAACAATTGTAATCTTCCTATAGAGTACTAAACCACCTTTCTAACTCACAATTTCTACCTTAACTTAATTTATGTGATAACAAAAAGGGTTGGAACAGAAATTTTGAAATAATTTTATTATTCAAAAAGAAAGCAAATATTATTAATGTTATTACCAGTATTACTACCAGTAAATATTTAATTATTAATAGTAATACAAATACTATTACCAGTAAATACCTAATGAAATATATTAATGAACTATGTGCGTAATGAAATATTTAAAATTATTGTTTTTATGTAATGTATGAATCAAAAATCTGCACAGGTCTTCTTCAATTATATTGTTAAATTATACACACGATAAGAGGAAATATTCAATTAGACGACTGGATAAGGAACGTGATGCGGCTATCTTATTGACTTGGTGTAAGACGATAAATTAGAGGAATGTTTCACCTTCCGGAGATAGTCAACAACTGCACTAACTGATCAATTGAACGTAACATGTTTTTTACATGTAAATATAAATCTGAAGAATTATTTTATGGTTCGCGGAAAGAAAATCATAAGGCAAAAGTGTTCGTCGATACTGAAATTCAATTAGTAAATATTCTTCTCATTTCGTAAAATCCAGAGAAATTAATATTAATGGAATAGTGACATTTTTAGCTTTCACAACTTAGTTTATAATATTTATTCGTAACATAGGGAAATATTTTCTGAAGTATTTTCATGGTAAACTGGTAGCCCCATCTCCAAGAGCTTTAATTCAATCTAAGTTTGATTTGCGTTGACCCTATTTGAATGACGAATCCCCCCCTTTTTACTCTATTTGGCAACGAAAATTGTTGTAATTCACATTTTGGTTCAACTACTTATACATACAATACTTGGGAAGTAAATAATGATAACGTTTGATTATTATCTGGGTTTTATTGCTTGGCCTTTATTAATTTTAACATTTTAATTTACGGATAAGACTTGTATTAAAAATTACAACATTAGACATATAAAATTTCATTATATAGGTACATAAGTATGTAATTCATTTTATTTATTCCTAAAATATAGGTAAATTTAAATTTTAAACTATTCAATTCTTATTTTCATTTTTAATTTTGTTCTAAAAGTTTTAAATTGAATTTTTATAAAATCTTACATAACGGAAAGATTCTTCCAAAACATGGTAGTTGAACATATGACTAATTTACTGAGATTAATAGTGTCATTATAAAATAAGCTAGAGCAAAAGATGGTTAATGTCGCAATGTGCCTACTAGGCCATTCGCAATACCTATTCTTGTTTGTACTTAAACTTGTTTAGATACGGTGAGTAATCTAGTTGAGAAGTTGTAATGTTAACAATTCAATATTCACGTGTAAATATAGGTATCTATATAAAAACTTTCATTATGTCCATAGCAAATAAAAATGCAACATACGAGTATTTCTAAGCAATGTGTATTAATTGATTGCTACAGTATTTTTAATTTATTTAAGAGGTAACTAAAGTAAATAAATTTAATATGTCTAAATTGTCATCATAAATACTTTCATTGACAAACAGAATGCAAAATATAAACAATTTTAATGATCATTCTTTATGGATAAAAAAAATATTCAAAACGGAATATCGACAAGATGATAAAAACTGGAAATTTCTTGAAGAATATTTCATTGGATATATTTAGGGTAAAGTATAGGTTCAGAGCTATAAAGCTTTTCCAATGTCTCAGAATAAGGATAATAGATGTCACAGGGTGCAGTTAAAAACCTTATTCCTAAAGATTGCAACGCGCTTCGACATTTTTGGAATGTTTCATTAGACGATGATGCTCATGGAGCGTTCGGAGAGTTACAAAGTGATAATTTCCATTAGCGATTCAATATTTTCATTCTAAATGACTTTTCGTATACAACAAGATATTGTTTCGTATGTACATACCTATATCTATTTCACAAGGCATAATCCTATTGTGCGTTTCTTTTTATCTCAACGGATGAAATCCGGCAAAGATTTGACAACTAACTTTGCTTAAATATCTACATTTTATGCCAAACTTTATTTAAAGGTTTTAAATATTTTCTATTGAATATTAAATTTAAAAAAAAAAATTTTAGTTTCAAATAACTACATCATTTTACAAAAGATCTAAATCGATAGGTTACAACACAGAGTATATAATAAAAATATATTTTAGCCAAAATAGGTTATTTAATTTTTTTTAAGTGATTGAAAATTGCGACAATTTTTTCTACGCTTACCTATATTTTCTTTTATATGATTAAATAATGAGAAAAAAGCAAAAAATTTACATTTACCACAATTTTGGATTTTAAATTTTTCTTTTTACTTTGTTGAAATTTGACAAAATGACTTAATAGTAAAAAGAAAGGCTTAATTTTACAAAATGTATTATCCTTACAGTGCCTTTGCTATATTTTCCTAAACATGTAAATGGTAAAACCCACGAGTATAAAGTGAATTTCGAGACAATACCTTATGTTTTTTTTCTAATATTACTTACAACATAACTCAAGTATAGTGTGATAACAGCTTAATGAAAGAGAAACATTAATTAAACTAGCGCATAACCAAACATTTTAAAGCAGCTAATATGACGAATCTTTACAGGAAGCTTACATGTGTGTGACCGCGCGCTCGGGCGGAAACGACTAAAATGAACAAAATGCAAACCCGGGAGGGCACAATGCTGGGGCGGAAGAAAGAAAAAGTGATATTCACAAAAAAAATAATCTCATTATTTCACGTAGTCGATTTAGGATGAAACCCCGACGTAAAAGTGAGGAACTTTCGAGCTTGTACGAAAAATTTCCTTCATTTTGTAAACCCCTCTTTTTTTCATATTATATTCGTTTCTTTCAGGATTCTGAGATAGGGGCCGCATATAGCAGCAAAATATAGACAAACTTAATTTCCAATTTGGAGCGACTAATGGAATTTGAATCATTTCAGCAGAATGGGCATGAATTTTCAGCAGAATGGAATTCTAGGTGCGATTTTACGTAGTTTGAAAATTACATTTTTATTGTTATTCCTCGCAGTGGGCTTACTCGTGTTTTAACGTTGTTATATACTAAATTATTATTGAAACCTTTAAGTACCATGTTTTATAATTATTACAAAAATAATATCGATATGAAAATAATAAGGAATCTACATATTTTAATTAATTCCTATTCCTTCGTTATGTTTATGCTTGTGTTCATATTTTGACCTGAAAGTCTGTGATAGCTCACTCATAGCATACTATTTATGCCTCCTTATTAATAAATCATTTATAAATCGCAATTTGAAATTGAATCGACTCATGTGTGTAAGTATTACGTATTAGACACAATTGGACTAAAAAACGTAAATAATGCGATTAATAAGATTCAATATGATGAGTGGTCTAGTCTGGCATACTTCGATGATAATAACGTTTTGCCATGAAATAGCGAAATTAGCGACTAGGCTCCAGCAAGTTTTGTCATTTGTTTAAATGTAAAGTTGGATTAAAGTTTCCTCCTCGGTTAGTATTTAAAAACGGCAATAGTTATTTTTTATGCTAATGATATTATTTTCAAAGAAAATAAAAAGCATTCACGAATCATTTTTGAGTGAGATCCCGTTTGGAACTTTTGTAAAATAAATATAATAGGTATATAGAAGTTTGAATAATTTTGGAATTCGGGATAGTTGAAATACATCGTATTTTTTGTACGTTTTTAATTTAAACGAATTATTTATATGGTTAATTGATCCTTTTTCAAAAATTACCTAATTTATTCATATAATGTCCTGAATCCTCGTATATACAGTGTCATTAACATGATTGTATAGATTACATGTTTTACTGACCTAAACCACACAGTTTTTGAGAAACCAGTTTTTTCATTAATTATGTTAAGTTAAATTACTTGTCCAACTGAATATGGTATGAATAACTTAAACACGAATTCCTGATCACGCACAAAATTATATTTTATTTTCTGTTATCTCATATAGAATCATATTGCAGGAAATACGGTGTCCGTTGAAGATAAACGATTATTGATATTCCTCATCAAATACGAACTTACTGTACAGCATACTTCTTATGAAATTATTTCTAATATGTTATTGAAAACTTACGTGTTACACGGGGTGTAAAATTTAATACGACTAAATTACCGATACGGCTTTCACCATATTCTTTAATATCCTGAAGAGAACAACAAAAAGGGTTTTTTGCATTTCTAAATAAGATAAATAAAACCAGTGGTCTCCTTGAGGACTAAATATGTAATCGTCAACTAATTTATGAAATAGGCTACGGTATACGCTCTTTTAAAATCTTGAAACGTTTCCGGTTTTGTAAAAAATTACATTTTTTAATTCTAACATTCAATTAAAGGATGATAATTTATGACATGGGAATGGATAATATGGAAAAATGGAAATAAGTTTTCAAAAAATTTAAATTCTATACTTGAATATCTCCAAAATCGCTAGAAATTTCGTAAATTATTCTCTTCAGACATCTAAGAGAATTATCTCTCACTGGCTTTATCGCATTAAACTTTATACCAAAATATGTAAGTAAAGTATCTGAAAAGCTGTTTATTCGTGTTACTCAATCATATAAACCCGTGAGAAATAGTTATTTGCAAATATGCCCTTTATTTCAAGCGTTTCTAAACGAATTTTTTTTATTCAAAAATATACGTAAAGACATCGATGAAAGAGAATTGATCAACACAGAGTGATGGTACGCAGCAAACGATGTTGAGTAATGAAAGCAAAATCACGGAATTAAATGACTGTATCTACATATTGGATTCAGTAAGGAATTTAAGCATTGTAAGTATGTAATGCCATTTTATACAAAAATGTCTAATTATAACTGAATTATTTTGAAGGAGAGATAATTTAGTATTGACAGAACCGAAAATCAGATGAAATTTATTTTCTTTACTGATGAACTTAACGATATCGAAACCGAACAGGAACACTTTTCTTTAATATATAGTATTAATACATTTTGTCAACGAAAATCGTTCTCAAAATTTCCAAGACAAACATTCATAGCCAATTTAATTTTTTAACTATTACGTCAATTCCATTTAATTTAACTTGAGTTGTCTCCGAATATTTTCAAAAAATCATATATTGAAAAAATCAAGTATCGAAGTTTTAAACTCTATGTAAAATATTCAACGTACATATTATGATGAAGACTTTGGATATATTGAATAGTTCTCCTGTCAAAATATATATAAAATATGTTGTACTCCACTGGCCATAACAAGCACCGTCGTTTTATAATATCTGTATGGTGTATGATTGAACTGTTGAGATTTGACCATCTGCTACCAGTATGCTTTACATAGATTCCTCCCACTAAATAATACAGTATCGATTAATAAATGGAATACGCCTGCTAAATTGGCTAAAATAGGAGTGAGTTAAGAAATAAATACACTTAATAGTGGATAGAAAATATTAATTTGATATTAAGAATAAATTTAATAATTTTTTTCAAATTTTATAATTTCAAATATTCTGAATTAAGTCACTTTTTACATATGTATATGCAAACGGCATATATATAATTACAAATATAATGTGAACAAAAATAATAACTTATGACTTTTGGTGGATAATTTAGTGGATAATTCTATTAGAAAAGTATCATCAAAAGCAATCATTTGAGCGAGTGATTTCAGAATTCCCTGTAAAATTCTGCTTTAAATACTTGTTGCATATTATTAACAAAAGAAAGTACTTAAATATTACTTTTAAAGAAAACATTCAAAATGCATTAGAGTAAAGTTTAAAATAGTAATATCTGTATAACGAATTGTATTATGCGATATGTTAATTATTATTATTTATGTTGTAAACTATAAAGAGCCCGTAAGCGAAGCAATAATTAAAAATAAAAAGTATTTATTTATCTGGAAAAATCCCTTTAATATCTATTGACCAAATTGCACTTTAAAAATTCACCGCCACATCAATATTCCAGAAATTATAAATTTTTGGACGCTTATAAAAATACCTTTCACATCTTTTAATAACTAAATTAGAGGTTGCTTCAAGTTGAAATAAACTTAATTACACGTTTTATACCTGTTGGGCCAATAAGCAAAACCTTGATGAAAAGGATTAAATATAACAACATTTCAACTTATAAAGAAACGCGTCTTGTAAATATGATTTGATGCCACAGAGGAATACCTTATAAAACCAATTTGATCAAACTTTTTTTTGATCACGTTTAATAATTTTATAAATAAACAATAAATTACGAAAGATTTATAAAGAATCAAATATGCTTCAATTTGATTTTAAATATCTTATAACCTTATTCCCATTCCATATAGGCAATATAGGCATATATGTAAATAAATATACCCATAATCTTATTAGAATGCCCGAAACATGTGCATTAAAATTTATCCTCTCAGATAGAGTAGATCCATTAATGAATTTCTCGAAGGCCGGCTCCACATACTACACACTCAGCATCGCTTTCCTTAATCACAATATTCTCTATTTCACTAAAGTAAACGTAAATACACCATCGTGGAAACATAGTAGACGTATAAAAAATCTTTCTTAGGATCTTACGTTTTTTTATAATTGATTATACTTATAAGTATTTGTGCACAGTCAGTTAGGATGAACTTTACCACCCGTTTGTATAAGCGTCATTCAAGACAATTTTTACAAGTAGTCTTGTATTAAAATGGTTAGATATTCACTTATTTACTTTTCTATACGCCCATTTACATGTAGAAAGTAATACATCTATTAAAATGTTATATATTGAAATGTTATATATGACATTATATATTGAAAAGATACTTTTTATTAAATTTGGTGTTTTATTTATAGATATTAGAAATAAAACTTATCTTCGACGCTAGGCGCAGCAAATGGAAAAAGTGGAAATGTCTTTTAAAGTCGTTGCCAAGAGACACAAATAATTCATTTCCGCGTAATAACTTGGCCATTACGAGACAGTAGAGAAAACACTTTAATTCCATATAGGACACTGTAATAATAAAAGAAACCTTTAAAAACTACCTTAACTTAAAATAACACATTTTAAATAGGAATGGCACTGGAACATTTAAAACAATAAAAAATCAAGTATTACCTTTTGAAGTAGAATACTGTGTCTGAAATTTTCAAAATATTGCTACTGTCAGTGAATTTTTATTAATAATTTGAGTATTTAATTAGAAACTTTGCGGTAAAATATTATTTTAAAACATGAACAAATTTGTAAAATGTAACTACAGCTACAGATTTTTGGAGTTGGTGCCAAGTCGAATATGATGCTTAGGTAACATGTTTGGAAACAACATTTTACCACTAAAGTTTAAACTAAATACTCATACTCATATATTTATTAATCAATATTACTCATATATTTATTAATAAAAAAAAATGAATACTAGCGATATTGTGCAAGTGTAATGTAGTTCGGGGTTCTGGACACCATGTGTGACTAAAATACTTTAAAAATTCAATGTTAATTGAATAAAGATCGTCAAAAATATCAGATCAAAACTCAAAGAAATTTGTGTTTTGTTCAAATACATAGCGGTGTTAAAAACAATGGTGACAAATAATTTATTAGGTAAACAAAATTACAGGTAAGATTAGAAATTGAAATGTAAAAAGAAGAAGAAATTTTTAAAAAAAGCTATATGTTTGGTATATTTAATCACTAACATATTTTGTTAGTTGAATAATTCATTGTAATACTATCCCATGCCGCACGTTGTTACATTCTCAGTTTCTCCACACATTGATATTGACTAGGAAGGGTAAATCAGTTTGTTTACTGGTATTTTTTATTTCTACTTCAAGCTCATCATTAGTTATTACAAGTTGATTTATCCGCTGTATAAGACGAGTAGTTTTGTTTTTATAATTTAACAAAATCTATTTATAATTTCTTGAATTTTTAATAACGGTGTGAAAAAACCGACACTACCATCAAGCATTAGACATAAACGAGAAACGCGAAATATTATAAAATTATACACAATAAACTGAAAATTTCAAATAAAATTTATTAAAACTAGAACTTTTAGATTCAGAGGTGAAGTCAGATTAATTACAAATGTGAATTTGTTGTAAGCGACAATATCTGCTCAAGGAAAATTTGAAAATGTTTAAAAATGGTAAGGAGAATAAGAAATATTTATTTAAATCGGCCTCGTCTAATTTGCAAAATGTTCCCCCGTTACGAAGACACGTTAAAGAAGTAGGAAGAAAAAAATAATTAATAGCATTTCCCTATATGAACATGATTCTTTGTGTTACTGGAACGAACAGTTTAATAACATATGTATTTCGACACACTCAATGCAGCTCGTGTAATGTATTATTTGTTAAAGTAATGTGCGTTCGTATGTAATTTAAAACTTTTCACTAGTAAATCGCAACGGTTTAATTAACGGACTGCCAAATATAAGTATAGGTTCATTTAAAATAAACATTTTCCTATTCATAAATAAATAACCGAAAGGCACAAATTACTGTTCTCGTAAATTAACGTTCAACTGGAATGATGTCCTATGAATTTTTTGGAACGAAGTTCCTTATCGCGCGTTGCGAAAGGGGGCTAGACGGAAAAAATTAAGACCAAAAGTTGTAACGACACTTTGTTCTATAGTTGCTAGCGGGCGCGCTGCAAGCCGTGCGGCGTGCGCGTGTTTCTCTGTCTGTCTCTCTCTCTCTCATAGAAAGCAAGCCAGTTATTTTCGTTTCGTCTTTCTATTTCGCATTGAACAGTGTGGTGTCGCGACGATTATTTTTGTTGAGTGTATACAGGTTTTTTGTACATAATAAATAATAAAAAATAATAACAATAATTATTATTATAACTTCTAAAAAGAAAGGAACTTCGTTCCATCGGGGTGTCCCTTGACACCTCTCAAGTTTTTTTTAACATTGTGTTATTGAGTTACAGTCTCTTTATTCAGCTCCCACCGTTCACTCAACTTATTATGTAAATCATAAAATAATTAATTTTATACGGAATGAGATATGATGATATTGCATATACTTTTTCATGTTGTAAAAGCTTAACGAGAAAGGAAATCATGACCTAAAATATAAATATCTTTTCTATTCCATTTATGTACTTGCTTTAGTCGTTATTCCAAATATTTTGAATAAGAGAACATATTTACTGAGAATAAAATTTAATTCGGATATAATAGTACCGGGTAGAACATTTTCAGTACAATGTGAAAATGACAAATGAGTACGTCAAGCGATACCTGTGTGAATATCGCGTTATATATACACGATACATTTCAACCAATATTTAATATCCCTATAACTGAAAACTTATTTTATTTACCGATTTAAATCTCGAATTGAGCCTATGAAAGATTTAAAATTTAATAGAGGTGAAATAAATACCTTTAAAATATCGCCTTATGAACATAGCTTTGCTGCTTCCTGCGATATACATAGACCCCTAAAAATTGCCACTTTTTCATTGAAAAACATTCAGCTTACTTCAAAACAACTCATTAGTTTGAAAAGTTTTACGTAAAAATAAATCCGAACCTGCCCAACAATGAATTAGATTATTTGACAAAGTTAGCAGTGCATTTAGGTAAAATTTATTTGAACAAAGAGCAAAGAATCATTTTCAGTGTGGATTTCAGATATATATTTGGCTTATTTCAATTATGGACATTGCGTATTTGTAACTTATATACTCAGTTTTTCTTGAACTGTGCCTGCCAACATTTCGCTATATGTTGGTAATTGAAAACATATTACTTCTTGAAAAATACTTGAGTATCGATATTTTCGAGATGCCGTTACTTTTGCTCACTAAATGACGTTAAGTATTTTGTTATCCTCTTAAAAATTAAATACATCTTCAGCACATTACTATGCATCATTCTGTAGACGTAAAATATTTTGATATCGACTACGGAAATAAAAGCAATTTAGTTTGGTTTATTTATTACAAAGATTATATTATTTATTTCTTTTAGTACTGGATTCCTAAAGCTGCTTCCATATACTAGAGAGTGCTAGTTGTTGATACTAATTACAATAAAAAGTTTTATTTAATTTTGAAAACTTTTCGAGTTCAAAAGTAAAATTTATTTTAATGAGTTAAAAATGTTTTTGTGTACATTTTAAATTTAAACCTTTTCTTAATTCGGCTTGAAGAAAATACTTGGAAGTTCGCAGTTATTTTTGTTGCAACTTTTTTCGTTTGGTAAGACAACTTACCCTATCTTCCACGTTTATGTTTTCATGAGGTGTTAAATTTCTTAGAAATACGAGAGAATGAGAGGTTACCATATTGGGTGTAAGAAGATAAAGAAGGAATAAAATAAATTTTTAACAAGAAACTTATTTACAACAGAAAAAGAAAAATTACTATTTTGTAAATAATTTCCCTGATTGATAGATTAAATGTCGAGGCAAACAAACTGGTATTTGTTTACTACTAGGCTGGTATTTATATTTCATTTAGCGTTGTAATTGAAGTCGGTGCTTAATATTGTTTGAAATTTATCCTGACCGTATACAGCACTACCTAGAAACTAAATCCAACTGCTTAAACAAATATTCGTCATCGGGTTATCTGGTGATGAGCTATGAATGAACAAAGATAAAAGAATATGGGTTGAATAGAAAACTTCCACTTTTTATTTAAGTCGGTTAAAACAAAAGTTTCAATTTTGGCTTTGAAAATATTTGAACAATTTCAAGCATGAGACAATACTAAACTTTTCGAGGATTGTATTTAATGCAGCATAACTTCATCTTTCAGTAAACCTACATATCGTGTATTAAATAACGAAAAGATAGCAACATAATAATATTATATATATATATATATATATATATATATATATATATATATATATATATCTATATATATATATATATATACACTGAATATTTGTGTAATCATTGTGGCAGGTCATTCAACATTATTACTATATACGTTTAATTTCTGTCTTTGGAAAATATATTGTAAATTCTTCTCAAATTAAAAAAAACCGCATGTGATTCACCGTACTTAAACAACGTACGCAATTATTAGACAAATTATGTATTTATGTAGAATCATATACAGGCATTCTACATCACTAACGAAGAATCGATAGTTATAGTCTACGAGTAGTCCATTCATATCAGGAACACATAGAAGAATCATGATAATCACAATGTATCGTCGCTTTAATTTTTTTTTAGCCATCAATTATTGTAACTAAAATATGTACGCTATCCTCGAGCTTAACATCAATATTATGAGTACTTTCTCGTCTTGATCGGGTAACATCCTTTTGGTTCGTTAATATATCGTAACATTTAGTAATAAAGAGATTTTATATTTTATTTCAGATGATTCTATTAATTTCTATTACAGAAGCCAGTAGTACCAAGGACTTTAAAGAATTTGAAACGGTTATTATAACAATAATGTGATTATTAAAAACTATTGAATTTAAATAAAAAAGAACATCGCAAGGCTAATCGCAATTTTATCAAATCTAAGCGAGTTAATTTTAAAAAAATATTAAGTGAACTTAGATTTACCTAAATTATTCAAAAATCAATGTTTATTAGCATAGACAAAATGTGTTCAAGTAAAACGACTGCTAGACAGAGAAATTTCATGTTATGTACAGAAAGTCTGGATTCCGGAACGCAGCATTACGCTTTAATTATTGGACTGATTTGAATGGGAATTTAATTATAAATTATCCTTGGCTATTTTTAATCAATATTACACTTTGATTCTTCGGAATATTTCTCTTTGTTTGTTTGGCTATTTATTTGAGTATAAAATTGAATTAAATTTATATTATTAGAGTGCTTAAAACCGTAATTTTTTCGTTTCTTTCCTAAAGAACTTGAAACTAAATTATTTGTTTTAGTCCAAAACTACAGTTTAGATTGTAAAGCGCTTTACAATCTAGACTGTAGTTTTGGACTAAAACAAGCTAGAAGTACTTGCGTGATAAAGTCGTGTTAAGATATCAGATATTTTTATCCCGGCGGGGAAAATTTTGAGATAAAATATTAGCACATCGGAAAAGAAACTGCGGCAAAAATAAACAAGAAGCAATTAAAAAAAATAATAATACGACTGCGTGTAAAAAAATTATTTTGAAAGCAAAAAGAACGTGTAGAAAAAAGAACACTTTAGACATATGATTTAGAACCCTCAGTCAATTGCTCTTAACTTTCAAATATTTATGTTTTAAACTGAAATTTATGTATAGTTGGAAGGTCTGTCTCATAACAGCCATAATCAAGTGATATTTAATAACATAAACAGATATTTTGTTATAGAAAATATTAATTACAGTCTTATACCCTTTTGTTACGATTATCCAGATATTCAAATTTTCTCAAACCAGAGTTAATGCAGGCATGGTCTCCAAAAATATATATCTATATAAATTCAAAATAAACACATATATTTACTTCATATCGTAATTGTATATCAAATAATATATTATAATTAGTCAGTTGAACTTTTATAATATATTTGTTAAAAAATTGTAAGTACGAAATCTTACTCGATTAGTAGAAGTCGGGCTCAGTGTTTTAATAAATGTTACTGACCTTATAAATACTGAATATATTTTGTAAAAGTTATATTAAAGTTGTCAAAAAATACCATCGATATATGAATATATTATCAATATATTAGTTTTTGGAATCTCTCAAGAATTACCTACATGTTTCTTCAATTCAATATCAGTTCAACAGTTTATGGGCCTAGTAGCCCCAGCTCAATATTAGGAAACCAGAAGCTCTCAAAACGGTATAATTTGCAAACTTAGTAATGTCAAGCTGCCAATAACGAAATAAAAGAAGGTAAGATGACGAACAGATTTTCCGTAAGACTCATTTCAAATATAAAGAACTACTGCATTGAATAGAAGATATAGATTGTCGATTTGAGTGATGAATTGAAAGCGAGAACGAAAATTATTTTACTGATTGACATAATGTTAAATGTGCACATGTAAAAAGTTCATGGCAACGAAATCGTATTTAAAAATTCATGGCCTATATCTACTAATTAAGTAATATTTAGTCAGTGAAGTAATTTAACTATTGATCAAGTTAAGATTTAATTATTAATAAATATTGCTTTACAATATACAGCAAACAAATTTAATCGATAATATGTACCGCGTACATAAATGCAGTAATTTTGGATACATATCTATTTTCTGAGGCACCAGCATCTGGATTATCTAAATTTTTATGACAGAAAATATTTCAGGAAACACTGACGGCTTGCATTTATTCAAAAAGAATAACCTACTTATTGGTTTATTTCTGGAAGATATAAAAACACGATTGTGTCTTAGGTACAAAAGCTCAAAAACCAAAAAATTATTAGAATTAATGCACTCACGTGTTTGTGGTCTGATAGAAACCACATTGTTTTGTAAAGCGAAATATTTTGTTTTGTATATAGATGATTATTCGAAAAAGGTATTTGCGCTGTTCTTGCGGATGAAGTTGGAAGCAATAGAAAAATTTTTAAAATGATGCGCAATATAAAATAAGTTTAAAAAATTAAGTAGAATACAAATTAAACTGGAATACTAAATGCCTCCGTTTAGATAATGAATCTAAATATATAAATAAAGAACTCTCTAATTTAAAAAAAAATAGATGCGATCATATACTAAACAATTACGCAATACACGACCGAAGAAATGGTGTAGAACACTTGTTAAAATCGAAATGCCTTTCCTTTGACGCCGATATACCAAAACAATATTGGAGAGAAGAAATGCATATAACCGCTCATTCTGCCAACAGATCTTGAACATAGTGATTAGAAAATAAAATTTTGAAAGAGATGTGGTCAGAAAAGAAACCGAGCATGGTAATCTGAAAGTGTTTTGGTGCAAAACATGTATCGTTCAAAAGAAAAGCATTACGTCTTCCAAAAGAATAGCATTCCATCTTTTAAAAGACAAGGTAAGGAAACGTATTCTGCGGCAAAAAAATAATATTTATTAGATAGGTATGATATAAACACAAAAGTATGCTAATTCATAAAACCCAACTTAAATAAAGTGATAAAAACAGAGAGGCAATCTTCCTGGAGTCGATCATTGAAAGGAATTGTGTCCCAGTAACTATCACAAAGCCCAAATGTGAATCAGTTATATCTTATTAATTAAGTATTTTTCACAGAGCGAAGTATAAATCAGATTCGGAAGTCTCCCACACACTTCAGAATTAAAAGACATGCGAGTCTAGTTCGAAAGATACCCTTCGGAACACGTTTTCGTCAATACAAAGTTCGTAGAGAATGAAAAATCCAATATTTTCACCATAAAACTGAGATCAAAGAATGATCCACACATTGCAAAATAAATAGAGAAGATTGTTATATATCTTACAACAAGAGTTTGTTTGCTTTTATATCACTAGAATGTCAAAAAGCAATGAAGTTTACTGATTCTGAAAGGTGAAAGATGTTAATAAGAAAGTAACCGGAAACTCATAATTTAAATAAAACATGGAGAACATATATAGAAAAAAGTTAAGACATCAAACTAAAATGGGTCATGTGGGTATTTCGCATAAAGTACGAACCAATCGCTTGAAATCTCGATTCTGTGCAAAAGGATACAGAGAAACTGTTCGGATAGATTAAAATGAAACGTTCTCCCATACAGTCAGGTATAATTTCATACTATCCATTGCCGCTTAACAAAATTTGGAAGTAATATGATTTGATATCATTACGACATTCTTTTACGTTGACTTAAAAGAAAATATACACTTAGATAACATTTGAGGGACTTTAATGTGCATCAGATATGGTAAATAGAGAAAAATTATTTTACGCACTGAAGCAAGCACTCACGCGCCGGAATATCAAATTTTCCTTTGTATTAAACCAATTCGTTTTTACTAGAAGTAAAGGTTATTAGGGCGTTTATTAAAGGTAAGTCGACGGGACCAAGTATATACGCTTATAGTGGACTGCTGTTTTTAATAGAATTTTAAAAAGATATTTTGAACGAGATAACGGAGCCGCTGTCACCTGTTTCGGGTAGCACCAATAAAGTATGGCTCTGTCTACTGCCAATGCATATTTTAGCAGTTTGTGTGGTCACTAAAAAGCCGGTGTGGTGGGAAAAGTCGCTGTGTGAACTAAATGAGTTTAATCAAAATTTTGTGTCTTTAAACTGTGATAAACCAAGTGCTATGAATATGATTAAAAATGGTTAGTGTTAAAAATATATAAACAAATACATTGCTCACATTAATTAAAAATTAGGGACAGAAAAAATTCATGAAAATATTATAGATTTGAGTAGTGTTTGAACAGAGAGTGTGAAAATATATTTCTACATGCTTTACAGAGAACAAAACTCAAATTCATAAATGACAAGATCGAAATTTTAGAATTAATCGTAGATACAATTGTTTAAACCTAACATAGCCATATGTTCAATGAGATAACTAGTAATTTTGTTTAAATGATATTGTGCAGTTAATTTTTAACTATCAAATCCTAATTCATCAACAATAATATACGTTAACTGTGGCCTATAGAAATAATTTTCATGTATGCACTGTTTCATGTTAATGACGTTATTTGATTCCATAAATCTGTCAATATATGTATAAATATATGTATAAAGTAAATTCATACATGAAATTTGAAATGTAAATTAAGTTTAAAACATATATGTATACGAGGTAAGGTCCAAAGATTTCCAGTCTACCCGCTTTATATTAATCGTTGATATCCATTTTTATTATTATTCTCTCATCAGCCTGTTCTACATCTACTCAAAAAAATGCGTCAAATGATTTCTTTATCAATATACTTGTTGATGAAGTGAAAGTGTTGACCTAAAAATTTGGAATACGTAAAATCGAGTATCAGGCTTTAATCAAGTTTTTAACACCATCAGAAATTAAGCAACGTTTGATTGTTGTGTACGGGAATTCTTCGTCTTCATATTCCACTGTGAAATAAAGGGCAAAACGGTATCGTTAAAGACGAGAATTAATCGAAAATAAACCACACTCAGGATGACTCTGTAAAGCCATCACGGAAGAGTGAAGGATGAGTAAACAAAACAATACGCGATATTTTCCCTCTGTGAAGATTGAGAGAAAGAACCTTTGGATTCGATTGTTACGGGTAATGAAATCATCGCTTTTATCTTGATGTTCTGTCTAAAACGGAGTCAATGAAATAGCGTCGTTCGAGCTGTACCGATTACGAGCTGCTATTAAAAAAAGTCGAGGAAAACTATCACAAGGAGTGTTGTTGTTGCATGGTAACGCGCCGGTTCACACATCGGCTGTTCTTAATGCTGCAACTAAGGAATGCGGTTTAGTCCCGATTTATTATGTGTGCATGCGTGCGTGCGTGCGTGCATGCTTGCGTGTGTCTATATACATTTAATTTTACATAAAAATTTAGTTTAATATATATTGATGCGCGGCATGTAAGATGTGAACTGAAGGAAAATCAGGTAAATATCCATGTAAATATAGACTAACGATTACTGTATAGGTTTAATTTAGTGTAAATTACGAGATGCAAAAGTAATTAATTTCATACAAGTGCAAACCTTATGTAAATGTAGAAAAGAAGTTACTACGTAGTTTTGGATATATACATATTTGCATCTTATGTGAATCCCAATAGGAATTTATATTATATGAAAACTCTCACAAAAGTTCTAATTAGCAGTTGGTTTCTATCAGCAAGTTCCCAATTAGACCATAGTATTTTGCCCCTTCCGCTATAATCGTGATGATTTATGATATTATATGGACCGTAACTCCCCACTCTACTTTCTATTTCTCCTCAGGGACATCAAGAGTTGAGGTAGTTATTTGTATGGATCATATGAATGTTCTTGAGATGATGATGAATGGAAGAGATGAATGTTCTTGAGATCTGTTTCAAATTACATATCTTAACTAAAAAGGGAACTAAATGAACATGCCATATATTTTGCAATAATAATTAAAACGAATTTACTGAACAAATTCAATGTGCAAAATATACGTATTTATCCAAACCGCATAATGATTTCGTAACCTTAAATTGGGTTCCAAAATTTAAATTTATACTAATGAGATTATTAGCATACACAAGTTATTTTCGATCAATTGACCGAGTTATATTTAAAACCATCCCTATTCCAAATTTTAAATTATTTATCGGTAAACATCTCAAAATTTGATAAGATTTACTCGCAGACTGCTTACGTATTAATATTTTATGACCTCTAAACTGACTAAAAATATTAGCTTTTGTTACTTTTAAATTCGTCACTTCTTAGATCACTTACCTTATATAGATATAGGCTTAAACTATTAATGCCTTAATCGACCATGAGCTTTAGTTATTTGGTAATGTATTGTTGTGTTGAACAAAACTTTTTTAATATTTACATAATGAAATTATATGTAATACAAAAAAGGCACAATATTGATGAAATAAACCAAAATAATAAATATTAATTAAAGATATAAGAAATTCTTCCTTTGTATTTGAGTAAAATCAATTTTTTCTACTCAGCTTAAAGTAAAATATTTTTTTTAAATGAGACACAAATACGTTAAAGATATTTTGAGGAATTCAGTTTAAAAAATTCTAAGGTACTTATCAAGTCTCTATTTCAAAAATTATTGTACAGGAGTGCTTATAAAATGAAGGCATTTTCATTTTATTAAAACTTTCAGGAAGACAAGACGTCTTCCGAGTCTAAACAAAATACTGTGGTGTAACACGTTTTTCACCTATGAAATAACCTTCATGATTTTTCGCTGAACACATAAATGAATCAAGTATATAAATATTTCGTCATTTTGTTTAATGCAGGAAACACGTTATCCAAAAATATATTGTTTAAACATATATCTATTTTTTAAAAAAAAAATTATTGGGATAAAAAATATTGCAATAGATGATTGTGTCATTTTTTTATTGTTATTCCGATAATTTACAAGTTTCAGTTGTGTAAAATTTATATTATCATATTATTATCTATACATAAGAGAGTCGTTACTTATACGTTAATGTAATTTAGCGATCCTCATTCACATCATCAATATAAATAATTATTGCCGAATGCGTAAGATCCTTTAAAAATATAGCATTCCAGAAACCTACGTCTATATTTAATTAAAACATTTGTTATATTAATCACTTACAATTTTATTAATTCATTAGGCGAAAATCTTTGCTAAACAAGTAGTCTAAGAGTCATATTTTAACGTGGATGGTCCGACAACCCACCTCTGTCAACTTGTTGATTTGATTAATATTCATAGCAACAAAGTTTGGCGGGAAAAAATGTATGCACCAAGAACCAGCACCATCTCGTCCCTTCTTGTAAGAAATTCTTTATTGTATTACAGGGCTATAATGCGAAATAGGGAAAATTACGAGTATCATAAAAAGAAGCAAGTGTGGAAAAGTATGTTGACGCCTTTTATACAGCAGGGGAACAATAAAGTCTAGGTAAATGTTAAAAATGTTTGCATGGCAGTAACAATTAAAAACACTAATATTGGGGTGATTATACGTGACTAGGTGCGTAAAAAAATTTAATAGAAATTTAACGGAAAACCTCTAAACGAATAATATTTTATTTGTATTATCACAATATCTGCAACCATTGTGGGATAGTGCTAACTGGATTTAAAATTATCTATATTCAATCATAAGAAGTCCCATATTTTCACCGTTTTGAAAATAACAGAAGAAGAAAATTATAAAAAGGTCAAGAAAGCGATCCTCATATTCACTACCATTGAAATACCATTCTTAGAGTAAAGTAATCACAATTGGTTATAGTAGAAAGTAAATATAGTCTTAAATTCCGTCTAGCATTTTATTTGTTCCACGTAAACTTCATTAAGGAGCAGAATAATTTTGGGGCAGGCCAAACTGAAACGAGTGTAAAGTTTATCTGCAATATTTTTTCGGACCAAAATACTACCGAGAATAATGCAGCCTATTGCTCATAATATAATCAGTACAAGACTAATTTGGTCATCAGTCATATTGGGGAACGGAAAATTTTACGCTGGTTGATGTAAGTCTGAAATATTAATTAATCAGTACACCATATTTTGTTAAAAGATATAAATTTCCTTGTTATTACACACTTACACATTTTTATTAACGCATAATTAATAATTCTTTTTTATATTTAAATACAATTTCTTAATTTGGGATATCGACAATCTTGTTATAATTAGTATTAACAATTTTCAGGAAACAATGTCGAGGTAAGAATATGTGTGAGTATGCACGGACATAAAACCGACAGTCAATATGATTCACGAACTCTTGGTTAATAACCTATAATTGATTTAAATACAAAGAAAATGCATCTGAAAATATATAAATTTAAGCAAATTGTATCGTATTACCTTGAACACCAGAACATAGACAAAATGCTATTGAGACTATAGTACTACCTGTATTATAAATTACTTCGAAAAAGTGAATTAAGAAAAAAATTAATACATTTACATAAATAACTAACTAATTCACGAGCTTGTTAAACTAATGCTAAAAATTACGCCTGCTTACAAAAAGTTAAAAATTTGTATACCTTATAGAAAACTTTATCACACAGAAAATCTTTTAGCCTAATAAGTAATCACAAAACCTCGTGTTTTTAAAGTTACCGACTTACCTTTAAAATTGTCTAATCCAAAGGAATGGAAAGTTTCCAAAGTAGAGTTTTAGTCAGACCTAAAACTAAGTTTGTACGTAAATACTTAATACGGATATCACCATCTCTATCATCGAAATTTAGTCGTATCCCTAGAGCAGTAATTCGAGCAAACTAATAGACGAATGAGATATTAGAAACAACTATTTTGACTTTTACTCGTTCCCGGGGCGGCCTTCGAACATTTCTTACAAATATTCAATATCCCCCTCCCCTCTTAGAACTCCCTTAAGCAACGATTATCAAATTATATTTACTCGGTTTTATGGTTCATTGTACTTTTGAATCAATGCCTAAGAGAGTTGTCCCAAAAGTATAATTTTATTCTTTTACCTGAAACTGCTTTTATGGAGCCAATTTGTAACGTTCCATTCTTTCAAATCTAGTCGAAAAATTCAAATCTGTTCTCAGCCATTGTAGAATTAAAATAATTAATTCCCGTATTTATATCAAATATTTTTTTGACTGTCAAATTACAAATTTTTAGTTCTCTAGCTAAATAATATAACCAAACACAGATTTCAACTCAGTAAGTATTATATCAAGTACAAAGGAGTGTCGTGTGTTTGTAAGAACAAAATCATCATCGTCATTTCAAGACGTCCTTGGCCTGTAGGACGTAGTCTTCTCGCGCTGTTCAGAAATCACTTGATTAGTGTTAGTTACTATAATCTGCATAATTTCAAATGTAAAAAATAGTTTCCAAGAATCTAGGGCGCTTTTAATGAATTTAGCATGACCTTTGTTTCTTAGTGCATGAAAAAATATATTTCAGTGTGGCATACGATTTGACCAAGGGTGAAATCCACACCATATAAACTTTTCACTACTTCGTTGCTTTTTGTTCATTTACCTCGAAAATCGCATTCCTTTACCTTTCGGTAATGTAAGAATTGTTACTGGAGAATCTGGAATTCAACCTGGCTATTATTATCTTAAAGTTTTTTATCTGAACTAGAAAGATCTACTTCACAGTTCTCTTCAACAGTATTATGTTCATCCCGAAAGTCTGGTTCATTTTCCATTTCATCCCCAAGAACCATCTCTTTATCATCAGAATTCAGGAGAAACTTTTCGATTACATTTTGAGACAGTTATTTACTTGAAGACATACGAAAGAAACATCGGTTGTATAGTTATAAACAGAAAACAAAAAACAAATTTAAAAAGTAAAGTAATTAATAGAATAATAAGCACAATGTCTTTAATAACCTTAACAAAACTATGTGAAAGAATATATAAATAATAAATTTATGTAAACAATACAAAACATGAATTTTTCTCTAAGAACATGAAATTAATTAACACAAATATACTTACGTTAACTGTACCTAGGGGCACTATAATACTCAAGCGCAGTATTAACAATACCACACGCTCAAAGGCCTCACGCCCGACTGATCATTTGACGCTACGCGCCCGCAAATGTGTAGGTAGTATATATATAAATATATATATATATATATATATATATATGTATATATATATATATATATATATATATATGTAATGCATAACAAAGTTGAAGAGTCAAAGTACAAACTAGGTATATAAAAAAATAATTAAATATCATGAGACAAGTTCACCGATTGACTAGAATGGAAATTATACTGGAATGGATGATATTCAAAAAGGAACTATTTTGTCTTTCTAATAATTAGAACAATGAGGAAAACTAAGAAAATAAAGCCCGCCACAAAAGTTTCATTCGCTAATAATATTTGATGATCATTTAACTACTTAAAAGAGTTCCATATCAAAAATATTAGAAAAAATTAATAGAGAACGAGCCCAAAGGTTATATGAATATGTTCATCGAATTATTTAGAACAGAAAGTTCAATAACCGGACCAGATAAAAGCTCTGCCCAACGGGGTAGATAGTCGCTGAGAGCTATCTCCTCTTCCCCGAACCGCCTCAAACCGCAGTCGGCTTGTGAATATTGAATAAAAAAATATGCTTTGTGGATTATAACATGGATTATAATGCAGCGAACTAGGTTCGTGCACTTTAGACAGGTTACCTAGCCGATGACTTTTGTTACACTTCGCCTTTCCGTACGTGGTTTAAAATGATGTTAAACTTAAATTAACCCTTCAAAATATAATTTTATATCATTTTATTTAATAAATTCTCATCCATTATTATCATTTGTTCTATGTGTTCAATAATTAAAATATGAAATAATGTATATTTCATTATTTACACGATGTTCAGAGTATTTCTAAATTAATGAGTACTTACCTGTTGTATTGAATTTGTTTTATCATGAAAATAATGTCTGTTATCATGAAAATAATGTCCGGTATTATAATTCGATTCTGTAAATTCGGCATTATATTAATTCCATGTCTGGAAAGTGTTACTTGAGTATTAAACAAAAGACTTCATGGCCCATTTCTTTCGCAGCAATTGATGTTGTGAACTGCTATCAATTGCATTACGAATTGGATTTAGTCTTGTAGGTTTATCTATACTCACGATAAGGTTTAGTTAAATCCTCCATAGCGTATATGTTTAAAACTAAGTCTAACGTGATGCATTTTTGCCTATTTTTAGTTAACCTTCATTTTACCTGACCTCTGATTTCTGTCATTTTTAATAAATTCCTATACATTTAATTTTATCAATTATTTTTTTATCTAGAACTTTGCATTGTAAATGACCGTTTTCTAATTTTTAACAATACGTAGCTTATTAACAATATACAGTGTCAATTGGCAATACAAAAAAAATTCTGATTGTTACATTAATCCGCTGAATTTTCAATAATATTCAACTGGTAATCTTTATACATGACTTTTTACCGTAATATCAATAATTGAGAATGATTGGCAATTTTAATGCACTCATATAATTAATGCATTTTATATTTATTTTAAAGTTACATTAGTGTCTGTGGAAAGTTCCCTTTTCTTTTGCTACTTCCATAAATATTTATAATTTTCTCACCAACCTTTTAAGCCTTCCAAAAATTTTCTAAAAAAATTATCAACTACCCAAACTATTACCCTTGCTATTTAACGCTTTTAATTCTATACGCTAATATACATTCGAATCAGGCGAATAAAAAATATAGTGTTTATTTAATGTAAAGAATAAGTTTATAATAAAAACTTCTGGAACAAAAGAATATTTCCTCTTTTCTTAAACGACTCATTAGGAACTTCACGTTTGAAGAAACAAAGCTAAGAAGTGGTACAAAACTAACTGCATCACAGAATATTGAAAAGCCCTTCGGGCACGAAGAATCTAAGTAGAGTTTACGCAGATGTGTCGCCAAGAACACCACATATTCAATTCAATCATGCAAATAAATATATATGTTATTGGGTGTATCTATGTATACCGTACGTATCGTGTGTGTGTCCATACACATTTCTTTCTAGATGTAGATATATTATGACCAATACGAGTAATTCATCAATTGAACTGATAAATAAATTATTTAGACATTCCTTAGGCGCGTGTAACTACGAATTAAGATCACATCCCCCCTCAAAGTCCATCAAACAATACCTTTTGCATGTTTGGTAAATTAGAACTACCAATATTCATGAGCGTTACTTTTCCGATTCTATCGTAATTAGTTTTAAATTTCTCTATAAACAACAAATCTTTATGAGCAAGAATATGTACATACAAGACAAACAAAAATTATGGTTACAACTTAGTGATGGCTAAGAGCATCGTAAATATGGATGGGTTCATGAAAATCATTAGAATTCCGTTTCTATGTCAATGCGTAAAAACCCTTTACCTTCAGCGCCGCGGGTATTTCAATTGCCCCCTACAAAAATAATTGAATACCGATGCCATTTCACTCATCACGGGCAGACGGTTCACTTTCTCTTTTCGGGATATAATATTTTACCCAGTCTGTTTGGCGAGTGACTTAGTTTGGAATGAAATATTATTTTCTTTTTGGAGTTTAAATAATTAACCAGGTTAAAGACGTTTCATCAAATTATGTTATCTTATTCGTAAACGTTTCAAGAAAATACAGTGACGTTATTTTTATTATCATTGTTCTAGTAACTTGCCACAATTTGCTAGTTTTATTTCATATAACGCAATAAAAAATAATGTGTTATGAATTTCATCATAAAGACGTAATGTGAAAGTAAATATATGACGAACTGAGGAAAACATATAATATTCATGCTTTGTATATGGTGTATTTGTATTTTCTTTACTTTCTAGAAATTGTTCGTGTATTGACCATTTGATTTTAATTAAATCTATGATTACTTTATATTAAAATATTCGGAACTTGCTCTTTGGCAATATGTTTAAATTCCGTAAATAAACAGCATAATAACAATAAATATATTAAAAATGATCTGTTTTAACAGGTTTTTCAAGTCCTTTTTTTGAGTGCCCATATGTTTAAATTTATGCTACATAAATTAATGTACTACAACGCATTAACTTTTGAGTCTTATTTTATCTACACGAACATGAATAATTGGATAAAATCGAAATATTTATTTGGATCTATAAGGAAACTCTATCCTTTCTCTCAATCAATAATTAAAATTCCTTTATCTTCGTTAATATGTCTATAACCAAGCTAAACCTTGGATAACCAAGTGGATACGATATAGCTAAGAGCTGTAACGATTTCAAAATCATTCATTAAAAATTCGTTCTCCATCCCATAGATTTGAGTTTAAAACCATGTAAGTTAACATATGCGCCCAGATATTAAGAAGTAGTATGAAAAACTTTTGGTTATTGTAAAACAATCTAATCGTTTTTAAGATAAAAGCCATAAAAGTTTGAAAAATGCTTTTTGATCATAAAATCACTCCAACACATTTATAATATAGAACCTGCAACTCCTAGAGTTGTTTGTAAAATGTTATATTATAAATGTGAAAAAATTGAAAAAAAAATTCTTTAATTAGAATTTAGTAATTATTAAATAAAACTTTCTTTCTCCTTTATTTTCATCTACCATATTTTCAACATTTCTTTATTTTAAATATTTACAATTATTTATTGCATTAGGTGTACGAAGCACACGAGGCTGCATTAGAAATTGCACATCTTGTGCGCGAAATAAACATGATGATCGTTAGTCCGCAACGCACCAGTTAATAGTTCTTAAGAAAATGAGCAGCTTTACATACGATTCGGAAATTTTACGTTTAGATCAAAGGAGTGTTTATTTATAGTTTTGATAAGACGCGAGGTTACAAAACAAACTGATTTCATGTAAAATGTTTGTTGTTATAAAATATTCCAAAAGCTCTTTTATATGGTGATTGTACCAAATTAAGCGATTTATTAAAAGTGACGTATTTAAACTATACACATGTTCTTCAGTTCTATTCTTCTCTATCGAAACCTAATCTCCAAAGTATTTAGTTATTATTTTCATTATTTATATATTTCAAATAAAATAATGAAAATGTTAACTAATTACGGCATGTCACTAATAATTTTGTTGTGCTACGTTAAATTGATGTACCTTACACGAAGACAATACAGTAAAACGTAGACAAAAGTGTAGACAGAAGTAATCGACTGTACATATGCAAAGAGCAGTGACATTAAAATGAGACCAGTCTAATAGTCACTATAACTTATAACCCCATACTCTATCTTGGTTATCCAAGCGAAACCTTGGATAACCAAGTGGATACGATACAGCTAAGAGCTGTAACGATTTCAAAATCATTCATTAAAAATTCGTTCTCCATCCCATAGATTTGAGTTTAAAACCATGTAAGTTAACATATGCGCCCAGATATTAAGAAGTAGTATGAAAAACTTTTGGTTGTTGTAAAACAATCTAATCGTTTTTAAGATAAAAGCCATAAAAGTTTGAAAAATGCTTTTTGATCATAAAATCACTCCAACACATTTATAATATAGAACCTGCAACTCCTAGAGTTTTTTGTAAAATGTTATATTATAAATGTGAAACAATTGAAAAAAAAATTCTTTAATTAGAATTTAGTAATTATTAAATAAAACTTTGTTTCTCCTTTATTTTCATCTACCATATTTTCAACATTACTTTATGTTAAATATTTACAATTATTTATAGTTGTAAAAATTATAGAATTCTGAAATATTTAAAACATACAATATTTTCATTCCCAAATTTAACCAAGAGCCAGTGGGTGGATTATGTGTCAGATTGGGTCCATTAAACTTTTAATTTAGCCTAAATTATTATGATAACTCTTCTTACTGATTTACTATCTAAATATGTTTAAAGTTATCATCATTTCGAAAACTATTTTTGAACAATATTGGCATAATATTATGTTTTTTCCCATTCTTCGATCATTTTGTAAATTGGTTTAAGGACAATCACTATTTTAGGCAACCAAGTGTACGATTATTTCACTGCGATGGATGAAGACTCATAATGAGGCTCAGGAAGTAGTTATATATAGTAATTATATTATGCATTAAAATAGAATTATATAGAATATAAACGTATTTTAAATTATACCGAGTAAGCGAACCAACTGAAATATAAGTTCGCGCTCTTTTGAAATGAGCCAGTTAAGAAACGAGATATTTCATACCTATTTTATTTAACAAAAAGTAAAAAAAAAGGAAAGAGTCGATGTTATGCGCGGTGATTTGGAGCTACGATTGTCATGATTTTTAAAGAATTGTTCAGTCTTCTTTTATCATTTAGTTTAACTTCACGATTGCAGCGACTCTTAAACTAGAGGTCTTATTTCTCGTATAATTAGTTTGTTAATGAATTAACTTGGTTCTTAATTTTATGATTTATAAATTTTGTCTTAAACTTATTTACTTTGCTCCTTGCGTTCCATTCAATAAATGTTTTTAACATAACTGTATTCTGTTCATTATTTTTTAAATATTTTTTCATTATTTGTGATTTTAGTTTCAAATAAATTAATGTCATTTTTTATTTTAAATTATTTTGAGGTGTTCTCAATCTAGGTTAACAGATGCGTGATCGTACATTAAGCGCATTTTCGATATTAAAATTAGAAATTAACTTCACTGTTCGAAAATGAGAAAGAGAAATTTTGAGCAATTTTGTAAAATTTTATTTTCAGGCAGCTTCCATCGTACAAGCTAAATCTTATCCTAGAAACACATGTGATTGTAAGTTTGAATCGATATATTTAAAAAAACAAGTTTAACGATAAAAACGTCTTAATATTAATACATTGTTATTCCACCGTAAAATTATTACAATACACCTTACGAAACTGTGAAATTAATCTAAAAGAAGCATCCTTATAGTATGCAATATACTTTAAGTAATCAAAATTTTCAGTGCTTGTAAAATTTCAATAATGTCTTCTTCGTTTATAAAAAATCTTGTAAAATAAATAATAAAATAACAAATTTCAGTTTAACTAATTTTTATTTGTATTAAAAATAATTTGACAGGAACATCTAAATATAATAACAGTCCACATCAAAAAAATTTATGGCCAGCTTCCAAGAAACTTCAAGGAAAAAATACCACTTCACATTAGCATACATCACCAAACATAAAAAAGCAATAAAAATGTAGCGAAACATCGAAAAGAAAAAAAAGAAAACCTAGAAGGAAATACAGAAAGAAACTTTTTGTAATAAAAGCTCTATGTTAATTCCTTGACCTACCTCACCCGAGCTTTAACTTTCCGTGTATATTTTATCGGTCGAACATTTCAGTTCTCCACTAGCGGGTTGAATCACATAAGTCGACGTAAATTCAATAGTTTCTCAGGCGTCATGAGTGAAGTCTCCCGCGTAATTGTGCCTGCAGTTTTATAAAAGTTGTGGGTGTTGAGAAGTCAATTTTTTCGAAAATAATTTGGAAAATGAATTTTGTAATACATTTAATTTCAAAGAAAAATTGAAACAGCGGGGATTTCTATTTCATAAAATATGGAAGATATTCTTATCATGAATATATATATATTAGTTAAATGTTTGTTATAAAATTAAAATATACGTGTTGAGACACGTATTAGAAAGTTAATATAATTATTATAAAAAGTTAATATCAATTTATTTTTATTGTTTTCGTAACGTAAAATGTAAAAATTTTCATTATGATTCGTACATATACAGACCAAAGGGAATTATAAATGTTTTAAAAAATATTATAAAAAAAGGCTCAGTATGGCACAGATGTTTAAATGAAGGACTTACTAGTCTTTGGTAAATCATTCATTAAATTACATAAATATGACAAAAAATAGAAATATTCTCTATCCCAATGATAAAAATATTCAAACTCACGCAGTAAATATTTTGATTACGTATGATAATATATAAATTAATAAGTATAAATGAAAATCAGATTCGCAAATGGATAAGAATGAATCTGGAATATATTAAAATAATGTACTGCCAATGTGAGAAACCAAGAAATATCCGCTTAACAATATCCTAATCCAGGTTTTTAATATCAAAATAAGCATGACATTCATACAATGGACAAAACAAATTAACTTTTATATTTTTGCAGTGAAACGATACGCCAGTTAAAAATAAATATTTGCTGATAAAAATGTAAAAAATATTACTCCTAGTTTTAGCCTTAAACTTCGTTTGAAAGTATATTAAATGTAGATATGTTCTTTATTCTATTTTCTCGTTTTAGCTGTTATCGATTGGATATTTCAAATATAGTTGAACATTATTACGTAATAACATATTTTGAACATTATTAGACATTTTATTGTATATATATATATATATATATATATTATGAAGCATACGCATCACTTACATCCTATTTGAAGGTATAAAGTGTCAAAATTAACCCTCAAGAACCAAATTGCAATACATGAAATTGAGCATACGATATGTCGCCATTTTGTTATGTATGGTGACAAAACAAAACGGTTACTTTTCAAAAAAGGTCTTGTATTCTTATAAAAAATGTCATCTTCTGGAAGACAACCGTCAAAAAAAATATAGAAAAAACAAATAATCATTTTTGAAAAGTAAAAAATACGCAAAAATTATCCCCAAATTGGTTCGTGTGAATATAAAATATACTTCAAAGATAAACTTGAATTAAAAAATAATAATTACGATAATATTTATAAGATCAGAAAAAAAATTATAAATAATTTAGAAAAATTTTAAAATTGAATAAATTTGAAAATAAAAATGTTATTAAGAACAAAATACTTAGATATAAACTTAAAAATACACCTGTAAAATATTATTAGTTTAGTAATGTAATTAAACAACATGGAATTGATCACGAAATCGATTTATTTATTTAGTCTTACGGTGGCTCATCCTAATATAAACATCATATATTAAATAATAATAAATGTACCTATAGGTAAAAAAAAGTGTAATAGAAAAATAAATTTAAAGAAATAAAAGAATCGGGACTTGTTTATTACTTATCGGCATTAGGAAACTTGGAAGTTCAACCAAGTATTTATTATACTAAAAAAAAATTCAGTTTTGTTGTAGGTATGTATGTACTAATGTAATGCTATCCACAACAAACACAAAACTGTAACTTCAGGTTTGTGTTTGTTGTGGGTAGCATTACCGATACTTAATGGTTTTGAATTTTTTGTTAGCAGCATGTAATGAAAACAATGGCCAGTGTAATCAAAGTTTCACTTTGCTGCAGACGGAGTCTCTAAACATTCATTATATTCACCTGTTAAGTTAGTAGTAGAATTTTTAGAAATGTATATTATCTCTCATAAAATTTTATTTATCTTGGTTTTTTATAAAAAATCTTAGTCTAGATGAAAATATTATTCATTTCAAAGATAATAAACTTACCGTAACTTACTCCGTTTCAAGTGCCCCCGATTATTTTGATGTTTCGTTTATTTACCTTAAAATATCGTACTTAAAAGAACTTATGTTATGTTATCGTAATAAAGTACTGTATATATATATATATATATATATATATATATATATATATATATATATATATATATCAAGGGTGTCTGGTAATGAATGGATAACCTGAAATAGCTTATAGTAGAACTAATGATCATTCTAGTAAAAATACAAAAAACAAATGTATCCCAAGTAATACCCAAGATATGATATTTCAAAAAAATGGTCAAATTTTTTACTTAGTTTCGGATTTATATACACCGCGATTACAAATAAACGATTTTCATAGGTCTCTCGTTGTTCTAATATTTTAGGATAACCCTTTGAATAGATAGACTGTAAATAGTAAGACTAACTTTAGTACTTTAAAGAAAAAACAATATTGAGTAAATTGTTCTTTATGAAATTTTATTAAAATATTTTTTTATTAAAATATAAATATCTCTGGCATAAAAAAATTATGTAACCATGAGTGACCAATTATTTAAAAAAAAAATAATTTACATTTTAGTTTTCAATAAGATATAATACATGTACGTATCTAATATGAATAGTAGGTTATTACAATGAATGTGCAAAAGAAATTTAACCAAAAACTAAATTTTCAATATTAGAACATTTCTTTTATATTAATTTCTATCTAGTCATTGGGGTTCAATAAAAAACAAGGGATAACCTTGAAAAAGCTTATAATAGAAATAATGGACATTCCATGAAAAATACAAAAGAGATTTATCCCAAGTCTTACCCAAGATATTATATTTTAAGAAAAAATGCTCAAATTGTTTACTTAATTTTGAATTCATATACACCGCGACTACAAATGTAAAAATTTTATGACTTTTTATTATTATAATATTTTACGGAAATTCTTTTAACAGATAGACTAATAATAGTATGACTAACTTTAGTAATTTATAGAAAAAACAATATTGAATAAATGTTTCGATGTAAAATTGGACTATTGGAACTAAAACTCTAAGCAAGACACTTCATATTCAATTCTTAACGAAATCTTACTTTCGTGACGAAGTAATTTTTCATTTGAATTTGACTTTGAAGCAAATAGTTTCACTCTCTTTACTACTAAACTGCAGTTTCCGGTATCTTTATAAAGGAGACTAACAAGAAGAGGGTGTAATAAAAAATAGTATGCCGTCTCTTAGTGATAAAATAAACGAATTAAAAGTTTAAAAAAATGGTATCCTAAATTACTGTTAATGATGCAACGAAGTGAGAAATAAGTTTTCATATAATTTGGTTTATATTTACAAACTTATCAATACTTTCACTCAAAACTGATTTGATCTCCTGTAATATTTAAAAATATAGTGATAGCTTTAACATATTCATGAATGTTACGCTTTTCTCTTCAAATTATTCCTAGTCCAGTATTTCCTAGTCAGTATTTAAAGTTCATTTTAATTTTGATTAGAAACTCCTGTTCAATCAATGTGTCATATTTTATTAGGTGATAAAAATTTCATTTTTAATCATCACTTACGCCTTTTATATTTTTAATAGAATGTAATTTATTAATTTAAATTACTGATTCATTTTTTATAAACAATATCGACAAGGTTTATGTGTTACAAGTTTATCAAGGCACTCGAATTCATGTTATTTTTCAATTAAATTTTGATTCATATTTAAATATTAGAAAGTACAAAGTCTTTAAAATCTTTATCATAGCAAAGGCTAACAAAAAAATCTCATTTATGGTTTTTACATTAATGCTTTGACATATAATTTGCGTCTAAAATATTCTGAACATTTTTTATTTATTCAATATAAAACTTATGATCCGAAATAAATGAGAAAGCGTTTTTAGAAGTAAGCTAAAATAAGTTAAAATAAAAAAAAGTTCCGAAACCTAGTCTATACCTATAAATAAAATATACCATAGAATCGAACTTAACGTTCAAGAAGAAAATTAAAAATAGCAATGTAAGAAAATTTATTAACAAACATATTAATGACAGGAGATAAGGTTAATGATCATTGGAATTTAAGTAAAGAATTATCAGTGAAACTTAAAATACAGAACCAAAAACATCTATTTCGTATTGTCTTAGGCAAAAGAGTCAAAATTACCAATTTCGTTTTAATTTACCTTGAATAGCTGAATTAAACAAAAGTTTAACAAATGTACAATAATATCTAAGTAGCAAAGGGCTTCAAAATAGAATTGAATATTAAAATCCAACCTAGCAAAAATAATTAAAATGCAACCTAATAAAAATATACAATTCTAAAATATAAAGTCATGGTCTGTCAGTACATCAAATATTACAGACGTAAAAAAATCCACAAATTTTATAAATAACATTTTTTCTCAAGATTCTCATTTGTCTTATTAGAAGAACATTTTTTTATGAACTTGCCACATTATAAAAAAATAAATCGAGGCCTTAACGTAAACCCGTTAAGTAGTGGTAAACAGCATTTGTGCCATTAAAATCTATTTCCTTCCTTCCCGGAGTTCAATTTTCCTTTAGGGAGTAGCCTTAACTGACTAATAAGTGCGGTTGTGACTTTTTCACTACTTGCTATGACTCTGCATCTACCAACAAGCGTATATTTAGTGCACGTGAACACTTATGGCTTCTAAATAAAAAATCGTGTTAGCTAGATGTTAAAGAAAGTCGTGAACTTTACATTTTGAGAGTTAAACTATTCTGATGGTAAAACGCACCATGACGTATGGCCAGCTTCTAGTTTTTTCGTCTTTTTCCGACTAATTCCCCATTCGGCCAGCTTCTTTGTATTGTCGGCTTTTTCCGAGTTAATTTAGACAGCTTCGCGTCTTATTGGCTCTTTCCGACTTAATTGGACCAACACGTTTATTATTCATATATATATATATATATATATATATATATATATATATATATATATATATATATATATATATATATATATATTGTTTTCAACTGTGTTAAAACGTTATTTAAATGTAATCGGGTGGGGACTTCTCGTGATCAAAGCGAAAACCATACTCATGGAGCAACGGGCCATTTTTTGATTCTTGAAATTTTGGTAAACATGGCTAAGGTTATTTTTTCAAACAAAATTAATTTTGAATATGTTTCTAAGGTTATTTTTTCAAACAAAATAAATTTGATTTATATTTCGACAATATTACTCGATAGACGGCGTTATACAGAGGCATGGTCCAAATTGTGCTTGTGCTATGATTTATCGGGTTTATTTGTGTCTTGTGAATATTTACAAAATTTAAATGTTTTATATCTGCTAGGCGTGCCATAAGGGATCGATTTTATTTTTTGTTGATTATTTAATATAAATTGATACTTATTAAGCTTATATTTTAGGTTAAAATACTGACTGGAAAGATATGTCGGCTGGAAATATTTTTCGCTTGAAATAATTTTCGCTTCAATCAGTGCTGTCACTGTGGATGAGGACGATAATACAGAATATACTTTCATAGAGTAGTTTATTAGATTCCGAATTATTTCACATAAATTATATTGCATCTAAACGACATGAAACACCGAATTGAAATATGAAAACAATGTGATTTTTAATGACCATTTGTTGTTTTGTTGCAAGTAATTTTATTTATTTTATTTAATTTTTTAATTAATATGACTTCTCTCTCAACGATTTCAGTTAGGTTATAAAAGTAATATAAATCATGAAAAATTTCATTGGGTTCTAGTCCGATGAAAAATTGGTAAGTGCAGGTATTGGTATTAAAAATAGTGGTATGCGGTCAATGGAAAAGAAATATTGTAATTGTTTACATACGAATTAAACCCAAAAGTGAATCTACCCGATATGGTTTCCAATAGGTTTAAGTAAATAAAATTTGTTTATCTTTCTTTTCCATTACTCTCTTTCTTTATCTGCTTGAATTAACTTCATTCCAAAATTTGTTAGGATGAAGTAAGAAAACGTTAATATTTCAAAAGCATAAACAGAATATTTATTTTTCTTTAGAAATGCTGAAAAAGTATTTTATTACAAAAATGTTCATATCATATTGGTATATATATGGAAAACCTTTTAAACAGAACACCCCTTTGCCACCAAAATATAACGAAATATGGAAAAAGAAGGATAGGAAATAGAGAGAATGTAAAAAAAAAGACACTTTTAGCAACGAAAGCTTTGTATCGCTCCCTTGGCCGATATAAATCGAATTTTTAAGCTTTTTCCGTCAAAATTGTTTGCATAAAATTGCTTTGAGGGACGCTCTATCGGGCCATTGAATCACATCAGTCGGCCGGAGTTCCGTTGCGTCATTAGCAAAGCTTCGCGCGAAGTTGTGATTTCAATAATATGAAACCCATGAGTATTAATGAGAATGTTTTTTCAGAAATAATTGTGAAAAGTGATTTATATTTTCCATATTTAGGATAAATATATTGCTTTACATACGGAAGATATTTTTAATATGAATATATAATAATCAGGTAGGTTTCTGGTTAAAAAAATTATATGTATTAATTCACGTATTAAAAGTGGGTTTATTTTCCATTAAATTTTAACAAAATTTATTTGTATCATACACCCAACGAAAAATTCTATTACATTTTTCACTATAAATTGTAAAATTAGGCACGTGGATAAATTTGAAAAATCCTTTGCTTTAATAAAAAAACAATTTAAGAAGACTCAACATGGCAATAAATATTTCTATGCGTAATTGGACCCAGGAAGGTGAATAATTTGACAGTTTTCTTGTATCAAAGCACTTCCTAGGCTGGCTATTCCAAATGTTTATACATTATGTACTTCAAAAATAAAGTTTATTTAAAGAAAAAAAATCTTTGTTGTGTTTAATCTTTAGCTTGATATTAATTAGAGTTGCAACGAATATTCAATTACTGTTTCACATTCTGTCTATTTGACCAATTTTTGCTATTCAGCCGGATGTCAAATACGGCCGAATACCGAATACACAGTCACTTAATTATTTTAAAATCGGAATATGCATTTTAGTCGGAAATATCAATATTTTTCTTTTATTGTAATTAAATAAAATTAATCATTCCGTTATTTTAATTAACAACTAAGAAAATGTATTAAAGTATTGCATTGTTCTCATAAATAATTATAATTAAAATTAAGGAGTGCAGATTGTTATGCAAAATTATCAACTTCTCTGTATTTCAAGGAAGAAGTTTGTTTATTCCTTCTACATAAATATTTCCGGTTTCAAACTTAAAAGCCAAAAAATTTTTCCCGAATATGCATATATTCGCTTTTACAAAAATTTTTATTTATTTCACAAGATAAATCGATTGTCGTTTCTATTTAAAGGATACATACTCAGGTATCTATCAAAGTCACTTGAAATAGTGCTTTTATTGGTCAAAATACTTCCGTAAAAATTAAATCACACAAGACTTCTTACACGCGGTACTATTTTTAACTTAAAATTTGTTTAATTAATTAGACTAGTGGTCACCCAGTGGTCGAAATTCGACTATAATTCATTTAAATTTTAAGTTTGAACGTTATTAAGGTTTTATTGTCAAAGATTATACCTCTATAATCACATATTTCGCAAAGGCTATACAGTTAATTGGCTATCTTTTTCACAGAAATTATATAACATTTAAATAAAAACCAAATAAAAAAATGGTGACTAAAATAAAGAAAAACTTTTTTATATATTTTTATTGAAACAAATAACCAGGCGATTAAAAAAATGTTATCCATTGAACTTAACGTACATTTTTCTATAATTCAGGTAATGATTTAAAACTTCTCTGTAAACGATGTTTTTCTCAAATCTCAAACCGTCGAATGAACGAACTCTACTTGCTGCGACGTACAATTGCCCATGTGTAAAAAGTGTCCGGTTCAATAAAACTCCAATTTTTTCGAATGTTTAAATGCAGGTATTATGGGAAATTGAGTTCTTTGAAGGTTAAATGGTAAAATAGTTCCGGAATATGTTGAATTTATACGTGGAATCAAAATTCTCTTATTGCGTGCGGTTCTAGTTTAAATTTCGCAATCAATCACATTACGATGCATAAATTTAATGCGCATTCTTGTTCCATTGACTAATGCTTTCTTTGAATTTAAGTTTCTACTCAGCAAAACGATGCAATTAACTTTCAATATTAACTTATATGGTGGTAAACCACTAATAGTCAAAGAATTCAAAAACTCTACTGGACAGTTATTGATGTCATTGTCGTCATCAGAAATTATTTTATCGTAGCTATAAGATGTTATCTGTTCACCAGGAATTTGGTTAAGTATATCAGTATTAATCAAAGTACAATCATCATCTTTAGATGCTAAAATAACGGAGTTCAATATATTATCTGAGAGTATGTTTTCGGAAATATTTCCATACACCTCATACATAATATTATTTTTATATCCTATTAATTGTTGAGGTATTTCGATAATATTTTCTCCAAACTGAGGGAATTGTGGGGTTTCATCATTACCAATATTTTTCAAAAATTCTACAAATTCCATTTCATTTGGTAAGGCTCTCATAATTTGAGTAAACGTAACTTTATGAAAATAAAGAAATTGTGACACAATTGTGACACAATTTTTAATTAAAGTTACACTTAATCCATGTGGGATAACTGGTAAGATTTGCAGAAAATCACCGCATAAAAGTATTGTTTTCCCTCCAAATGGTCTATGTTTATCTTTTTCATCGCATAGATCCCGCAATAAGCTATCTATGATTTTAACCACTTGCAATGGACACATAGAAACTTCATCAATAATTATCAATGATGATGAATTTATGTAACGATCATAGCTACTATTTGCAGTAATATTTGCTACAGAATTTTCCAAAATGGGTATAGGCAATTCAAACACATTGTGTGAAGCCTTACCTCCAAGTAATAGAGTTAACGCTATGCCATTGAACGCAGTTGCAATACAACGAAGATTAATCGAATTTAATTTCTGAATGATTGCTGTTTGAGTGAATATTTTGCCACAACCTGCATGAGTGGTTAAACAAAAAAAAATAGGATCCAGTATCATGATACAAAACTTCACGAATCACTTGATCAATGAGATTACGCTGTTCAATATTTGCAGTTTCATAACATTCACAAAATAGCATCCCTTGTTCTATTATATCAATAGCATTTACTTCTTCTATTCTTTGTGAGTATGTGGGAACTGGTAAACCAAGTATTTGACATGACAAATTATGAACATTAAAAATATCATCAATTTCTAATAGAGCCCTATTAAAGGAAGCTTCTTCGTTGTAAAGTCTCAGAAAATCTTCACTGAGATATACTGTAAACTCATTCCATAACGCTAATGCATTGGCAGGCGCATTTAATGCACAAATGTAACCAAATAAATTTCGCACTTGTTTTGGTGAATGTAATTATTTTACTTCATTTAAATATTCGCGCCATTCTTTATCATTTGAAGCCATTCCGCGAGTATGGTACGCTTCAACAAAAGAAAGGTATGTGATTCCATTGTATGTTCTAACATCCTCAAATGATTTTGGACCACACACATATAATAAAAGCAATCGTAAATGGAAAAAATCGATGTCTTTTGGTGATCTACATACATACATGCGTGCAATTATTTTATTACCTGCACGGCTTCTCTTCTTCAATTTTTTTCGGGAATCTTCTCACACATAATACAAAGGAATTATACTTATATTATCATGCTGATGAATCTGACCGATTCAATTAAAAAAATACTAATAATTTTGTGTGTCGTACATTTTCAATGGCTTGACGTTCTTGTTCTCTTTGAAAGTAAATATTCCGTCTACGCGGTAAATTAATATCAAGTCTAACAATAACATATGACTGAAAATGCATTGGTAATTCATAGATGCGCCATATAGCTTTCGTTTTCCGACATAACGAGGAATTAAAAAAATTGTAACTTCATCAATATGTATATTTTGACCTTGTTCATTTCTCCCTGAATCTAATTCAACAGATGCACTGTCATATCATTTATACACGTATTTATAAAAGTATTTAACACTTTTGACTGTAGTACATACTTCAACATTTATATGGCAATTAAATTTTGCAAGTAAATATGGATTGTACGGTACAACGTACCGATTATCAAGACAACTACCGTGAACTTCTGCATGCGTACCATTATCACACTTTCTGTATAATGGATATCCATTTATAGATTCACATGCAAATTCATTAAATAGTTTTGGATAATAATACACATAAAATTAGGATTAAGTACTCCGCATGGACTGCATGCATCATGTATTTTACAACATATTTATGGATTTGAATGCTAGGTATCTACGCAGATACAATTTTATCAATATCGGTAACATTAACAATTTTATCTTACTCATTTATAGAGACTAAAATGTGAGCATGAGGCAATCCTCTTTCTTGAAACTCAATTGTATGAGTGCTTCAATCTTACCAAAATTTTTTTTTGTGTAATGCCCTCAATTAATGTTTTCAATTTGGGTTTTAACACGCATAATAATATCAGGTCTAAAATTAGCAGTTTCTCCTACACCAATATTGTTAACTATTTCCGGTCAACTTGGATTGCAAGTAATTGTAAGAAATAAAGAAGGTTTTCCGAAATATTGTACAATTGACATCGCATCTAAATAATTCTGATATATATTTCTTGGAGATCCGTTGAACGAAGATGGTAAAAATATTCTACCGCCAACATTACTGGCATTGATGTTTGATTCTAAGTAGTCTGTTAAATTGTCGTAAACTTCGAACCTAAGAATTGTTTGATTTTGTGGAATGAAATCTTGAGCCCTCTATTCTCACATACATATTAACTATCTACTGCAGAAATAATTTTTGTAAATAGTGCAACATGCTGAAATCTTTTCTAATTGCAAGTTGATAGGCTGCATATTGAAGCATGGTTAATTTATTTCTGGGAGCTCTTGAAATGGACAGAGATGGTACATTATGAGGAATATTAATATGCTACCCAGCATCATGGAGCACTTGGAGAAGGTAGTGGGTACGCTAAAGCGTTCAAGAATGAATCCAAAATTAAGATATTTTTAATGATACCAATAACTTTTGATGTCGTATGATCACGTATTTCATTATTATCATATTTTGTTCAAAACTGGCTCACCATCAACTGTACTAAATATTACTGCGACATCAGTTTGTACTGCATCATTGAAACAGCATAGATCTAAATCGTGATTTACTTTAATGAACATACAAATTTCTTTATTTTGATTTTCAACTCTCTGACAATGATGTTTCATTGCTATGAATGACCGAACAAAAGGATTACTGCGTTCTAATTCAAAAGAAATTTCGCGTATTATGTTCTTATTGCATGTTTGATTAAAATGTTCTTGTAATCTATAATTAATAGCAGTGTCAACGTCATAAAAATATAATTGTGCATAGCATGGTGAGCGACCACATGCACAGTCATTGAACCTGACCTGTGATAAAAAACATCATGTATTTTGAAATTTTTCCTTTTACCTCTTACTATATTGAATACTGTTCTGTATTGATGAAAACATGAATACTGTTCTGTATTGATGAAAACATGATGAAAACACGAAAAACATATTAAACTTTTCCTCTCTAACTACATGAAAAAAAGTGTAGGCTTTTTGATAATTTTTTGATGGATTTTCTTTTCATGGTATGAAGCAAAAATATATTTATATTACGCATCTCGAAATAAGTAATTTAAATATACTTTCCACGGCATTTACACACATACCCAAACTTGTACTTCTACAAAGGAAGGCAATAATATTAGTTTTGTCGCATGAAGAAATATCGTACTATAAAGAAACATAAATTTTAGTGGCATATTTTGCCAAGATTAGTCGAAAATAATGAATAAAGTATTAAAGTAAATGGATGCCCGGTATATAAACAATCAATATTTTTCATCAATGTTCAAATAATATTATACTTTCTTTTCATTAGAGTGTTTTGGAAAAAAAAGAAAATTATGTGGTTTAAAATGAGATTAACTTGTACATTTTTAATATAAACAATCTGTATTGGAGGGGGGGGGGAATCTCGAAAAATAATCATATTAATTACTTGAACAATTCGAATTAATTTCAATACTTTGACAGATGTTGAATTAATAAATAAATGTATAGTAAAACCAAGTCATATTTGAAGCCCATTTTATTCAACCATCTGTATGTTTATGTCTTCTTTTTAATATTTGATAAACATACATAATACTTAGATTAAAAGTGTGTTTATTTTAACAACATATAATGCGATATAGAGTTGAATTGGCATAGAGTTGGCGAAGACAAAAGATCAACGACTTTGTTGCTTAAAATATTTAATTGCCTTTTTACTTTATTCTACAAATTAAAGTTGAATATGACGGTTTGACGAGAAAAAATCGTATTATTGACTATTAACTAAGATAAAGAGCATAAAATAAAAAAAAATATGTCTTCTTCCTTTAAACTGGAACTTAGTGTGTTTAGCAACTTGAAAATAAACCAACTACCATTATTATAAGAAAACAGGGTGAGTTCTGCCGACAAATTTCCATCTAGCTGGATTCTGATGATTCTGATGAGATATCTTTATGTAAACGTTATAAGAAGCATATGAAAAGTCCTCTTTGATCACGCAAGTTCCTCATATTTTTTCAATACCCATGCAACAATGTTTTTTCGCGGGTATTTTATCTCTCCGATAGATTGACAAGAATTCAGTTAATATAAAAATTTAAGATTACAAATGTAAAAAAAATTCTCCACATAAAATTCAGACATATTTCTCACTTATTTTTTACTTACATAATATAATGCCGAGATAAGGCCTATAATATGTACCTATTACATGAATGTTTCAACCATCTTCAAAGTTGAACATAAGGTATGACTTTTTCCTGAATAATTTCAGTGAACGTAATACATGTTGTAACAAATTATATTTCTTTTTTATCACGATAGTTTTTGCTCTGGCCCTCCTATTTTAGTACAAGTTCTTCTTCATTATTATCAACCTTTTCTTATTTTTTCCAATATTTTCTTGTTATAGTGTTTTTAAAGTTAAATAATTCAATTTTTGACAGGGAACCCTGTCTTACACCGTCCGTATGCGACCGGAACGCTCTGACCACGAGGGACCCTGAAAAGTGTGAGTACTGGTGATCGTTTGCCATTCAGTCTCTTGTAGACCGAGCACCACGCTGTATGTATCTGTCGATAGAGGATGAATGCGCAATTAACTAAAGTAAAATTGAAATTATATCCGGTGGTGATGTCATACGTCATGAGTCACCGCTTATGAGTGTTTTTTTGGACAAAAATTTCTTGCGAAAAAATTTTAAAGGTTTATAACTTTGCAAAAAATTATGATACAGGATTAGATGAAGTGTCGTTGGATAGTGCCCAAAATAATAAATTTTGTGATAGAAACAATTTACAAACATTTTTTTACCTTTGAAAATTACGAGCCGCTGAAATTTGGCAAACAGTAAAGGCAGGTACAAAATCAAAGAATGTGAAGCGGGATGCCTCCAAAATTTAATTAAACAAAATTAAGCACAATGAAAAGGTTAAGAGGCTTCGATTAAGCCACAAATTATCAAAATCGAATAACAAGAACCCAGCCAATTTGGCCTCCGAATTTGGTGTCCACGATGAAAATTTAGAGCCACGCTCCAGTACAAGTACATTTTCGGCTTGTATAAAAATAATGAACAGTGAACGAATCATTTAATTTTGAAAGTTTCTCAATTGGGAGTGGATTATAAATTATCGCTATTTCAATGCAGACCGACAATGCTTCACGAAAGATCCGCAATAGATCTTACCTTTGTGCGCAATATGAATCCGGCAATAGTGGCACATGTTAGTTACTTTAGTTACCATAGACCGATAGTTCATACGTTAACGATGTAAAAAGTAATAATGCAAAATATGTTTCGTTTATTGCTATAAAGTAAAAATGTGTCATGAAATTTCTTCACGTATAAAGAGAAGGGCCCCTGAAAAAACTCCGGCACGATCCACTCCTGCTCACGCCCGATTTTTTTTTGTCAATATTATCAGAAAACTTAATATCAAGAGTGGCATTAAGGCCCTTCATGATACGAATACGATATATTTTTGTATTAAAATGTGAACTTATACAATTATAATGCAAGACAAGAATGTTACATTACAGTTGAAAATATCAAAATATTTGGTAAAAATTGCATGAGTCTTTAAATAAGCTAAAGCTTCTCCAACACCTTCATGTTCTTAAATACACTTTGATAGTATAATTTAGTTTTACATCGAACTATTTAAATTAACATTGATGAATAATTTGGAGCTCATCAATTTTTTTATGTGGTGTATAAGAATGTGTATATTATTTTATAACACTACTCATTTGATTCAAGATATCTGATTGAGTGAAATCAATATATTAACAGTGTTAGTGATATTAAGTCAGGATAAAAGTTAGTTAAGCTTTTAGGAAACAGGCGAAACTTTTTGCTCTCCAATATGTACGGAAATGTCCACTCAAGGGTTATGATAAATAATATATCTATAGGAAAATCAAACGTTTTGCGTCGAAAAGGTCAATGTTAAAGTTAGCAGCGGTGTTGGATAAAGATCGGGCAGTAAGTAAAGTGTCCGATCTAGTTAGCCACAACCGGGTATCGAATGTCGAACAGGCGAAGTGGTAAAACGAAGGGCTACATACCCTTTTTCTTAAGTTATGTTATTCATTGTTTACACTGTATTGTATACACAAAGTATGTAGACATCCTTCCTTTAGAAAAAGGAGAGGAAAGAGAGCTGAGGTCAAGTTTCGTTTTTTCTTTTAGGGTTACTAAGTTTGCTTAGAAATATTAAGTTTAAATAGAAATATTATGGTATTGGTTAAATTTGCATAAGATAATTTTGATAAATATTAATCGGTGAGTGATTTATTTGCAGAAGATTGTAAATTAATAGGGCTGTTTTATTTATACAACCTCGGACGAAAATTAACATACCCGCCTATTTCCGGCGCTTAAAATGTTATTAATTTAGAACTCTCATAACTAAAATTTATTATTTTTCTTCTCGTTATATTTGATATTTCATACTTTTTCAAAAACTGTCATTCGTTAAAATTGTCGTTTTCAAATCTATACTAGATAGAAAATTTCCCTAATGTAGATGGGTACTGAGTTTCTTGCTCCCAAAAATATATAGCGAGACTTTTATTTTTTGAAACTAATATTATTTACGAATATTTAAAAGTTTTTCCACGTACTACATTCATTTCTTTTAAGACGTGTCTTCAATTATTAAGGCAAATAAATATTATAAACCCTAAGATGACTAGAGCGTTATAGAATGTTTATTACGATGTAAACTCTAGGAAAATGTTGTACAATTATATATATATATATATATATATATATATATATATATATATATATATATATATATATATATATATGTATATATATATATATATATACACATATATATTTATAATGGACTTAATTGTAAAATGTTACTATTTCTTTTAGATGTCCCGTCAAATTATAAAAAAATAAACAAAATTATAACTTATATATTCATTACAACCTTTATATGTATTTTATATAAATGTTGTAATTTTAATTTTAAATTGTCATATTAATTACGATGAGATTTCCCGGGTTGGAAAGTACTCTATATCATTTCCTGGCTCGCTAACTATCTTTGTGCAGAAAATCACATCGATCTGTTGTTCTGTTGCGACGTGAAAGATAACAACCTAACACATTCTGCAATTTGTAATATTTGTTGGTACTGTTATGTTAGTTAGGATGAAATTCCCTCGGCTGAAAATATCCTATGTCATTTTATGGTCCGCCTACTAGCTGTGTGCAGAAAGTTACGTCAATCTGTGCTCTATTGCGACGTGAAAGAAGGACAAACACTTTGGATTTGTAAATATTTGTTGGGGTTGTTGTATTAGTTAGGATTTCCGGGTTAGGAAAAGTTCATGTTATTTTCTGACCCGTCAAATATCTCCTTGCAGGAAATCACGTTGATTTGTTTTTCCGTTCTGGCGTGAAACAAGGACAAGGCAACATACTTTAGATTTTTAATTTTTATTGGGATTGTTAAATTAGTTACGATGTGGTTTTCCAAGTTGAAAAGTAACCTGCACCATTTTCTGACAAGCCAAATAGCTCTGTGTAGAAAACCACGTCGATCTGTCGCTCCATTGCGACGTGAGAGAAGAACAAACAAACGGTCTTTTGAAGTTTTAATATTATTTATTATTTTCATACTAGTTAGGATGAAATTTCCCGGGTTGGTATTTCACCTATGTCATTTCCTGTCCCCCCCCCCCAACTATATCTGTGCAGTAATTCACGGCAATCTGTTGCTCTGTTGAGACGGGAAAAAAGGACAAAAAAAAATCCTTTCGAAATTTTAATAATAGTAAAGATTTTTATTTTTGTTTGGGAAAAGATTCCCTAGATTGGAAAGTAGTATAGGTTATTTCCTGGCTCGCGAACCATCTCCACATAGAAAGTTTGCTAATCGGTTGATCCATTGCAACGTTAGAGAATGACAAACACACTTATGAAATTTTGAACATAGGTTGGGATTTTATATCAGTTAGGAAGATATTTCTCGGATTAATAATTGGTCTATGTCATTTCCTGGTCCACCAACTATTTCTGTGCTGAAAATATCGATCTTTCGCTCCATTGCATCGTGAATGAAGGATAAATTAACAGACCTTTATAGAATTTTCAATATTAGTTTTTATCGTTAATTTAAATTTTATCGTTTGAAATTAAAATTTTATCGTTTTTTATCGTTTTATAAAATTCTAAATTTTATCAAAATTTTTAATATTAGTTGTTATTGTAGTTTTAGTAAAAATGAACTTTCTCAGGTTAGAAAATAGCCTAGGTAATTTCCAGCTCCGCCAATTATCTCTGTGCAGAAAGCCACGTTGATCTTTTCCTCCAATGTGACGTAAAAGTGGGAATAACAAACACACTTTCCAATTTTTAATATAGGTCGGATTTCTTGTTTTCGTAAGAATTAAATTTCCCGGATTGGAAAGAAGCCTATTTTATATCCCGCCAATTATCTCTGTGCTTAAAATCACGTCAATCTGTAGCTCCTATATAACGTGAAAAAAGAACGAGCTTATACACATTTGAATTTTTAACATTAGTTTGCGTTGTTATATTAGGTAGGATAAGATTTTCCGCGTTTACAACTAGCCTACGTCATTTATTGGCTCGCCAACTATCCCTGTGCACAAACGTTGATTTTTTTCTTTTATGTCTTGAAAGAAGTACAAATAAGCACACTTTTACATCCCGGGATGAAATGTGTTAGTTTTTTTCCCCGTGCACCAACTACCTAACTAATTAAGTTTGTAAACACAAACATGAATTGACATAAAAAAATCAACCCATAACGTAAAAAAATTAGTAAACAGAAAGGATGGCATAAAAAGTGTATAGATACAAACCCAACTGATTAATTAAAAAAAAGACAAACCCAAAACAACCAAAATTTAGTAAGCAAAATTGATTGCGTAAAATAATATATATAAAAAAACCAACCAAAATATATAAAAATTGAACAAGCAAAAAGGATCGTGTAAACAAAGTTTATAAATAAAAACACGAATGGATAATTAAAAAAAAACAATCTCAATGCATCCAAAATTTAGTAACTAAAAAAGATTACGTAAAAAAATTTAAATACAAATACGAATTAAAAAAAAGCAAACCCAAAATATCGAAAATTTAGTGATCGCAATATAAATATAAATACGAATTAGAAATTAAAAAACAAATAAGCCAAAAACATCCAAAATTTAGTAAGCAGTTATTTAAAAAGATTATGTACAAACACGAATTTTTTCACAAAAGATTATGTACGAACACGAATTGATATACAATAAAACCATGGTACCCAAAAATTTAATAATGAAAAAGTTAACGTAAAAAGTTTATGAATAAAAATACAAATGGTTAATTAAAAAAAATAACCCAATACATCCAAAACTCAGTAAATAAAAAGGTTTGTAAAAAAGTTAAAAATACGAACACGAAGTGATATAAAAAGAACAAACTCAAAATATGCAAAAATTTAATATTCAAAAAATTAAGAGTGAAAGAAAATATGTTAAAATATATCCCCGCGCAAAGAAATGTATGAAAATGTTTAAATCAACTTTTTTATAATAAATAATCGCGAGCTACAATTAATATTCAGAAACAAATGAAGTATTTCAAAATAAATATTGCATTCAATATACAATGCAAATTTTTCCAGGTCATATCAAAAAAATATCAAAATATCATTGTTGCTAAACTAATCTAAATCCTACGGTATTAAAACACAGAACCAAACTTAAGATTAAAATTAATCTAATTATATCTCTTTTTACTTCGTTATTTTTTGAGTAGGTGGGAAAACAAGTGACATAAATCCGTACACATAGTCGGTTTGCATGCGAGAAATCGGAAGCAATGGACATCGCCAAAACGCGTTTTTGTATTCGAGAGAAATAATGTGTTTTATTTTTATACTTGAAGTCTACTTACTTTATTGAAAACAAAAATCAACCAAGATTTTAAATAAAAAGATAAGTTAGTCGTTTTAAAATGTTATAAATAACGAAGTTAATTTGGTTTCAAATTAATTTCACTACATGTTTTTTCAGATATAAAAGATATTTCAGCAATGTTTTGGAAACAACCAGGCCTTTAGAAATATTATCAAAAATAACATATATTTTTTTATGGCCAAAAATTTAGCAGACTGCTAATTTTTTTTTAAATTATCTCAATCTAATATTGTCAGCGCTTTTATATTAAATACTTTTATATTAAAAGTATACAAGTTAGTTTAATTTTAAACCACATAATTTCTTTTTTCAAAAGACTGTAACACAAAGAAAGTATTATTGTCTTTCAATCTCGATGAAAAATACGGATTACCTGTATACCAGGCTTCCATTTATTTAAACATTTCATTTAATATTTCCGACTAATCTTGGCAAAATGTCCATTGAAATTTTTTTTCATTTATAATACAATATTTCCTCGTATAAATAAACAAGAATTATAGCCTTAGTTTCTAGAAGTACATCTTTGGGTACGTGTAAACGGCTAACGTTAGTTTATTATTTGTTAAGACGCTGGTATAAATTTTCCATGGAAAATATATTTAAATTACTTATATCGAGCTTCTTACAATAAAAGAAAATCCATCAAAAACATTATCAAAAATTATACACTAGTTTTTCGTGTAGGAAGAAATGAAATTTTGATATGTTTTGTGTGCTACTATACCAATTTTTAAATTAAAAAATATCACTGACCAACAAATACAGGACATTCTTCAAAAAAGATGTAAAAGAAAAGATATGACGAGTTTCGTAGGATTTTGACAAAACAAAAAGGTTCAGTAGGTTTCTCTTATTGGGTAACTTAGTAAATTACTGCGCTCTCAACAAATAAAAGAAACCAAAGAAGCTTACTGTTTATTACTTTGCTACATCTACATAATTTTTACTGACTTCAATTTTCATAAGTGAAATTAACATTTGATAGGTAATAATAGAACGAATAATAAAAATATGTGTTAGAACTGCCCTAAAACTATATACATACATGTACATATGTATGAAATACGTATATATTTCAAAATAATATTATATATATATATAAATATATATATATATATATATATATATATATATATATATATAATATAATATTATATATATATATATATATATATATATATATATATATATATATATATATATATAATATAATATTATATATATATAAATTTAAATTTATATAGGTATAGTATAATTATAGTAGAGCATAATTATATATCTCCGATCATTATGCCACTATACAATATATGTAATAAACGGACACCATAAACTTTCTGTATAGCTTTCGTTTCATATATTTTGTTGCGAAATCTTGAAAATGTCGACGGGATATACGGTAATTGGTGTGGCAACAAATATTCGTAAAAAGGACATGAAACCTGAACCTTTCGATACTTGGCCCAAGTGAATTGCAATGTACACATTACACATTCCGTTTTCCGGTCCCGTAGTGCTCATATTGCCTTTAATCTACGCTTGACCTCGTTCCTTCTACAACAAATACACTTGAGGAGAATTGCGAATATATATTTAAACTAAATCCTGGGAGATAGAATGTTAATAATTAAAGCTGTTTCGTATATTAATTTCAAATATTTGCTTATATATTGTAGTCATTATAAGTACGTTACTAGTTAATAGTTAATTAGAAAAGTCTAAAGTATTAATTAGAAAAGTGCCAGTTTGACTCTGCACCCTTCGAATATGTGTTGTATTTTTACATGTCAGCTTATAGTAAGTTTTTAATGACGGCATGCAAAAGTTAATTAGTTCACATTATATACAAGTGTACAGCGTAGCATTTATTTCAATTTCAATTACATATTTTACTAAATAATCCTAATATTTTTCTAATTAATTTTTAACTGTTTTTCAATTTGCCAGGTGTTTATTTTAATATGACGGTATAATATGATAATATATTTAAATAAACGGCATATTTACAGGGGGGTATGTCATATGGGACGGGCGCTTCGTGTAAAAAATCCTTTTAAAAATAATTATCGTTGCTTTTCTTTGAATTTTTTTAATTAAACAAGTTTATTAATATTAATCTTAGATATTGGTATAATTGTGCGTATGCTGCGTTTCTAATTTATTGTTAAAAGAATATCCTCACAAATTTCAATAATACGTGATCATGTAAAGTTTTGACTTGCTCTTTTTAAAACCCAGTTTTAATTAATCCAATTTTAAATAAACTAGTATTTTAAAATGATATTAGTGAGTTGACTATTAAATAAATCGCTTTTATGGTTTGTAATAAATAGTCAAAATCTGAAAAAAAACTACAATTGCAAGGTGAAAAAACCAACGTGGCGTGTTATGGTATCATATATTATGTGAACAGTGATCTAATTCATCCCAGAAATAGGAAAACAGCGAACAATATACCTTAAAGTGACAATTAGATGACCGAGTGTACAAAACATAAATTTTATCAGTGTCGTAGAATGAAACCTTCATAATTTCATTTAATACGGATATTCAACGACAACAAATAGCGAAACAAATTATACCTATTATCTTAAAGTTCAAAGTCATCCTGCGCAAAATCGATATTGCACCTAGCGCCATCTAGCATTAACTATTTGAACTAACTGCTAAGTAGACAGAACTGGAGAAGCCTCCGAAGTTTACTTTGAGCGCTGAACAGTTATCGCGCAAAAATCACACCAGAGGTTGAGTGAACCAAAAAACCAAACAATGAGTGAACTGTAAGCTATAATATTAGAAATGAAAAAGTACGTAAATAAAAGATTTAAAACGATAGAATCACAACTAATACATACAGAAGATACTATTACAAACAACATAAAAACATATTTGAACGAGAAATTTCAAGATTCAAATAAGAACCTGGAAAACTAGGCAGCACAAATAGGCGAACAAGAACTTAGACAATATATACTTGAAAAAAAGAGCGTTGGAAAAAATATTATAGTATTTGGGATCAATGAAAGCGAGCAAAATTACTTCGATCTGCAAAAGATAATAATGAACATTATATAAAATAGAGAAATAAAAGTGAATGTTCATGAAAGATTTTAGTTACTAGATTTTGTAACTAAAAAGGGTGAGGAAAAAAGCGACAAACTACGCTCCGTCTCGGTGGTTTTTATCACGATAAGTACAATAATCAAGCTCTTAAAGACCAAGAAAAAATTAGAAAGTACTAACATCTATATAAAGGAAGAGTTTCCACCTAACGTTATGAAAAAAAGAAGAGAACTGAATATACAAAAACAATAAAAGATAGAAATCGAAAAAAATTCGTTTATAAAGTACGACAAACTAATAATTAAAGAAAAAGCAGCCGAAAATACCAAGAAAAACGGCCTGTGTCGCAATCCCCACTATAAGACTCTACAAGTGGAACTAATAAAACAAACAAAGCGACACCGATCAGAATAATCAAACACATAAAAAATAGAAAAAAACCTATCAATAAAATTTTCACTTTTGTGAGATAAAAAAGTGACACATGAAAATCCAATAAATATTCAAAAGGAATTAAATTAACAAGGTAAACAAAAACCTTCTCCCATAGCTTCATCCAACAACTTAACGATAATTAATAGTCTATTTATGAAAAAGCCAAAAGACATGTGAACCTAGAGGTCCCCTAACAAGAACATTAAAAATCAAATAGACTTCATTCTTATTAGCATAAATTTAAAACACAAATTAGCACAAACATAGAAATACTAAATAAAGTAACTTCTAAACGTGTACACAAGCGACCACCAAATGTTACGTGGGGCCCTAAAATTAACAAAACAAAAAATAAACGTACAAAATACTTTGATGAACCTAATGAATTATTATTTCTACAATTATTAAAAGAGCAGGTTGTGAATCTATATCCCCAGGAGAATAACAACCTAGAATCTTACCATACAAAAATCGTCACTACGATTACGAAATGCTTAAATTCCATCAAACAGCAGCCCCCGGTAAAAAGAAATGTTATATCGGACTCGGCTAAGCAACTTGTAGAGAAACATTCAAAGGTATTAAGAAAACACCCACTGAATAAGAAAGAGTAAAACGAATTGTCACAACTATTCAAAATCACAAATATAAACATAAAGGAAGACTACCCAAAACATAGGCTTAAGATGATAATAATCACCGAAAGAAAGATCACAATTCTAAAGAAAGCAACTAAACAATTAAATAGCGGTAAACAATGAATAGAGAAATTACAGTCGCATTCTAATACGAAGAAAATACAAACTAGATCAGACATCGTTAATATTGCTACAGACTTCTACATAAAACTATACGTCGATAAATCAGCCACTAATCTATGTGAGCCATAACTGAAGATACAGAGCGATAGTATTGAAAATGATCCAGGAGAACCACACTTTATAGAAACAAAAATACTAACAAAAATTTAAAGACTAAAAAATTACAATTAGTTTCTAATGCTGTCGGGACTAGGGCCTGACGATATTACAGACGAAGCAATCAAATTATGCAAATCCTTATTTGTTACACCGATAACGAAAATTCTTCAAGAACACTTTATGAAGAAGGAGATCCTAAGGATATTGCAAACTAGACCGATAAGCCTCTTGCCTACCATGTATACATTTTTCGCATGGGTACTGGAAAAAAAGAATTTTCCCTTTTATAGAGAAAAATCAACCCAAATTACTCAAGAATAGATTAAATTAGAGAAATAGGTTAAATTACTAGAACAGATTATGGAAAAGTATATGGAGTTTAGAAGACCGCTATATCTTTGCTTTGTAAACTATATGAAGCATTCTATTCTATATCGCATAAAAGCACATGTCATAAACATGACTTTGTAAACTAAATATATGATGGCTTTGTAAACTATATGAAGCATTCTATTCTACATCGCATAAAAGAATATGTCATGTATTCTATATCACATAAAAGCATGTATCAGTCATACCATACTGTGCCTAAAATCTATATAAATATCCTTTAAAAATATCTATAGCCACAGCACAAGTTGAGTACAGCTTGATAAAACAGGACCCGGAATGAATATACGCAGAGAAGTTAGATAAGGTGAGCCGTTATCACCTAAGATATTTACTGCGGTCCTATAAAATATACTAAAGGCTTTGGATTGGTTAAATCAAAGTTAAAGAAAATATCTAAGCCGCTTGCAATTTTCCAAATCACCATAATGTTTGAAAATTTGAAACATCTCCAAACTGTGTTAAACAAGCTCCACCAGGGAAGGTACCACAGAACTTTAAACACATACAATAACTCATAGGAGATGAAACCTTAACACATCCAAAACAAAAGTCATGTCAAACAACTACCAGATACCTATTTAGTAAACAAAAACCTGCTAAAGTATGTTGAAGAATATATCTACTTGGGAAAGCAAACCTTGTTACAAAATGCTAGAAACATACCAGAAATTAACAGGCGCATAAAACTCTCTTAGAATAAGTCCTGGGGCTGCAGAGAAAAAATTAAATCGAATTTATCGCTAAATATCAAAAGCAAAGTATTAGTCTTGCATACTACCAACTCTAACATATGGTTGCCAAACGTGAATCTGCAACAAGACGTACAATAAAATCCGAGGATGATGGAACTCAGTATTTTAAACAAAAACTGAAATATCAAGAGAAGCACCTGGACATATGCAAGAAGATCAAAGTTATCGATGCCCTACATCAGGTCAAGAAGCTTAAATGGGAACGGGCCGATCACCTAACCCGGTTACAGGACCAAAGATGGACCAAAATGACTACTAGGTACTCGTCGACATCGCAGGCCACAAGAAAGGTGGGCAGATGATATAATCTCGTCTGCAGGGAACTGTTGGATGGAATTAGCCTAGGATCGTACTACATAGAATGACTTGGAGAAGGCCTATTAAACTTAGATTATTTATTATATAACGTAGATCATTTATTTTTATTATTTATTTAGTCTGAAAGTTCTAAAAAAAAAAGTCTGTTGAAGTAGCAAAGCGGTATGTGAACTTGTTCAAATACGTAATGTGCAAAATTATAAAGCAACAACAGACCCATTCCCGTTCATAAACGATAAATTACATACAATAATATAAAAAAAGAAAAGAAAATATAGATTATATTTCAATAAAGAACAACTCATAGCACTAACGTAAATTCAATTTCAAACGCTAGACTTCCGACATATGATTGCGTACTACTGAAAACTCAAGGCCTCCCAGATAATAAATAGGTACTTTTTTACATTCTATGGATGTAATATGAAATTTGACATAGAAGACGTTACGTGAAAGATGTATCTAACTGGACCAAAAATCCATATTTTGAAATATCTAATAAATGGTCCATTGAAAGAAGCGTATATTTCAACTCTAACAGTGATGTCAGAATTATAAAAGCTAAACTTAGGCAAAAAATTGAATCGTCTTGCTGCAAAATTCTGAGTGGATCATTCCATAAATTTACAAACACATGCACCATATGAATATTGTAAAGAATAATGAATTAAAATTATGCTTAAACCTTAATATAATAGGTGATAAAATTATTATCTGTAACGGAATATATTAATAACTTTTTTAGAATACTAGAACTGAATGATTTTCTTTTGCCTTTACTATAAATTTTAATCTTAAGAACGTTATTTAATTAAAATAGTATCATCATATCCGGCTGCTATTTTGTTTTACATAGAATGTAGTACGATGAAAATACATGTTATGCTTAGTCTACTTAAATTTAATTATGCGTTATCAAAAAATCCAATAAACTTTTCCATAAACTTTTTTAACAAAAGGAGCACCAGTTAAAATTAATGTACTATATCCAAAACGCACTTAGTGTGTTTTTTCCCTGTATATAGTTTTATATTATAACGTTTCTTTTATAAATAATTATTTACTAAGTCTGACGCTACTTCAAATTGTCATATTAAAGTGAATATTAAATTTAATTTAGAGTAAGAAATACAAAAAGTATCTATTTTCAAAGCTTATTAGTTACGATATTATACCAAAGGGACAAAATGAATAATGAAACTAATTAATCAGTTGACTTAATTCTCTCGATTTATTTAATACCAAAGTAACTAAAATTTATAGGGTTACAAAAAAATATAGACTTCCCTGATAACATATATCCAGACTTTGGGAACCAGAAAATAGTAGTATTTGAATTATTTTATACCACTGGAAGTCTATTATTATAAAACAATTTTTATAGTATCAACCATATCTTTATACGAACCTATTGTAAACGTATATAAACAATTCTCAGTCTTTCTGAATTTCAGCAAAAAAATCATCTCACAACATATTAACCCGCCAGTGGTGACGCCTTCCAGACTTTAAACCGTAATGATGCCGGCCTCTAGCACTGCATTTTGGAAAACCTTAAATACAATTCGAATTATTTGCTATTGATTTTGAAATAACAATCATATATTTGTTATAGTCCTACTTTTTTCTATTAATATTAATGTTGCAACGAATGGCGATTCGGTTTAAGGCTAAATACCAAATATTAAGCCTGGTGTTTATGTTTTTTCCTGGATGTTTTTTTCTTGGCTGGATAGCCAAATATTCTACCAAACTATTCGGCATGATTTCAAAGAGGGGTGACAACAGTGATATCGATGAAGTAGTACTATTACTAATACTGCCGTTTAAATGCGTTGGAAACGCAATGTCGCGACGACTTTTTGTTCTGTGCGCATTATATTCATATTGTGATAAATATTCGACGTCGAAAATTTATTGAAGACATTGCTATAAAGTTGATTGCACTTTAATTCGATAAGGGAACGATATGTTTAACTGATCTAAACCAATAAAACTGATTTAACAAGTAAACGAATTCACAATAGCATCTAAGTCTACTTAACCAGGTTATTTTTTCGAGTGTGGCATTTAAACGAAATATAACGAAGTATAGCAATATTTGGGACCATAGCATATAAATAAATAAATATGCCTTTAACATACCATAGTTGTGTGTTGAATATTGAATCAAGAAAGATTAGTTATTTGACAGATTTTCTTTTATCAAATAACTTACAAAGTTCTGAGTGTTTTTTTTATTTTAAATTTTAATACAATATTTATCTAAACACTAAAATTCATTTAAAGAAAAAAAATGTTTGTTATGTTTAATTCTTATTTTGATATTAATTAGAGTTGCAACGAATATTCGTTTACTGTTCGATATTCGGTCTATTTGACCTTTTTTTCCTATTTAGCCGAATATCGAATATTTTGTCACTACACAACCGAATACCGAATACATAGTCAATTAATTATTTTAAAATCGGTGCATGCACTTTAGCCACAAAACATCAATATTTTCATTTTATTGTAATTAAATCAAAGGAATTATTCAGTTATTTCAATTAAAAACTAAGAAAATGTATTAAAGTAATGTTTTCTTCATCTCATTAATAATTATAATTAAAAACTATTTCATTCACCAAGCTTATATATTAATTCATTGTATTTATTACAATGAATTAATATGTGCAATGAAATAATATATTATAATGAATTAATTAATATTTAATTTAGATGGACAGGTACAGCAAACATTTTTGTTCTGAAATAAAAAAGATTTAAATATTACTATTATTTTATAACCTATTTGATCTATGTGAAATTGAAAATGACACTATGCGGAAAGGAAACTAAAAATGTTTCAACGAAGGTTCAACTAGCTGAACTATAATTGTCTTTATGTAATTATGTCTTTTGTTTACGTATGATTAGGGAATATTTAAAAAAAAAATATAATTACAATAAACAAAAAAACATATCAGTCTAGAGCTATGAATCATTTCCTCGGCCGTTAGAAAATTTTAAAAACTCTTGTTATTAAATCTATGAGATGAATAATATAAAAACGTGTTTAATATAAAAACACGCACACACACTCATGTTATATATATAAATATATATATATATATATATATATATATATATATATATATATATGTATGTATATATATATATATATATATATATATATATATATATATATATATATATTTATGTCTTGTAAAATGGATTTAAAAAAAATATTTTAAATATTAACATAATAAAGTGTCAATGGAAAAGTGTATTAATATTGTAAAAACAAGTTAAACCAATAAGCTTAGCTTCAATCAGCATAAAACTAAATATAAAATATATTCTTTTCCATTTTTATAACCCAGTCGTCACTTCCAATTTCATTTGCAAGGTGTACTATGTGTAGCGATTACAGAATGGATTAAAATACCCAAAAACCCGAAAAGATTTTTAACGACTATAACACCAAAAGGAATGTAGACGTGGGAGACCGTTTATGTGCTTATGATAATTATGTGAAAAAGGAAGACGTTTATTGAACGTCGTATTTTGTTTCATGTTGAATATACCTATTATAAATATTTAAATTATTTATTCTACATTATAACATATTTTAGCTATTGAATACACAGCACAATTGGTAATAATAAATGAAAATTTACTGATACAAAATTATATTTTGAAGTATTAATTTAAGTTAAACTGATGTTTAACTTAATTAATATTATATATATTATATATATATATATATATATATATATATATATATGTATATATATATATATATATATATATATATATATGTATATATATATATATATATATATATATATATATATATATATATATATATATATATATATAAGACATATAAATACATAACCCACGTACGAAATGCCTGGGCAAAGTCAAAAAGTAACAAAGCTTTCCGGCCAAGTAGCTTATGTAAAGTGCGGAATCTAGCTTGTTGAATTTATGTAAACGTCATAACGTCATAAATAAATTATATATTTTATTAGGTGTTTACACACCAACATGGGTTTTAGAGGCGGTTGTTTTGTAATTGTTTACGCCGAAGAACAGAGATTTTATTTGGTCTGGCTGTTGAACTTGTAAAATGTAATTCGATGAACGAATGGATACATATTACTTTTGGCTTTGATTTCGCCAGTATATAATGAAATATAATTGCCGGATATAATGAAATTTAATTATTTTATTATGTAACTCGTCTGCTTTTAGATTTCGTCAATACTGGGTAAATATATACATACTCTAAATTATTAACCAACTGACCTGAAATAAAGAACACAAGAGTGAACATATCGTATTGAAATAAAAAGAAAACGTAAATTATTTTTTCATTCCCCTCTATATACACAAATATTTTTACATTGGCACGGTTTATTTGTTTCTCGAATCTGGTATACAATCCTAAGATATTCGTTAAAGTTTACATAATGGTTTTTGCGGCTTAGAAATTTCTTTCGATTATTAATTTCATATTTTGTACATGAAAAGTATTTATAACAGCATAATGTGATTCGTAAATGAACAATCTATACGCATTGGCATAATCTAAATAACCGAGTTTTTTTACGATCATCTCAGTTTATTATGAATTTTTAGAAACTTTTCCTGTATCGAAAAGTGCGTGAACAAAAATGTGTGTGCACATTCACATGGTAAGTAGATAATGTGGTCTCAATATTTGGTGGAAATTATTTTGAAATTACACCAACATTACACACACATACACACACACACACACACACACACACACACACATATATATATATATATATATAAAGTGCCCGAAAAGTGTCGTGTCTTTTTTAGTACTTCGATTAATGTCTGGATGAAAATACTAAAAATATTTTTTTATCTTTAGTGCATGAAATTTATGTACAGAAATATATTCTACATTTAGTTCCCGGAACTCGAATTGCAGTCAAGAAAAAAAATATCAAGTCCATCTCGATTTAGGTATAATAATAATTCCTAAATTGGACTTATTGTTAAAATAAACAGATTTTTTCTATTAAATATTAGATTAGAATTTCTTTTTTTTTCATTTTCCCATCCACACCGTTCAAGATTTTACTACCAGCAACAAGTGAGACCAAATGTGGTACTTACATCTCTCCTGTCCTGCTAGCGCGATGTGAAGTCTTGATGTTTGGCATTTTGTTGCTCATAAAATAATTAGTACAAGATTGATTCAGTCGTATTGGAGAATGGAAAATTTTGCCCTTATTGCATTTAGTTTTGAAATTTTTATTTTAATCGATGCACTATATTTTGTTAAAAGATTTATATTTCCTTGTTATTACGCACTTACATATTTTTAATTCTAATTCTATTTAGATATAATTTGGAATATCGACTACTTTATTAAATATAGTTACGATCAAGATCTTTTAAGTATTTTGTTATTTTATGCGTTTCCTTTATAAAATAATCAAATATTCATTAACATAAGATTAATCCTTTCTTCAAAGTAAAACTTCGTAATTAACTTAGCGAATAGTAATAAAAACTCGGATATTCTTATTTTTATTTTTTTATGCCAATGCATATAGTTTATTCGCATATGAATCATATACCGCTTTTATAAATACCTTTTCATGTATTACATATGAAATTAGTAACCAAAAGTAAAGAAATTTTTAAAAATCGCATAAAATTAATGATAGGACGCAAAACGCTTTATATATCCTTAACCGAAAATTTTATTATCGTATACCAGGTTGGGAAAACAAATGAACAGTGTCAATGTAAGAATATGTGTGGGTATAATACATGGTCTCTTCGTTAATAACCTATGGATAGTTTAAGCAAAAATATTGCATCTGAAAGTACATGAATTTAAGTAAACTTTATCATATTATTACCTTGAACCTAACATAAAATCGTATTACTGCTATGTGTATTGTACATCACCTCGGACAAATGAATTAAACAAAGTCATAATACTTTTATGATAATAACTAATTCACGAGCTTATCAAACGATTGCTGAAAATCATGTGTGCTTACAAAAAGTCGAAGACCATTATAACATAGAGAAAATCTACTAATAAGAATAGAATATAAAAAACTCGTGTTTGAAAATTATCGATTTACCTTTAAAATTGTCTTATCATAAAAAACGAAAACTTTGCTACGCGTAGCTTTATTCAGACTTAAAGCGAAGTTTGTACGTAAATCCGTTTAGTAAAGCTATTATTATTTCTGTTACTAAAATCTAGTCGTATCCATATTGCTGTAATTCGTGCAACAGTTTTTGCATGCTACTCTTAACAAACTAACAAATGAATTAAATATTAAAAAACCTACTTTGACTTTTACTTTTACTGTGACACATTTTTTAAAAATATAAAAAAAATTAAATTATACCCTCCCCCGGCCTCGAACTCCCATTGACTAAGATTATCGAATCAAATTTATTCAGTTTGATGGTTGATTTTATGTTTAAATCAATGCTTAATAGAATTGATCAAAAGCATATTTCTATTACATTATGTTAATGTTAACTGAATGAATTACTCTGCGATTAATTTTGGAAACAATTTATGTTTCCTTTTTATTTATATTTTCCGTGGTCCTTATTTCAGGTCAGTTGATTGAGTAGTCAAGAGTATATGTTAAGCGCATTATTGAAGAGTACTATAAGCAGACGAGGTACATAAAGAAATAACTTAATTTTCTTTTTACACGATAAATGGAATAGAAACGTATATTAGAAAACTTTAATTCGTTGATAATGTTTGACGTTCATTTAACTACATAAAAGAGCTCAATACTGGCAAGATCAAAGGCAAAAGGTTATTTAGATATTTTCAAAGCCAGGTAAAAGTTGTATTCATCAGCGTAGATAGACACAGGAATCTACCGCCTCTTCCCCGAATCGCCCTAAAACCAACGTTGCCTTGTAAATATCTAACAAAATATATGCTTTATGGGTTAGAATAAAAAATTTAAATAAATTCGCTCAAAAGTATGATATACACCTACATGCAGCGAATTTTCGAGTCTGTGCTAGGACATGGGTTATATTGATGTTTAACTTTAATTAACCCTTCAAAAGGTAATTTTTTTAAAATTTTATTTAATAAATTCTCATGCAATATTATCAATTTTTCTATGTATTAAGCTACTAAAATATGTAATAATATACCGGTAGCACATTTTTCGTGGTAAAAAATTCTTTTAGATGAAGAATAATGTTATAAGTTATTTAAAGGATACAAAACTTCCGCGAAAATCACTGGTAGAGAAGTTTTAATTTTTTTGGATTTTTTTCAGAAATGTTTAGTGAAAAATAATTTTTGTTCGAAAACTATTCCACAAAAACATATGAAATTTGGTATGGATGTAGAGTAGTCACGTAGAAGGCAGGCAACGATTTTTGTATTTATCCTTCGCTTTGGCTAGGGTTTGAAATTTTGTGTCATTTAGAAAATAAAAATATAAACTTTCAGAACTGTTTATTCGCTGCACACAAAAATTTTTCAGATTGGTATATTCATACGCTGAATTTTTTAAGTCACATTCATTCAGTGATTTTTATTAATGATTTTACATCGTAATACAAAAATTTCATTATTGATTATTGGCAATTTTAACGTAATTAAATAAAACTACGTGATATAGTATTATTTCTACTTTCTTTAAGTTCTCTACCACGACCTAGGTTTCGTTGTATTACAACATTTTCAGGTGGGCCATTAGCAAAGATTTTTATTATTTCATTGTGAGTAATGAATTTTTACAAAATTAACGCCAAATGTAGTCAATATTTTAACGTACTTATGTAGAAGTAACACAGGTTCATAGTTACTTTTAAGTTACGTTAGTACGTTTGCCTTTTTTACATACCATATTAAGATTTATTTCTTTTTTGTTGATATTTTTATCCTTGTACTAATTTTTGAAAAAAATTATCAATTACCCAAACTAATAGCACTTGTTACTTAATGCTTTTACTTTCATATGCCAACATACATTTAAATCAAGTAGATAAGTGTTTATTAAATTTTAAAATAAATTTGTTAGTAAAAAATTCTAGAAAATAGAGTTCCCTCTTTTATTCAACGACTCATTAGAAACGTGAAGTTTGAAGGTAATAATAAAGGGGGTCACACAAAGCTAACTGTATCCAAGAACATTGAAAGCCTTTCCATCACGAAGAAACAAATTCACGTAAATGTGTAGTTTCCAAAAAATATTTTATATCTAATTCAAGCATACAAATAAATATGTGTTATTGGGTATATCTATACAAACCGTACGGATCGAGTGTGCATATATATATATATATATATATATATATATATATATATATATATATATGTATGTGTAGGTATTGTAATTCATATGTATGTATGTGTAGGTATTGTAAATGTAATTCTATCAAACAAGCCGTAGAATTGACCAATTTTTAATTACAGCGTAGTAATTGACAAATTTTTAATTAAAGCGTAGCATCTACCATATTATAAGTATTTATAATTGTAAAAATAATGAAATTTTGAAATCTTTCAAAAATATAATACTTTTATTCCCATATTTAACTGAGAGCGCGTGGGAGCATGAGGTGATAAACTGGGTTCATTAAACTCTCTAAATCATTCGGAAAACTATTTATGCTGAACTAGTCTAAATATTTTTACTGCTATCTTTATTATGAGAATATTTTTGAACCAAATTGACATAATTTTTATTACTTTTTTATTTACTCTTTTCGAACATTAAAGCTGCTTACAGAACATGAAACAGGTTTGATAACATTCATTAAAGTAGACAGCCCAATTGTAACTATATTTCATCGCGATGAAAGAAAATTCTTAGTTAAGCTTAGGAAGTAATTATATATTAAAATATAATTATTTAGAATATAAAGTAATATGAAAATTATATGGCAAACCAGCTTAAATATAAATATGCTGTCTTTTGAAATGAGCGAATTAAGAAACGAGATATTTCATATCCACTTTTGATTACATTCAAAAGGAAAAAATATGAAAGAGACAATGCTACGCGCCGTGATTCGAAGCTGCGATTCACATGGTTTTTAAAAGGTTGTTCCGTCTTTTTTTATAATATATTTCATGTTCGTCCATTGACGTGATTTAAGTGTACCTTTAATAATTATATTTCTCGCACATTAGTTATTTAATCAATTAATTTTTTCTTAAATTCATGATTCAAAAATATTGTTTTAATTTGTTTAATTTGTTCCTTGTGATATTGCAACTTTCTTTTTCAAATATAAATATCTTGCTTTAAATTTACGTGTGAGAAATACGTCGTTATTTTCATTTTATAAAAAAAGCGGATATATTTTACCCTTGAACTTACATCGTACCTTATATCCAGAATATCGTAATCCTGCTAACTTTCAAATTATTTCACAGGCAATATGAAACTTGAAGAATACAGAATCATCTTGACAAAGTAATATCGGTTCCTTTTAGACAAATTGCAAGTAGGCGTAAAAGAATAAGTTTTAAATTATTTTGAATAATTTTTAATAAAGATGAAAGGTGCATGGGCGTATATTGAGTGTGTATTACAAGTTGAACTCAGAAAGTAACTGACTGAAGTACCTGTTATTGATCGACAATGAGAGGGAGGAATCGTGAGATTTTATAAGATTTTGTTTTCAGGCAACTTTCGTCGTGATTGTAAGTTTGAATTGATGTATTTAAACGACAAACAAATATAATGATAAAAAGTACTAAACTGTAATATGTTATATTTCGCCGTACAATTTATTATAACAAACCTTATGAGACTATGAAACTAATATTAAGAAGTTAGTAGTAAAAATCGTTAAAGTACACAGTACACTTTTAGTAATAAAATTGTTTACTAATGTTAAATTCCATTACTGTCTTTTTTATTTATATTAAATGAATTAGTACAATAACAAGTTTAAGATTAACTTATATTTATTTATGTTTTGAAATAGAAATATGAATAATTTGATAGCAACATCAAAATATAATAAAAGTCAACCTAACGAAAATAGTATTGCTTGGTTCCAAAGATTTTTAGGGAAAAAATATATGACATTAGTATATATCGACAAAACTAAAAAAATACTTTCTTGTTACAATAAAATTGTAATGAAATGTTGAAAAGGAAGCACACTGTAATTAATAAAATCTCCATGTCAATTCTCTGAGCGACCTCAATCGAGCTTTAACTTTTGATGAATATTTTATCAGCCGAATACTTGAACTCTCCATTAGTTGTTTGAATGACATCAGTAGATGCAAATGTAATACTTTCCTGGGCATCAGGAATAAAGTTTCGCGCGAAATTATGCCTGGAATTTTCTGAAAACGTTGAGTGTTGAGAAGTAATATTTATTCTGAAATAATTTAGCAAGTGTATTTTATGTTATGGTTAATTTAAAGAATAATTTAATTAACGGAATTTACTATTATACAAGATACTTGTATCTCCCAGGACGTGGAAGACATTTTTATTATAAACATATATTAATTTTTTGTCATGAAATTTGAAATGTACTTGTTGTAACATGTGTTAAAAAGTTGTGTAGTTATTATGAAAGGTTAAAATAATCCATTTATTTTTGTTTTTCACGTAACATTAAATTCATTTAATTTTTTTATTATGATTAGTGCATAGACAAAAGAGAAGCGTAAATGTTTAAAAAAATTAGTGTAAAAAAGGCTCAATATGGCGCAGATGTTTAAATTTGGGACGTATTAGTTTTTTATAAATCATTCTCACTAGTAATTATTCGTTTGCGTACTGATACGATAGATTTTGTAGTAAGTGTAGAGCCCCACATAGAATTATTATAATCTTATTATTTATGTGTGTTTCTGCAGTAGTAAAAACTGTTATTTTATTACTACAGAAACATACATAAATATTTCCATTTTTCTTTTATCTTTTGTTAAAAAATGTAAACCTTTTTTTAAAAATTTTTGCATAGATTACAATACACATTTATATTTTGGCAACTATTTTTCCTTTCAAATACACTTACTCAAATAGCCGTGCGTTAAGTACGCACGGACAAGTTATTATATAGTCGTAATTAGTTGAATTGAGTCCATGACAGAACACGGAATACTGATGTCAGCCTGTTGGTTCTTTTAGAATTATTTGTCAAAATTTTAATAAAAACTGTGCCATTAATTCTGCTAGAAGATTATGAGTTAATTATCTTCGTATTACCTCCATGTTTACACCATTTTGTACAAGGCCAACCGAAAATCACGTAAAAATAAAATAACGAGACAACACTTCGAAGCAACTTCTGAGGATTTCACTTCCATCAGAATATGGTTTAAAATGAGATATATGTTAGAGGTTTTCTTGAATACTGTCGTATATTTTATGTTACGTGTTCAACTGTGCCAGTCAATGTAATTACATCAAAAGACAATTTTTTTTCAACAAATTATTAAAAAACTAATAATAAATACACTTGTTAATGTTTCGGGTTACTTCCACTACTTACTAAGACTAATTTTAAAGATTTAATATTGCAGCTATATAAATAAATATACCTTCTGGTTAATTACTTTCTATAGACAAATTTAGAGCTAAAATGTGCGTACTGTTTGACCCGTATATATGTTATAAATCCGTTAAATAAATTTAAGTATTATGAACTAAAATTATAAGCATATCTTAGTGCCGTTTAAATATTTCTCTTTCAAAAGGAAATTGAGTGAGCTTTTTTCAATTATACTTCATAAATTATGACATACATGATACACATATAGATCGAGGAAAGAAATATAATTTTTTAATTATTCCTAAAACAAATGTAAAGTTTAATTTATAGTTAATAAATATAATAACTTAATGATCGAAAAATATTTCCACGGATCATTAAGTTACTATTCATTTACTGCCATTACACAACATATCATTTGAAAATACCCTTTAACATTTATATTATTATGATATTTTCTCAAAGTTAAACCCGAAGTAGAAACACGTATAATGTAATATAATTTCAATATTATAGATGAAAATTTCATAAAACACATGTACTTTTCTCATATCATACTAATATTATATAATAATGTACGAAACTACTTACATCACGTGTCGAGAAACATATATTTTCAGATTGGTTTTCCCAATACCCGTAGGTCAAATCCACCTGTTCCGTACCTGGTTCCTGTGGAATAAAGAAGCTTTTAATTTTATTTGTTATAGTTGAATCGTAATTCCATTTATACTATGTAAAGATTAGGCAAGATATTTTCTACAATGCCGTAACTGGCTAAAGCATAAAATTTCTTCAGTTCTTTATATATATATATTTCCAGACAAAACAAAATACCCCGTCGCGTCTGTTTATGTATCTTTTCACCGTCATTTTGCTCTTGACAGAGTGATCATGGTCGGCATGCAGTATTGTTATGGATGGCAGTTGTTACTCGCCTCACGATGCCTCTTCATCCGTTTCTATTTGTCGTCACCCTGGAGCTCTTATACGGATGACGGCGTACAGTAGATTTGATCTAGTCTATCCCCTGCATCGATGACATTTTACGTGGTCTAGTACCTTCTACCCTTCTATCCACAATAAGGCGATCTATGTAGTTACTAGCCTTACGCATAACGTGACCAAAAAAATTAAGAATCCGAGTCTCAACGAATTTTGGGAGATATTGCTTGATGCCGAGTTCTTGAAATATTCAATATTGTATTCTACTTTCGTGTAGAATTCATTTTTCTCCCACACCATATCACCGGAACATATGTTATGTTCTTTACATGTATTTGCAGCGTCCACGTCTCTGTGGCAAATGGAAATATGAAAAATATTAGAGTTGGAACGGGTTAGATCTTAGTGGCCTTGCTAATATGTTTCAGTCCATATGTTTTCAATTTATTTATAGTACATCTTGTCATGGCAATACGTCTCCACGCCTTATCCAAGCATTCACCGTTTATAGATATCAACGCTCCAAGGTAATCATATGATTGAACCACTTTACAGTTTGCTATTTGAGTGCCTTCGGGATAGTAGTTGTTGGCACGGTCAACAATCATCTTTTAAATTTTGCTGCGATTGACCTTTAAACCAAACTCGATGCTTACGCGCTCCATTTTGAGAAGTAAGTATGACGTGTAGCACGCATAAGAAGCAAGTATGGTGGTGAAATTTACATAGCGCAAATTCGATATTTTGTAACCACCAACGGCAGCGCCGCCCGTCCAGTTCTCCAGCGTAATTCTCGTTATGAACTCGGTGTAAAGATTGAACAGTAATGAAAATATACAACTGATATTCTTTGACGATTGACTGATATTCTTTGATATTCTTTGACGAAACCAGCCTAGTCCGCAGTGATTTCTTTGCAAAAGTATGGCTTCAGTAGCTTGTTCAAAACATGCAACATGATTTTGCTTGCATGTGAGATAAGGGCAATGAATCGGTAATTGTTACATTTATTAGTTGAGCCCTTTTTATGTAAGAATACAAATCTATACGAATCCATTATTTTGGCTACATTTTTGTCTGCCATATTCTGTTGCATATTGTGTGGAAGATACGAACACGTTGCTCTCCCATAGCCTTTATGGTTTCGATAGGGATTGCATCTTTACTAGCCGCTTTCCATTTTTCAAACTCTTAATTGTGGCTGGACGGTCTTCAAAGCCATTCAATGAGGATTTATTTTATATGATAAGATAGTTGCCATCTAGAGATGTAAATGTATAAAGTATCTACGAATGGTGTTGGAACTCACGGTTACCTACCGTACGAATATTTTCTGACGCAAATCGTAAAAAGCTTTTACGTCTTCCCTTACGTATACCAAGTGCAAACCTCCCTTTACTTATCTGATGAGATTTAGCATCAATTTTAGCAATAATATCGCAGATTCGATGCAGCTTTGTCTTGAAAACCTTTGCGATGGTCCCCAACAAGTAGTCTGCAACTCTTAGTAGAAGCGGATATCTTTATCGCTTTCAGTGTATCCGTGCAAAGACGAGTTCGGTCATTATTTCACAGGTATTTTAAAAAACTGCTTGTAAATATAATTTACAAAAGAATGTACCTTTCCGTGAAGATAAGTCATAATTACACTGATGATGATTTTGAATGAGTGACAAAATCAAGTCTACACAATGTGTAATACTATATGTATGTAAAATATAAATATCATGCCATATGTAATTCTTAAGAATTGACTAATTTCGTTACTCCATATTATTTAAGAAAATTGGATTTTTCCATGTTCTATATTCCACATCAAATATTATTACTTTCGACAAATTTAGGTTAAAGGCATTAATACTTACATGGAAATACCGAAGATAACTTTCAGAAATAACTTTTCTTGTATCAAAATCAAAAGAAATTGGATATTAAAACAGTACGTTTTTCTACATCTCTTTTCTCCGATAAAAACGTCAAATTTATTTATTGTAGAAAGAAAAGACATCAAAGAGGTAAAAAATTATAAAAAGAATAGTGTATTCGATATTTTTACGTTTCAGTGTTACAAAAAAACAAATTACTTCTTTTAGCTCTGATTTATAACAAAACTAAATGACATTTGAAATTTGCGTATCCGCAAATTTTCATCACAGTAAGCTGTCAAATCGAATTAGACATTACTGCCCGCCTGAATTCCGTCATTACTGTAATTAATTAATCACTTATTTATTGGCATTATCTTTTACCTCTATAACAACACTATGACTACAAAAAAATGTTAATTAATTTTAATCGACTACAAATATGTGCTTCTTTAAAAATATGCCAAGAACCAAATACTGCCCAAGCTTGAAATTTAGAGTTTCAAGATTTTCACGTCATAAATAAATATAAAAAAATTCTGTTTTTCCTTTCCATCCTTTCATTTTAGCTAATATCAATTAAAAATCCTTATTTTTGTTTGAAAGTAAAGGTTTAAAATAGTAAATATAAATAAAATAACAATACAAGAATAAATTACCTTATCTTATAGTCTTACAGAAAAAAATTTTCAAAAGGCAGTTGTTTAAATTTATAAATGGAATATTTACAGTTTTAATAAATAAATTCAGAGGGGTTGAAAACAAAATTAGATTGAAACAAAGTACTTTTTATTGGGTTCCTCTTACGCGTCAATTTTCTAAGCAAACGATAAAATGCAACAAACAAAAGAAAAGCAATACTTGTAACTTAATATACTAATTCAACTGAAACGGTATAATAATCATATATTTTTGTTGGGAAAGTTTTTTTCCTGACGTATAGGGGATCGATGGAAAACAGTTGCAGTTTGGCCACTTTCCTGACAGGCAAAGTGGACAGTGGTTTTTTCAAATATTTCAATAACCATGAGTGTGATAGATTTTTGTGAACATCTTTTTGCACAAACATTTATTATTTACACTTTGTCAACCTTTTCTTATGTAATATTTATTAGAAAATATGAACAATAAATAAAGAAAATTTTGGTAATATTTTTTTAATCCATGAAATTTTTTAATAATGCATTTTATTGCTTTAATATCTCGCCAGATTAGGCATAATATTCAGTTAAGAATAGTTGTGAATAACCTTTTACTTTTCCACAGGTTTTGCTAAGAACATATGTTCTTCTGCTTCACTCTACACCATATTTAATTTACCTGGTTATAGCAGTCACGAAAGTTTCATCTATAGTTGCTGTATTCCGTCGGAACAATGTCAGTGGCCTTTTGGTTTATGGTAATAGTATTACTGTCTCTAAAACCTCAAAAATGCATCATTTTGGAAGCTTTGATCACATATATATTTCATTCCAACCAGTAAAAGTACCAGGTGGTACCTATCATGAGTGGGATCAATCAACGTATTCTTTTTAATTCTGTAAAGGATTTCTAGGGAAGTATACAGATAAAAAGTTCAATCGTCCAGTCAAGGTAGTATTTTTGGAGTGAATTTAATTTGTTATGACTACTGTATTGGCATACAGTCGATCGGATTATTTCACTACCACTTCATACATTTGCAACCTAAGGTCGGCCAAGAATACCTTCTTGTCCGACCTTAGCTTGTGTTGTCTTGCTCATAGTGCGTCCTCAAGTCAAATTTACTGTTTTTTTTTTCATTCGGGCTTATGAATGATAATGCAAAGTTGAACTATACATTTAAACCCAGTTTTTAAATTAAACTTATTTTGCCGCTCTAATGACAGCTCTTGCCTTGATAAATGAAAGTAAGGGATGGATAGAATGAACACATGAGAATTAAATACAAAGACAATGGCAATAAGTAATCCCTATCACTTAAGAGGAAAATTAGGGCAGAAAGAAAAGGTTTAAGAAGATCGCGAAAAAGGGTGGTGTGTACGGGGAGAGAAAGGAATTAGATAAATAAAGAGAACTAATTTTTTTTCATGTTACTCTTTACATATGCTTCAATAATAAAAATACTAATAATGTTTATTTAACAGTCAAAATAAAAAAAAATTAATACCAATTAAAAAAAAAATTTTAAAAATTATACTTTTTACTTTTTTTTCCGAACCGTGTAATTAAATTGCTTAAATTACTAAATTGTTTAACATACCTTTAACTAAGAGAATTTGTTCGTAAAAAATTTTAAATAATATTTCAGAATATGGATTGTATTTTTACACAGAGAATATACATGCGAATGATTCCTGTGATAATTTATTAGCAACTTACTAAGGATAAAAGCCACTTTCCTATTAATATGACTTAAATATGTGGAATTTCAATTAATTTTTAAGAACAATTTATCAAAAGGTAGGAAAATCACACCACTAATGCAATTTATGGTTAATAATAATTTTACGTTCTTTGTGTCGATCGAAAGGATGGACGTAACAAACAAAGAAAATTGCCGCTAGTTTTAATTTCAATAAAAGAAAATGAATTAGAAACGTTTATTTTAAATTAACAAAGGGCTGGTTAACATCACACTTCAAACAAGGTTTTTTATTTATTTAAGTTATTAGTTTTTTTTTCAATTATTTAAATTTTAAAATAGATGCGCCTTGTGGAATTGGATATTTTATATCATCAGAGTTGGTTTTATAGGTGAGCATTTCGCAGATTTTTCCGTCCATTATAATCCAATCATTTATTTGCCAGAGCGTTTTAAATTACGGTATTTTAAATTTATTTTTCTTTTTAAATATAATTAATATACATCCAGCTCGGGATGGCATGCAAATAATTAAGATTTTATGAAAATAATTTTGGAAAATTTTATATTTTGTTAGTGTGATTTACTTTATGCTGGGTAAAATAACTAGCTTGGAAGAGAAGAATAAATTGAAACAAATTATTCCACAATTAATAAAAGAAGCAAGAGGACAGTGAAATTTGGATGAATAAATGCCTTGCATGCAACAAGTCAAACTCAATATATTCAACATATATGACTCATTTATTTTTCTTAAATGCTATTTAAAATAACTGCGTATATTTCAAATAGTTAGATATTAACATATATTTTAAATTTTTTTTAATTGCACTTTTAATTGTTATGTCACATACTATTATTTTATTACATAACACTACTAATGCTTATTGCTGGAAAAATTAAGAATACCTCCTTCAGTGTATTATCAATACTAAAAAAAAGTGTTACAACTAAAATTACGCGAAAGCTTTGCTAAAAAATCTACTAAAATATACTTTTCTTGTAAAGAGCACAATGTGGATAAAAATAATTGCCTGTTTACACTATATATAAAATGATTCCATAGAGGATAGGAAACATTTCTATTACTTTTATCTCGTAAACATTTATAATACAATATAATAATAATTTTTTTTTTATTTAAATACAAGACTTATTACGGTAAAGTGGTAACGAAGTAAATTTAAAAATGGCTTTTATGTAAACCTTTATTCTTTTTAATGATTTATTTATAATTACATCTGTACTCGACTGGAAAAATCATTTCAAAGGCAATAAAAAAGTTGTGTTTTAGATATGTAACTTTTTAATTTCTTTCAATTTAAATTGTACTTTTTCCTGTACGTAACCCTATAAAGTAAATAAAAACTTGTACAAGAAATAAGGAATATTGTTATGCGGAACGTAAAAATAATTCACGATTTTATGTGATATAACGGTCTTTGTTGTTGTTGTTGTCGTATCCACATAAGATGAAGAATATCTCATACGGAAAAATGCCTCGAAAGGTTGGACGTCTTCCAGTCCCGCTTCGATGAGCGGCAGGGAATCGAACCCAAGTCCTCGCGGTATGCGGTCATGCGTTCAACCCAACACACCACGGAGACGACAACAACAAGGTTAATTAAGCTACTGCCCAATCATTTTCGCCTTAGAAAAAAGTAAATTAAATAGAATATATTTTCTAATATTTGACAATATAAATTTCATGTATTTTCATTTAATTTGTGCTAATAACAGAAGGATTTTTCCCATATTGACTCCATTAATTAACGTGAAAATCTTTCCCTACTTTACTCTCCCTTTGTGTCTACATATCCCCTAATTCTGTAGTTATATTATAAGTTATTTGACCAAAGTTGTAGAGATGCGACAGTGAGACGATACATTAAATGAAAATAAAAAAAGTTGACATATGAACTTTTCATTGTTTTTAAAAGATTTTCAGAAATTTAAGGCGAACATGGTATTAAATACATGTCAAAGTTTCTTTATTCTTTTTGTAACTATTTTCTTTTTGATGTCAATTATGTAACAATTGTTATGTAACAATTATAATTACAAAATTGTCCCGAAACATGGCCTAGTTTTCTACATCTGAGAAATTAAATAGCGGGGTAGGAAGACGTTAGTAAAGGCAAAAAATTATTGTCGAATATTCGATATAGATACAATAATGAAATTTACAGCAGTTTCGATTTTTTATTTATTTGGAATCACTTGTTTAATACTAGTATTTGACGTGAATGGCTTCGAGTCCTTTTGAGTAAATTTCACAGAAATATACTAACTGCGAAGATTTCCACGTTAAAATGTTGAGGTAATTTCGCATTAATTTTGTTGATAATATTTCTTATGCCCCAAAATCTAAGGCATAAATTTGTTTGTATAAAAAATTTATAGACCCCCTCAAACCACATTTATTTTTCAATCGAAATATATGTTAACAGATGGACTAAATTGGTCTAATTTATTCAAAATTATGGCCGTCCGAGACAAATTTCTTAGCTTCAACATTCTAATTTTCTTACATTCTTTAATAGCGCATATTTATTTTTTCTGTTAGGCAAGGAAAACAGAACAAGGAAATGAATAGTCTGGTAGATTTCAAATTTTATTATTTTCATAATTTTCTCTTTACATTACTTTGGTTATTAAATAACCAGAGTTATGTAAAGAGAAAATTTTAATATTTTTTTAGATCTTGTTATATAGACAAGGATTAGTTTCCGTGAAGTTCAATATTTTAATAACTATAATAGTCAATAAATATAGGAGCAATGTTCAAAACCATTCTCTAACACTTTTAATGTCGCCATATTTAACGGCTGCGATAAAATCTTATCTCGCTCTCACTTTCTTGTACATCAAAAATTTCTCACTGCGGCCAAGTTGCACATTATATAATAAATGTGGTGATAGATATAATTTTCCTTATATCTAGATCCAAAAATCTAACTCAGTCATCAACATTTATTTAACAAATATTCTAGAACTTTTACGGCTCATTTTTTTTGGGAATTTTTACTTTGACGTTCTAATGAGATTTAATTTTCCCTTATAAAATTTAAATTTCGTGCCTAACACTTTCATTTATTTTTATAATTTCCATTTTTATTTGTGTGTATATACCTGCATATAAAAAGTCTGTAACAAAGAACATATATATATATTATTCAAAGAGCTAATTTTATACATAAAACGTAATAAATGTATAGAAATAAATAATTTGTATATCGGTAAAAAATTTCTCATTTTTTAAATTTCAAACACAAATTAGATAGTTATTTTTTCACAACCGGTCGAAAATAACTCTACATTCACATAACAATTTGATGTACAGAGTTACCTGTAATAATAATAGATACGTTAATACGAACACTCACACTCGCACACAAGCTCATGCTGTTTGAGTGAATGTGAGTATGTGTATGTGTGTGTCTTGGAAGACACGCGTGTGGTTGATGGAAAGAAAATTTAGTCGATCTAATAATTACACAATGGTATGACCATTCAAATTGTAATGCCACTGCAACATATGCACAATGTATGAAGAACATTTGCATTAAATGTACGTAAGGCTAGACGTACGAGACCGCTTTAGGAATTGCACATCTTGTGCGCGAAACTAACAAGAAGATTGTTAGTCCGTAGCGCAGCAGTTAATAGTTGTTCGGCAGTGTTGCATTCAGATTTAAGGAAGTGTGTTTAATGATAATTTTGGTAAGTCGCGAGGTTATAAAATAAACAGATTTCATATAACATTTTGCCATTGCTTGCAAAACGAGTGTGAATTCGATAAAATTTTTTCATATAAAGAATTTCGGTGCACGTTATTTAATCGAAATATAGTCGAAATTTATTGAGTTCACAAGTCAGTAAAATTATGCTTTCCGTTGTGATTTTCAAAAATATTAACGTTATGGACGTTTCTTCCCTAAAAATAAACTAAATTATTTAGTATTTTTCTGTAAAATTTATTACGCTAAGTATTTCGGGAATCAAAATACGTTTTATTATTGATTACCATAATTTTATTTCTAGAGTTAACAAAATATAGTTAGCATAATTTTGTTTCTAAAATAGAGTTAACATAATTTTATTTCTAGAGTTAACCAACTAAAAGTCAAGTTTACGTAATATAGAACATTAGACCAATTATAAAGATAGATGTTCGTATTCGAAAGTATATGATAATTAAAATGATTAAGTATCTTTAGGAAAAATATGTTTTATAAGAATAAAAGGTACCTTAAGAAAAATGGAAATTTTTAAGGTATGAATTCTCACTGCAACTCTATTATTTCATTAACAAAATCATCAATGCCAAAGTATTTTACTTAACTTATTGGAGATACTGGAAATAAAGCCGTGCGCTCTATGTAAAATTAAAATACTTTTATAATTCCTTGGAATATGCATTCTCAAATCTATTTGCGTAGCTAAAAATAAAATTAATATTTAAAAATGTATAGTTTTACATATTCACTATGTAGCTTTAAATGTTTAAACTTATATTTATACCTAAGTGTATTTAAAGAGTCATTTTGTATTTCGTTCATTCTATAAACCATATATTCTTGTCCTTTCTTAATATCAGTTTCTTTTTTAATTCTTACACTTAACTTTAAAACGAAAAGTTTTTAATTTTTCAACATTTTCAGTATTTATGTAGATGTTTTATTGTATTTCACTATCGCGTGTTTCTACAGATCAGCATTCATATAAAATGTATCTAATACGTACTGTTTACCTTATCAGCCCAAGTAAGCCATGATTTAGAAAACGGCATTTATTGCCCGAAACTAAAATTTCACTTCAATAAAGTTCTTGTCCACAAGTAATAGTAAAAAAATCAAGTTAGGTATATTTGAAAGGTATGTGCATTGAAAAGTATGTGTAAATATTTACATCTTACATTTGCTTGGTTTTTATTTCGAGTAACTTATATTTTAACTTGAAATTAAAAATTTATAGCGAGGAAGCTAAGTTAAAAAATTTCCAAAAAATATAATAACCCTTAATATATCAGACTCACATATTAATACATGCGTTCTTCTATTTAATTTCTGCGTTTTTTTACTTATGTACAACTAATGAAAATACGAGAATTACGTACATTTATGCCATGTATTTGACATTTGACGACATCACTCCCTCTTTCCTTATTGGAATGCGATAATTAAAGCGAGACTTCAACTGAGTAATCTATTATATCTTCTTTATACATCATCTCGTATATAAAGTAGAATATAATTTTGCATGTCAAAAAAAAATAGAAATAGCATTATAAAATAAAAATCTTCTATTTATTGAAACGTTCCAAAAGGTCTTTTAAAATGGTGGAATACCAGAGTGATTGTGCCAAACTAAACGATTTCGTAAAAATGACGTATTCCTTTATTATGTTATTCTTATAAAAGTATTTACTTAATGTTTTTACTGCTTTTATATTTTAAATATGGCCCTACACTTATAAAATTCAACATAAATAAAATCGTAAATCAATTAATTAAATATAAAAAAATTATTAGACATTACTGTTACATATTATGTAATATAAAATACCTATTCCGTAGTTTCACAAAAAGTAACATGCTTATATAAGTACATGTGGTGGACTGAGGATGTTAACAAGTGACTCCTATAAAGTAACTACTTCGGTTACGAGTACACACTAAGAAAGTTTAGTAACACTTAAGGAACATTTAAATAGTTTGAGTTTGAATTAACTTATGGTGCATAATAATAAAAAAATATTTCGATATTTACATACAAAGCATGATAGTGAAATCACAAAATCTTTAAATCCAATAATATTTCCACTTGTTTGAAGTACATTAAATAAATTTTATGTTGAAAGTTAAAACAATTACACAATATTCATTAAATCAAATAAATTTTGTCGAATAGTTAAGGCCATTTTATTTTTTCATAGTTTATACGTCATAAAAGCAAAAAAAAAGATTTAAAACAAACAAGTGGATCAGAATTACGTAAAGCGAGTCGTAAATAAAACCTGTAATAATATGAAAAGAACTTCTTTAAAATGATGTAACTTGCACGAAGGTCACACAGTGAAATACAGATTAAAGGATAGGCACGAATTAGTTATACATATGCAGACTAAAGGGTAGGCATGAATTGGTTGCACATATGTAGACTAAAGGGTAGGCATGAATTGGTTGCAAATATACAATGAAATATGCACATATGCAGACTAAAGGGTAGGCATGAATCGGCTGTACAATTGGCGACAATAAAATGAGACTAGTCTAATATACATTAATTACTCGTATGTACAACCCCATATTCTATGTTTCCCATCTATAAGTACTAAAATTTCAACACAACAAAAAGTAATTATGTAAAATAAAATGAAGTCGATGATGTAAGAAAAGAGACATCATCTCGTTCCGAAATGAGACAATGTTGTTTCCAGTTTCAGATAAAGAATTTTCCAGATCAAATGACGTATTATTATAAAATTGTATTTTCTTTTTTAATTTTTGGTTGTTGTGAACTGCATTTACTAAGTATAACGGAAAACGATTATAATTAAAAAAAATTTGTTTACCATAACTTATATCATTCACTTATTAATTTCTAGGAATTATGATTAAAATACACAATAAGAACATTTATAGGAAGCATAAGCAATACATTTAATTTAGACGTATAAAGTCGAAAAATTTGAAACAAGGAAGGCAATTGCGACACGTGATATTCGAGATGAGAATTATGAAACGAAATAAAATAATGTCTCGAAAAATCTTGTAATAATTTCTTAAAATAAATATCATACAATAAAGGTAAAAAATAATTTAAAGAAAATAGATACTGCATTTGTAATAAATAACAAACACACAAAAACTATTAGTAAATGATCTTCAAGTTAGTTTGTATGCAAATTAAATTCGAAGATATATTAATAATAAAATAATAAATATAGAAAGATTTGAGAAAAAAGTCTACATAATTTATTTTGAGAATATGTAACATTTAAAATATTATAAAGAGAAAAGGTAAATCAAAAGTTAAAAATGCACTTGTAAGATATGAAAATTCATTATTTTTAGTAATAAAAAATTAAATGATATTGAGTCCTGAAAATGAATTGATTGTATTAAACAGATCTAATTCTATTATTTTTATCTGTTAGATCAAATAAAATATTTATAAATAAATATTAGTTTTCGTATAATCTTATATATTCTTCACTTACCAATGAAAGTTGTAGCCTAAGTCAATATTATTTATTTTGAATAGAATAAATTTACCATAACTCATTTAGTATCAAGTTGCTACGAATATTTGAATTTTATTAAACTGTTAATGTGTTTTTTGAATACGGACTAGAAAATAAGGATATCACTAATATATGTAATGAAAAACACTATGCTTTTATTAATACAACTGTTAGTGGTAATAATACTGTAGTGAAATAAAGATGCTGGAGAAATAATTAATATTTTGTTCTCGGCACTATATTATTTGTATTCAATTTCTTCTCATATTTTTTATGTGCCATAAATATGTTTAATTTAATTTTAAATAAATAGTTTCATTGTCTTACTACTAATCTATAGTTTTCAGATTTCATATTACGCGGTTTATTAATTACAGACTAATCGGACCTCTTACCCATGACAGATTTGGTCTTTCTCTTTGTTTTAATTTCCTGATCAAGACGATAAATATTATGCTTGTTAAAAATTAGTTCCAAAGTCCCATTTGGTTCAGTGCATCATATTTTATTGTTAAAATAAACATTCGTCGTTATTTATCAATTGGTCGTTTTGTACATTAAATTTAATATAGTAATGAAATACTGATTTATTTATCGTAATTACGGTTTACACTTTTCAAAATTTTCTCCAGATATCTGCATTCATATTATTCCTTAATTAAACATTGTTCGATTTAAGAAAGTAGAACATTTCAATTGAAAACATTCTTCGATTTAAGAAAGTGCTAAAATCGAAAGAAGACTTTGTAATAAATGCTGATAATAAAACTCTTTTTATTCTTTATTACGCCTCTAAGCCATATTATTCTTCATAAAGAACTTTAACTTACCAAATATAAATTTATTATCTGTATTTCAAAAGATATCTTATCTTATTATATTTCATAAGTCACTTAAAATGAAAGTTAAAACAAAAAAACATACACCTAGATTTGAATTGTAGCTGTCAAGTGAATAGTGTCAATATTTAAGCACGGATAGTTAAAATAAGCTGTCTATCCATACCGGTTTCGTACCAGTATATTAAATAACCAGGCAAATTATTTATGGTGGGTAATGAAGTTGAAATTAAAATATTTATCAAGCACGAGTGAAACCCCAACTACGAGGGTTCCGTATACATATAGGCATTTATGATCATTTAATGGTACTTGATATTCCTATTGCAATATTTACAAAATGTTTATTTTTAAGGTGAAAATATATTGCTACTATATCTTTCACAGGCGCATATTTGAAAAAAATATTTTTTATTATGTCACATAACTGCAAATTAACGATTTTTTCCTTCATGTGTGCTGTATTTTTGCCAAATTTCATGAATTTGGGTCAACGGGAATTACCCTAGTGGTTTTAATTTATTTGCCAGTCAAAACACGCGGCAAAAATTTCATATTTTTAGGGTTCGTCTTGATGGCGTTGACTAAAAAGCTTGATTTTTTTTAAAGCTCGAAGAGACCGTAGACTTATATATTTAATATCAATTTCATCTTTATACCTCCTCCCGTTCCTGGGAAAAAGACTAGACTGACCGACAGGTGCTGGTCACAATGAAGTGAGACTATAAGGTTTCTTTTTTTGGTTTGGTGTTACGGAACCCTAAAAATAACAAAAATGAAAAATAACACCTCATATTAATATATTTCTTTAGCAAACCCCATCTTCTAGGACGTCAATATTTTATAACTACTACTCTGCTGCTCAAAGGTGCTCTCTGTTCGGGCTCTCTCTTTTCAAGGCGGCGACCGAACTATACCACTCATCACTTTCATCAACCACACCACTCCTTGCTTTCCCCCTCCCCCTCCATATGTCGAGAACCATCCTGCCTTCCAAAAATTTATGCTCATTATATTATTACACTAAGTTATTATGTCTGAATTCAAGCGGTGTATTAATTTATTGTATTTCTTTTTTTCATTTTCTCGCTGCTTGCCAATTTAATTTATTCTTATTTTGTTTTATTAAAAGAATTGCAAATTATTTCTTTCCTTTATTTAAACCACACTGTGTTTTAATCAATTTCACCGTTATGATTAATAAGTACGTTAATTGTTTTTTATGTATTTTATTTCTATTACTATTTTATGCCTTTGTTTCAAACAGTAATAAGAAATATTGATTTATGTCGGCAAAGACATAAGAATAGACATGAAAAATAAATTATCTGAATTTATTTATTATATATGAAACTATGAAGACATTAATTTCAACACCTGGCACTATTCGGTTCAAGGGCCCCTGTGTAAATACCATCGATTAAAATTTTTGGTTTAATAATAATATTGTTATTGGTGTCAAAGAAAATGACAAAAAAAGTAATTAATTAATTTATAATAATGATGAAACTTCTGCATTACCTAATTTAAACGGCAATACCTAATTTGACAATTTACTTATGAAAAGTTCCAAAATTGACCTTCTTGAAGTGATATGCTATTGCTGCTAATGAAATTGCAGAACCTCGATAAGCCATCCTGTTTATATTTCATATTAATTGTGATGTCCTGTTTTACAATATAACTTAAATCATGTGTTTCGTTTAGGCAAAAATACAGATAAAAGTCACTTGTACTGATTACTTAAATGTTTACTACCTTTATTTTATTGAAATTACAACTTTCCAAAAGTTATTCGAAATAACAAATTGTTAAGAAGTGAAAAAAAAACATTTTGAATCCAAATATTATTGCCATTATTATTTTTAAAGCTAGCTTGGGCATTGATACGTTGGTATCAGTACGTAGAATTCAAATTTATCAAAATTGATGTTAATAAAATAAATAGCGGGACATAAAAATGTACAGTATTTTTTTAAGCATATAAAGAGAAAATATCTAAATAAGTCATTATATTATTATACATTCCATGGATCTGATTTCAAATTTTACAAAAATTTCTATCAATATAAATACGACTTTTCGTCGCATCACGATACGTTCTTTTGTAACTTACGTATTTAAATATATTTTTAAAATATAAGTAAACATACATAAACTACAGAGTTAGTTTTATACAGACATTATAGCACAGCTAGCCGAGTCCATCATAAAATTTCAGAATAAAACTTAAAGAATTCAGAAAATAAGTCCCGTAAATTCACCTTCTCAAAATACTTTATGTATTATCCATTTATATATAAATTTAGTGAATTAAATACGAAGGGTACAAACGTTCTTTAAATCTTCAAGAAAAATAATGAATGCCTACATTGAAAAAATATACGTTCTAACAAATCACGCTCCCTGGCTAACATTGTGGCCTAAATATACGTAAAAGAAATGTTCAAGATTGTTAAAATATTAGGCATTAAGTTATGCCAGATCACAATATGTTTCACCGTAGTAAAATGGTAAAAATAAATAAGAACTTTAACTTTATGTCAGCTTTACCTAAACATTATTTAATCTTCAATAATTCATACGTGCTTTAAGAAAGAAAAGAAACATAATTTTTATGACTCATATCTGAACGTATGTCATTGTCAGAAGGATAACGCGACAGAATTTGATTTGCCACGCAATTATTGCTGTAAAAATAATGAAAAATGGCACGATTATATTTTTAATTTTCCATACGATCGCAATTTTCGGAAAATTTGTATACCTACCTGAATTTGTGGATTCTCAATTATTAGTTGTCAATTGTAACGGACTTCATTCTAAATTAAACGTTACATTTGTTTCAGTATTGACTAAAAATACACATTTCTGCGCCATCAGGTATATATGTCAATGAAGATTGACTATTTCTCTAAAGAACAAACTTCCTTGCTCTTCTGTTATGAGACATATAATTACAAGTCGATTTTAAATGGCGCTAAGAACTGCACATATATTTAGTTTTTGACTTAAAGTTTAAAAAATTTGTAAAATTAGCACTTGATTTAAATTGTATGCAATTTTTTGCAATATTGTTATGAGTTACGAAATATGTACGAACTACATTAAATATTTTGATTTTAGCTTCATCAAAAACTTTAAATCCGGTTAAACCTATGATTAAATTGCTTTCCAAAAAATTAATAAAAGAAATGCATGTTTTTTATATATCTTTAGTACTGAATATGAGAGGATTATCATAAATAAGTAATGTTAATAGCCGAAAATTTGAGCATATGGATTTCGCGGATTTCGCATGGGTGGACAAAATGTTGGGGTCGCATCCCATTTTTGTATGTAATTATACATTTTAGAACGTCTGATAAAATATTCAATAGAAATTATTTATTTCACTGATAGTAGCGCAGAAATGTAACGTTTTACCTGTGTTTGACAGTGATGCTTCCGTGTGTTGTATAAGAAGGATGTGTTGCTCGATCACCTGTCATAAGATGCCGGTACATGTTATTGTTTTGTGCTAATAGTGCTAGCGCAGCCGGATTAGCCAGCTTTTATTTGTTATTATATGGATTGATAAAAATGGAGAATCGATGACAAGTGATCCGGGTTCTGCTATGGAGATAATCCAACTTATGTATATGTATATATATATATATATAGATATATATATATATATATATATATATATATATATATATTAACACATGAAGATGAAGTCATAACAAAGTAAATTTTAGTGATTTTAAATTTAAATTTACTTCTGGCACGATAATAAGGTAATTCCCCACAAATATAATCGTTTTATTTTATGTCTCTGCGTACAAATCAGTGAAGAGTGAGTATTTCTCTGATAAAAAAACTCCCGCACTCCTCTGCTATGAACGAGATACATAATCGATTCAAGTGTTGGTGAAAAATTAGAAATCTTAATAAACATCTAACGCAATATTTATTGGTCAATATTTTTTATTTGGAAAGTTGTTTCCTTTTTGTTTCCTATTTTGAAAATTTTACAATTTATCGTAACAAAAAATTAGTAATTATCCAAATTATGTAAGATCTATTCAATATTAAAAAGTTTGAGTCAATGCGCACATTTAAATTTTTCAGATAAGAAGCCTATCAATGTAATTTTATATTCATAATATAAATGTGTTCCATATCTTAATATTTAAGTTTATTTTTTGCACTGATAAACAAAAATGTATCGCATATTCTTGTTTCTCAATACAAAAAAATATTGAATTCATTTTCCCAAAATATATCTAAGGAAATGTTTCTTTAATTAACACAATTGAAGTCATGAAGTTGAAGATTCGCTTATGACGACCGGGAATTTAAATCGACTGATGTGATTAAATTACCTAACGGAGAGCCAAGCATTCGGCGATAAAATTTTCACGGGGAAAACGTAAAAGATTGATTAGGGTCGGCCAAGGAAATGACAAGAAGTTTTTACTATGATAAGTTCTTTTTTACTTTATTCTACGTTTCCTCTCTTTCCTTTTTGATATTTTGTTACATTTTTATTATAATAAGAAGGTGTATTGTTTAAAAGTTTGGCTATATATGTTAATGCGATGTGGTATTTTTTTTCCAAAGGTCAGAAGCAGGCTATAAAATGTTTATTGTAGATTTTTATTATGATTTGGTTTTCTTTTAAATTATTTAAGTTTTTCTTTTTTATCTTGTAAGTTAGTATTTGTTAAACTTTTTGTTATTTTTCTTTCTTTGTAATGACTTCATCTTCATGTCTAAGATAGTCTGGACTAAATTTAATAGGAAACGAAAAAAAAGTAATGGAATATTAAAACAAATGCAAATTTTACTTACTACGAATCTCTAATACTATCTCAGTATAATATATCAGCTCTTGGTTTTTGTGTATCAATAGGTATATACCAACAACAATAGGTATACCGGTAATAAAATTTAGTTTGAATCTTTTTGAATGAAATTTAATGTGGAAATTATTTTTATAATATTTTTATGCTGATGCAACTTAGAAAGCGATTTTAAATATTACATTTAATGTCAATATGTCAATACTTATAAAAAAGAAAAAAAAAAAAAAAGATATATATATATATATACAGTTACAGCCGAGCACACGCTCCTATTAAATACAAATATACGGTTAGCGGGATACATCGTCTGGATGTGGTCGTTGAATTGGGTATCAGATTCGATTCGCGACTGACGTTTCGTACATATGGCAGATGCGGTGTTCCGAAACTTGGATTCAGATTGCAAAATTTAAGAATTTTCTATTCGTATCATCATTTATTTTGCTATATACTTCATTAGTGTAAAGATTATTAGAATCTGGCTCTGTTATTTGGAGCCCAGACGAAGCCAAGTATAACTTGATGATTGAACGTGTGCAAAAGACGTTCTTTCGATATCCGTATGTGAGAGAGTATGGTTATTTATCCTTTCTGTTTCCTACTGATAGCCTCTTTTTATTCATTGTAACTTAGAAGAGGCGTTGCGCTCATGAAATTTATTTTCCAGTTATTAAACGTCAAAATTCTATGCTCTATATTATTGAGTAAACTTTCGCTTTCGTTCTTCATACCTGACAATTTCCTGCACTCAGGCAAGCATCACATTTTTGCCGAATTACATCGGTACCCTCCAGATTCCCACGGTATTGAGCTGCTCAAACACTATTGTGTGAGTTGTTGGTGATGGTTGAAAGTAAATTTGTCGAAATGTGTCGTTGTCATCTTTTGTAGTTCTTGTGTAATTTTGTGACCATATTTAACCTACAATTTTAATTTTATTAAACCATAAATTGTTTATCGTCACGAATAGTTTACACATAATGTGACTATAAATATGTGTGTGTACGTGTGTGGAGCAAGCAATAAACGTGGGACGGGTGAGTGGAAATTATTGGTACACCGTTTCCACGTCAACGCAAACTCTGCTTCACGAGTTTATTTTAATTTCCCTCTAAGAAAAGGAAGAAATATTTGAATGCCATTGCCACTTCATTTAACCCGAGCGGTTGAACCACATTCGCCACATTTGAGTTATAATATTTTCTTCTGTCTATTTGGGGAATGTCTCGGTGCAGGATGGAATATTACGTTTTATTTTAAACTTTAAAAAACACGTTTTAAATTCTAAGTAACCTCTCCTGTACCTTATAAAGGAAATGTGTTCAAAATTTTGCAGCCTTGTTCATAGCAACTTCACCAATATTCAATGACATCATTGTTTTTTTATTCTGCAAGTAACGGAGCATAATTCGCCAGTACTACTTTGGATGCCACAAGGCTTGCAGTACATCATAAAAAAGGAGTGTAAATTATTTTAAAAATGGGTGATCATACGCGTCGTATAGAATATTCATATTCCTAGTATAGCGTTCATCTCTTAGCAATTGATAATTTGGTAATCATTGGTGTAAAATTAATATAATATATTCGTCTTTCTTTTTCATAAACTGCATAATATCAGTAGTTAAGAAATTGGTAAATAAAGAAGAAACTTAAAATAATTTGTTTAAAAAACGATTATAATTCCAAACACTCAATTTGAGGTTGGAGAAATTATAGACTAAAATTTTAATTTCACTGTGTGCTGTCACTTAACGCAAATCTGGAAAATACATTAAAAATGTATTAGAAATGTGAAAAGTGATTTTAAAATAATGTTTTCTCACTGAATATAAATGGTTCGTAAAATTTATAAAAAACTCCAATATTAATAACTGCGTTGCTACTGGTCTTTTGAATTTGCTTTTACGTATATTTAATTTTTTTAATGTTATCCCTTTTGTCATAAAAGCTACTAGATAAATTGTAAGATAGTCATAATAAACCGGGCATAAAATTTCCAAGTCGACAAGTGATCTATACCATTATTGCGAATAGTTTTGAGATGTTCAAAGATAGTAGTTTAGCTGGTAGAAGTGGGTCAGGTAACATTAAAAATAAAAATTTTAAGCTTAATATTTCGTAAACATCTCTGTGTCGAAAAAGTGCCCAAGTTGTACTTCCAATTTTTGTTAAATATTAGAGATATACATCTCCTATATGCAAAATGGGATTATACCGTACTAAATTTTAACATTATACCACTTATAGTCTAAGAGTAAAATGGTTGTTACATGAGCAAAGTTAAGACTGTATAACTTTTATTGTGTTAAACCTGTGGGCATAAAGAGGAACATTTATTTCTGAAATAATTTTCAAAAATGAACTTCATATCCTTTTTGTATGAAGAAACAAGAATATATCGCCCATGATACAGGAAAGACATTTTAAGATGAATATATATTAATTATATCAGCTTCTCGTTTTGAAACTTTGAATATACCTATTGAGCCGAAGAATTGCGTATATCCTATGTAATTGTAATAGAGACATTAATTTATTTTTCATTTCAATAAGTTTTTCATATAGGGAAACAAAAGGAAGCATTCTTTTTCTAAAAAAAATGTACAAAATCATATTCAAGATATTTTAAAACTATTTATTTTATCTCTTTAAATGAAAGACATGACTTATTTCTCATAAATAAAATATATTTGGATAATCGAAACATATTTCTGTCATAATTAAAAAATTACATTATATTGACTTCTTAGACGTAATCATAAGAGAAATAAATATAAGTGAAAATTACAACCTAAACAGACTAAAAATTATTAGGTATGTCCCAATAATTTTGAGTCTGCTAATCAATCAGTAGCCAATTTTCGAATATCGAGATTAGCACGATATTTTATAACACCATAATTTTTCTAACTCCAACTCAAATTGTTTATAATTATGTTAGCACAGAGTTTCGTTATTTATATCTTCATCTGTTAAATTATCATTTTATTTTAAAGGCGGGGAATATATAACTAACAATAATTAAAATTTCATATGATTCGTTTTTCTTGGTCACACAAAGTATCGATAAATAATTGGATTTTAAATAAATTTGACTTACATTTGGCCGTGTCTTGGTAAAAATTTATTAAATAAGAACCGACGAATTCTTTAGTTTTAATAATCCCAGCATCTCTCGATAATTCAATTTTTTGCCCACATACTAGAATTACTATTAGCCTTATTAATGTACAGTTACGTAAATATATTATCAAAATAATATCGTAAAAACTACCAAATTGACAGGCCTGAAACTTAAAAAAAAAAATTACGAGAGCATTAAATCAAGGTTCACCATAATTTCATTACTTATATTTGCTGAAGATATTAAAACTGAATGTTATTTAATTCGTCTATCGCTTGACGAAAAATCAAAAGATTTTATATGAGCAGATCATAAGTATAGATTAATATTATTTTACGTTCGAAATATCTATCCATTCAAATACATATTTGTAAATATTTAACGAAACTTAACCAGTAATAATTTAATTACTTCAATTATCGATGACAGAAAACGGATTACTTACTATTGATTTGCAATATTTATTAATTCATATAACAATAAAAATGCTTGCTAGTCAGAAAAAAGTGGTATATCCGTGGTCTTATACCAGATGACGAAGCACTACGTTTTACCGATACGATATACAAGGAAGCATCTTGCGAAGCACACACAAGATTTACTCACAAGACAATCGTAAAATAAAGAAGATAAAAATTCCTGCGCTAACAGTGAAATAGGTAATTTACATTGAATATTTTATATCGTGCATTTTATTGTGTAATTATATAGGAAAATACATTAATTAAACATTTTGCTGACTCACATGAAATCGTAACTATTTAAAACGTAATCAACACATACTTCTGCTGATACTTCTAGGTATTCACATCGCTAATTTATATTAAATATATAATATTTTATACTATTGCCATGTCAATAAATATGTCATCCATTTAATTAATTTTTGTAAATAAATTTAAATAGAGGATTAATTGCATTATAAGTTTTCGATATAGCTTAAATAAAGAAACTAAATATAACTCGCAAAAAATTTTCGACCTACTCCAAAAAAGAGGAGATAACTCATATATCCGGCATTTTTTAATCAATATGGATGTTTTTTTTCTTTTTTTGGAAGAATATTTTTTCAGTATGTTCCCATGGAAATTTAAATAGAATCTAATTGTTTCATAGAAATTCTCAATAATGAATAGCACAAGTCCTGTGATCGAGTTTAACAAGAATTCTAACAATCAAGAACTCTTCAATTGTAGGAACATTTGGACTCGTTTGACTGGTTTTGACGTAGCAAGAAACAAATAATGATAATAGGTAGATGCACATAATATAATTTCGTCATTTTGATTCGTAAATCATAACGTTGCAAGTGTATTGCTTACCTAAATAGTGAGACTTGATGTAATGTTTTATTTATTATTTATTAAATTAGTATTTTGGGTCTCAAGTAGAGACTTTATTATTCAATACTGGATTCCAACTCTTTAGTGAGACGTGGTGAACTGCTGTTTTTAAATTAGTATTTTGGGTTTCCAGCGTGGAGCATCACAGAACTTTGAGTTTCAACTCTTCAGTCCTAATGATGTAGACATACCGACTGCCTCAGCTGTGAGACTTGAGGATTTGTTGTTTTTAAAATAGTATTGTGGTTCTCAAACAGAGATTCTGCCACTAAATTTTGGGTTTTAATTCCTTATCCTTGGCGTAGTACAATCTGTGTAAATTAAGACACTTTCATCTGATAGATTTAAGTTAAAATTGAGGTTATTAAGCTGAGATTTTCTCACCGAATTCTTGCTTTCAACTCCTCGATTCTGATGCCGTAGGTGTACTCTCTGCCTAAACCGTGATACTTGAGGATTTTATATTTATAAATTAGTGTCTTGAGTTTAAAAGTGACACTATGGCATTGAATTTCGGATTAAAATTTTTAACCCTATTACATAAATACAGCCTGCCTAACCCCTGAGGCTTGAGGGTTTGCCGTTTTTAAATTAGAATTGTGGATCTCGAGCAAAGACGTTACTAATGAACTCAAGATTTAAATTTCTCAGGCTTGACACTGTAATGGTATTGCTTGCTTATATTGCGAGATTTGAGAATCAGTTATTTCAAATTTGTATTTTGGGTGTCAAGCGGAAACTCTGATAATGAACTCCGAATTGTAACTCCTCCTAACTGTGTTCTTTTTAAATTAGTATTTGGAGTCGTAAACAAAGTCTCTACTACGAAACACCGGGTTCCTATTTCTCAGTCCTGATACTGCAGCGGTATCGCATACTTAAAATATTAGTCTCCTATTATTGAATTAATGTTATGCGTCTCTAGTACAAACTCAAATTGAACTACAGCTTCTAATTTCTCGACGGATGCTGCTGTGGCACGGCCTATTTTATGTATATTACTACATATCTCGGTCTTTATCCAATCAATTTTGATAATTATGTTTCATTTTGTATGGCTCCAGTATTATATCGTTAAAAATGTTTAAGAATAAAAGGTACACCATCGAAATAAAAGGTACACCATGGAATTCTCAACAATGAACAGCGCAGGAGGGACAGAGAGGGGAATGAAGGAGATAGTGATTCTACATCTTTTATGTTTATATAGAAAAGCGTAAGAAGTTTCGCTTCTGTCGGGTGTCCCGCGACTTTTACTTTTCTTAATAATTTTACATTTTTAATTTCTTAGTATTAACAATTTTTTATTTCGAGTGACTGAGAAAAAAATGCACGTCTCAGAAATAAATATATATATATATATTTATATATATATATATACATGTATATATATATATATATATATATATATATACATACATATATATATATATATATATATATATATATATATATATATATATATATATATATATATGTATATATATATATATATATATATATATATATATAACAAATACCGGTATATGAGAAATTAAACAAAACGAAATCGAAATAAAAAAAAATTCAGGCAGTGAAAAAATAATACAAATAAAAAAATGTGATAATATACGGGCTTAATTCAGACGGATTATATCAGTGAAGTGCCTCATGCATTTTTGGTAGGTAGGATGCTCTCTCGATATGTTTTTTCAGTTATATTATTAAAAATTAATGTGGATATTTTAATAAATTAACATTAGTGTGAAATCGGAATGATTGTTTCTTTGGAAAATGTTATTATTTGATAATTTATGTGTTATGCCATTACATAAATTTTATGTAAAAGGCATTAAGTTTAATTTTCTACAAACTGATACAACGAGAAAAAAAAAGAATATCTGCTTCAGTTTGTTGTCAATATTAACAACAAAGATTTCAAAGATAAAATTACGCACGCTCTTTGCTCATGTTACCAGAATTTGTATCTGTAATAAATAAAGCGTATAAAGTTTGCTAAAATACACATATTTTTTCTTTTAAAGAGAATAATGTGACTACAGTATTTACTTGTTATGTTTTTCAAGTGGCACCATAGAAAATTACGACAGCTAAAGGGTAACGCATGGGTACTAACTAATAAATTATTTTAATTACATATCTTTGTAGCCCTTATTTTAATTAAAACTGGTCTTCATCTTTGCTAATATCCCACCTGAAGATGTTGTAATACAACGAAACTTAGGTCGTGGTAAAGAAATTAAAGAAAGTAGAAATAATACTACATCACGTAGTTTTATTTAATTGTGAATAATGAATTTCTACTAAATTAACGCCAAGTATATTCAATATATAAAACTGGCCATTATAGACGTGATAATACAATTGTTCTAAAACGGAAAACTTGATGTGTTTTCGTTCTTTTAGCACGACGTTTTTTTTTATATACGTTAGCACATTTACATCAATAAAAGTCTTTAGATAGAAAAGCAAGTTAATTTTTTTCTTGGTTTTTTTGAAAAAAAATAAAAAATTTTACCCACGATTTTCAAATGCTCATTCATAAAGAAACATTAATATCGTTTAATTGTATTCCTTATTCCGTTAAACAACTAGAAAACTCTGACAGACAGATAAACAGAAGACATATGATCATTAAAGTAAAAATCATAAAAAATAACATTATTCTTTTGTAAAATAACTAAGGAACTATTTTTAGTACCATCGGAGAAAGAAGAAATAATATCGCAATATTTGATATAAGTACGTCTAGTGGTATCAAATTTTAATCAAGTCGTAACAAAATCATGCTCATCTCACAAGTCATTATAAAGTAAGTGTAATATAGTAGAATACTCATGTGTTTTTCTCCAATAATTTGACGAAATCAATTTAATGTTTTGTTATCTTAGCGAGCTGAACAAAAAATGCCTTTCCCCATATTAACTCTATTGGTTAACGCAAACATCTTTTTATATTTCCTCTTTGTGTCTATAAATCACCTAATCCTATTAGCACTCATGTATTAAATTTATTTGACCATAGGTGTAGTTATCCAACAGCGAGTTAATATTTTATAAGGAGAAATAAACACTCAGACGATGTGCATGAGAAAAAAGAATGTCGACTTGTGATCTTTTAATTTTATCTTTTAATACACATTTAATTACATGATTATTATAAATATCTGGTGATATTTCAAACTAACACGTGACTTAATGTGTCAAGAGTTCTTTACGTTTGAGTTATTATATTCCGGTATTTAAAGATTTACATTATAATCCACATTAATTGAAATTCGCGTTGAAAGTTTTGTTGAAGCAAAAATGTGAAAATTAATTTGTTTGTTATCCAAACATACTATAAATATTTAATATATATATATATATATATATATATATATATATATATATATATATACATATATATATATATATATATATATATATATATAAGAGAGTGCATTATTATATTGGAAAATAAAAGTTTAAAATATTATTATTATTTTGGCATAAAGCAATACAGCAATAAGAAATATTTTGTTAAGGAACTTGAAACATTTTGAAAAAAGGGTCTGTTAGAATAAGGTTGAGCCTGTGGCTCCGAAGAGATGTTTCGAAAATAACTTTTGTTGTGACATTGGTGAGTAATAATATTGCCATTTATATATATGCAGCTTAACGCATCCTCGAAATAGTCGATTATATGCACGCCACAGCGGTTATTTTTGAAAATAGTTTAATTTGAAAATTATTTCATCTAGACTGATGAAACAAACTATAATTAATTTATATTATATTTGATTCATTACTTTAGCTAGATTTCAATAATAATATTTTCGAAAATATCCCTTCTGGCATACATATAGTCAATTATTGCAAGAACACGTGAAGATCAGAAATTGAAAACGTTTAAATGACAGTCTCATTGTCCACTAAAGTTATAGTGTTCCCAATTATTGTTTATTTTCAAAATATTGATATGTGTTTACTGACAATATTTATTTTTCAAATACCCTGTATAGAACATATTCAGTCTTGGTGTAGTGCGGTTTGTTGTCCAATCGCACAAAAAAAACCCAAATACGACTGGAAAAGGGTGTTACAGACGGACGAAAGGAAATCTAAAGTATTTTATGGGAAAAAAAGATAATATAATGTTTCCTTGCATATAAAGGTAAACTGTCAAATTGGCGAAAAAAAACTTAAACCCGTCTGTAAATAATAGGTGACTTATAATTACGTCGTATGGCTGCATCGCCGCATTGCCGATTGCCATTCTATGTCCATTGACTGACTTGTTATGATCGATTCGATTTAGATTTTATTATTTTGTTGTTTAATTTTTATGTCAAAATGGAAGAAGGATTTATCGGAGGATAAAATTATAAATTATCTACATTTGGTATATACACATTGACGAAATTCTTTTTATATAAAAGCCACCCTAATAGGAGTAAAACAATCTACGTAGGCATCATGTCCTACATTTATTTCTTTTTTTTTGACAAATATAAGGATATATAAATAAGTTATAATGTTTATGCAGGTTCTTCATTTTTAATTTTTTAAAATTATTTTTAATACATTTTTATTAACTTGATATTAATATTTACTACGCAAAACCTGTTAAATAAAATATAAAAAAATTATATTAAAGTCAATTATTCCAGTGGTTATGTAGATATTTTTGAACAAGAACTTTTTAGTGACGGAGTGACATAAATTTTGTTTCTTCTATTACTTGTAATTGTTTATCCTTGTGACTAAAATTTGTATTCACTTGAAATCCTTTTTTTTAACTTTGGTTTACATTATCTGTTATATTCTCAATAGGGACGCCAGCAAACATATTTTCTGCTACAACTACAATTTCCCTATTTACCGTAGTATCGTACTCTATAATTTCGAAAACATGACCTCGATGAATCATCGCGCTTTAATAGATTTTTATTAAAAATCTGCTCGACGCCTTTTCCAAATTTTTTTCTTTTTGGTACAGTCAAACTTACAACAGAGTAATTCAATTTGTTTGTATGATTTCGGACTCTAATATTAGTTTACATGTAACATGTTTTTGAGTAAAATAAAATCGTTTGAACATTGCAAATTTTAAAATGTGTTATATTATACTTTTACACTGTGAATGGCATATTATGTATAAATGCTCGATATAAACAAACTTCGTTCCATATTGTTGTTCAAAATGCGTTGAAGTGATGATGTTGAATGAGTTTATGATGAAACTAAATATTTTATATAACGAGATACTGCAATTAATTACGGTTCTATTAAAACAAATTTGTAATTAAATATTTATAGCAATATTAATACGCTAGCTGTATTTATAAATAGTTAGTTATACTCAAATCGAAATGACCTCCATAAATATATTTTGTGCTTTTGCTCTAAACAAATCACTCTTCATCAATTTGCATTATTTCTTTTATTTTGACTTTTTACAAAGGAACGCGGAAACACTTTTCTCGGTATTTAATCATGTTATTACTTATATTTGTGCACAGCGCAATACTTATAACGACCTATTTTTTTACTAACAATTTTTATCAAATATTACTAAAAGCTGTAAATATTAACCACTAATAGCCATGAAACAACCTAAACCAAGGAGTCGTTTTCAGCGCGTGCTTGTCGCTTCTTTGAATTCCTGAATTTTCCGGCTCATTGTTTACATAGCAAATAGGAGAGATGACATCACACAAAGCCGCTTTATTTATGCAAACCAGAAAATTAAAGTTGCAAAACATTGTAAGTTTTTGGAACATTTCAATATTTTTTCACAGTTTTGTTCGATTCGATGATATATATTTAAAAAAAGTAGTGGGTTCTTTAAAAAAGGACATTTTGAAATGAGTTCGGAGAACAATATGAATCCATTAGGTAAAACATTAAGTGGCAATTTTTTTAACTGAACAACGCCTCAAAACATTTTCTAAAAAATTTACAAGGATATTTATAGAAAAAATGTAACCGAAAAGTGTCTTAATTCGGTTTAATCTTGGAACCCGCCTGGGGAAAAAGAAAATACCAGAGTACTGAGACATTAGTCAAGTTCAAAAAAACATTGTGAGCTGCTACAGATATTAATGTATAATGTAAAATGTTGTCTAAGAGTTTTACAAAATATGACTGCGTTAGTAAAAAATTATTTTTGAATTAGTAAAAAAAATTGAAATTGGATGTTTAATTTATTTCAATTTTGCTTTTGACATAATTTCTCTAGATGCATGATGCACCATTAAATTCGTTGCTGAAACTCGACACTTATCCTTTTATTTGAAGGGTTTTGAAGCTATTATTCATAACTCACTTTCAGCAAATGGTGGATCAAATTGGAGAGAAGATTATGAAATTACAAAGTATTCCAATTTTTAAGTATTTATCTCTAGTTGTCTCCAAGATACATGTTTAAAAACCATTAATTTCTTGACCACGGTGAATATTTTCAAGATTTTATCGTTTTAATAGCAGAAATTACGTAAGGAGAACCATTTAATTATTTTGTAGATCCTATTACAATGCAAATCTATAGATGTAGGAATTTGTCGCTGCCAAGTTTAATATTAAGCCAAACATAATATTCAGTAAATTTAGATACAAAGGTCTGAGTCATCTTCGTTTATCCAGTAAACCTCTGCAAGAACTTTATTATTTATAGCTCACCATTACTTGCGGCTAAACTTTAAGATTAAACTTGGCCATTTTACCATAATATTTAAGCTAATATTTTATCTAAGTATTAACTTTCCTTGTTGTGTACACTTTTATTTTCTATATATTAGATTCTTCAGCATATTTAATGTTATCAACATTTGGTCGAATTAATAACTGACTGTATTTAACTTTTTTTGACATAGTTTTAACTGCATCCGTCTTAATTGTCTACCTGAAGCTCTTTTGGGTCCCCTACTAAATGCTTTGCAAAATATTATCTAACTCTAGGTATGTACTCAATACTCATTCATTGCGCGCTATGTGAGCTGATCATCAATCGTAATATTTAAAAACTTGGTTTCTTCCCCGATGAAATCCCCTATAATAGATTGATGTTTTTTGGTACATATATAATTTTGTAATATAACAACCGTTGTGGTACTTCCCATCAATTAAATAAAACTATATTTTTATCATTTCATAATAAACCACAAAGTGTCATCTATTTTCATTTACTTGTGAAACAAATTCTGTTTTTCAAAGATAAAGTGCTAATTAGTAAAATCCATTATGTGTTAAAATAGAATATAAAATGTTTTACCTTTTAGGTTTTGCATTGAGTATAAGGCATTTCTCCTATTAGGATTCCGTACTAGAAGAGGAAAACGGGAACATTTATAAAGTCACTCAGATATCCATCTCTCCCTGTATAAGAACCGTTGTCTCTGAATTACACTAGATGTAGACATCGAAATTTAGCATAGTAACAATGCATATTTGTCACTAGCTAAACACGCATATATATATATCTAAACGGGCATATAAGTCACTAGCTTTTACTTCAAAATATTTGCAAATGAAAAATTGTAAAGCAAATTAAACATTTGAAAATTATTTTTAAATTTCCATGTACCATATGGGCATCATTTGAATGAGCTGGTTCTAAGGATCCCAGAAACGTGTTCATCATTTTAGATTTACATTTTCAGGGATATGCTGGAAAATTTTCAAGTAAATAGGTTCACTTTCTTTATTTTCAGTTCGAGACTGAAATAATAAATAGAGCAGGATTTGCAGAATCGTCGGCAAAGGTTATAGGTAAATTTAATGATTATAGATGTCATATTTTAAGAGATATTGCCAAAAATGTATACCTGCTCAGCTAGCTATTATTAAATATTGATTGCGATAAGAAGTCTATGTGAATGATAATTTATGGTCTATAAATAATTTAATTTCAAATGAGTTACGAAATCCTCAATGCGCAATCTCGACTTGCACGTGACGGTTTTTTCAAATAAGTGAGGGGGAAATATTTAGATACAAGTTATATATATATATATATTTCAAAATTTATTTTCAACTATGAATTATTTGTGTAATTTTGTTGTAAGATGGAACAATGAAATAAACGTCAAACAAAAATTCCTACAATATCAAATATTTTTAAACCTTCTTTTTAATGGTGGATATCAAACTGATGGTGCCTAATTAAGTGGTTTTGTAAAAATATAATTTCGAAAACCATAGGTTTCACTAATTATTTATCAATAATTTTAGATATCTTTTCTTCTATTCTTGTCCATGACAAAGTGTACACGAAAAGTAGAAAACTTAAAAAAATAATTATATTACCACAAGTACTTGCGACTATAATCATAAATCTGACTTCGATTAAAAGAGAAGACACGTATTTAAACAAATTTATAAACAATTTTAGAAAATATTCAATTTAACCAACGTTTCAGTTCTCACTAGCCAGTTTGTACAACATATAAATCTATTATTTTCTTATAAAAATTCCATCAGATTCTGATGAAGATATTAACGATTTTACAAATAAATTTTCAATTTCTAGAAATTTGAGACGTCGTAAAAATCCCTTTGAAATGTTCACAGATGAAAAATTTAAAACAAAATTTCGTATCAATATAGATACAGTGCAAAATTTATATAAAATAATTGATTGTAAATTAGTTCCCTTAACTCGTCGAAAATATATTTCATCTTTATTGGAATAACTATTTATAACTTTGCGATTTTATGGTGCCGGCACTTTTCAAATAACATTCGGTGACGAATTTTATTCTTATTATATATACACACACATATATATATATATAAATATATATATATATATATATATATTTATATATATATATATATATATATATATTTATATATATATATATATATATATATATATATATATATATATATATAAATATAATTCCTTTTTCAACCCGTGAAATCATTTTCAATCCGTGAAATCATATAGAGCAGGAATATAATCGTGCCCATATCAAATTGTAGAATATGGTTTAATGGACACTTGGTGTATGGAAAAAAATTCCAATGGAATTTCTTTTTCCAAAATACTTCGATTGAAATTAAATCCCATGCTTGCTGTGACTGAAGCAACAGTCGCCTTGCATAATATAATAGTATTCCAGGATAATGATACCATTGTTTAAAGTGAGGATTTATCTTTGGGGGATGTTGAAATTAAAAAAAACCCAAAAGCGGCTTCTTCTGAATAAGTCTGTTTGTACAGATTAAGAGCGGAAAACAATTTCAAGTTGGTAATAGTGATTCATTTCATTTCATTTTGAATAACATAGAAAAGTAAAGAGTATTATCTCTTATAATAAAATAAAACACTTTAAGAATATATATGTTTTGGAAAAAAAATTATTTGCAATAAAATAAAAATAACAAAAGTAAAAAAAATAGAATTTTTTCATGATTTCGACGTCAATCCTCGCATTTTCAGTTAATAATAATTTCAATTGAAGATTAATTTCCAATATTTCCCCTATTTTTATTCATATTTCTCCTGTTGAATTTGTAAATCATAAAACACATTATTACTATTTATTAAGCAGCCATTTTCATTTCATATTCAAAGATACACTAATATTATACAGTATGTTGTTGTAATTTATCAAAAAGTTACATGAATTTATCAATGTAAGTAAAATGGCATAATGAAGGATAATTCTTCATAAATTACAACAACATAATATATAAAATTAATTTGACTTTGTCTGACCAGAATTTCTTACCACTAACAGTAGGTAAACAACTTACCTACTGTTAAGAAGTTTGCAATTGATCTGTTATTAAGCCAAAGTTTATAATGAAAATAAACACTTTGGCCATGAACTGCAATCCTTTATTAATTAAAATAAATTAACAACAGCAATGTTAGCAGGGAACGTTGCGTAGCAGAGAGACTAGCATAGCCAACAAAAATAAAAAAACTATAATATAGAGAAATGATATAATGCCTGTACGTTTTCCGAAGTACTTGTTTGTGTTCTATTTGTTTTTTATCATCCCCTCTTGAACATAACTCTATTGCAGTAATGAAGAACTCGTGTTTCGAACGGAGCAGTGCCTTAATTAATATATCGGGCACCATATCTTGAATATTCATGAATTTTACTGATATTTGTTTGGATAAAATCTTCTCCCTTGCGAAGTGATACCGGACGTCTACGTGCTTACTTCTCGCATGATAACTCTTGGTACCTGAAAGACTGACAGCACTTTAATTATCGCAGTATATAATGAGAGGTGTGCCTGTAAGTTCAATCTACAAGTCTTCTTCTAATTCCTTTAACTATGGTCCTACCTGTGCGGATTTAGCTAATGACATGTATTCGGTCGCAGTATTTGATAAAGCTATAGTTGATTGCCTTTTAGAACACCAACTTATTGCGGCACCCTGAAAAAAATATATATATCCTGTACAGGTTCTTCGGTTCTCAGATTGACTAGTCTAATTGGCATCACAATGCCCAACAAAATTTGCTCATTGCTTTTGAAAGGTAGCTTGTAATTTGTTGTAGCTTTTAAACATTTCAATATTTTTTATAATATAGTACAATGTTGCGAAGTGAGCTGACTGTTATACCTGCTCAATGAATTAACTATAAAAGCTATATCAGTTCGAGTTCCTTGGAACAGATGCAACAAACAGCCAAGAGCTTCATGATATGATATGATTCTTAGCACTTCTGTTTCACTCTCAGCCCTCTTTAACTGTACATTTGCTTCACTTGGAGTCCAAACTGGGTTACTATGGAGCATACTATATATTTTGTTATATTTTTCTATAATTCTGAATCTTTTCGAATTTTGAATTCGTTATCTGTCATTCTGAATACATACAAATTTTCACTCTTAATTTTTCTTTTATTAATTTTGCTGAGTCGTCATTATTAAATAGACAAAGTACGAGTATGTCATCAACATAGACTGTGATAAGCATAGTATCATTCTTGTTTAAAATCCAGTAATAAATACAAGGATCTACCTTTAATCGAAACATTCCAATTTCTACTAAGGCATTATTTAACTTTAAGTTCCATTGTTGACTAGCTTGTTTAAGGCCTACATGGCCTTAAACAAGCTTCAAATTCTAGCTTTATTTAAGAGGCACACTTTTTCTCTTTGCTCAAAGCTGGCAGTTGATACATATATATATATATATATATATATATATATATATATATATATATATATATATATATATATATATATATATATATGTGTGTGTATGTATAAGTATGTATGTTTATATATATATATATATATATATATCTTCCCCAATATTTTCTTGTAAAAATGCAGTAACCGCGTTCATTTGATGTATTTTTAATTGATATTTTACAGCTAATCCAATCAAATACCTTATTGATGAGTATCGGACGACAGGTGCATAGATCTCATGATAATCAATTCCTTTCGTTTGCTGGTATCCTTTAAAATAACTAGTCTAGTTTTGTAGTGTTTATCTCCATTTTTATTCATTTTTATTTTATATGCTCAATCACATGGTATGGTACTTTCTTTCCTCTAGTGTATCTGTACCAACAATCAAGTATTATTTTTTATTAATGATTCATACTCCTCCTGCGTGGCTAGTTTCTACTCAGTTGCTTCGTCACAATTAAGAGCTTTATTTGTATTTTGTGGATCGGTATTAAGTAATCTTGGCGTGGATTTAACGTATTAGATTGTAAGACGTAGGGTCATATTTCCTGTATCGCGATTCTCGGCATGGTTAGAGATTTAGCTGAAGCATCGGAGGAAATTCCAAGTTCTGATCAGGTATGTATATTTCGTCTGCAGGATTATTGTAATAAGGTAAACCGGATCCTTAATTTTCTAAAAAACTAATGATCGATGTTTTCGTTGAAGGATATATCTTCATGAACATCGTCAGGCTGTTTTTATGTTTAAGGTAAGTTAGACTCATTTTTTTATACTTGATATATCTGTATGAATTTTTTTAGTAATTACTGTATTTACTTTTTTAATTACTTTTGTTTCGGGGGCAAAAATGGGCTACATATTTCTTTTTATACGGGCTTCAAGGAATACTACATCTCTGCTCATGACCACCTTTCTACTTTTTGGATCTATAAAGCGACATCCTTTTGTACAATCTCAATAACCAACAAAAATAAACTCTCTTGATTTTACATCCAGTGTTTGTCGTTTTTCTTTCAGTACATGTACCATCGCTTTGCATCATAGGTGATATAGGAGAGTACTGGAGTGGGTAAGCGGTTGACAATATAAGCAGCTGTTGCCACCGTCTCTTCCCAGAAGTTTATCTGTAAACCAGCATTAAACAACATCCATTTGACACATTCAATGAGGGTTCATTTATTTTCCTATTTAACTCATTTTCTACTTGATTTTTAAACTCAATAAATTTATCAAATACCTCTGCCTTACTCTTAATAAAATACACAAATACCTTGCGTGAGCGGTCATCAGTAAAAGTTGTGAAATACTTGGCACCTCCAATTGATGTAGTTTGCATCAGACCACACACACATCCGTGTAGATTAGCTCTAGCAATTCAGTTGACCGGGACCGTTGACTTGGAAAAAGTTTCCTGGTTTGCTTGCCCTCTATACATGAAATACAGACACAACTCTCATTCGACTCTGACAATTTTAAGCCAGTTATACAATATAGTATTTAATTGACATCATTAAAAGTTAGGTGCATCATGCTCTAATGCTAAAAGTAAGTATATGACTCTGCTATCGCCGTCATTGCTTGAGTTTGACTATTGCTGAAATTTAGTTGATAAGTATCATTAATAAGTTTTGCTGAAGCCACCTTCTTGCCTACTAGGTTATGTATTGAACATGCATTTTAATTAAATTCAACCTTGCAGCCAGTTTTTATAATTTTGCTTACAGATAATAAATTGGCAGATAAATCAGGTACAAGCAACACCTTTCTCACCTGTATTGCTTTGATGCTGCATCATTTATAGATACTTGAACTGTCACATTTCCGCAGCTTTCAACACATAATACTTTGTTATCAGCAAATAGTATACTGTGAACAGGTGGAGCAGTCTCGTTTTGTAATCATTACCTATACATGGTCATGTATGTTGATGCACATGAAACCACGTACCAGTTTATCGAATCATTTACCTGCACGGCTGAAAAAGCTGCTACAAAACCATTATTTTTATCATTATTTTCAAACTTATTTTTCTTGTACCAACAATTCTTCCTACAGTGCCCATATTTGTTACAATGAAAATATTGAGGGCCTGTAGACTTTGACTGGGACTTATTCTTTTCATTGTGGGTATTTTTGGATTTTGTGTAAAATGCGGTAACAGCAGGAGTGTTAACTTCTTGTAATAGTTTTGTATTAATCATATAGGCAGTGATTCTTACATCGGAACTCTCCATACTCATTATCATGGCCTTATATATATCCGGTAAACCTGCTAACATAAATGTCCCAAGCCATTCATCGTCCACTTGAAATAAAATATTTTTTAACTTGTAAGCCGATGACATGATCTTGTTAAAATAGTCTCACACACTTGTACTATTTTCCAATGTTGTATTAATAAGATCCTTTAAGAAACTGACCTTGCGGAGTAGACCATAGTCTTGAAATGCTTGTGACAAATTGTCCCATACCTCTTTTGCAGTTTCAGCGTCTTCAATGTGAACACATAAAATGGGATCCACCAATAATATGAGTTTGAGTATGAGAGTATGAGAAAAAGACTTGATCTTTTTTTGTATCACTGACGCTGGCATCATTTTCAACATGTTCCCATAACTCTTCACGTTGTAAATAGTATTTTATGGCGAAACTCCAAGTCGCGACCAGTGAGCTTTTCAATTGACAATATATAACTATTTCTATTCATCTTGTTCAAAATATGACGGCGAGCAATTTTGAGGTTAAATCTACTTGGTCGATATTAAAATTTAATTACTGATTACTTCAACTGAATAATTACATCCAGGTCGGTCTGGCCCATAACTTGATGAAAATAAACACTTTGGCAATGAACGGTAATCCTTTATTAATTAAATTAAAGTAAATTAACAACAACAATGTTAACACGGTGACTTTGGGTAGCACAGAGAAATGCATAGCCTAGAGAAACTAAAAACTACGATATAGAGAAATGACATATTGCCTTTACGGTTTACTAGGTGCTTGTTTTTGTTCTATTTATTTTCTATCTATTTATAAGAGTATTGGTCGGATAAGTACATCGTTGGTGTAGTTCTAACAGTGCGTAAGTAATTGTTAATTGTTTTAATTTATATAAAAGTCAAGAACTATTTAAATATGTAAAAGCTAATGATTATTGTAATTTTTGCCTTTTCAAATTAGTGCAGAGTTTATTTTAGTCTTTTCCAAAAACATATGTTTTTATCTTTATGCATTGTTTTTCTTTTCTCTCTTGTAAAGTAGCAATTTTTGACTTATGTAGTGGTAGAACTTCATCGACGGTAAATATTTGTTCTGAGGGTATGTTTTGCCTTAAGGACTTAATAAAGAGCTTCCATATTTGATTTTTTTTTGTTTTTAACTTCGATTTTTCCACATATATTTATGAATTCAGTTTTTGTTTTATGTTTCGGATCATTGTTATGCTGAAATACCACATCAGATAGAATTTTCCCTTTAATAACAGGATGCCACATTATGTTTGTATGCTTTACACTTCGGCATGTACAATGTATTATTATAAGTAAGGACAAATAAAAATCGAAAGTAATTGAATACGGTTGGATTAAGTGGTAAAATTGATAAAAATATATAAAAAGTAACTTGTTGATGCCATGTTAGCAAATAATAAAACAAATTTATAATGGGGGCTGAAAATTTAAAAAACTGTGCAATTTCCGACATTCTGAACTAATTATATTCATTCTTATATATGTATATGCACATATATATACATATATATATATATACACACAACAAACATGAAGAATATGACCTACTGGAATTACATTAGGAAGCAGACGAGTCTTACGAATTTTCTCGTCCGTTCTAATTACTCTACACTTTGCACAAATTGTACCACCTCCAGTTTCAGACATCTCGTCTGGAAATAAAAGAAATTCAAACTGTGATACAAAAAATACACGCGTGATAAGATTCTCTTTAGAAAAAATGTATAAGTATACTTGAGTAAATAACAAATAAAACAAAGTTTATCGTCACTTCCTTTCTTTGTGGCCTTTTCTTTAAATTGTTATATAGGGCATGTAATTGTTTTTGAGTTGTCGGACCAATATTGGAAGCCGCATTATATTTGGAAGTCAACGTAGGCTAAGCTTTTTTTTTGGCTTCAATTGTTGTTCCATACTTTTTTTTGTTTTCAGTTATATTGATAAATACTTCAGCAAACTCTATTAATAAAGCTTTATCTTTTTCTGTGAATGTTTAGGTTCTCATTTGGCAGGAATCCATTTTGACTTAATGAAATTATGATCAATAAAAATATAGTATTAATTCACCCGATTTCATAGTAAAAAAACGCTGGTTTCTTTGGTCAAATGATTGTTTTATGATACGCCAATCGCCAAATTATAGATCACATCCTAAAATGTCACATTTAACTTTCTAAACGTAGTCACAAAACTCTGCAGCCAGTATCATTATGAAATTATCCAATTTATACATTTGTGACTTTACTTGTCAACACTAAATGCTTAAAATAATATTTTATTTATCATATTTAATATCATATTTAATAATATTTTATTATTTTAATATATTCATCAAGCTTTGCGTAATATTTAGAAAAAATATTTTAAATATTTCTTTAAGAAAAAGCCATCTAGTGATTTAAAAGAAAAAACTCGTATCAATCCGATCGTTATAATCAAAGAAACAAAATTTTATTCGGAAACACGTTGACGTTATCTGTAGTTTATCGAATAAACAATATTAATGAACTGTTTTTAATGAAATCTTAAAAAATCAGCTACAAATCAGATCTAATTGAAGTTTAAATAAAACATTGTATATGTATGTTTTAAGTTCTGTTCCTACATAATCCTACATAATAATATTGATTCTACATAATAATGACATCATGATCTCTTGATATCTCATCTCTTGAATACAACTGATGAATAAAACCTGAAAACTGAATCCTACGTAATCTATTCATATTGAACATAATAATATAGATTGAGTCCTATGAAGACTAAATTACTCTGCTCGTATTGGTTTGCCTCAAATAAGGGAATTTAATACGTGTGTATAACTAAGTAACCATGGGTTTTTATGTTAATATTAAATAGTAGAAGTATAAAATAATAATCCATCACTGAAATAAACTTACTGGACACCAAAATTAATACACAATTTCTTAAACCTAAAATGTTTATTTATTTTTCAAACTTGTCTAATTAGGAAAAAGGGTAATTTTCTGGTAAATGTGCAATGTTATATAGAAATAAAGCCAACACTTTACGTAAATCTGTTTAGTACAGGTAATCAATAATTGCGTCACTGAAATCTATTCTCTCTTGCTGGAGTGTAAGGTTCACTTATGCAATAACCACATTTGACAATAAATGACGCTGCGAATTTTTCGCTGCATGGCTATAACGACTGGGCGGTAATGGATGTCGGTAACCACTTATATACAATAATGTCTGAAAATCTCGCAGCTTTTACCCTGTGTAAAATATTAATTCATACCAATTTGATTCTTTCTGTACAAAACTTTGTATTACATAGAGATTAATAAAACCAAGAACTTTATATTTCAAATAAAACTTTGTCGGTAATTGCATTTATGCCACTCAAGCTAACATTTACACATAAGAAAATTTTAAACAGTGGCTATAATTCGCAGTTCTACTTGAGTCGTCAATACACGCATTTAATATTTATTGGTAAGTGTACTAAATATCTGCGTTCTTTATATAAATTATAAGTTATATTTCCAATGCAAAAATACTCTTCACTGAATAAAAATAACTTACATATTAACTTTAAATTAAAGGAGATAGCCTACGATTTCTAAGCCAGTGCACTCATTACGGTTTGCGTGAGCGTCAACAATTTAATTTCAATTTCTTTAGAAGATATTCGTTGTAAAAAGTAGGCTAGATTTTATTACATACTTTTAATCTTATCCCATCGAAGTCCCATTACAACTGGTCCAGTAGTTTTGCGTGCTGTCCTGAGTTCTGTGCAACCTTCAAGGACAATAATAAAAATAAATTTGAAAGATACACAAGACACAGGATTACTCCTTCTTTTTTATATGATTAATCGTATATTTTAATAGCATTTAGAAAAAAAATAAAAACCCGTTTAATTTATAATCAAATATATATTGCGATGTAAAGTGAAACAATTTATTAGATTTTTTTAATGTTACATGTTTGGTTTGAAAATGTCGTTGCTGCATTTATTATAATGTACGCACTCATGCACACACGCACGCATGTACTCATTTGTTTAAGTATCACATATATACTCATTTGTTTAAGTATCACTGTGCATGGAGCCTAAACTAACTAGCAGGATCAAAAGTAATATGTAAATTTTCATTGAATTACATTTAAGATCGTAATGAAAGTTCAACAGATTACATATATAAATTATTGACCTGTTAGTATTGTACCTATCTCAATTATTTTTTCCAGTTGGATTTTTAGGTCAGTATAATAACTACTACTCTGAAAAACATTGGAATATGTAAAACCCATATTAAGTTATTTAAAATTTACTAAACATTATAGTATAAAGTATACTGTAGATGGAAATTCAATGTTGGAAGGGTTTGTAGATGCCAACTGAAGTGGTAACATTATTGATAAGATATCATACACTGGACTCTATTTTACTTTATCTGATTGGTAATTTCTTGGGAAACATAAAAATAGAAAACATAAAAAGAGAAACAGAAAATTATTGCCTTGTCTAATAGCCAAACAAAATACATGGCAATGATGGAACTCTATAAATTAGCTGTTTATTTGAGCTCGTAATGAAAGAAATACAATCTCTTACTTCCTAGTTGGCCGCCAATACAAAAGAATTTCTCCTGTATTTATTATATTGATTAAGGTAAAAATCGTTCTTCTACTTTATTTCCGTATCTACAAACCTCCCAGTGTTATTATCACTCATGTATAAAAGTTATTTATCTAAAGTTGTAGAGATCTAACAGTAAGACGATGCTTTATAAGACGTACCATTCGAACCATCTTTATGAGATGAAAGGAACTCGCCTTGTAAACTTTTATAGAATCTTAATATGGTTGTCATTACTTAACTCTATCATTTTTTAAAATTTAGTAATTTTGTTTTAATGTTGCAAGATTTACATTATAAAAATTGAAATAAATTCAACTCCGCAACGAATATTACGTAAAATGTTTATTCGGAATACCCGCAAAAACTGGATAATAAAAGCGAAAATATATTTGTTTGTTATTTAATCATGTTAAACTGTTTGACCAATCTGAAAATTTGTATTACTACATTGCTGAAAAAACAAATATATCATTTTTATATAATTTCTTGGACATTGAACAAAACAACGACGATAAATGCTCTATGCAGACATTTCAAAGAATTTTACGAAAGATTCTCGAAAATATTTAAGAACTTGTCGAAATAAATAATTCAAAATCAGTACCTACCTTATTCACCGTAAATAACTTATTTTCAATACTTACATTACCAGAACTGCCGATAAACTTGAACAAATTAAAATTTTATTTCATTTATAATATAAATTTAAAATTTTACCTTTTAATTTACTCACTATACGAAATAAAATTATAAGAGGCGTATTATGAAACTTTGCATTTCGACTTATTTGTTTTACTTTTTAGCATCTACTTTTTACTGACGTCTATATTTTTCGTTAAAAATATTTTGTTATAAAATTTCTAACTCCGCCATTGACGGTCCCAAGCCTGTATGCGAAAGGAGGAGGGTTAGTTGTGAAAAGACTAAACTAACTGTAAAAAGTCAACGTAGAGCCTCGGGCGACGGTTAAATAACTCGACTCAGTACATCACTTAGCAGAGGTAGGAAATGACCGCTGCACATCAGCACCTTCACTAGACAGAAGGAAATTCAAGTCTCGGCTTAACCGCCCGGGCTGAGGTTGAAAACCTCACCACCAATCCTATGGTGGGATACGTGCCAATAGTACGAATGACTGATGGGAGATCAGTATCTAGCGCCAACCTCGACGGACGCAGCAAACGTCGTTGAAATATGCCTTCTTGGGGGAATGGGCGTCACCCCTTAAGTGACCTTTTATATCGATCCTACTCGTGGGATTAAACATGAATACTATAAATAATAAAACTCAAAACAAAAATGATGAAAACCCTAAAATGGTGCAGCAAATACTGCATAAAGATATGTTCATACGTGCAAGAAGTCACTCACTCGGAACATTACCAGTAGAAACACCAACACAAATAAGTATGACAGATAAGACATATGCAGAGTGCACCGCTAAAGACGCAAAACTACTGAAACAATTACCTAGAAAAGGAGTAGTTCTTATAACTGCAATCTTTAACGCCTGTTTAAGACTTGCTTTCTATCCCACCCAACGGAAAATTGCGCAAATAATAATGATCCCAAAACCAGGTAAACCTATCCACTAAGCGAGTTCCTATAACCAATAAGCCTACTTTACTTGCTGGGTAAACTGATGGAGAAGATATTGCTGACCAGGATGCGTACCTACCTACCAAATGCCGTTCCTGCCCATCAATTCGGTTTCCGGGAACATCACGGCACCGTGGAGCAGATATATCGTATCACAGATACCATAAGCCGTACTTTAGAACATAAACACTACGGCTCTGCTGTCTTCTTAGACATTAGTTAAGCTTTTGACAGACTGTGACTCGAAGGACTCCTATACAAGCTTAAAAAATTGTTACCACACTCCTTCTTCCCGATCTTGAAATCATATCTCGATGGAAGGTGCTTCGAGGTAAAATATAACAATGAAACCTCACTTTTCAATATAGTCCAATCAGGAGTGCCACAAGGAAGTATATTGGGTCCCTTAATGTATCTGATCTTTACTGCAGATCTCCCAACGCACGCTGATACTCTAACAGCGACTTATGCAGATGACACAGCGATTTTTTCAGTTCACGAGGATTCAACAGTAGCCTCAGCTAAACTACAAGACCATATTCACGAGGTAGAGAAGTGGCTAGACAATTGGCGTATCAAAGTTGATCAGGGAAAATCTATCCATGTCACCTTCACCCTTAGAAGACAAACCTGTCCCCCAATAAAAATTCACAATGAAATTATACCGCAAGCGGAAGATGCTAAATATCTGGGTATGCATCTGGATAGATGGCTTACCTGGAGAAAGCATATTTGGACTAAACGTAAACAGCTGGACATAAAGCTCAGATCGATGTTTTGGCTCATAGGTTCTAAATCGAGACTTACGCGGGAAAGCAAACTAGCCATCTACAAGTATATCCTAAAACCAATCTGGACATATGGGATTCAGCTATGGGGTACAGCAAGCAACAGCAATATCGAGATTCTCGAAAGATTCCAGAGTAAAGCACTTAGAGCAATGATAAATGCCCCTTACTACGTGAGCAACAAATACATACACGATGACCTAAAAATCAACACTGTTAAGTAGGAGATTGCCAGATATAGCGAAAAGTATCAGAAAAGAATAGCAACACATGTCAATGAGCTGATAACACAGCTTGAGGGCACAGGAAGTGTCACATACTCCCGTCTCAAACGGCATAGTGTACCTGCATTATCCGCGAGATTTGACAGCAAATGACAGGAACTCGCCTAAACGGGGTCCTTCTGACCACAAACGATATTAATTTCAACGGATTGGCCCATTGTGTCACACAAATTGCCAAGTTATAGACAGATAAAAAAAAATAATAAAATTTCTAGCGGTTTATAATATTAATAATCATACTATATCTAACATTCATTTATTTTTGTTCTCGGAAAGTTCAACATCAGATCTTACAATATAAGAACTGTCAGTAGCAAATGTCTTAAATCACGGCTTATTTACTACCATCCGTTAAAGAGTCCCAATGTTGATCCAGAACTCCTGTTAAAAGTTGATTCTCCATTGTGTTGAAAGTTGATTCTCCAGAACTCATCATTGCGTCTTCTCCAGAACTCATGATTAGACCGTGATTTCCAGAACTAATGATCAGGTTGATGATGTAGTTATTTTGGAAAGTAACGACAACCAAAAGCAAATGATGTGAATCACAGTTGATCTAATATCCGAAATAGTTCTAGATGTCATTTGATTCAAATTTTGAAACAATATTATTTGTCTTAAGTCATAACAAACATTTCAAAATAGAGAAAACTCCAAAGTCAAAGTATATATCTGTCGGAACCGGCATTTAGCCGTTTTGCGGTAATTAAGTTTAAATTAAATTTAATTAATAAACCTATTACCCACCTATACCCCTTGATTAAACGCAATACCAATGCAATTTATAATAATTCATAGTAAAGGAATAAAAATTAACTTGAACATCTCGTAACGCAAATATAAACTCACTAAATTATTCATTCTAATTTCGCAGTGTAATACGAAAAATACCAAATAACAACGCCATTGTTACGACCAGTTTACCCATCTACTCTTGTTATTTCATTCCTATTCAACAAGCCACTTAAGGGTACTTCCTCAACGTATTTAATGTATGAAGGATATTTGCCCTAAGAAAGTGGGTCGGTGAAACCGCAAGACTCGGCGTATGAGGTTGCCCGGCAAACTGCAAATTGTATGCGCGAAATTAACAATATGCTCGTTAGCTTATAGCGCGTTGACCAATAATCGTTGAGAAAGTGAAAAGCTTTGCTTATGGTTCGGCAGTGTTGCATTCAAGTTTAAAAGATGTGTGTTTTTTTATTTTGGTGAATCGCGAGATTTTAAGTAGAATGATATTTCATAATGTTTTAATATTACAGATATCGATCTTTCTCTTACAGATATCGATCGTATTTTATATTGACGCAAAGCTTATTTATGTCAAGTTTGCAGAGTATTAAAAAAATTGTCAGAAAAAACCCTACCTCTTATTTATTATACTGGCTTCTTCAAATATTTCTGCAGTAATTATCCGTTTAAACATAGGAATATGTAATCTCGTTATCAATTGTTTAGATTCTATCATCTATATTTTATGCTAAAAATGTAGCCATTTACAAATTTGGGGGTGTAAATTTTAATATGTTTATTTCAAACTTGCGACCGGCTCCTTATGATGCAACAATAATAAAAAATATAATCATGAAATAAACAACAATATTTTATGATTAATTATTATTTTTTGTTTTTACTCATATTCACAATCAATAAATATTTCGACAAATAACATCACCGATTCATCATGTACATATGTTTTCTAACTCATGTACATATCTTTTCCTGAATTGATAAGTAACACGGTTACCCCTTAAATAGCTCCTTAATGCGCCTTCAATAGCTTCGGATCCCTTATTTGCCAGATTTGTAAATATTTATGTGGAACTCTCGTTAGAACTATTACACTTTTTTGTGAAAATTTCTTTTTCATTTTCATCTGCATATTAATTTGAGCAGGTATCACGCAATTTGATGAAATCTGGCATGATAATACTGGAGTAAAATTTGATATAGTTGCAGTACATACCAAGGAGAAACAAATAAGGAAGGAGAAAACAATTTTTTTTTCCTAGTTACACGTGAACTTAATCATAGGCACAGCTAGTATATAATAAATATCTACACTCCGTATTAAGTATGTTGATTGGATATGAAAAATAATTTAAAAAAGTAGCACATGTACATGGGATGCCATTTTTTTTAATAATGTATCGTGGCTCTAAGTTCTTAAAATTATCTGTGTGTCAGCTCATATTTTGTCCTCAATAACAGAGAAAAATTGTTCCTCTATTTTTAATAAAATACAAATCGAATATAAAATCATAAGTCCAAAAACATGTCCAACATAAAACGTTCTCATTCAGATAAAAATAAAGATTAGAAGCGAGAGAGAGAATTAGAGCGGGTGCTTCAAAATTTTAACCCATACAATTTTTATTGTTGGCCATTGTTATACCATACTTAGGAGTAATTTGCCCAGCGTAATGTTTACTTCTTTTTTGTAATATATAGCATGTCGATGTAGCTATATTTAACTAAGAAATTGTTGGAATTTGGTAATTTTAACGAAAGTAATATTAACAAAATTTATGAATGAAGCTGCATTTTATGTTATTTGATTTTTGATATTTTTTAAAATATATGTATATCTTCATTCATGTAATAACGGTATATATATCCTCACTCATGTATTTGTGGTATAAGCATCCTCACTAATGCTATGTTAATTACAGATAAAAATTCATTAGAGTTATTATTGGCTGTCTTAACCTTTAATATGTATGGAGGAGTATATATCCCACATCATATTTTAATACCCTACGTCCTCCCCATTTTTCTATTCACACAATATATCAGAAAAAAATCGTAAAAATATGGTTTATTCTCCCACTAAATGCGTTAAACGGAACACATCTGTTTTTATTCTGCAGACACTTGTTAAATGACAGGTGCTAATTCATTGTGTTGATGGCCGATTTAAGAGTAAAGTTCAACAAAAAAATCATTATGTCACGAAAAAATCCGGTAAGTTTTATTGATTTAGTGTTTTAAGCAAATTTTCAGATTTTCTATCTGAGGTAAATGTTAATTGTATGATTGCTTTAATATTCCAGTGATTTTTTGTACTTCAAAACATATAGCAAATATTATACTTTAGACTGCAAAATGGTTTAACTGTTAATAAATGGAGGAACTATTGTACTTTAGTCTGCGAGTACTGTATATTTTTCTTGTTTTCAGAAAAAAGAACTCAATTTAAAAAAAAATATGATGTTGTCGTCAGATGACGTATACTTTCAAACATAGTCAACTTATAAAAAAATAGTACGCCTTCCTCTGGTCGACCGCGACCAGAGAAGACGTACTATTTGTTTAAATTTTATTTTAGCGATCTTAGCAAAAAAATATTTTAGTGAGCTTGATGAAAATGTCGAAACGTAGGCGGTTGATGGAATTACCTCAGGTTTACGATTCAGCAGGTGGTGTATTACTAATAAACTTAAGTTAATTCGGATACGTACACATCAACATATTTTAGTGTACATGAAGTTTTATCACTTTTTGTGGAGGCTAAGGTTACAAAACATCAATATTTATTAATAATGGACTTTGTTAATATTAAGACTTCTAGTAAAGTTTTATCATCATATCAAAGTTTTTTGAAAGATAAAAAAGTGATTTCCTAGCAACATTGTGATGATGGAATCGAAAACCGAGTCGAGTTGCAAATTTTGTCAGATTACGTAGCTTCGCGGCTCTCAGAGTCAGGGAAAATTATTTTAAATAGTATTTCAGCAGAGACAGTTAATTTAACTTCAATTGGCAAATGGAGTTTTGATGGTAGTAGGCATAATAGCAAGTATAAATATAATAATAGCAAGTATAACTATAATATACAGTAAACCTATTCGTTTCAAATTCATGAAGGAAAGTTCTACTTTATTTAAGAATGAGGAATCTTATTTTAAGGAAACGATAGCCTTAAAGATCCTTGTGTCCGACAACAGTCACAGTAGATGAACGTGTTTTCAACATTCAGCATTCTTTGCAACGGCAAAATTTGTACTGCATTAAGTGAAACATCATCTGCTAGGCGTTATATTTGTGTAGAAGTACCCAAAGAAATGAACAACACAGATAGGTGCTTGCGAAAAAAAGCGATGAAAATCGTTATGAATTCTATTTACCACTTCTACATTACTCAATTCTTTGCGTATTTCCTTCAACTTTCGTATAGAAAAGATTTAAAAAAATTATAAATTAGATCAGATGATGTTAAAAAAATATTATCTGATAAGAAATCGTAAGTTCAAAATCAGTTTAGGTCTCGATTAGGTTTAATTAGTGGAAGCGGGACGTTGAATGACGAAAATACCGCAAGAATACCGTGTATATATATATATATATATATATATATATATATATATATATACATATTTATTTTATTAGGTATATGGATACAAACCGTACGAATCGTGTGTGCATATATATCTATGTATGTGTAGGTATATCATGATCGTTACGAGTAATTCATTAATAGAACTGACAGATAAATTAATAGACCTTCTTTTGGTATGTGAAACTGTGAGTAAATATCACTTTTCACTTCAAATTCAATCAAACAATTTGTAGAAACATTGGTGAATCAGAACTACTAAGATTCGTATGTGTAACTTTTGCAAGCCTATCGTAATTAATTTTAAATTTCCCTGTAACCTTTCGAGGGAGAATGTGTTTATGCAAGAAAAAAAGTTAAAATTTAAACAACGTGTTGTGTTTTTTTGGGGTATAAGTATTCATGAGGTTAAAGAAAGTGTCGTCAAATTGTGTACAATTTTCGTATACGTTTCACGGGAACACAGTGATGTTATTTCTATTATTATTGTGTTAGTAACCCACCACAGTTTGCCAGTGATATTACAGATAATTCAATGTATTTACTGTGCCTTTCTTTATAAAGAGATAATGTAAAATTTATTGAAACTATACGACGAATTATAGACTATTAGAGATGTTATAAGAAAACACAGTTCCTACATTGCTTTTACTAATATTTAATTGCTTTTCAGTGAAGCCTTCTTTGTAATATATTATATTGTAAATACAAAATAATTAACAATATTTTTTAAATTACAGCGTAGCATCAACCATATTTTTAACATAATTTTACATTCAATGTTTACAAGTATTTATAGTTGTAAAAATAATTAAATTTTGAAATTTTTGAAAAATACAATATTTTTATACCCATATTTAACTGAGAGCGACTGGAAGGATGAGGTGATAGATTGGTTTCATTAATCTTTTAATTGAGTTCAAATCATTCTGAAAACTAATCATGCTGAACTAATCTAAATATTTTTAATGTTATCTTTATTTTCATAATATTTTTTAATGAAATTGATATAACTTTTTTTAGGTTTTTGTTTACTCTTTTTCGTCATGAAACCTGATTACAGAATAAAAAGCAGGTTCAATAATACCCACTAATGTAGAAAGCCCAACTGTAACTACTTTTCATCGCGACGAAAGAAAATTTGTAGTTAAGCTTAGGAAGTAATTGTATATTCAAATATAAATATTTAGAATATAGAGTAATATGAAAATTATATGGAAAACTAGCTTACATATGAATATGCCGTCCTTTGAAATGAACTAATTTAGAAACGAGATATTTCATATCCACTTTTGATTACATTTAAGAAGAAAAAATATGAAAGAGACAATGCTACGCGCCGTAATTCGAGGCTACGATTAACATGGTTTTCAAAAGGACTTTCTGTCTTTTTTATATATATTTCAAGTTCGTCCATTGACGTGATTCCATTGACCTTTAATGATCGTATTTCCCGCATAGTAGTTTTTTTATTAAGTTGATTTGTTTCTTAAATTCATGATTTATAAATATTGTTATAATTTGTTTACTTTGTTTCTTGTACTTTGTTCAATTACTGATTGTTACATAACATTATTCTGTTCATAATTTTTTTATTATTTTTATATTTTCATTATTTACTACTGTCATGTTATATGAATAAATATCCGGCTTTAAATTTGCGTATGAGGAATACGCCCTTATTATCATGCTACATAAAAAACATATATATTTGACCCTTGAACTTACAACGTACCTACTGTCCAGAATGTCGTAATCCTGCCAACTTTCAAATTATTCCACAAGCGATATGAAACTTGAGGAATAAAGGATCATCTTGACAAAGTAATAAAAAATTAATTTTGGATTATTTTGAGGAGTTCTCAGTAAAGATTTAAAGGTGCCTGATCATTTTGAAAAGTATTATAATAACTAATAAAATGTTTTCATTTTTCAAGTTGAAGTCAGAAAGTATTACCATTATGCCGCTAGCACAATGATCGTTACTACGAAGTACCTGTTATTGGTCGACAATGAGAGGGAGAAATTGTGAGCAATTTTGTAATATTTTGTTTTCAGGCAACTTTTGTCACACAAGCTGACTTTGATCCTAGAAACCAATGCGATTGTAAGTTTAAATTGATGTGTTTAAACCACAAACAAAAAATATAATTATAAAAACAAGAAACAAATTATAACCGACCTTACGAAACTAATCTAAGGATGTTAATAGCAAATACCGTTATCGTACAAAATTTGTGTTTATTCTAAATTTCGATAATCCTTTTTCCATTTGAATTAAATCAATTAAAATAAATAATATTATACTAACTTTAAACTTAACTAATATATATTTATGTTTTTAAATAAAAATAGAAATAATTTGATAGTAACATGAAAATATATAATAATTAAATACAACTCAAAAAAATTTATAGATTGCTTCTAAGGGGTTTTAGGGAAAAATACCACATAACTTTAGCATATATCGACAAACTTAACGAAAAAACGCTCTCTTGTTATAAAAGCGAAAAGAGGTGTTGAAAAGAAAGGAGAGAAAATGTGGAAGGACGAAAATTTTCATAATAAAAGCTCTATGTCAATTTCTTAACCGACCTCAAACGAGCTTTAACTTTTCGTGAATATTTTATGAACCGAATACTTCAGCTCTCCATTAGCCGGTTGAATCACATCAGTTGACGCAAATGTAATACTTTTTCGGGCGTCATGAATAAAATTTAGCACGGAATTATACCTTGAATTTTATGAAAACCGTGAGTGTTGAGAAGTAACGTTTTTTCATATAGTTTAAAAAGCTTATTTTATAATATGCCTAATTTAAATAAGAATTAAAGCAACGGAATTTAGGATTTCAAAGATATATCTTAGGATGTAAAATATATATTTATCGTTCATGATAAAAATACATTTTATATTAATTAAATTTTTGTCGCAAAATTTGAAATGTACTTATTGAGACATGTGTTAAAAAGGACGCGTAGTTATTATTAAAGGTTGAAATAATCATCAATTTATTTTTATTTTTTGCGTAAAATAAAATGCAGTTAACATTTTTATTATGATTAGTGCATAGACAGACAAAAGGGAATCGAAAGTGTTTTAAAAAAGGTAGTGCAGGAAAAAGCTCGATATGACTCAGATATTTAAATGTTGTACTTATTTGTTTTTCGTAAATTATTAATTAAATTACGTAAATTTAAAAAAAAAACATAAAAATTATATATCCTAGTGATGTAAACATTCAAACACACGTAGTAAATAGTTTGAGTAGGTATGATATTATATAATAAATAATAATATAAATTTAAATGAAATCGGCAAATAGATACAATTGGACTTGCAATGTAAGGAACCAAAAAATATTCAACATAGTTTGAAATATTCTAATCAATGCTTTTAATATTAAATTAACATTTTGTAATTTTAAAAGCATTAACTTTCATTATTTACATCATGTCTCCACCTATGAAGTTACTGTTTTATACGAGGAATATATTTTATTTCAAGCGTTATTTTTATCTTTTGAAATTTTGATGTACTGGCACTTTAATAGCGTTTAACTTATAATTCTGCTATGATAAAAACTAATTAAACTGGAATCGACGAATTCTATAATTATTAAACTTTACATCATCTCTTGAGATTTAAATTTATTGCATTAGTGCAAATAATATCTCCAGCCTTGGTAACATATAGGTTCATAAAAATTACTAAGGCGATTCAAGTTACAGTTTGCGTACTAATAATGTTACGATAGATTTTATAGTAAGTGTAGAGCTCGACACGATTTATTATCGTTTTATTATTTATGTGTATCTGTGCAGTAATAAAAACTAAACACACTTTCATTTTTCTGCTTACTCTTGTTGAAAAATTTAAATCTTTGTAAATTTATCGTGGGCATAGATCGCAATATTTGTTTATATTATTGCAACGATTTATTCATTCAAACACACTTACTCAAATATCCGTGCATACTTAACCATTTATTATAAAATCGTAATTAGTAGAATTATTTCGATGATAGAAGAAGGAATACTTATAAATAATCTGTTGGTCGAGATAACACTAGGAAGCAACTTCCGAGGAATTTACATTCATTAAAAGATGGTTTACTCTAATTGACATATCGGAGATTATCTTGAATACAATCATATAGTTTATGTTACGCGCAAGTAAATGTAATTACACCGAAACACAATTCACTTGAAAATTTTTGTCGACAATCCTAACTATACGGAATGTAATAATAAATACGTGTTAATATTTCGGGTTACTCCCAATAGTTATTTATATTAATTTTTAGGTTTTATTATTCTATGTAAATAAATATACTTTCTGGTTTATTACTTATTATAGACTAATTTAGGACCAAAATGTACATATTATTCGACCTATATTCTTATGTTACAAATATGTTAAATAAATATAAAATTTAAGTATTGACAATTGAAGACTATATGTATTTCATAGCGTTAAAATCTCTCTTACTATTTTAAAAGAAAGTTGAGTGAGTATTTTTAAATTTTTTTCGTAAAATTATGTGTATCATACGACTCGGAAGACTCAGAAATATAATTTTCTTGCCATTTATAAAACGGATATAAGGTTTAATTTGTCGTTAATTAATGTCAGTGAATACTTCCACTGATCGTTTAAAAAATAACCTTGATTTTTTTTATTATTATGATGTTACTTTTAACGTTAACCAAGAAGTGTGAAGTATAGGTTCGTAAAATTTTTTCTATGCAAACATTTAATAATATTGATGCAGATTTAAAATATTACATATAGTTTTATTAGAAATATGAATCCTATTTGTTCTAATTCAACCGTAATTCAATTCATACTATGTAAAAAGAAGCCAAGATATATTCTCAGATGACTCAATTGGCAAAACTATAGTGATTTCCATAAAATTATATAATTTATTTTCATATCTTTCTAGATTGTTACATCTACAACATCCCCCACAAAACAAAATCCCCCGTCACGTCTGTCTTTGTAACTTTAAGGGCTAATTCCAATAGCAAAGTGAAGAAAATTGCTTCAGATTTCGCCAACGGATAAACCGATTCCCAGGAAAGGTTATAAATAGTAATAGTATTTATAAATACTGTGAGTTAATTAACTGATTGATGGCGATAAAATAGCAAAAAAATAAGTCGTTGGTCGGAAGTTCCATGGCGTAAATAGGTACATATATGTGGATCAATGTATGCCAAATAATGCTGTCATTCTATATATATACATATATATATATATATATATATATATATATATATTTATATTTATATTTATATTTATATTTATATTTATATTTATATTTATATTTATATTTATATTTATATTTATATTTATATTTATATTTATATTTATATTTATATTTATATTTATATTTATATTTATATTTATATTTATATTTATATTTATATTTATATTTATATTTATATTTATATTTATATTTATATTTATATTTATATTTATATTTATATTTATATTTATATTTATATTTATATTTATATGTAGGTCAACTCACACTATAAACACAAGCCCTAAACATTGGGGTAAGGAAATTCTTAAATTAATGCGAGTAATTTAGGGAAGAAATGTTAAATGGTAATCAAATTTAATATACTGTCAGTTTTCTTCATTGAATATAAATGACAATTGTCATTTCCATCCGAATATTTGGAGAAAAAGCGTACATTTTGCTTGGATATTTTTTGAGGAAGCGTAACAAATTCCGATGTGCTTACATGTATCATTTGATCGATTTACGTTTCCAATAAGAATGGCTACACTTTCCTGTAAAAGAAATTTCTGAATGATCACCAACAAAAAAATTTAGATAACAAAACGATAAAAGTTGTTGGTGTAGGTCGAACAATGTTGCAAACATTGAATGCACGACCAATCGTCGTGGTTCAGTCAAATGTAGCATGCAAATTATTTTAACCTGGAAATTATTTTACACGTATTTAAAGAAATTTTGTTCATGTAAGTTACAAAAGAACGTACTGTTCTAAAACAATAGGTCCTATGTTACGTATATATATATAAATATATATATATATATATATATATATATATATATATATATATATATATATATATATATATATATATATATATATATATATAACTAATTTATTTGTACTCTATTTCGTTGACAATAGTGGCAATAATGTATCGATACAGAGTCGTTTAGAATCCGGCTTCATTATTTGGAGCCAATACGAAGCCAAGCACAGCTTGATTGAACGTATGCGAAAAACGTTCCTGCGATATCTGCATTTAAGACAATTTTTTTTGCAATGCTAGGTTTCCATTCCTTGCAACGCAGAAGAGATGTCGTACTAATGAAATTGATCTTTGCGGCTAATAAAAGGAATAATTCTATGCCTAGTATTATTGAGTAAACTTTAATTCTTCATACCTGGCAATTTATTACATTCACGCAATTATAACCTGTTTTCTATACCGCCCTCTAGAACCGAACTATATCAAAACTCTTCAGTTTCAGACGGTGTTCATCTGCTCAACCACCTAGTCGCGATCGCGCCAGAGTGTAATTTATTTATGATGAATGAAAGTCATCAAAATAGGTATCATTATCATTTGCAGTTCTTGTATTTTATATCCATGTTTAATTGAAAAGTTTAAACTTTGTTAAACCAATTATATTATATATTAACTGTATTTAAATTTGTTATTATTCACGAAAATTTATTATTTTAAGTAGGTAACTTTGGGAAAAGGCACATGCCCTTGCGGAAATAACTCTTGCGTAAAAATCAAAAGGAAATTTAATTTAAATAATCAGTAAGTTTTTCACCATCAAGTCTCCCCCCCCCCCTTTATAAAACGCCCATATTTATTTATTATGCAAATAAAAGGCATCAAACAGGAAGGAAAAGAAAATAGTAGGTTATTCGATATGCCTCCAATTCAATACTACACGTGAATAAATATGGATATATATATATATATATATATATATATATATATATATATATATATATATATATAAATAAAACAAAATACTTTTTTTAACGCTGAGTCATAATAAAGTAAATCGTCACTCAAAGTTTGCGTTTTAGCAAATGTGATAAAGCTGTCAAATTAAAATAAACATTTCTTCCCCTTTGAATTCATTCATTACTGTAATTAATAAATAACTTACTTATTGACATTGCCTTTCACCTATATAACAATACTATTCTTAAATATTAATTCATTTTAAACGACTACAAATATGTGCTATTTATAAAAGTGTGCCGTGGACCAAAGAGTGCCCAAGCTTAAAATTTTAATTTTCAAAATTTCTTGTCTAATAAAAGAAATTTGTTCTTTTTTTAATTTCAATCCTTTCATCTTTGTCAATTTAAATTAAAACTCCTTATTATTGTTTGAAATCAAAGGCATAAAATAGTAAATATAAATAAAATTACAATACGTTAACAAATTAGGTTGTCTTTCAGAAATAGATTAAAAACTTCTCTCAGAAATAGAATAAAAACTTAGTAAAACACAATGCTTTAAATACATAAAACAAATTATTTATAATTTTTAACCGGCTGCTTGAAAAATTGCCGACCGGTTAAAAATAGAATCAGATTGTAATAAAATAAATGTTTATTTAATTACTCTCACGCGTTAATTTCCTGAACAAACGAGAATATCTTCAAGCAGCGATAAAATGGAACAAACAAAAGATACGCAATAAGTTAATATACGATTATTCAAAATGAAATAGTCCAAACGAGCTATACATTAATCATATATTCTTGGTCGATGAAAAGCGCTTTTCGGGGATATGAAGTGTGTAGTTTCGCCGTCATCCTGTAAGTAAAAGTGGACACCATTTTTTTCAAATATTTCGGTAACCGTAAATGATAGATTTTTCTTCAGACCTTTTTTGTAGAAAATAAAATTTAACATAACTTTGTTAGCAATTTGCTGCTATAATGTTTGTAACAAAAATTACATTTATTTTTTGTAATCTTATGAATTTTATTGCTTTAACCGTTCAATTTCGTCAGTTTAAAAGAAAATCATGTTTAATAATTTCTAAGACAATTTTAGTATTTATACTTTTGACCCTCAAAAGTTAACTCAAAGATTAGACTCAATATTTACTTAAGAATAGTGTGAAATGCCCTTTTCTGTTTGTAAAGGTTTTGCTAAGATTTTAGAGGTTACAAGTTTTACTTTTTCTATTTGTACAGGGTTGCTAAGTATAATATTTTTGGAACCATTAGTCACATACAATTTTCGCACCCCCACAAGCATTAGATGGTATTCATCGTGATATCGATCAAGGTTTCGCTATTTTTTGGCTAGCCCCGTGGAGGTTTTCTAAGAATGTATAAGAGGTTCAATTGTCCAGTAGCGATAGTATTTTGAGACTGAATTTAACTCCTCATGACCATTGCACGCGGAATTTAATCGGTCATTTCACTACCACCCGATATTCAGTGTTTCTTGCGAACTCAAACTTACTAGTTTTTTTCATTCCGGGTCAAGACCGACAATAGCAGTGTTGAAACATTAAAACCGAGTTTTTAAATTAAACTCTTACCGGTCGAATGAAAATTCTTGCCTTGATAAATGAAGCCATATAAAATCCTTCCAAAATTAAGACGCACCTATGGCTGAGAAAGCAAGCTATATATATAGTAAAGAGATGAGAATTCAATTCAAGGAGAATAGGAGAAAGCATTCTCTCTCACAGGTGAATTAAGGCAGAAAGGAAGGAATTATAAAGAATGTGAAAAAATAGGACATACGGAGACAGATAGGAGTTAGATAAATAAACTGAACTGAGTTTTTTCATGTTGTTTTTACATCTACATAAATAATAAAATTAGCTATAATGTTTATTGAATAATAAAAAAAATATAGTTTTTGAAAATAATTGACACAAAATAAACTAAAAACAAATTGTTACTTCTAATTTTTTTCAAAATATGTAAATAAATTGTATAATTTAATCTATCTATATATATATATATATATATATATACCAACGATAAAAGCTACTTTTCTATTAACATGACAACTTAAATATGTGTTAACAAAAATTTGTCAAAATGTAAGAACATCATACCACGAATTAATTGAGGGTTAGTGACAACTTTACGTTATTTATTTCTTTAAAGGAAAGGTTGTAAATAAAAAATGTATTAAATAAATAAAATTTCCACTATTTAAAATTTTATAAAATTCCAAATTCACTTTATATTTAGAAACGGCTGGTGAACATTATACTTCAAACGATTTTTCGCGTAATCTTTTTTATTCATTAGTATTTTTATTTTTTTAGGGGATATATGAAACATCAAAATCAAAAAAAGAACTCTTATATGATCGCTTGGTTTTCAGTCAAGGCCATTTTTCTCAGAAACGCGTGGAGGTATCAAGTTGAAATAAATATGAAATACTTAGGTCTACTGTCCCTTAAAGCTATAAAAAATCAAGATTTTAAATCAACGCAATAAAAAGGAGTCTAAAAATACTACCATTTATGCCACATATTTTGACACTCACAAGTAAATCAAGGTTTATAAGATGCTTCTCGTTGACCTAGAATCATAAAATTTGGCAAGACGCAAGGGCTTATAGCAAAAGTTAAGACAAAAGTCATAAAATTGTTGATTTGTCGTTATATCACGTAAGAAAAATATTTTTTTAAATATGTGCCTGTGAAAAATATACTAATATATATATAAATATATATATATATATATATATATATATACATATATATATATATATATATATATATGTATATAATTTTTTTACATAATTTAATAGGAATATTATGTACCACTAAATTTTTATAAATTCCTAAATGTGTGCAGAACCATCGTAGTGCGAGTTCCACTCGTACTTGACAGGTTTTTTATTAGCGTAATTCTAAAATGGTGAGACCCGCGCATTTAAACATTTTGTTTTACCAGAGTTGCTTTAATAAGGAAGCATTTCAATACATTTTCATTCCATTTTAATTCAATCATTTGGCATACCGTTTCCAATGTTTTATTATCACTGGCCATAATTTATTAATCTGCATTTAGCTGGCGATATAATGCAAATAATTCCGTTTTTTGAGAACAATTTTGGAAAACTTTACATATTCTTTTTAAACTTAGTTACTTTATGGTGATTAAAATTATTACCCGTCATAGAGACTAAAAAATTTAGAAAAATTATTCTAAAGATCATAAATCAAACAAGAGAAAGTATTAAAATTTGGACGAATGAATACTTTGAAAGCTAATGTATTCAGCATACATTATTTATTAGTTTTTTCACATACTGGTAATAATGACTACGTACAATTTAAACAAATTTATATAAATATATGTGGTTTCAAATGACCGTCATTTGAATTGCATTTTTTATTGGTAAGTTTGATACCATTATTCCGTTATATAATTTATGTGGGAGACTTATTTATACATCGTAAGCTTTGCTTACACTACGTTGTATAAAATTATTTCAAGCTTACTAAAACATACTTTCTTTATTTAAAGAGCATTATGTGGGTACAATAATATCTTTTTCCACTCTATACAACGTGTATCACGTTGTATAGAGTGGAAAAAGAGGATAGTGTGAACTAATCTTTCTATTTCTTCTATATTTTTTATTCAAATGCAAGGCTTATGATTTATAAAGTGATAACGGAATAAAACTAGAAATTACGAGTTTGTGAACCATTATTATTTCGGGTATATTTTTAAAATGTAATTTCTTCTGTTCTTCACTTAAGAAAATCTTTTTAAAACGCAATTCTATAGAAAATAAAAAAGCTGTTTTTATTAGATGCAATTCTTTTAATTTTTAAAAAATTATGTTACAAACCATTGCCTGTACAAAACTCCATAAGCTAATAAAACATTTACAAAAATAAGAAATATTATTAAGGCAATAGGAGAGTGCAAAAATAATTCGGAGTTTGGTGTTATTTAACGGTTTCAGACATATCGTAATTATCGTGCGACTCTCTAATTTTATCGGCTCTTAATCAAGCTTTAACACAATGATACTTGCTGAAAAAATATTAGTAACTGAGTATAATAAGATAAATACTCGAATATTTGACGAAATCAATTTAATGTTTTCTTATCTCATAGTGCGCTAAACACAAAAGGCTCTTCCCCATATTAACTAAAATTGTTAACGTGGAAATCTTCCTTGTACTTCCCTTTGTGTCTACAAATCCCTTAATCCGGATGAAAGTTATTTGAATAAAGTTGTACTTGTAGAAATGTAATAGTGAGACGATATATCAAATGAAAAGAAACCAAGTTGACTCGTAAGCTTTTGATTGTCATTAAATGATTTTATAGATGGAATGTTATTTAAGGCAATCATGGAATTAAGTACGTGTCAAAGATTCTTTACATTATATAAGTGAATATCGAACAAAATTCTTGTCAGAAGAAAAATGTGAAAACCAAATTGTTTATAATGAAATCATCCTATAAACGATTCATATTTTAATTGGCAAAAGAAAAGCAAAATTATCCGGAGAGATTCAAAAACTTAATGTGATTTTTAGAATTAATTAAAAATCACTTTCTTAATTTTTTTTCATTCTGATGTCAAATATAACTTTCTTAGCGCAAATATCCACTTTTTTTAGATATTTCCCGTAAAGACAGAAAAAGCGATCGAATAGTCGAATACATTTAAAATTTTATCATTTTTATAATTTTCTCTTTACGTAACTCCGGTTATCAAGTAACCAGAGTTCTGTAAAGAGAAAATTTTAATATTTTTTTTAAATGCTGTTATACAGGAAAGGGAGACCTATATAAGAATTTATCTCCATCAAGTTCCATACAAGGATAAATATAATAATCAATAAATATAGGAGCAATGTTCAAAACCATTCTCCTTATGTTTATAAATATCACCACATATAACTTGGCCACGATAAAATCTTATCTCGCTCTCGCTCTCACTATCTTGTGCATCGAAAATTTTTCTCCGCGGCCAAGTTGCATATTATATCATTAATATGGTGATAAATATCATTTTCCTTATATCTAGATGCAAAAATCTAACTCAGTCGTCAACATTTATTTAGTAAACATCTGCTAGAACTGGGCTGCTTATATGTCTATACTTTTTACGGCTCACTTTTTTTTTTGAGGAAATGTTTATTTTGATGTTCTAATGAGATATAATTTTCCCTTATAATATTTAACTTTTATGCCTAACACTTCCATTTATTTTTACTAATTTCGTTTGTATATGTTTATATACCTGTATATAAAAAGGTTTTAACAAAGAACATATATATTATTCAGAGAGCTAATTTTATACATAAAATGGGGTATATTTGTATATCGGTAAAAAATTCTCATTCTTTTTCATTCCAAATACAGATTAGATATTTTTTTCAATACCGGTTGAAAATTATTATACATTCACTTAACACTTCATTTAATTTGATATATAGAGTCACTTGCATTAATTATAGATACGTTTACACAAACACACTCGCACACATGCTCATTTTGTTAGAGTGCATGTGAATATGTGTATGTGTGTGCGTGTCTTGAAAAATACACGTGTGGTTGATTACTAATTGCGCACTGATATCGCCGTTTGAAATATAATGCCACTGCAACATATATTCATAAATAACGGAAATGAAACTAACTTGAACCACTTATAACATAAATATATACTCACAAACCTAGCCCACCTAATTTCTCAGTGTAACACAAAAAATAAACGTGCTATCACCAGTCTACAAATTATTACCAATTATCTAGCCCCTACTCAACGAAATCCTCAAATATGACATAATTTAAAACGTATACAATGTATGAAGGATATTTGCATTAAGTGTACGTAAGGCGAGGCGCACGCAGCCGCTTTGGAAATTGCCCATCTTGTGCGCGAAATAAACAAGATGATCGTTAGTCCGCAGCGCACCAGTTAATAGTTGTTAAGAAAATGAGCAGCTATACGTGCGGTTCGGCAGTGTTGCGTTCAGATTTAAGGGAGTGTGTTTAATGATAATTTTGTTAAAACGCGAAGTTATAAAACGAAGAGATTTAATATAACATTTTGTTATTTTTGTTCTGTAAGAATCTAAATCAAAGACATCTTTTTGATGAATTTTGGTTCACGTTATTTAATCGAAATGTACTCAGAGTTTATTAAATTTATGTCAATAAAATTTGGCTTTCCATTGTGATTTTTCACTAATATTAACGTTACACACGTTTCTTCCCCAAAAGTAAATTAAATTATTTAGGATTTTTCTCCAAGTTTAATTAATAGATGCGGGAATAAAAATACATTTTATTATTGATTAATATAATTTTATTTCTAGAGTCAACAAAATAAGGCAGCAACCAAATATCAAGTTTGCGTGTTACAAAATATTTAACAAATTATAAAGTTAGATTTTTTTATTGACAATTATATGATAACCAAAGTAATTAGGTAGCTTTATAAAAATATATATTAAAAAATAAAAGGCACCTTGAAAAATTTATGCATGGGAATGTATAATGGAAAGTTTTAATGTATGAATTCTTATTTTAATTCTATTAGTTCATTATTTAGTAAATTTAATATATTAAAATTAAATTTAATATCTTTGAATATATTAGAAATATATTAGAACTTATTGAATATATTAGAAATAAAGCCTTTCTCTTTAAAATACTTTTATAATTCTCTTCAAATAAGCACTTTCCCATCTATTTTCGTAGCGAAAAATAATATAAATACTTTAAAAACATAGTTTAATAGATTTACTATGTAGCTTTAAATGTATAAACTGTTATATGTTACTAAATGTCTACGGAACCAATATAGCGCAAATTACACTAACACATACTTAACAGAGTTATTTCTTATTTTGTTCCTCCTATAAGCCATACATTCTTGTCTTTTCTCAATCTGTTATCTTCTTATTTAAGAAACAAAATCATTTCATTTTTCAACATTTTCAATATTTATTTCCATATCTTATTTTATTTCATTAGTGCATGTTTAGAGCATTCACATAAAATTTATCTAATTTTTTACCTTACCCCATAAAAAATCTACACTATTGTCAAAAATAAATTCAATTAAGTCTAAATTTTGAACATGGTATGGCCATTTATTGCCCAAAATTCAAGTTTCACTTTATTAAGATCTCGTCAACAAAAACAATTTTAAAAAATCAAGGTGTAATTGAAAGGTACATGCATATAAATGTTTACATATTACATTTGCATGTTTTTTTGTTTTTCGAAATTAAAAAGTTTATAGCGGTAAAGCTAAATTAAAGAACTTCACAAAAGCATAACATTTTTTATATATTAAGCTCACATATTGATACCTTTCTTTTATTTAATTTCTGCATTTTTTTACGTACGTACAACTAATGTTAATAAAATAATTACGTACATTTGTTCTATGGATTTGCGATTGGTCATTTGATAACATCGCTCTCTTTTATAATATATGCGATTCGTCATTTGATGAGGCCACTCTCTCTTTTAATATATGATAGCGGTAATCAAAGCGAAACTATGACTAAGTAATATATTTTAACTTTTTTATACCTCATCTTACATATATAGTAGAATGTAACCTTGCATATATAAAAATAACCATTATAAAAAATAACATTTCTATTTATCGAAGTATTCGCAAAGGCCTTTTATAATAGTGAATACAAAAGTGATTTCATAAAAATAACATATTGAAAACTATACACATGTTTCAGTATTTATCATTATTTTCATATATCTTTTTTCTATTCTTCTCTAACTAAATACACTTTTAAAAGTATTTTCATTACTTTTAAATATTTTTATATTTTAAATAATTTTATAATATATTCCTACATTAATAAAATTCAATATAATTCAAATAATATATCAATAAATCATATTTTAAAAAAGACTTGGACATTGCTGTTACATATAATGTAATATAAAATACTTCTTCCGTAGTTTCACATGAGTAATATACTCGTATCGGCATCATCGGTAGTCATCTGTATTTAACAGATGGTTGACTGCCGATACCAAAAATATGACTCTTATAAATTAACTAAACTGTCTACGAGTTCTCACTAAGAAAGTTTAGTGACATTTAAAAACACTTTCGTAATTTAAGTGTTCATGAACTTAGGATGTTCATTGTTGATGATTTTAACTACTGTTGACTAATTCTTTTGATCCAATAATATTCCCACTTGTTTGAGGCTACTTAAATTTTCTTTTGAAAGCCAAAACAATTACCTATTTTTCATTAAGTCGATTAACTTTTTTCGAGTATATAAAATCAGTTTATTTTTCCATGGCTTATACGTCATACAATCAAAAAAAAAGAAGACGTCAAACAAACAAGGGAATCAGAGTAATGTAAAGCAGTAAAGTAATGTGAAGTATTATTGTATTAGAAGATTTTATTTTGTTTTCTAGTTTTCGTTGTTGTGAACTGTTTATTTTAAATATGACGGAAAACGATTATGTAATTATATATATATATATATATATATATATATATATATATATATATATATATATATATATATATATATATGTATTTTTTATCACTTATATTATTCACTTATTATTTGGTAAGAAACATGAGTAAAACTTAAATACGTTTAATTTCGACATAAAAAGTCGAAAAACGTGAAGCAAGGAAGGCAATAGTGTAGTTGACTCATCCTAAATTTTGATATTTTTCGTACAATATTGTAAAATATAATTTAATTAAAAACCAGCATTGAAAAAATATCAAAAGTTAATTGAATAATAAGCCAGTTATAGGTATCTAAACTTGAAGATACGGACAGAGTTGGGGATATCCCTGTCTCTTTTCCTCTTGTAGAACACAATGTGCAATATTAAAAATGACCTCATGATACAATATCGCCGTCCTTGTCTACGAATAAATTTAACCTTTTATAACCCGGTCAATTTTTAAGATTAGTAAAAAATTGTTCACTTTTACTCAGTTTATACCTTGAAATTATGATTAACGAAATAAAAAAAATTTAGTCAAATACCCAATTGCGACACGTGATATTCGTCATGAGAATTATGAAACGAAATAAAATGTTTTGAAAAATATTTTAATAAATTCTTAAGATAAATATCACACTATAAAATTATGCTGTGTAAAAAATAATTACAGGAAAATAGATATTTAATTTTTATTAAATAACACACAAAAACTATTAACAAATGATTCTCGAGTTTGTTGATAAATAAATATAATTGGAAGATATGTTAATAGTAAGATAATAAATGTAAAAAATTAAAGAAAACAATTCAATTAATTCAACAGAAGAATATGAAATAATTAAAATATTATAAATAATAATGTTAAGTGAAAAGTTAAAAGTACACTCGTAAGATACGATGAATTCAATGTTTTTTAGTAACTAATAAACAATTAAACAACATCGAATCATGAAAATAAATAAATTAATTGATACATATAAAACCCTATTATTTTCATTTGTTGGATTAAATAACATATTTTAAAATACATATAATAATTCTCACAAAATGTTTCGTACCTTTGGCCTACCATTGAAAGTCGTAGTTGGAGTCAATATTATTCATTTCGAATAAGATAAATTTACCATAACTCATTTTATTTCAGTATGCACCAAATATTTGTACATTATCAAACAATACGAATTAAAAAATAGGGATATAATTGATACATACAATGAAAAATGATTTGTTTTTATTAATACAACTTATTGTGATAATAATATTTAATTTAAATAAAGAAGCTAGAAAAGTATCAAATGTTTTGTTCTCCTCATTATCTTAGTAAGAGAATTCTTCTTCCAATCCTTCTCACGACAACTTTATGAACTATAATAATTAATATTTTGACGTTAAAATAAAACGGTTCCATTGTCCTTACAACTAAAGTTTCCAGTGAGTAATTATTTTCAAATCGATATTTTGGGCGTGTCGTCAAAGATAGGACTAACAAGAATAGAGTGACAAAGAATGACAAATCTGTTCTACCTACCCAGATGTTGTTAACTACACAATGAAGTTAGGATTAAGTTTTACTATTTTCACTACTTTCACCCATGATAGATTTGATCTTTCCTGTATTTAAACTTAAAAAAGACTGATATTCATTAATGTTACGCTTTTTTTTTAATTTAGTGGTCTAGACGATAAATGTAACGGTGGTTAAAAATTAGTTCCGAAGTTTTTCTTTTTGTTCAATATATCATATTTTATAAACAAATTAAAATTTCGTCGTTATTTATCAATCGATAATTTTGTACATTAAATTGAATAAAGTTAATTTAAAATACCGATTTATTTATCACAATTACCGTAAATTTTTTTTTTATTTTATCAAGGTATCTGCATTCACATTATTCATTAATTAAAGACTGATTCATTTTTCGATCTAAAAAAGTGCAAAATGCTGATAATAAAAAAAACTTCCTGTAAATTTTTGTTATGCCTCAAAGCTATTTTACCCTTTATAAATAAATCTTATTTACTTAATAAAAAGCATGTACCCAAAATTGAGAAAATTTCATAAGTCACTTAAAATTCAAGTTAAAAAGAATTATTATAAGACCTTCCGTCTACCTACATTTATAGTGTACCATTCAAATGAATAGTGTCAATTTGGGGTATGGATAAATACAATAGTATGTCTGTCCACACCGGTTCAATATTAGGAGTCGAAGGAAGGACTGACTTAATAATATGTCTATCCGTATTCGATATAATAATAGTACAGACCTACTTAGACGGAACACAGAACACAGTATCGGTACATGAAATTTTCGTAGAGAACTTTTGTATGGGTTTTAATAGATAACTAGGTAAATACGGCAGGCAATGAAAGAACCTGCCAAGCACGAGTGAGACTCGTACTACGGGGCTTCTGTGCACATCTAAACTTTCATAAACGTTTAATGGTACATAATATTCCTATTAAATTACAAAATTTTAATTTTTAGTATGAAAATATATTGCCTACCATGTTTTGCACAGACGCATATTTGAAAAAAAAATTGTGACCTAACTACATACTGACATTTTTTCCTTTTCTTTTGCTACGGGACCTTGCTTCTTACCAAATTTCATGATTCTAGGTCAAAGGGAAGTATTCTATAGGTTTTTAATTATTTGCGGGTGTCAAAACATGCGGCATAATGGCTGTACTTTTAGGGTTCTTCTTGACTGCGTTGATTTAAAAACTAACTTATTTGCTATTAATTTCAACTTGACAACTCTACGCACTCCTGAGAAAAGGGGTCTTAAGAGACCGACAGACGGACAACGAATTTATTATATAACGGTTCGTTTTTCCCTTTGAGTAACGGAACCCTGAAAAATAACAAAAATGAAAAAAAAACACATTTCATCTCAATATATATTTAAAGCAAATCTCATCTTTCAGGACGTGAATATTTATAATGTAACTATTAACTTACCGAGAGGCTCGAAAAATTCATTTGCACTCCTCTTTTCAAGGTGGCTACAGAACTACAAGACCTCTCAACAAAAATAGGGTTTCCTATCGACCACGCCACCCTCTAGTACCCCCGATACGTCGAAAAACACCCTGCCTACCAAAAATGCACGGTCATTATATTATTACATTGAGTCTCTGTCTGAATTCAAGCAGCATATTAATTTATCTCATTTCTTTGTTTCATTTTCTAGCTGCTTGAATATATATTTGTTTAAGAGATGAATGTGTGGGATAAAAACCATTACCAATTTATTTTATTTCTTTTTTATTTTATTTAGTTTTCAAATCATTGACATTTTGCTCAAAAATTTTCAAATTGTTTCTTTTTTATTTATGCTACTCTGTGTTTTAATATTTTTTATCGCTAAGCTTGAAAAATAAAGTAGTTGTAATTGTATTTCCATTTACTATTACTATTTTATGCCTTTGATTCAAACAGTAATAAAAATTTTGGTTTAAATTGGCATAAGAACAGATATGAAAAATAAATTATTTGTATTGATTTATAATGTACCAAACTGTGAAAACAATAAATTTCAACACACACTATCCTGTCCAAAGGGCATATGTATAAATTTTACTAAAATTTACTGACATTTTTGGTTTAATAATAATATTTTTATGGGTGTCAAAGAAAATGCCAAAAAAAGTGAAAAATTAATTTATGATAATGACGGAACTTAGGCAAACGGTGATACCTAATTTGAAAATTAACTCATGAAAAGTTTATAAATTGAGCGTTCAGACTTCTTGACGTGATATGTATTGCTGCAAATAAAATGGCAAGTGGAGGTGGTGGGATGTCAAAATGGTAAAACATGATTTGATTATTGATTTTATGACGATTCAGAATCTAAGCAATTATTTTGTTTTTTCTTGTATCTATTTTTTGTTTTTTATTGTATATATTATATCAAAATATTGGCGCATCGATATACCATCTTGTTTATATTTCATATTAAATTTGATGTCCTGTTTTACAAAATATTTACAAAATATTCGTTGCAGGTCTGGTCTTTTCTAACTTGAGCTTATAACTTACATTTATAAAGACCTTTTAAAAATGTAAGGAAACATAAATTAGCTACAGAGTTAGATTTACGGAGACGTTATAGTTCATTTAGTCGAGCCCATTATATAATTAAAGAAGAAAACTTACGGGTATTCAGAAAATAAGTCCCTTTTATTCATTTTCTCAAAATATTGTATATATGTATGCATTAATAAACTTACTAAATTAAATATGAAAGGTACGAACATTTTTCTAAAATTTTCAAGAGAAATAATGGGTACGTCGAAAAAAAATATATGCATTTACAAATCATGCTCCCTGGCTCGCATTTTGGCCAAAATATATGTAAAATAAATGCTTAAGGTTATTATAATATTATGCATTATTTATCCCAGATCATAATATGTTTGAATGGAGCAAAATGATAAAAATTAACAAGAACTTTCACTTCATATCAGAACTACCTAAACATTGTTTTATCTTTAAGAAAGGAAAGAAGCCTAAGTTTTCTCGACATTTTTTCTTGTTTTTCCAAAAGAAGGTCATTCATTGTGATGGCTGATATCTGAAGGTATTTCATTGTTAGGAGAACGACGTGGTAGAATTTGTTTTTCCAGGAGATATGCTTCTGGAGATTTGGGTATTTAAAAAGAATTTAATTTAATTCAACTAAAATAAAAATACTTGTTAACTCTACTAATGCCAAAACTGTAACGAATATATTATTATATGAATACATACAAGTAAGTAATAGAGAGTTTTATATTCCTCCGTGTCCGCGTAGTTATTGCTGAGATGTCCCTGGTTCTCAGGCGTTGTGTCGTCTGGTGCTGGTTGATCGTTTCGGTTTGGGTGTCGTCTAGCTTCGGCGGTGTATTGTTACGATATCAAGTGTATTCTGATATCGTAACTCCTCCACTCCGAGATGGCAAATATTGGTTTTCCGGGATTTTCCTAGGTATGTAAGTAATCTTTATATTTGGTTTTATTAGTAGTTTTCTTACTTCTTATACATATGTAGTTTCCAATAATAATCGGTGAAAGTATATATAATATTAAGCTCCAAATGCTTTGGGTTAATTTCAGGGGTTCCTTATCATTTTCTTTCATTTGGGTCTTTGTAGAATCTATCGCGTCTAAATTAACATTTTTAAGATAAAATGTGTGAACTCCTAAGTATTTCAATACTCCTGATGTCAGGTAAACTAACGCTAGATAACGATGTATGTCTTCTATCTGTAATTAATACTTGGTTACGTAGTTTCAGGATGACATCTTTATTTGCACTTCGCAATTTTAGGATACAATAAAGAGGTACGTTCCCTTAATAGTTTTTCTGGTTCTTCCACCCTCACATCTTTCAGAGATTGTAGTTTTGTTTGGTAGAATACAGAGCAATTCATAGTCGGATATGTGTTGTATCCTGGGTTCTTCCATGTGTATTTCATTAGCCACACGTACGTGATATTTACCAGTGTGTTCAATCAATTGTGCTGCACAGTTATCAATATCTAATTTGTTTTGTTTCTCCATAATGGCATAGGTAATTTCTCTCGGTTATCTCCATGCATTCTATTTCTTAAGTAATGTACTTGAACTGGTTAACGAGGATATATTTGTCAGATATAGGTATAAATAAGGAGTATTGATGGTAATATTCATAATATTCTACTTCTACTAATGATACATCTAGGATAAAAATAATGCAATATTGCTTAATATAACCCTTAATGGCAATAGCTTCTTCTAAATTTACTATATTCCCTAACCTTAATTCGTATGGGAATCTTAAATATTTGGGTAGTATTATCTTCTGCAACGCGTTGGCACATTCTATTGGATTAACTATTGAAGGGTGAGTATCGAGCGAGTTTTTTATAAAAATTTGAGGTCTTTGTACCGTTTCCTCTAATGTGGGTATGCCTAAAATGCCTATTTTTCGGAGGAATAAGCAGTACCCGTTTCCTCGATTTCGTTTTGTATATTCGTAATTTGGTCATTTGGATTATTTATGCTAGAACTTTCAACTAATACATTAAATTTAACTTCATCCAGTTGTACAAAATCCTCAAAATCTAGAGCCAAATCTAGATTAACAGCGAAAGAATGACCATTTGTATCTAATGCGTTTACTTGTATCAGCAATAATGCGTCTGAATTCAAATTTTGGGATTTCCATCTCTTTAGTTTTGAATTTAATTCTTTAATTAAGTATAACCTCGTAGGGGTCTGTGGTCCGCATAAATCGTAAATTTACGTCCGTATAAATATGGCCTGAAATATTTTGTTGCCCACAATATTGCTAACAGTTCTTTTTCTATTGCTGAGTACTTTTGCTTTGTTTCACTTAAAGTTCTACTGGCATATACTATTGGTTTATCGATACCGATTGTAACTTATGATAGAACTGCTCCTAAAGTGACATTCAATGCGTCTATTGTGAGTATAAACGGTTTTTCAAAAATCAGATACTGTAATATTGGATGACTTATTAATAGCTGTTTACTCGGATTAACTGAGTTTATCAATTCGTCGGTGTGTTTCACAGAACGACATTCTTTACACAATTCGTTAATGGTATTGTGACTTTCACAAAATTCTTTATAAATGGTCCATAATAATCTAGAAGTCCGAGAAAAACTTTAATCTCTTTAGCAATTTTAGGTATTGGGTAATTGAGCGTCGCTTTAATTTTATTTTGATAAGGTTTCAATCCCTAATCTAAGATTTTGTATTCTAAATATGCTAATTCTCTCCTTAGGAACTCGCACTCATTCAGCTGCATGTTAAAATTTATTTGTTTTAACCTGTCAAATACTTCTTTGAATTTACTCACGTGTTCTTGTAATAAGGTGGAATATTTGATAATATCGTCAAGGCACTTTTTTTTCTGCAGACCACGTAAGATATCATGCATAAGCCTTTTAAAAGTGACCGGCGCGTTCTTCAATCCAAACGGCATTCGTTTAAATTTTGAATAATATTAAACATGAAATCATAAAAAGTATTGATTTTTGCGTAATTTATCGAGGATATCATTAATATTGAATAAAGGATACTTGTCTTCAATAGTTTTATCGTTTAATTTCCTATAGTCTATTACCATTCTGTATTTTAAGTTTCCCGACGCGTCAATTTTTTTTGATATGGGCAAACTCCAGGGCCAGAACGGTGGCTTTATTATATCATGTTATAACAAGTCTTCTATTTGTTTCCTAATTTCATCATTCTGAATGGTGATTGTCTGTATGCGTTTATATAGACAGGGTCATTATTATTTAACCTGAGTTTATGCTTAATATGATTAGTAAATGTCAGTGGTAATTTTTCTCAGTGAAAAATATTTCTATGTTCAAGGCACATATTTTTATGGCTTTTCCTCTTTCTTCCTAATTAGCTTCCTTATTTAAATTATCAATATTATAAAATATTAGGTGGGAAATTATTATTATTTTGTGGCGTTTTAAAACGACCTGAATTATCACTTAATCGGAGTAAATTAATCGGAGTGAATTATTGAGATTAATTAGTGACTTATTGTGTTAAAGTTATTATTAAAATTTGGTGTTTTAAATGGCTGGCTAAACAATTTATTATAAAGATGTGAAAATCTGTTAAAGGTGTTATTATAATTATTACAGTATTTTGAATTAAAATTATTTCGAGGCTTATTAAATAAATGGAAGTTTGGTCGTCAGGTCTTGTTTATTAGTCTTTTTTTCTTTCTTTTTTTTTAGTTCTCCATATTTCTTTTAATATTTTTCTGTTGCTCATTTCGATAAATTTAAGCTAATTTTTCCAATTAATAAACTTCTAATGTGTTTGACTCTTTCTGCAAATTGTATTAACACCTCAAATTTGCGTAATTTTAAACACATTAATTTTTGTACCAGAAAATCTTCATTGCGGTTGTCACCAAAATTATTAAAAATTAAAATAAATTATTATTACGAGTACCAATAAGTGACAATGCTTTGCCCTCAACTTTACTAATTATAATCTAAATTAGAAATCCATTAATTAGATTCGATGGCTTCACTAAATTGACTTATAACTGAATCACGTATTTACAGGCATCTATAAATACGGATAGCTTATCGGATTCACCGTTTTGAGAAATATCCTTAATCTCCATTTTGTATAATTTATTCGCACAAAGTAATTGTTTCACTATATAAACGCAAATATTTATTTATTTAATTGGTCCTAATTTTTTTTTAAAGAATTAAAAATCACGGCATTCAAAAGCTTTGGAAATCTTTGTGAAGGCCTAACACAAAACTACCGACTGTGCCAGATATGCAGTTAAAAAAAATTTAATTTAATTTAAATAAAAAAAAAAAACTTCTTAACTCTACTAACGCCAGAATAGTAATGAATTTATTATTATAAAGTAAATTAATAGAGTTTTATATTCCTCCGTATTCGCGTAGTTATTGCTGAGGTGTCCCTGGTTCCCAGGAATTATATGCTTTGGTGCTAGTTCATCGTTTCCGTTTGGGTGTCGTCTAGCTGCGGCGGTGTATTGTTACAGTATCCAGTGAAAGCTGATATCGTAATTCACGCGATTATTGCTTTAAAAATATTGAAAATTGGCACGATTATATTTTTAATTCTCCCTACTGCGGCTCTGATGTGGAGAATTACAAGCTAGAAATATTTATAAATTTTAATGCCATATTTAGTGGTTTATACTATTTCTTTAGGAAAGCTACCGATTCCTCTTTGTTTTCATATCTTCAAAATTTGACAACTTATCGTAACGAAAAATAAATTGATTATGTTAAAATTGTATTCAAATCTATACAATCTTTAATGCAGGAATCAAAACTCATATTCAATTTTTTTCAAACAAAAAGCTTACCAAATTAATTTATATTCATAATAAAAATGCCTTACAGAAAAAAAAGCTAAAATTCATTTTTAAAAATAAGTTATAAAAAAGTCTCCTTAACACCCGCACAGTTAACACAATCGAAGTCACAAAGTAGAAACTTCACCCGTGATGCCTGGGAACTTCAATCGATTAATGTGATTAAATCACCTAGTGGAGGGCCAAAGCGTTCGGTGATAAAATTTTCACGGGGAAAACCTAAAAGATCGATTGAGGTCAGCCAAGGAAGTGACACGAAGCTTTTACTATGAAAAGTCCTTTTTTTTTACTTTTTTCTTCGTTTCCTATTCTTCCTTTTTGATGTTTCGTTACACTTTTATTATAACATGCGTTGTTTAAAACTTTGACGATATATCCTAATGCGATGTGGTACTTTTCCCTAAAGTCGGAAGAAGGCCATCAAATTTTTAAGGTAGATTTTTATTATATTTTGTTTTTTTTTTAAATATTATATATATTTACGTTTTTCCTTTTCACCATGTAAATTTATATTTGTGCGACATTTTTTAATTGGATATGTAAATGTATATATATATATATATATATATATATATATATATATATATATATATATATATATATATATATATACATTTACATATCCAAATGTTAAATAGTGATTTGCAGCTAAGCACACGATCCTATTGAATACAATTATACGGTTAGCGGGATCCCATTGCATCGTCTGGATATGGTCGTTGAATTGGAAGTCAGATTTGAATCGGGATTAACGTTTCGTGCGTATAGCAGATGTAGTATTTCGTAACTTGGAACGTGTTGCCCAATTTTAAGAATTTTCTATCCGTGTCATCAATTCCTTGCTGTACACTTCATTAATGTAAAGATGATTAGAATCTGGCTTCATTATTTGGAGCCCAGACGAACTCAAGTATAGCTTCATTATTTAACTTGTGTAAAAGACGTTCCTTCAATATCCATGTATGAGAAAGTATGGTTATTTATCCTTTCTATTTCCTACGCTCCTCTTGGGTGTATAAGGTTTCTATTCATTGCAACTCGGAAGAGGCGTTGTCCTTATGAAACTTACGTTCCAGCTATTAAACGGAAATATCCCATGCTCTAAATTATTTAGTAAATTTTCTTTTTCGTTCTTAATACCAGATAATTTCCTGCATTAAGGCAAGCATCACATTTTCGCTTAATTATATCGGTAGCCTCCAGTTTCCCGCGGAATTTAGCTGCTCAACTATGTGATCGCGGTCGCACCAGTGTATTATTTGGTTATGAAGAGCGAAGAGTTAAAAAAATGTAGTTGTTTTGTACTTTTATAAACATATTTAGACTTAAAGTTTAAACTAATCAAACATTAATTTTTTGTTGTTAAATATAGATTACATGTAAGGTAACAGTAAATGTGTGTATGACAATAAATCAATATATATATATATATATATATATATATATATATATATATATATATATTACTGTACAACTACACACTGTGTGTGTTTATAAAATTTATTACATCGGACAAACAGTATTCAAGTAACTTTCTCGATTACATTATTACTTTAATATTTCCCAGGTCATTTAGGAACACGTTTTCATAAAAAGCATAAGATTTTTATATAATAACGACGGAGTGTGCAGTAAATTTGGGGCGGGTACGTAAAAATGATTGGTACACCGATGTTATGTCAACTCAGACAATCGCTTCGACTCTGCGCTACGGGTTTATTTCACTTTCCCTCTAAGAAAAAAAGAAAAATTATTGAATGACATTGTAACTTCGTTGAATGAGAGGGGATGAACCATATTCGCCACAATTAACTTATAGTATTTTCCTCTGTGTGTTCGAGGAACGACTCGGTGTTGGATGGAATATTGTGTTCTTTCAAACTTCAAAATAAAATGCACATAAAATTAAGTAGAGGTTTCTCAGAATTTGATTGCCTTGTTCGTATCGACTCCACAAATTCACTGACATTACTATTCTTATAATTGTGCTAGTAACCGATCACAATTTACCAATATTAATTCGGATGCCACAAGGCATTTAAGCACATCGTAAAAAAAGAGTGTAAGAAGGTTTTAAAAATGCCCGGTTTGCGTAAAATATAGAATATTAAAATTTCCATTACGGTCCAGAAATTATTCATTTGCGAACAATTAATTTGGTATTAACTGGCGTGAAATTGACGTATAATATTCGTTTATGTTTTTCATCATTTGTATCTCATCAATATTTAAGAAATCTGAAAATACACAAATATCTAAATTACTAATTATTAATATATTTTAGAAACGTTTATCTTTCCAGTTACTCTATTTAATGTTGTTGAAATTATGAACCAAAGACCAATATGAACCAAATACACTAAAATATATTAGAAAATATAGCGAGTGATTTCAAAATATTTTATACAATAAATATAATGGTAAAATTAATAAATTAGCTTTAATATTATTAACTGCATTGCTTCTGGTCTTTTGAATTTGCTTTTATGTGTATTTAAATTTTTTTGATGCTACCCACTTTGACATAAATCCTGCTAGACAAATATATAAGACAGTCACAATAAACCAGGCGTAGAATTTCCCAGTTGACAAGTGATCTGTACCATTATTGTGAATAGCTTTCGGACATTCAAAGATAGTAGTTTAGCCGGTGGGGGTGGGTTACGTAACTCTTAAAATTAAAATTTTAAAGCTTAATATTTCGTGAACCGATCTCTCTATCGAAAAGTGCACAAGTTGTACCTCCAATATTTTTTAAGAGTCCATCCAAAAACAATCTACACAATGGGGTTTATAAAGAAAATAACTCTCATACAGATGATGACTATTTTTTTAATGTTTGATTTTTTATTTTATAAAGCATTATAAATTTGCATACCCATGCAAAATGTTAATATTACACAACTTATAGTCAACTTATAGTCAACGAGTAAAATGGTTGTGAAATTAAACAGATAATTAGAGGAAAATGGCGAATTTATAAGTGTTCCTAGTTTGACTACGGAACTCTAAGTACAGCTACCACTGCCGAAATAACACAAAGAGTGTTTTATTACCGATTATACCACATATTATAGACTGACATGAATTATAATAAGGTTACACAAATACGAACATTGCTTAACGTTCAAAACTTGAGTTTAGCGGTAATTAATGATTTATTACGAATGGGCGCCATTACATATGCTCATTAAAGCCATGGTTAAAATTAATACATCTTGATGATTTACGTTGTAATGACTATTTTAAGAGTAATAAGTAAGTAAAATCAGCCTTTTGCTACTTACTTTTTTGCGAAAAAATTACACTTAATTCTCTTTCTTCATAAGTCATTTAAAATTATCCGAATACGTGAAAACATAGACTTCTACTTAAAAAACATATACCAAAAAATTTAACCATTTATCAGAATCTATCGATTACAATCTGCTTAAATTGTATCAAACCGAAATATTGTAAACTTTATGTAAAATGTTGTAACCTGACGTGTTAAGTCAAATTCCAAACGTAAACCTTAAAAAAATGGTTGGACAATTAATTGTGCGATTTGCCATCTTCAAATATTTTGATTATAATGTTTAATATATGTCACTTCCTGAATAATGTCACAAAATTTATGTGACCTCTTTATTTTGTTAATTAACAGTATTTTAAGACTAATTTATGTATTAATTTTATATGTAAATATTCCAATATCGATTATATTACGTACATATTTGCTGAGATATATTGCCGAAAGAGTATTATAGTTTCAAGTGTGTTATATAGTAAACAAAATTGTATTTATTTTAACATCGCATAATTTTTTTGTAAAATTTCGGCATGTATTAAGCTAAATGCTTTCCACAATTTCCTACTTACTACATAATAATAGATCATTTCTGTTCTTATGTCTTGACCAATATGAATCAAAACTTGTTCTATTGTTTGCAAATTCTTTTTAATTTCAGTTCTTATGTCTTGACCAATATAAATCAAAAGTTTATGTTCTATTGGTTGCAAAGCAAAGCCATGAAATAACAAAAATAAATAAAATTACAATTATTTTATTTTTTGGTCTTAGAGACAACCAATGAATGGCTTAATATAAAAAAAGTTGAATTTATTTGCAGTTCTATATAGCAAATGCCGCTAAATAGAAAATAAGATAAAATAAAATTGAAAAAAAAATTAATTAGCTTTGCTTTTCTCTGACACAGGAGATGAATTCTCTTGATCGTATAAAAATATCTTCAAATAGCGAGAAAATGACAGAAATAAAAAAAATGCATTAAGTTGTTGTACGGGTTTAATTCAATAGGAATAACCAAATTTAGTGTCTCATACATTTTTGATAGACCGGATATTTTTTCGATTTGTCTTTTTTTCGTCAATCGATAAAAATGAATATGGATATTTCAATAAATTGGTATTAGTATGAAATTTGAAATAATTTTTTTTAATATTATTTGGTAATTTACACAACACTATTTCCTGATATAAAGTTTGTAAAATATGCATTTATTCTACTTTATTTTCTACAAACAGTCATAAGTGAAAAAATAACGAATATCTGCTTCAGAATATTGTCAACACTAGCAACAAAAAATCAATTGTATATTTACGCGTGCGTAATAATACATTTGTGTGCTCACGTTACGAGAATTCTTACCAGTATTATATAAATTTACATAGCATATTGTATAAATTTAGACATTTTTATTAATTTAAAGAGTACACTACACTATATTTTTATAATGACACCATAAAGATTAAGACAGATAAAAAGTAACGTATTGCTCCTAACTAACAAATTATTTTAGTTATTTGATATATTTGTAGCTGCAATTTTAATATGAGACTAATAATTATAAACGTGATAATAAAATCGTTCTAAAAACGGTAAATTTTATGAGCTTCCGTTCTTACACTTCGACGTTTTGTTTAAACACATCAGCATATCAAAAAAAGTATTTTCACAAATACCGCGGACTACTAGAGAGAAAATAAAGTTATTTTTTGGGCTCTTTCAATGTATGAGTGTACCCTAAAAAAATTTTATTTTAAATACGATTTTCAAATACTCGTTCATACAGTAACATTTATGTCATTTAAGTTTATTACTTGTTCCGCTTAACAACTAGAAAACTCTGACAAAGAAAAAATAGGATAGTATAAAACCATTAAAGTGTCAGCTTTAAAAAATAACAGTATGCATTTATACAATAATGAAATATTTTTACTAACGTCGAATATTGCAGAAATAATGCGAATATTTGATTGTAAATTTTGTAAATTTTTATGAAGGCCTAAGTAAGTCTAGCGGTATAAAATCTTAATCAAATCTTAACACAATCATAGTTGCTTCATAAATTAATAGAAAGTAAGTGTAATAGAATAAATACTCTTCCGTTTTTCTCCATTAATTTGACGAAATGCATTTAACATTTTTTTACCTTAGCGCCCTAAACACAAAAGGCCTTTTCACGTATTACCTTTATTGGCTAATGTGGACGTCTCCCTTAAATTTCCGCTTTGTGTCTATCTGTAAATATTTTAATCCTATTAGCACTTAATGAATTAAAGTCATGTGACCAGAGTTGTAGTTATCCAACAATGAGTTAATATTTTTTGAGAGGGAAGAGAAACACACGAACAATATGAAAGAACGTCGACTTGTGGACTTTTTATTACTAACTCTTAATAACAATTTTATTACATGATGATTATAAATATCTGATGATATTTAAAGCTACCATGTGACTTAATATGTGTCAAGAGTTCTTTACATTTGAGTTATTATATTACGATGTTTAAAGATAGATATTATAGAATCTACATTAATTGAAATTCGGGCTGAAAGTTTTTATTAAACAAAAGTGTAAAATTAATTTTTTCTATTATCCAATCTTACTTTAAAGATTTAATACATATAAAATAATATATTAGTAAAAGAATATATTAGTTATTCTAATGTAGAAAACGAAAGCTAAAAAATGTTATTTGGCATTAAGCAAGGCCACTATAAGAAATATATTATTAAGGAACTTGAAATAATTTAAAAAAAGAATCTTGCAGAACAAGTTAGGGCCTGTGGCCCCAAAGAGACGTTTTGAAAGTGACTTTTATTGTGATATTGGTGAGTAATAATATTACCATTTACATATGTTCAGCTTCACGCTACCTTAAGGTAAACGACCATACGCACGCTGGAGCGTATTTTTTAAAAACTTCAATTTAAAAGCCATTCCAGCTAGACTGATGAAATAAAGTCTATAACTGTTTTATATTATATTTCGATTCATTACTTTAGCTAGAATAATATTTTATTAAAATTATTTTATAAAATATCTCTTCTGGCTCTATGTAAGCTAGCCAATTATGTCAAGGACGCGTGAAAGTTAAAAGCTGCAAATGTATAAACGATATTCTCATTACTAACTAAGGTCATAGCATTAAGTTATTCTCAAATATCGCTCTGGGGCTACTGACCTTATCTTATTTTGCTACAAACTTTTCATATAAAAAACATCGAAGAATAATACCGAAATAGTCAAAAGTTTCGTAGGCTTTTCAATTAAATTTAAAATCGCTTCTTAGCATATTTTTTCATTACATTTTTTTCAGCTTCAGATGTTAATTATATAATAAAATGAATAAACTAATCGTATGCCAGCTGATACGATCGCACCGTAGTTACAACTAGAAAAAGGTCTTACGTATGGACAAAAGGGAATTTGACATATTTATTGGGGGAATAAGATAATAAAATATTTTCTTGCATAGTCAATAAATAACAGATACATAGAATTTGAAAAATTACGAATTTTAAACGTAACTCGTAAGTGACAATATGTCTCTGCATCGCCGCGGATCCGATTGCCATTCTGTGTCCCTTAGCTGATGCGTCGTTACAGTCGACTCGTTTTTGATTTTATTATTAGGTTGTTTAGTTTTTATACCAAAATGGAAGAAAAAATTGTAAAGGATGAATTGTTAATATATCTAGAATTCATATATACACATTAACGAAATCCATCTCACGTAAACGCTAATGTAAAAGGAGGAAGACTATCTACTTAGATATCGTACATTAGATTTTTTTAAAGTTTTTTTTTGTGACAAATATAATGATACATAAATACGTTGTAATGCTCATACAGGTTACCCTTATTTGTTGTGATAGGCTTTTATTTACGTGATATTATAATTTTCTGAGGATCACCTGTCAAAATAAATATAAAAAAATTATACTAAAATGAAAGTATTATAATTAATTTATTCATATTTTCAAAGGAGATCAGTTTGGCGACGTGTGCATGTGTCAATATATGTATTTTCCACATCACTTTTTGTTTCTTCTTACTATTACTTATTCCTGTTTAAACTTCTTGCAAACTTTTGTATTCACTTAAATTCGTTTTTTTTAACTTTTGTTTTTATTACTTGTTAGAATTTCAGTAGAGACTCCAGCAAACAAATTTTCTACTACGGCCACATTTTCCCTAGTTACCGTGGTATGTTAATCTATCATTCCGAAAACTTGACAGTTTGACCTCGATGAATCATCACACTTCAATAGATTTTCATAAAAAGTCTGCTGGATACTTTTTCTGGTGCTTTCCTTTTTTTTGGCGTAGTCAAACTTATGACGGCGTACTTCAGATTTTTTGTTTGTTTTTGGATTCTAATGCTTCTCCGACTAGTTGGTATTTAACGAGGTTTTTTTTGTTATTTTTAAGTCGTAATAATACAAAAATCATTACAATATTGCGAATTTAAAAATGTATTATTTACTTGTGTACTGTGAATGACATATTGTGAATGAATAGTTATAAAAGTTATTATTAAGTCAACACTTCCTAATACTAATCAAATTTATCGATATCAATAAATTTAATTCCATATTATTACTCAAAATATGTTGAAGTTTCACAAACATTTTTATAAACTTAAGTACTGCATTTAATTATGGTAATATCAAAAAACAAATTTGTAATTAAACCTTTATAACAATATTAATACGCATAAACAGAAATCGAAATTATTATTAGAAATATGTTTTATACTAAACAAATCATTTTGGTCTAAACAAATCATGGTTAATTAATTTTCACCATTGTTTTATTTCTTTGTACAGAAATGTTAAAACATTTTTCGGTGTTTAATCATGTTATTGTTTATATTTGTGCACAGTGAAATACTAATAGCAACCTTCTTTTATTTCATTCATATACTACCAGCTATGAGTATTAACCACTATTTAATTGCCATGAAACGACTAAAACAAACATAAGTAGTAGTAAGTATTTGTATGAAATAATTGTTTTTAATATAGTTTCCTTATCTCGTCAAAAATATACTTTATCTCTATTAAAACAACTATTTATAACTTTGTGTTTTTTCCACTAGCACTTTTCACTAAATAATCGATGACGATTTAAATGTTAACAAAGCAGTTGTGTCAAAAGTACTTTTAAAAGGAAGCAAGAAAAGAACGAAGCTTGCGTCAAACTATATATTTATGCCAAGAAATGAAGAGGAAATAAGACCATTAAAGGCTATATTCCATAATATGCTTTGTTTTACGAACGTGTTGGGATATGTTGATGGATCCCATATGCCTATTCACTCGCCTGTAGAAGATAAAGCAGAGCTATTTAGAAACAGCAAAGGATAATTTTCTATCAACACACAGGTTGTCTATGATACCAATTCATATATAAAAGATAAAAAGGCTCGATATTGTGATTCAATCCATCAAAGTATAATCTATCATAATTCTTCGTAGCGAGCTCGTTTAGATAACAATGAATTTAATGGATGCCTATAAGGCGAACGTGCATACCCTTGTGGCAGGATATTTATTGGCTTTTTCTAAATCCCTCAAACCATATAGAGCCGAAATATAACCGTGCCCACATAAACGCTAGGAACACTGTAGAATGAATAGTTATTATATGCAAAAGAAATATCCACGCCTAACATAAAAATTTTGATTGAAATTAAATCGCGTGCTTACTCTGATTGTGACAACAGATGTATTGCGTAATATAGCATTGCAGGATAATGAGACCATGCCATAAGTGAACATTTATCATTAGAGGATGTTGAAGTTTTAAAAAACCAATACCGGTTTTTTGTTAAGAAATCTCTTTTTACAGGTTAATAGCTGAGAACAATTTTTGGTTGATAATACAGAGATACTTTATTTAAACTTGAATAATATAAAAAAGTAAAGAAAATGGTTTGTGACAAAAAAATAAAATACTTCAAGAATAAGTAATAAATTATTAAAAAAATTAAATTGCTTATTTCTTTGGTATACTAACGAAGAAGCTAAATTTATTGTTACCCACTGCATATTTAATTGTAACATACCACAAGTAAATAAATAATTGTGAAATAAAATAAAAATTATATTCTTTTCTTAAGTTCGAGATCAATCTTTACAATTTTCAATTGATAATATTTTCAATTAAAGATCAGTTCGGTTTATAATAAATCCTTTATTTTTTTTAATTTGTATTTCTCGTTTCGAATCTGACAATTCTAATTTTTTGTCGAATCTGTAAATCTGACAATTCTAATCTTGCATTGATTTTTATTCTTTTTTCATTTTCCAATTTATAATTGATGAGGAAAGAGTATATGAATCGTTTTCCCTTTTTAGTTAATGTGCATTTATTTATTGAAAGCACTTTTCATTGTTGTGAAGACTTCAAAGACGTTTCAGGTGACTCGGTGAGTAAGTTTCTAATGTGAGTTCTTGTGGTGCCATTTCGGTATCAAGAACTATCATTTCATTCTGCTGGGAGAAACACTCATCCTGAGAGTGGAAGGCATAAGCTGCCTCTTCTACATCCCGTTTTTCTATAGTATATGCAAATAATAAATGTAATCACTACTTACGAGCCATTTTCAATTTATATTCTAGGCTACACTACTTTTATATATTATATTTTTCGATTTTATGAAGAATCGCTTTGAATTTATGAATACATTTTTTTCTTAATTTCGAATAGTTCTAAGTTAATCGGCATAATAAAAAAATCTCACTTTATGTTAAAAGTGACTCATCGATGCCCTGTTCGTGAGTAATATATTTGGGACTACCTATATTCATTATTTTACACACACATACACACACACACACACACATATATTGTGTGTGTATATCTATATATTGTCATATAGGGCATGTAATTGTTTTTGAGTTTTCGGACCAATATCGGAAGCCGCATTATATTTGGAGGTCTATTTTTTATATGTACAAATACTTTAGCGACTTCTATCAATAAAATGTGAAGTTTTCCTTCTTTTTGGCTGAAATTCATTAAGCATTAATGAATATGTGGTAAATAAAAAGATGGTATGAATCCACGCTGACTTCATTGGTAAATACATAATAAAGAGGCGCTGGTTTCTTTGGTTAAATGGTATGCCAGTCGCCCATTTATAGATCATATCCTAAAATGTCAAATTGAACTTTTTAAACCTGATGTATATATCGTTTAGCTATGCAGCCAGTATTATTAGAAAATTATCCGGTTTTAATATTCATATATATGTGGTATTAATTATATCATATATTGAATTAAATCATTAACACTAACATGCTTAAAATAATATTTTATTTTTAAGACATTGAATTTGTGTAATATTTAAAAAAAAATCTCTTAAACACTTCTTTAAGAAAGGCCCATTTAGTGATTTGAATGAAAAATTTTTATCAAACCGATGGTATTTAAAGAAACAAAAATGTATTCGGAAATATGTTGACAGTTATCTGTACAATACTCAACTTTAATGAACCGATAGGTATTTAAAGTTTATGTATTGCTTTAAGAAACCATTATTCAGTTAAAATTTAAAGTTAACATAAAACACTATACACCTATGTTCCAATTACTCTGCGATCCTACATAATAACGACAGATAATCGGAACTAAGATCTCTTGATTATAACTGATCAATAATGGACAAAGAGATCAATATTTACACATATGAGAAACTTTTAAGTGCTGGCTGTAATTCGCAGCTCCATTTTAGTAAACAATGCATAATTTTAAGGTCCTTAAAAGATATTCAGTGAAAAAAAAAGTCTAGATTTTAATGTATACTTTCAACGTTATCCCATCAAAGTCTCATTTCAATCGGTCCAGTAGTTTTGCGTCTTTCCTAAGAAACAGGCAAATATTCAAAAAGATGTGTTGAATTCTATGCAACCTTTGAAGACACTAAAAAAATAAATTCCAAAAATATTCAAGGCTCAGACTTACCATTTGCTCTTCAGATGATTAATCGTGTCTTTTAATAGCATTTAGTAAAAAATGGAAACCTATGTAATTTTTAGTCCAATGAGTATTATCATATAATGTGAAAAAACGTATTAGATTTTTTAAATTTTACGTATTTAGTTTGAAAATGTCGTCGTTGTATTCATTAGAATGCACGCAGACATTCACACACGTACATACGCATACATTCACACACGTACATACGCATACACGTACATATATATTCACATGTGTATGTATTCACTGATATATAGTTAGTATGTAGTCACTGATTTCATGTTTTTTTAAATGTGTAAATGGAGCTTAAAGGTGAAGCATCGAAAGCAACATATGATATATATATTTTTATTACGATACATTTAAATTCATAATCGAAAGCTATAAAAATAAAATTATTTCATTAAGAAATGGGTCACAGTATGGAATAAAAACTAGTATTTCTTTACCCACCATATACCTTTTTTTTGTTTTCGAATTTTGTTTCTTTTTCGTTTTGCGTATGTGCATGTGTACGTTCCGTATTATTTCGATTTAAAGTTTGTATTTGGAATTGTTAGTTTCAGGAAAATTCTATACACCTTGTTTTTTATATTCCTGCACATTTTATCTTCAAACAATTTATTATTATTATTATAATTATTATTATATTTCCCTTTCAATCCCAGTTTTACAATAACTACAAAAAAACCTAAACTAGTTAATGACACTACACAATGGTGAATGTTGTTTACGTTTGAAACTTTAGCTTACGGTAACAAACAATTTGTTACAATGGGTATCAATGTCGCAGTTAAAATTAATTTAGCCTGATGATCCACGTTTTAAGGTTTGTTTTAAGTGTCATAATTTGAGCAAAATTGTGATGTTTATTCTTTTAAAGAAAATTGAACAAAATTCTCTTTTCGTCTTTTAAAATATATACAACAATTGAAAACCTTTTAATTTATTTTTTGTTTAGAGAATTGTTTACGATACATTTATAAATATACTGAAATCTGGGGAATTTACACCAAACAAAATATTGATTAATTTTGTAAAATACTAAAGTATTACGTGGGAAGTCAAATCATTTGATCTATTTAATTTTACAGTTTAACATTTATATTTTATTAATAATCTATTTAATTTACGTCATTTTTTAAACCTTGTCGTAAAATTTAAGTTTAGTTTTGATTTCCTTACTAAAAATATTTTCAAAATCTATTTTCAGGTTAAATTTTCTTTGTAAATATTCGAAGTTTGTTTTATTACAATACGGGCAGTAAGTATGATATTTCATTGCTCAAGAACTTTGCTTTTATTATCCTAACAAAATATTCACTATTAACTTTCTGCTCGGCGCCAATGCACTTTTGTGTGCATGTGTAAATTGATGCGAAGGAGTTACTTTATTTAAAGAGTGACAAAGAAAATCATAATATACCGATAACAACAGATGGGTATTTTGGTAGTACAGTTTTATTATTATCCTTTTCTTTGAGGTAAGATTTTTACATCTGAAAAATTACCAGTCACTTGTGCAGATTTGTTAATTTTTTTCATTACTCTTTCGAATTTTAATGTTCTTGCCGTAATTAACAAATAAATTAACTTTTAATGGGCCTATATTACATGTATAATAAACTCAGGTAAAATGTTTACGCTGCGACACTTCACTTGTTTCATTGAATCAGTAATTCTGTGAATGAAAATTATATTCCTCCGCAAAGAAAGACGGCGACAAATTATAAAATAACCTAGAATGGCAAGATAATATAGAGAAACGCGTTGCAAGAATAAATAATATTATGACTATGAGTATTGACAAATATTAAATGGAAAGTGGAGCTTCCCTTCCATATAAATTTTTGCTTTAGTACAGAAGAGAAATTTAAAGAAAAAACTGACCATCACTCGCCTACTTAATGAGCTTTCAATGATTATAACATATTTATTATACCCAAAATCGTTGCATTCGAAAAAACCATTAAGCTTGCTACATGCAAAAGACCATCAAACTGATTAATTGAAACACTATGGAAAGGTGTGATTGTTGTTTTACAAATTACTAAAATTGTTAAAAGTAATTTCATTTCTTTTTTTAATTTTTATGCTTAACCTAAAATGAAAAAAATGCGATAAATCTTAATAAATATCAATAATTTCAAAAAAAGTGAAAAGTGAACAGGTATTAGTCACTAAAGAGGTAGGTTCATATGGAATGAACACAACAGTGATGAATTAAATATACAACAGTGAAACATTTTAAAACTTACGTCAGAAGGTAGGACTTTCAGGGAAAAACACCATGTCATATTAACATATATTAATAAAAATTGTAAACAAAATACCCTCATTTTGTGTTTAAAAATGTAACAAAGCATTGGGAGGAGAAAAATCGTAGAAGAAAATAGAAGAAACTTTTCATTAAAAACTTTTTACAATAAACCTTTTCTTGGTTGACCTCAATTGAGCTTTTATATTTTCCACGTAAAAAAGTTATCAGCCGAAGAATTTGAAAATCCAATAGGTAGTTTAAATATATTAGTAGGCCAAATTTCTTAAGCATCATCAGCAAAATTTTCCACGGAATTCTGACTAAAATTATTCGAAACTTGTGGGTATTAAGAACACAATTATTATTTTTAAATAATTTTGTAAACGAATTTTATACTTGTGATGTTCGGGAAAGATAATGCATCGCTGAAAATATGTAACATATTTTTATTATTTACTCCTACATATGCTACTTGTTTCTAAAATTTAAATGTACGTATCGAAACACGTTCATAATTCCTATTATACCTATAAAATTTTAATAGAAATGAATTGATAATTTGTTTATGTTACTCAGTTAATTGAAAATTCAATTACATTTTTCATTACCATAAGTTGCATTATATACACCAAAAGGGATTGAATAAAAATAATATCAAAAAAGCTCAAAATGTATTTTTATATCGAATATTTATATATATTTTAACTTTGAAAATTCATAAATAGTTTTAGTTTGTAAGCTTCTAACTCATACTGATTATTTACATTCAGGTCTTTAAATTAAGGGAATTATTCGTTTCTCTTTATATACTATATTACTTAAATATAATTGACTCGAAAATCAAGCCAGAAGTGATATCCATTCTAAGTATAAAAATATTCAATCAAAATGAAAATAAATAAAAATTAAATTTCCAAATCAAGTAAAAAAAGATAGAGAACATAGAGTGCTGAAACTTCAACTTTGCAAATATCATAAAAACGTGCTTAAGTTTTAAATATCTAAAAAATAAAGACACTTCATTTTGTTATTTACATAAATACAAAATATTTAAAATATTTTTTTCTGCGTTTATTTGGATTACAACCTGTCTCAGTCAGTGGAACGTGCGGCAATTTTTATGATCGTATGTTCTTTAAGTTTTGTAAGGTTGATGTTCAACAAAAATTATTGTTGCTTTTCCTCATATGAAGTCCTGGGGTATCTTTTGTTCAAATCTCCTAGCAAGTAAGGTAACTGCTATGAGGTTTTGAGTTAGTTCATTGGGATGACTGTCCATTCTATTTTCATAAATTTCAGTAAATTTCTTGGTTCTTTCCACGACTGTAGGCACACATAGGTCTTTGTGTAGGATCTCGTTTGTATTTTACCAAGGAACCTGGGCGATCACTTTCAGGATTTTGGATTGGGACCTCTGGATAATATTGACGTTATACTTTGAGCTGGTGCCCCACAGTTAAATCAAGATAGGCGCAATAATACATTCATAAATCATAAATTTCGACTGCAGGGATAGGTGTGATTCCTCACGTAGTATGTAGTGCATCTTATTGATTAGCATATCGAATTGTTTCCTTCTGTAATAAATTTATTTACGCGGTATAAGATGACATTTCAGGTGCAACTCAAGATATCTAACATCATTTTCTTATAGAATTTGTACGCCATTGATTTGTGTGGAAGAGCAGGTTTTGCGCCTAAAGGTAAATATGACCTGGGCAATATTAATAGCGTACAGTTTTTTAATTAAAAGAAGGTCTTCACCTATTACAGCACTATTATATTTTAAAAAAGGGACAAATATCTTATACTTATTTTTACACTTAGATCATTGAAAATGCCGATATGCTATTGAAATTTGAATAGCATTTGACTTGTAATAGTTAGTACCGCAGTCAAAACTTGCCAAAATGGTATTCAATCAGTTCTTAATTTCTTAAAGGCTCCGCAATCTCTTGGAGATAAAATATCTTGCCTGAATTCTTAACAATGAACTTAATTCCAAGATTCTTAAAAGTTCCACTATCTCTTGCTAATATGGTTAGCCTTAGAAACATATAAGTACACAAATATATTTTGTCACAGTCTTGACAAAAATAGTTCCTTAAAATAAGTAAATAAATAAATGGAAAATACACACAACTACCAGTTATATGACTTTCTAAAAAAAATTATACGATATGAAAAACTCGAAAAAAAATGAACCAAATTCTGACATTTTTACATCACTGAAAAAGCCGCGTGGCAAATCAAAATTTGGCACGTCACTTTGCAGGCCATGTCATGGTTTCAAATGACAACCATCTTAGCGAATGGCTTTTGTGGGGAAAAAATGCAGACAAATTAATGATAGAAAAATCTAGGCTTCCCTCTTCATTAAAACTGGTATGTCTTTTATAAAGACAGAACAATATTTAGGTAGTTGTTACATAAAATGACAGCTCTTATTTATTTTCTTATAATTTTGCTACGGTGAACCTCATCGTGTGACATAGCAAAGTGTAATATAGTATTTAAGAGTGGTCTTGAACTTTCATATTATTTATTTACTTAATAAAGTAATTTTACTATACGCAATTAGTACATATGGTATAATTATGTACCGCACATATGGCATATTTAGATACCATGGTGCGCCACACCAATAAAGGCCTTGTAATCTACCCAACAAACAACGATCACCGCAATCATTTTATGTATACTATTACCACCAAAGTTAGCCAGCAAGCCTAAGACATATAGAAAGACGTATGATTTTCCCGATGCAAGCACATATTTCAAGCAAAATTCATATCCTCCCTAAAGTTCGGTACATATTCAAAGCCAGGTTGAATCGTTAGTTTCGATTTACTATTTTCGACATATTTCGAAAAAGTATTCATAAATACAAGTTACAAAAGAACGAATCGTTCTACATTTTTATATTCATGGAAATTTGAAGTCTTAATACCAAATCAGCAAAATATTTAATATTTTTTAAACATAATTATCATGCTACTTACAACGAAATGATTCAGTTTCTTATTAGGTTTTTGTACTTTATTTATCATAACACAAACTTGAACTCAACATACTGGAAACAATTCGCAAATTCCTACGATATCTGAAAAAATAATAACAGATATAATTTATTTTATTGACCTGTTTTTAAGTTCTCTTATTAACAATTGACTATTTCAAATAACTTTTGCAATATTTTCAAAAATAAGTTTAATCGTATCAAATGAAAAAAAAATATTAAAAAAAGTGTTGTATCTCAGCTCCGATGCGCCACTGGAGTTTACTCCGCAATAATGACTTTTTGGAATGGTAGCAATTAAATAAATATGAATATCAATATCATCTGTAAATATATCTCTCATCGTTAAGGCAGCGTTCATAAAAGCATTCGCTCGACCGTTTTTTCGTTAAATTACCTTGCAAAACTGGTCCACATGAAGATTTTTTAAACGGCTATAATATACAAACTAGGTCCATTCCTAAGGTCCTTTCTAAATATTGTTGAAAGAATTTTTGAAATCGGATGATTAGTTTCAGAGATTTTCTCCTACATCCAAACTTACAAAATTTAACTTTTTTATAATGTATGAAATTTGTTTTCTTTAACGGAAAAATATACAACCTATGTCCTTATCTTGAAGATGTTTTCCAAATATTGGTGAAAGAATTTTTGAAATCGGATAAGTAGATTCGGAGATTATCTCTTACATTCAAGCTTACAAAATTTAACTTTTTTTTAATATATAAATTTTTTTTCACGGGATGATGTACAAACTGTGTCCATCCTGAAAGTCCTCTCTAAATATTGGTAAAATAATTTTTGTAATTGTATGAGTGGTTTGCCTATTGCGTCCATTTTGTGGTATACAAAACGAACAAGTTTAGATAGTGTGTAAATAAGGACATCAGACAGAAAGAATAATGTAAACGAAATAGGTTTGTCTGTGTCCCGATTAAATACTAGACGAATATTAAAAACAAAACAAGTACCTGTTTCCAATCTAGTCAGTATAAAAACAAACGGAATTGGAACAAAATAAATTGGTATTGGTTTTCTCTCATACATTTAAAACGCCTCCTAAACAAACAAAATACCTTCAAGCAACTAGAATCAAGAAAAGAAATACAGTAAGTTAATATACTACTCGATTGAGATGGAAAAGTTCTGTCAAATTGTACATTATCCGTGTATTGTTGGTAGGCAAAATTGTTTTCTACGTGTGGATCTGTCGATTAGGGGATTACAACTAAGTTTTCCAGGTAGATTGGGAGAAGAAGGAGTGTGTTGCAGTTCGACCGCCATCTTGAAAATAATTTTCGAATATTTTGGTACCCGTTAGTGGCATAGATTTTTTGTTCAGAATTTTTTTGGAAACAAACGAATTATTTAAGATATTCTTAATAACTTTTTGCTTTAATATCAGTTGTGAAAATTTTTTACCAAAAAATTAGGAAAACTTTTAAAAAAAAATTTTGTAATCCTGTGAATTTCTCGCTTCAATATTTAGGAATTGTAAACAATTTTAGGTAATATGTGCATAGACAACTTTACAATTGAACTTTTTACAATTGTTTACTGAAAAGCTAACTTTGATACTGTATTGAAAATCTTTCCTTAAAATTGTTTATTAAGCTTGTACATGTATACAAACACATACGTACATATCCTTACGCACGAACGCTTGACGTAAGTGCGGAAGCGCGCGCATTTATGCTGCATGGGTGCGCGCGCACGCGTTTTCTGTTTGTGGGTCATAATGTACGTGTGTGACTTATACTTCGAAATAAAATTTAATCCCTCTAAAAATTGCGCACTGGTATCATTGTTTAAAATTAATGAACTGCAGCATATAAATATTCAAAAATATTGGAAATCAAACTATCTCAATCAAATGACATAGTAAGTATTTCCTCTCAAAACAAAATTTACATAATTTCGCTATGTGAAAGGAAAAATACTAAAAACGACCATATTAAACCAACCAGTCTACCCATACATTATTTTTTTATCTTACCCCTCCATAACAAAACAAGTAATCGCTATTCCAGAACATATGTAATGTATGGAGAATATTTGCACTAAGTGGATGTAAGACGCCGTGCACGAGGCAGCCTTGAAAATTGCACATCGTGTACGAGAAATTAACCAGATGCTCGCTATGCTCACTAAGAGGCGCCGGCCAGTAGTCGTTAAGAAAATAAGAAGCTTGTCCTGAGGTTCAGCAGTGTTGGGTCCAGATTTAGGGGAATGATTTAATTGATCATTTTGGTAACTCGCGAGATTATATAACTTTAAGTTTTAATATGAGATGTTACTATGGATGACAAATTTGTATATAATGTGAATGTAATTTTTTGTAATGTGTGCACACATTTACTTGGCCCTCATTTCGAATAACTATACTTCAATTTAACATAAATGTTCTAAAATTTAAAGAGTTACAGCTGTGGTAAAGAAGCTTATAAATGCGTAAATATTATAAATATATTAGATTCACGTATTAATATAGCTCTTTTATTTCATTGTATTTGTGAATTTTTTTTTAATTTACTTACCTGGAAACAAATTGTATACTACAATAATATACATTTATTTATTTCACTTTCTCTTTTGTTATTGGCTATGAAAAACGAAGCATCCAATGAGTAGTATAATTGTCAATTAACAGAATATACTTAGAGAATTCTATAATTCTGCCTACCAAAAAAAATTAAATAAGTAAGTAAAAATAATTTTTGCAATGTACACGTATTGAATGATAAAGTGTCTGTGCCAAATTAGGCTACTTCTAAAAAATTACGCATTAAAAACTATACGCATGTCTCAGTAATTATCATTAATTTCAAATTAATGATAATATACTTTCTATTCGTGTCTCTAATAAAGTATTATGTCAATTATTTCATTGGGAACTATTTGTTGAATTATTTTACAAAAATAACTAATTGCTTAATATTGGTGACATTTACGTATTAAATACGGTAATCAAATAACAAGACCTTCGAAAAATATTCCCACCTATTTGAAGTTACGTAAATAAACTTTAGTCAATTACGGGCACTTAATACAATCAATTTATCCGATGTATATATATATATATATATATATATATATATATATATATATATGTATATGTATATATATATATATATATATGTATATGTATATATATATATATATATGTATATGTATATATATATATATATATATATATATATATATATATATATTATCAAAGGTATGCCTATGAAAATCAATTTTTAAAAATACACTAATAATTCTGATAATATTTATAGAAATAGAAAAAAATTATTTGAAAAAAAAATTAGAAATTAAAAAATTGTAAAATCAAAATTTTATTAATACCAAAATCCTTAAATTGAAACTTAAAAATAAACAGACAAAGAAAATGTGATTATTGCAGTAAATTTTTAGTAATATAATTAAACAATATTTAATTGTTCACGAAATGAATTTATTTATTTATTGTATATTGTTTATATTAATATAATCATCACATATGAAACTATAATAAATATATAGTAAAAAGTACAACAGAGAAATAAATTTAAAGAAATAAAAACGGAATTTGTTTATTACGTATCGGCATTATGAAAGTCAGAATTTAGATAAAATATTTATTCTAGAAATTTTTTATCATCCTTGTTGAAGGTATGTATATTCGCATAATTTCAGTTATGTGTTTGTTATTGGCAGCGTTACCGAACATTTATGGCATTAAATTTTTTGTTGGCAGGATATATTGGAGACAATGGTTTCACTTCACAACAGTCAGTTTCCATAACATCTAAATGTATAATATCCGAATCTATAATTAGTTGCATCTTTACAAACACACATCATCTCTCATAAAATTGTACATACCTTGGTTTTCTATGAAAATTCGTAGTCTAAGTCAAAATATTATTCATTCCAAACGTAATGAACTTCCCATAAAACACTTCGTTTCAAGTGCCCCGATTATTTTGACGTTACCGAATTGTCAACGAGCTTCATGAATGGGGATTAAGATTATTGTTAATATATCTAATAAAAATATTGTGTATAGCACAATTTATTACAACGTATAGTGTCTTAATAAAAATATTAGAAATATTTTAATATTTTGGTCTATATGCTACAATAATGATATCTATAAATATTGTGTATAACACAACTTAATACAACGTATAGTGTGTTAATTAAAATTATTATAAATATTTTAATATTTTGGTCTATATGCTACATTAATTATATCTATAAATGTTGTGTATAACCCAACTTAATACAACGTATAGTGTGTTAATTAAAATTATTATAAATATTTTAATATTTTGGTCTATATGTACTAAAATCCTAAGCAAGACATTTCATATCCATATCCTGTTAAAATTTTCGTTCTTCACGTACTAATTTGTCACTTGAATTTGACTTCGAAACCAATAATTTCACTCCCGTTTCTAATAAACTACAGCTTATTTATTTTCCAATCCTTCTTTCGATGTATCTTTTTAAATTGGACAACGACGAGAGAGTGCAATAAAAAATAGCAAACCGTCTCTTGTGGTAAAATAAAAAAAAATGTAAAAAATTGTACCCTATCCAGTTGTTACTGATGCGAGGATGTGAGGAATAAGGTTTTCATATTCTTTGGTTTATTAATTACAAATGTATCAATATTCTCACCCAAGACTCATTCGGCCTCCCGTAATCTATGAAAATATACTGATAGCTTTGACATATTCATAAGTATTATGTTTTTCGTTTTAAATAAAAGAATCCTGGTAAAGACGATAAGTTTAAGGCTCATTGTAAATTAGTTTTAAAATTCCTGTTTAATCAATGTCACGTATTTCATTCGATAATTCAAATTTCATCTCTAATTGTTACTTACGCCTTTCGTACTTTAAATTAAATGTATCTTATTTATTAGTATAAAATAATGGTTTATTTATTATAATTACGATTAAAAAATGTTATATGTATTAAAAGTTTACCGAGGCACCTTCATTCATGTGATTCGTTAATTAAATATTGATTCATATTTCGATATTAGAAAGTGCGAAATCTTCATCATATGAAACGATAATAGAAAATATGCCATTCATGGTTTTTTTATTAAAGCATTTAAATATATTTTGCCTCTAAAATATTTATCAACATTTTTTATTTATGTAATGTAAAACTTATGATCCAAAGTAAATGAGTTTTTAGAAATAAGCTAAAATAAAAAAGAAGAAATTAAAAGAAGTTGTAACCAAAGGCGTATTCAAAACACAGGTATCCTGGGAAAGTTCAATATCCCTCAATCTATGTCTTCTGCACAAAATATTGTGTTGGCTAGACGCTGAAGGAAATCATGAAATTGATATTATAACTGTGGCGATAAATTACCTTTATAATGGTATGAGGCCAATATTTCCTATAAAAGAAATTTATTAAGTACCAGTTATTATTCGCAGTGGGCAATACAACCGTTGAATACTTATATGCAGGTGAATTACGTTTGACAATTTTGTCTGTAAATTATACGTTTACATTGCAAAAGTAACCTAGACCTAAATAAATGTAACTTACATATTAATTTGTAGTTTAAGCTGATAGTCTCGCTGCGATAATCTCTTTGATCTCTATCGCTCTGTTCTATGCTGTTTTCACTATTCGTGTATATATATATATATATATATATATATATATATATATATATATATATCTATTTATATATATATATATATATATATATATATATATATATATATATATATATATAATGTGGATTTGACCGTATGACATTAAATGAGACTAAAAAAAAATATAAAGAAATACAAAGTAATAAAATAGCATTATAATATAAACAATACATAAACACCATTTACTACGTTTATGTTACCGACCTTAGCAAAATGAGAACGGTGCGCGGTTGTTGTTTTGTTGGCATGAATAGCAAAGCAATGCGGCATGTTTGAAATTATATACATCATGTTTGAATTTACAACCCACTTCAAACTATTCCTGTGATTAAAATATTGAATTTTGTTAATTGAATTTTGGTGTACCTTTGAGAAACAACGTGGAGTATATGAGGATTCATTTAATGTCAAATCCATACCGTAAACATATATTAGTATAGTTGTATGTGTTTGTGTGTGTGTGTGTGTTTGTGCGCGCACGCGTGCGTGTTGCGTGCGTAGGTGCGAACATGCGCGCGTGTGTTTGTGTGTGTGTGTATTTGCTTGCTGTAGAAAGTAATATGAATATTTTACAGCGAATATCTTGTAAATATATAATTGAAAGTTCAATCGCAATATGGAGATAAGGTAAAACTCTATCGCTCGATGTAGATAATCATTCAGAGTAACCTCAGCATCCCCGATTGCTCGAAAGCCGCAACTTGTAAACTGAGAGTTACGATATAAAAATGAAAATGAATTCGCTAAAGTTGTGGTGTACACATATGCAGACGACAAAGCTCGTGCCCATGACACAGGTTTATTGGTTGCAGAGCTATATTTTCGTGTAATCATATTTATTTAAATAGGCCATTATTATTATTACTAGTTATTTTATTTACATGAAATTCTCGCTTTATTATGGCATCTTGTTTTACTGAATTCACACTGAATTCTTTCAGCATAAAGTAAAGTAATTTATTTGATATGAATTTTTTGAAGCTTTTAACCACATGCAAATAATTAGATTAAACATTTATTCGAGCCTGTCCTAATTACTTTAAAATTTCCCTAGAATAAACAAAAGCTTATGTAATAGGAGGTGTTTATAAAAAACACAAAAATTTAAAGTAGCACTGTAGTGAAAGCAGAGCGCGCAGTAAATGATGAACGGGTACATATAAGTTATTTGTACCCCATTTCCATGCCAATACGGAAAATCACTTCGCCTCTGGTATCACGTCTGTATATCAATTTCCCCCTACAAAAAGGAATAAATGGTTGATGCTTATAATAAATATTTTAGGCCCTACGCCGGCAGATCAATCATATTCGCTTTTCAAGATATAATATTTTTCTCCGTCTCTCTGACGAACGACTCAGTTCGGGGTGGAATAATATGTTCTATTTGGAGTTTAAAGCATTGACATTACTTTTTTCATAATTGTGCTAGTAATCAATCACAATTGGCCCGACTTATCTCGGATGGCACAATGCGTTTCTATTTATAGCAACGTATATCCTTTCAAGATATTGGTTTATTATATGCGATATACATTTTGAGTAAACATTATACCTTTGCGTGTAACGTATGTCGCATATAATAATCCAGAACCTTAAAACTCATCTATTTTGAAAACGTTAATATTAGTAGATACTTATTTAATGTTGCACAAATTGCGCACTAAAAGCACGAGAAATATTTGATAAAATTTACTAGAAACTGTAACGGGTGTCTTTAAAATAACAATTTGTGTACAAATATTTATATGTAAAAATATAAAAATAAAATTTAATTTCGATAACGCTATGGCTTCCAATTCCTTGAACTGGCTTTTATCTTTATATAAAATTCCATTATTCTCTTTGCGTTTTCTTTGCGACCTAACATAACTACACTAAGCAGAATAACGAATTTTAAGGTCGATACGGCTCCTTACGACTGGGGACCTATGCATGTGTAGATGTTTAAAATAAAAATGTGTTTTTAATTTACTAAATGCTATCAAAAATTACAAATATCAAAACAAAATTATTGTTAAATTAAAATAATTTGATTTTCAGTTTGTTTGAAAATAAAAGATTTGAAAAAAAATATTTCATTAAGAAATGGACGGCGGTACGGACTACTAAAACTTGTTTTATTATTTACAATACCACTTATTATCTTTCGAAACCGAGTGTTACTCTTGGGTACATGTGTGAGTTGAAGAAAACGGGTCGAATTATTTACAAAGTGGAAAAGGAAAACATAACCTTCGACAACAACAGATGAGTATTTTTGTGATACATGTTTATGATTTTGAAAGTTTTAAGGCAAATTTAGTTCGAGTTATAAATCACCAGATAGGTTATCCCCCTACTTTTTGTAGTATTATTATAAATTAGTAATATTAGTGAGTTATTATTATAAATTAGTAATTTAATATAATAGTAGAGGTCGATTTTTGATGTGCAATATCTATTGATGCGTTTTGTAGGGAGCTAAAATATGTGCAGTTTAGTGTGTTTTTGGTTTTTTTCCGACTAATTCCCCCTCACTCCCATTCGGCCAGCTTTATTGTATTGTCGGCTCTTTCCAAATTAATTGAATCTGCTCGTTTATATCTATGCATTAAATTGTTTTGAAACGATTATATTTACGATACGAACTATATTTAAATATAGTTTTGTCAGGGATTTGAACCCGCGAAAATCATACCCCTAAACTTAAGGTATGTTGTTTTGATTCTTGAAATTTTGATCAATATGGCAAAACTTATTTAATTCTAAATATATAATATATTTTTTTAATAACATTACTCGATAGATGGTGCAACATTACTCGATGAATGGTTAAAATTTGTACTTGCATTACGGCTTATCGTGCTTATTTGCGTCTGGAGAATACTCACAAAAATTAAATGTTTTACATCTGCCAAGCGTTCCATGACGACTCGATTTAATTTTTATTGTTTTTATTATGTAATAATTAATTAATGCTTATTGAGCTTCTATTTTAGGTAAAACTATTGCCTAGAAAGATCAGTAGGCCGGAAATATTTTCCGCTTGAAATAATTATCCGTTCAGTCAGCGATGTCGCTATGGATGAGAACGGTAATTAAGAATATACTTTCAAAGAGAAGGACAGAGTTTAGGGAAATAGATATAATGAACAGAGGAAATAACGGTGATAAATGACTAATTTTATATGAAGTGGACAGATAATGATAAAAGGAGGTTTTCTCATATTTTAAGCTTTGCTTTAGATGAACTCGTTTGAAGAGAATTTTCGAAGAGGCTTTCATCGGATACAACAAGTTTATTAGATTTCAGATGATTGTATTAGAATAAATCATAAATTATATTACAGCTAAAATGCCAAAACAATATGATACTGACTGACCATTTTCTTATTTTGTTGCAAGTAATTCTATTTCGTTTCGCTTTTTTAATTTTTTACTTAATAACACTCCTTTCCCAAAGATTTCAGTTAGTTTATGAAACCGAAAACTGGCAAACATCTTAAAAAATTTAACATCGCGTTCAATTCGGATGAAAAATTGGGAAGTACCGCACTTGTCTCTAACATATCGGTGTGAGGTGAAGGGAAAAGAAATATCGTAATTGTGTAGAAATGAAATAAACCGAAAAGATAATCTACCCGATATGGTTTCCAACAGGTTTTTATTAAATAAAATTCGTATTCCTTTATGTTACGTTATTGTCTTTTTTATCTATTTCATATGAAATAGGAAAACGCTAATGTTTCAAAAGAAAATAGAAAATATAAAAAAATCTTGCTCCAAAAGCATTTTTAATGAAACATTTCTACGTAATATTGGTATGTGCAGATATATTTTTAAATAAAATACCCCCTTGCTACCAAAATATAACGAAACATCGAAAAGGAAGGAGATCAATTGGAGAAGAATGTGAAAAAAAGAAACTTTATTTTTAAAGCGTTGTGTCATTTCCTTGGCCGATATGAATTGAGCTTTAAAGTTTTCTCCGTCAACATTTTTTCATACAATTGCTTTGGTCGGCCTTCTATTAGGTGGTCGAATCATATCAGTATCGCGCATCATCAGCAAAGTTTTGCGCGGAATTGTGAATTCAATTATATGAAACCCGGGGTATTACGAAACATTTTTTCTGAAATAATTTAAACAATTTTTTATATTTTCTGTATTTGGGATAAATTTATTGCCGATATGTATTAGTGAGGTAAGCTTCTTGTTAGAAACATTTAAATTTAATATTATAATATTATGGGCTTACATTTAATCGGATTTAATGTAATTTGTGTTGTCACTCATAATAATGCCATAAACAAAAAAACAATGTCTTATTTTCATTCACCGCCATAGTTACAGATAGTATACAAACACCCCACTGATGAAAATAAAGCTTTATTTTATATGTTTGACTCGGTCCATATTCTAAAATGTATCCGTAACAATTGGCTTAATTAAAAGGACCAGCAATTTATTTATCCTGGTTTTGACCCTATTCCATTCCAAAGTTGTAACTGAGTAGCTCAATTTTCAGATTTGAAAATGTTATTTGCTAAAGAAAGTAATGATTTAGTGGAATATTCTCATAAACTTAGTTTAAAATCATTCAATCCCTCTCAATTAGAACGGCAAAATGTTAAATTAGTCTTAAATATTTTCAATGAATCAGTAATTGAAGGTCTAAAAGGAATAGGCAAAAAATACCATTTCCCACATTATCAAGGTACAGTTAATTTTATTGAAATATACTAAAGTGGAGGAATATTGTAAATGTTAAGACATTATATAAAAACGTTAGATTTAATATTGCATTTTTGAAACCTTTAGCTTCGGTGCGAGAAAATTACAAATACTTGGAAAAATGTTTATTATGGCTGGATTTTTGGAAATCATATCATCCTATAAGTTTTAAGTTTAATGCAGAGACTCATTTAGCTTTTTCACATTCACTTCAATGTTTGTTATAACTCACTAAATACAGTATTAACGAACTTAATTTTGCCAGGAAAAATACAAACAGACTCTTTAGAGGCACGTTTTGGAAAGTACCGGATAATAGCTGGCTCACAATATTTAATTACAATTAGCCAAATATTTGAAGTTGAATCAGAACTAAGAACACAATCGTTACTGCCGTTATGTCCTAATTCAAGTATGTGCGGTGATAAACAAATAACGTTGCATGATATATGTAGTAGTTTCAAAAATAGTGGCTTTGATAACGATGAAGCTAATGTTGGTAATAATGAAGAGTATTTCCATGTCTCAGGTGATGAGAATGATTTTCTGAAAATTTCTCACTTCCTACCTATTCTTGTATATTTATCAGGTTTTTGTGCACTGTTAGTTCCTAAAAAGATTTCTTGTAGTAATTCTAAATTTTTAATGATAGCTAAAATTATAACGTATGAATGTAGCGCTGAAAAATACACATTCCTAAAAAACTTAGACAGGGAGGAGTATCCACAATCAGACGTTGTAAAGAAAAATTAATGGTAAAATTTAGCACTTGAACAAACTCCAAGGAATCATTAGTTTTAATAAAACAAACGATGTAAAAAGGTTCAACATGGCAATTAATATTTATGAATATTTCTGAGTTGTAAATTTCTGTTCCATGCAGATAATTACTTTACCTTCTTTAAGATACTTTAGCGCTATTTGTAAATCACATATTTAAATGAAAGACACTATTCCTTCCCACTAAATGAAAATTAAAATGAAATAAATTTTAAAATCAATGAAAATGATTCTCTATGCCAAGTTTAAAAATATTCAACCATAGAAAAATAATACAAATGGAAATTACCAAAAATAGTAGAAAATAGGTAATAAAATATTATACTAAAACTACATGTCGAGTAATTTTTGTACAATATTATCATAAATATCGTAGCCAAGGTCATAAATATCGAGATAAGCATTATATTTCATAGAATCATAACTTTTTTCAAATCGATCCAAAATGTTTATTATTTTAATAAACGACAAACGCGTAAAAATTATCTAATCAACTAGCCTCAAATGGGCGTAGAAACTATGAAACGACAGAGTGTATACTGAGTTTTGGTACAAGAATTTCTGAACAGATATAAGCAAACCTTCGTTTAAATACTAGAATGCTTTTAGAGTATCCTATCCTGTAAACTTACACAATCCTTTACTACCAGTGTCAAGATAACTTGCCTCTTAAAAATACGGCTATCACTTTATCGAGTGTGATGTCTGGACTTAATCGGTGATCGGTAGCCAAATTTTGTTTTCGGTTTTTGAAAAGGTATCAGAATAATAGAGCCAAGTTTTATCGTCCGTGTGATGATACTAATATAACTGCACGTCGCATTTTCATATTTATTCTTTAACAATAACATCTCTTAACAGTCAAAAATTATTAAGAAAAATCATACACACACAATCTCCAATTATATGAATATAAAAAGATTACCAAAATAATGCAAATCTCAAACCGAAATGAGCCAATTTCCATTATTTTTACACCGTCACAATAGTCGTATGCTCATCTGATGCATTACTCGCCCTCCAATATCACAAATTCGGACATCAGCCATCATTATGAATGGCCTACGCGTAGAAAAAAGGAAAGATGCCAGCAATAAAATGACGGGAAAATTTAGCCTTCCTTTCTCTCTTAAAGATCTTACGTATTTCATGAAGGTAAAATAATGTTTAGGAAATGTTAACATAAAGTATATTATTTTGCTGTAGTGAAATGCGTAGTAAACTGACATAACATAATACATTATTTAAGGATAACCTTCAATTTTTTTTTGATATGCAATGTTAACATCAAAGTTTTCCAGGTGGCGTAAGGTATAAATACGTATTATTTTTCAAATATAGACATTTATTATTTTCGGTCAACATTTCAAATGATGCTCCCACATTTCCTTATTTCATCGACCAAGCTTTTATATTAATCCATACTATTTATAACCCGAGCTAATTTCGCTGGGCAGGTGCAGTATTTTTGCTGCACAACAACACAACACAAACAGATTTAAATATTAATGTTATTATATAACCTATTTGATCTAGTTGAAACTGAAAATGACACCATGCGGAAAGGACCCTTGAAATGTTTCACGAAGGCACAACTAGCAGAACTATAATACACACGCGCACGTGCAAGTGCACGCGCACGGGTACGCGCACGCCTACACGCATACACGCACAGAAGCATGCCCGCAAACAACTAATACTAAAATATAAAAGTATTGTTTTGTTCTTCTCATTAATAATTATAATTAAACTCGAGCAGCGCAGATTGTTACGCAAAAATATAATTTTTTCAGCATTTCCAAGAGGAAGCCTGTTTCTTCCTTCTACATAAATATTTCCGACTTCAAACCTAAAAAGCCCAAAAAGTTTTCATGAATATATGCTGCTTTCAGACGCTGGTAATTACTCAGGATCCAGTTTGATGAAAAGTCAGCAAATTTTTTTTTTATTTCACCAATTAGATGAATTGTCGTTTCTCTTCAAAAGTTTCATGCTCAGGCATGTGTCAAGGTGACAGTTTGACTCAAAATTTATTGGGTTAATTTGATAAATTATAGTACATAAGTAAACAGGTCACATCAATTTGTAATTACAATGAGCTTATTATAATGTGCATAGAACAAAAGGCTGTCGCGACATTGCGTTTTTGGCGGAGCGCACTACGTTGCTAATCAGAGTGTTTAAACGACAGTATCAATAAAATCACTACTCTATTGATAGCGCTCTTGCTAGGCCTATTTAAATTATGCCGAAAAATTTGGCCGAATATTTGGTTATTCAGATAAATTCCAGGCTGGATATTTGGTATTAAATCGTACATATTCATTAACTATAACAAATATGTGATTGTTTTTCAAAACCAATGATTAAAAATTTCCAATTGAATTTAAGATTTTCCGAAATGCAGTGCTAGAGACAGGCGTTATTAGGATTTAAAGTTTGGATGGAGTCGCCTCTAGCGTATTAATATGAAAGAAAGGCTGAGAATTGTTTACATGCGTTAGTATTGTACTTTCATATAGATACATGATTTATACTTTAATAACAATTTTATAATAATAAAATTAACCCTATTGTTTTGTTTTTAATAAATCTGAGCTCTAGTTGTAAGAAAATAATTCCAATAGTTTTACTTTTTAGATCCCAAAATTTAGATATATGTTATGAGGGAAACGTTTTCCTGATAAAAAAATATACTCAACATCTTTATTTATGTTATTAGTGAAAGGTAATAGTTTATTAATTACCAGAGTAGATATATTTTCATGTATTTTTTTAAAATTCTATAAATTCGGTTGCTTTGGTATTATTTAGTTAATTGTGTCGAGAGAATTGTGTCAATTGGTTAATTATTTTTATTATTCATTGTATTGTACCTTTTGGTACAACATCATGACTAACAAATTTGTAAACAATTTTACAGCTGACGCTTTTTGAATTTCTAACTCTACATTTAGATTTATTATTCATTTTAATGGCAATTTGAAGTAGCGTCAAATTTAGTAAAAAATTACTCATAAAAGAAACGCTATAAAAGAAAACTATACAGAAGAAAACAAGACACACAGAGAATGTTTTAGATACAGTAAATTAGTTTTAGCTGGTACTCCTTTTGTTAGAAAGGTTTAAGGATTACTACTTCTTTATAGCGCATAATTAAATTTAACTTAATTAAGTACAGTATTCATTTAATTTTATTATACTATATTCTATGTAAAACCAAATTGCAGGACGATATGATGATAATATTCTAATTAAACGATATTCGAAAATTGAAATATGTAATAAAGGCCAAAGAAAATTTACGGTCTTTTGTTGTATATAAATACGTTTAATTAAATAAAAATAATTTTTCTGTAAGTTTCGTAGATTTTATTTTACTAAATACAATATATATTTTTAATGTTTTAGTTATATGCACTAATAATACATATTCTATGTTTTTATATGTAATTACATCTATCAAAAAGTGTGTTTCAGTATTGTACATAATTAAAAAATGTGTTTCATTATAGGAAGTAGTTCTGTTACCAATTATGTTAAGATTTAAGCATAATTTAATTCCATTATTATCTACAATGTTAAGATGGTGCATGAATTTGTGAATTTGTGAAATAATTCAGCCAGAATTTTGCAGCCATATGACTTGATTATTTTGCTTATGTTTTATATTTATATTTCTAATATCTGTATCACAGCTAATATGTATGCTACTTGCAATGGACCATTCAGTATATATTTCAAAATACAGATTATCAGTCAAGGTAGATATACTATCCATGTAATTTCTTCTATGTCTAATTTCATATTTCATCACTAAAATGTAAAAAAATACCTCTAACTTACCTGGGAGGCGTCGAGTTTTCAAGAGTATGCATCATATGTCGGAAGTCTAGCGTTTCAAATTTAATTTATATTAGTTCTATGAGTTCCTCTTCACTGAAATATAATCTGTATTTTCTTTCCTTTTTTTTATATTATTGTACATAATTTATATTTGAATCTGTTTTTGTTTTATAATTTTTCTCATAACGCATGTTTCACTTAAAGTAAAAGTTTTGGAACAGAAGTTGTTAGGAACAGTCTTTAAAATATTTTAACAGCAATGATATACATGTATTAATGAGTTTTGAACTACAATATTCAATACGCTTGAATGAAATAATATTATCATATATTACATACCAGACGATCGTTCTTTCAATTTTATATCCTTTTTATATACCCTAAATCGCTTTACAGAGCAATAGAAATTTTAACTCTGAAAGCTAATTGGGACACTCTGAGTACATATTATTGTTTTCTGAGCGATCGCAGTGTTGATTTAGCAAAATTTTTATTACCCGACGAATTCGATATTTTAAAATTGATTAGAATTTATTTTCACTTGTACTCTTGTAACGAATTATGCAAGAATTAATTTCGAAGATTCCTATTTAATATTATCGATAAGTTTAAGTTCAACAGAAAAACGTTTTTTTTCCGTATCTGCTTAAAAATCTTTATCCTTTACGTTTGCGCTATGTCCGGCAATTGTAAGATACATTAAAATGGTCAAGAATAATTTATGAAGTGCATATGGGAATTCTTTTGCGACAACTTTTTAACGATTGTAAGATTAGATGCTAACACATCAATGTGAATCAACTTACTATTATATTCAGTGGTTTTTGAAAGAATACGCTACATACCTAAATTAAACATCTGATAATTATTTTCCTTTCATTACTTTCGTTTTAGTTACTCATGAATTTTTATATTTTTAAATTGTCAGTATCATCGTGTTACTGGTAAGCTGTTCAAACGTGACAATGACCTCATTTTGCAAGTGATGTTATTGTATAGGTGCACATACCGCTTTGCTACTTCAAAAAGACCTTATTTTTCGAACTTTATACTAAAATATACCGTTTATTTATCCCTACATAGTAAATAAACACCTAGAATATAAAAAAATAGGTAAAAATTAACTAGATATTATCAGAATTATTTAGTAAATTATATAATTGAAATTGAAATAAATGATGAGCTGTACACTTGTATATAATGTGAAATAATTAGCTTTCGGTCACTGTCATTACAAACTTAATGTAACCTGATGTGTAAATATGCCACACACATATACGAATGGCATAGATTCAAGCTGGCATTAGAAGTGATTTCTCTTGGTTCTAACTATTAACTAGTAACGTATTTATAATAGCAATGTAATATATAAGCAAATATTTGAAATCAGCATACGAGATAGATTCAATGGTTAAGTCTAAGTCCCAAGATTCACTTTAAATATGTTCGCATTTCTCGATAAACTGTATTTGTTGTAGAAGGATCAAGGTCAGGCCTGGATTAAAGACAGTATGAACACTACCGGGACGGAAGACGGAATACGTAATGTGTACACTGCAGTACACTTGGGCCAAGTATCGACAGGTTCAGGTTTCATGTCCTTGTTAATGATTGTTAACGACATATTTGTTACCACACCAATTACTGTATGTCTCGTCGACATTTTCGAGGATCCGTAACAAAATGCATAAAACGACTCTCATACAGAAAGCTTATGGTGTCCGTTTGGTACATAAATATAGGCAGGATATAGAATTAGGGCAGTCTAAGGACATATTTTTATTGTTCGTTCTAATATTTCCTATCAAATATTATTTTATTAGTGAACAATTACATCAGAAAAAGAAGATATATAGATGAAGAGTTAAGAAAGTAAATAATCAATAATAAGCTTCTTTTGTTATCGCAGTATGTTGGTTGAGAGCGCAGTAATTTGGTAAGCTAATCAGTAAGGAAAACCTTTTTGTTTTGTCAAAATCCTAGGAAACTCGTTATATACTTTACCTTTTACATTTTTGATGAAGGATGTTCTGTATTGGTTTGTGAAAATGATATTTTTTTATTTAAAATTGGTATAATAGCACACATAGCATTTAATATGTTTTGTGGCCTATTATACTTGTTCTTTCTTCCTTCGCGAACAACTACTGTATGATTTTAGATAATTTTTTTAACGGATTTTCTTTTCATAATAAGAAGCTTGAATTGTGTAATTGAAATATATTTTCCGGAAGATATATTTATGGAATTCTTTTTTATGGAAGATTTACACTAGTGTTTTAACAAATAACAAACTAACCCCAGAGGTTTTACACATACCCAAACTTGTACTCTTGCAAATGAAGGTGGTAGTTCTCATTTAGTTATATGAAGAAATATTGTACTATAAATAAACTGAAATTTCAATAGCATATTGAGTAAAGTTTAGTCAGAAATAATGAATAAAATATTTAAGTAAATGGAGGCCCCGTATATAAGCAATCCATATTTTGCATCCAGATTGAAATACTGTAATCTTTCTATCAGAGTGATTTGAAAAAAAGAAAAATATGTGGTTTAAAATGATATTAATTGGAATATTTTTAATATGAATAATTTATCTTGCGGAGTCTCAAAAAAATAATATATTAATTACTTTGAACAATTCGAATTGTTTCAATATACCGACAGATTTTTTTAAAATTGTTAGGAATCCTTGAATTAATAATAGAAATAAAACCAAATCATATTTGAAACCTCTGTTATGAAACTATATGCATCTTTATTTCATCTTTTCAATATTTGATAAAAATACGTAATACTTAGATTACAAGCATATTTATTTTATCAACATATAATGCTAGAAATATATTAAACTATACAAGTTAGCAAAGGAAAAACAACAAAACTTTGTTACTTAAAATAATTTTATTTTTCTTAATTGCTATGCCGATTAAGGTTGAATATCATGATTTGACAACAAAAAATCTAATTAATGACTATTAACTAAATTGGGCTTAGATAAAGGCATGACATTTAAAAAAATATATACATTAGTCTCCTTCCTTTAAATTGGAATTTACTAAATTATTTTAATATATAAATTATTTTAATTTATAATTATTAAAAAACTTGATAACAAACCAATTGTCCACTAAGATAAGAAAGAGGGAAGGGTTGCATGTGCCGACAAATTTCCATCTAGCTGGATTATGGCAAACACCTTTATGTAAACGTTATAAGGGACATAGTAAAAGTCCTCATCGATCATACTGGCTCCTCATATTTGTTCAATACCCATGCTGACAAAAAAATATTTTTTCGTGAATATTTTGCTTTCCATTGGTCTGAAAATAATTTAAATTAATATAAAAAGTGTAGATTACAAATATAGAGAAACTGTTTTCCATATAAAATACGTACATATTTATTACTACCACCTTCGAAGTTGAACATAAGACGTGACTTTTTCCTAAGTAATCTTAGTGGACCTAATCCATCCTACAACAAATTATGTTTCTTCTCTATCCCGCTCTTCAATTATGGGCATTCTGGCTCTGTAAAATATAAGAAGTAAATTTGTTTTATTGAAAACATATTCTAACTATTTACAATACTTGTTTATAAAAAACATTTTCCAATTTGTTATCCGGGGTATATAAATACAATTTTTTCGAATTTCCTACTCGAGACCAAGCTACGTATTGTGGCATCAACCTCAAAGGATCCAGTTTTTCTGAGAAAACATGGAAAGGAGAAAGATGCCGCTATCTTTTAAAATTTGTCCTTGCACTTTATTAAGTGTAAGACTATAGGCTAATGCGATTGGAAATTGCAGTCTTTTAAATAGAAATAATTTAATTGTGTCCTTTGTCCATTCAAGTTATAAGTTCAGCTTTGATGATGTTATTTGATAGCTGTTTGACGATCGTTTCATTACATAGTTTTGGTGAGTTGAGATTTCTGAATAGCATGATCTGAAATCCAATTTTCTATCGAAGGTAGTGTAATGGCATTCCTGGTACTTGCAAAGAGTTTAAATATTCTGTAGGGAACTTGATACTTTCTTCAACGTTTACCATCGTGTCGATCGATTTGTATATTCACCCCGAATTTTCTTTTGAATATTAAAGTTTATATGGTTGGCAATATTATTTTTAGTTGCCAAAACTGGCCTCTAAAATAGCCACTCCGGATTAGTATAGTTATGAACAATTTTTGGGTAAATTTGGTTGATGATCTCGTTCTCAGAAGTGGCTATGTTGCAGAAATCACTATTGAGTTCAATGAAGCCGATCGTCTGGTCAGTAGGATATGTGCTTTCATCTATCTGCAAAAGGTTTTGACCAAAATGTGCTGTTGTTTCGTCTTTCAATAGTTCAACTCTAATATTTTTTGTTAGTCCCAGTATTTTTATGTGTGGCTAGAGATATGATTTTTCAAGCTTCTATTGATTTCATCTGCTAGACTTGCGGATAACTGGAAGTGTTTGTCGAGAGTTTCCTCGCTAGTCTTGTAAGTTCTTGTAAGGCTTCGAGTGATTTTTTATGTGCTATTGTGCATTCGTCGCAGAAGATAATTTGAACTTGTTTTAGAAGTTTACCCCGTCCATCTGGACGGGGTAAACTTCTAAAACAAGCTCTTGAGATTTTTTATATAGTGAGAATTGTTCTTCGGCTGTATTCAACAGTAGTTGTAGGGCGGAATGGTTAGCTTGTTTTCCTTCCATAATTTTTGTGGCAATGCCAGTGCAAGTGCGATGTGCTGTGTAGCACGTATTTCTGGAAGTAATATATGTATTAGAAACGTTTTCCCGGTGCCGCCTGGCGCCTCCAAGTAAATAATTCCGCCAGTGTTGTTGTTGATACGTTCCATGATAATGTTGTAATTTTTTTATTGTCATTGAGGAGTGGTAACCTCCTCAATAATAGAAAATGTATTGAAATAGTTCGTTGACGTTGTAACTTTTTCCTTTGTAATTTCTAAGTTTAGCACACTGAAAGCGCCTTGCCGTGGTGCTGGTATCCCAATGTACTGAGATCTGGATTTTTATTGCTAAATATTTATCTTCCAGTCAAAAGAATGTTTTATTGAAAATGTGGTCGTTGAATTCGATGACAAGTTTTGAATGAACTTGTCGGATTTCGTACTGTATGTCATCATTCAAACCATTTTTGAAGGAGTCCCATAGCTGTTTTGAATTCGATGGGTTACATGTTTTTAGTATTATGACCAATAAGTCTCTGATTTGCTCAGATGAGGCTGTGAGTAAGGCTTCTTGTAGTGTTAATATCAATAGTTGTTATCTTCCTGGTATCTTAAGCATTGGCATGCTTCTCTGTACGTCTGTCGTGTCAGTCTTGAGATCTGTGAAACTTCTTGGTTCCCGTATTTCGTGTAGCAACATCCGGAGATAGAAAACATGATTCCAGGATGATCCTCTACTGGAATTCCTTATTTACGTCGTTGAAAGATTTTTTTTCTTGTATTATACGTTTAATGGGTAGGGACGTCGACATATAGCAATGTTTTTGCAAATGGACCCGTTTGCCACAATTGGAAAAAAGCTGTTAATGTTGTGTTTTTCATTGGTACGCTTGCAATTTTTCTGGCCGTTTCTTCTGTGAAGCAAACACTCTATCCATTCTCCAAATGTACTTATATATGTTGCATAGTTGGTTCGCATTTGTGTATGGGAGAACTGAAAATCTGCCAATTTACTGTTAATGTATCTTCCCATTTGAGATATGAGGATCTCGTTATTTCTGTTTTGTTGTTTGCCTTCTTTGGTTATTTGAAATACTGCTATGTCACTCCCTTTGTTCATATACTTACAGACATATTTAATGCATTTCACTGAATTGTAATATTCTACGTTTATGTGCTCTTGGAACATTTTGGAAAATAGTGAGTTATGTGGTACTACTCATTGATTATCTATTTCCAGTTCGTCTCTGCCTTGCATTCGTATTTTACTGTGAAGCCATCTTTTTTGGGTGATCGTCTTCTGTATTTAGGATGGCCATCCTCTCCAGTGTGAATGACGTCCAAGTATGTTTTTGGGTATTTTTTTGTACATTTTTTGTCACTAATACATGGCGAAGTGGGGTTTTATGTCCCGTATGGTATGTGAATCATGTTTTTACAACTATATCGTATAACCCCAGATCTTCTTGTGGATTGGAAAATTCAACTTGAATGATTTTATCGATATCCGTGGGATGAATTCTGTCGTGTAGTCATATGAGATTGTGTGAGTCAGGAAGTCCTCGTTTTTGCCATTCGATTGTGTACATCCAGCATCTAACGGTTTCAAAGATGTTATATTTTGTGATGACTTCAATATATCTTATTTTATTTGTCGGAAAACTCGGGCTACTATGTCGTGTTGGTCAATGGGGGCTTGTCCGTATCGTATTTAGTCTTAGATTTCTGGCCACGAGAAGTTGCATGTATATGTTATAAAGAGGTCAGGTCATCTATATTTTTTTACGTAGATCATGGCATCTTGAGTATCTTGAACTTCCTATATAAGATGAAGGTAAGATTACCATTGTTTCAACGTCGTCATTGTTTTTGTCATTTATGACCCCGTCTCAAAGGTGGATGTATTCTTCCGGGCAGAGTTTCTTCTGATTGAGTCTTATGTAAGCATCCGTTCCGCTTCTGTTTTGGCAGCCATATCTATCTAGAATTGTTTGAATAAACGACGAATATTGAGAATTTGATTGTATATTTTATTGTCTCTGATCAAGAGCACATAAAGATGAGGGTAAGATTACCATTGTTCCAACGTCGTCATTGTTTTCGTCATTTATGACCCCGTCTCGAAGGTGGATATATTCTTCCGAGTATAGTTTCTTCTGATTCAGTCTTTGTAAGCATCCGTTCCGTTTCAATTTTTGCATATATATCTCCCAAGAATTTTTGGAATAAACGGCGAGTGTTGAGAATTCGACTTATTTTATTGTCTCTGATCATTAAATGGTAAGTGGTAAGCATGGAAGTGACGACTATCTGAGGTGCATTAAATCGACGTTCGTGTTCTTCTGGTGGACCCTTGTCGGCTCGAATTATAACTTTACAATCATCAGAAATCAATCTGTCTAATGGTGTTTTGAATATGTGAATAAATTTGTTGTCTTTGTGTACAATCGCCTCAATCCAATGATGTCTGTGGATTGTTGATTAGTTTCTTTTATTTCATTTCCAATGAAATATACTTGCAGAAATTTATAGTCTTCGTTTACAGTGATAGTAATGATCCCATTTGGTAATAGATTTGCCTTGGATGGAGAAAACATAATCGATTTCATCTCTGTCAGTATTGATCGAAGTGACACCGAAAGAAGTCATTTGGAAGCAGGTATTGTACGTTCGATTTATATTCAGTCACTGCATCACTTTAATTATTCATATTTCACTGTTTGTTTTTATTCACTCACTGTACTTCACTGATAAGAAAGTGTCGTTCGAGCCCACGACGGATCTTGCTTTATATACCCCTACCAATAGGTAGTCCCACCCATAGAAAAAAAGGCTTCGAAGATTCCACAATGTTCCAGAACATTCCACGCCATTTGGAGTGTTCTCAGATGTTCCGCAATAATCTGGGATGTTCCGGGATATTCGCAAACGTTCCGGTTGTTTCCAAACATTCTATAACATTCCTGAATGTTCCTGGATTTTCTGGAATTTTGTAGAATACTCTTGAATACTCTCGAACGTTCTGGACTGTTCTGGAAATTTCTAGAGGACGAAACTTCCAGCCTTCAGTACGCCCTTCAGGTAAAAACGGGAACCTTCTTCATGGATGGGAGTTAGAGGGCTACCACACCATATAACGTCCTTGATCGTACCGGGACTCGTTTCTGAGTTTTAGCGGCACGCACATTGTATACTTACATTCATAATATGTATTGATTTAAGTTAAATAATGCAATTTTTTATCAATATTATCGGAAGAGTCAGCGTCAGGAGTATTAAGTACCTTGAAGGTACAAAGACGATATATTATTGTATAAAAATGAATTATACAATTGTACTGCACGACGAGAGAGTTACATAAAATGTGGATATATCAAAATATTTTATATAAAGTGAAAACAATAGTTAAGTGAAAATGAACTTTAATGAATTATTTGGAGCCCATTGAATTTGTTTAATATGTAGTATAAAAATTTACATAATGTTTTATTTCTTACTATAATAATTATATAACGATTACAAATAATGTTTATTGAACAAGGTAAGGTTTTCTTACGTTACGACAAATAATTTAAAATCCCATTAATATACTACTCCTTAGATTAAGGATTTTTGTTTAAGGAAAATTAATATAATGGCAATGTTGGTGATATTAAATCAGAATAAAAGTAATTAAACTTTTACTAAACGGGCAAAATTGTTCTGGTCTCCATTATATATCTATACTTCCATTGAATGTTTGTAATACATAATATATTTTTAGAAAAATCGCATGTTTTGCGTTGCCAAACGTAAGGTCAAGTATACAGGTGACAGCGGTGTTGAATGAAGCTCGGGGTGTGCGTCAAGTATCGGTTCCGGTTAGCTTAAGCCAGGTATCGAATGTCAAACCAGCGAAGTGGTAAGCGAAGGGGCTGTAAACCTTTTATCTTTAGTTATGTTATTCTTTATTTATGTGTATGAATAGAATACATTAATAATAAAAAGATGAACGAGAGTTCGGTTCATGTTTCGTTTTTTTTTTCTTTTAAGGTTCTGTTAATAAGTTTGCTATATTAAATTGAAATAGAAGTATTATGGGATTGGCTAAATTTGCATAAACGTGAATCGGAAAGTGATTTGTTCGTTTTATTAATGAATTGTAAATTAATAAAACTTTTTTTATTTGTATAATTTCGGACGATACATAACATACCCGGCTGTTTCCGGTGACTAAAATTATAGTAACTCAGAACTCTGGAAACTAGAATTTATTATTTTTATTCTAGCGATATTTGCTATTTCATTCTTTTTTCAAAAATTGTAGTTCTTTAAAGTCGTCGTTTACAAATTTACAGGAAACAGAAAAATTCAATAATATAAATAGGCCCTGAGTTCTTCGCTAATTTTTTTTTTAAATATATAGATATACTTTTATTTTCAGAAACTAATATTGTCTAGGGATATTTAAAAGTTTATCATGTATTACATTCATTTCTTTTCTTTGAAGTGTCCTTCAATCATTGGCCGAATAAATGTTATATACCCTAACATGACTAGCGGGCAGATATGTTAAATATCGTAAATTTGGGATTTGTTTATGGTGATAATAAAATTGTCCTTGTAGATGAAACAAATTTCTCCATTCAATTGTTATACAAATTTGGTAACTATATATACATATGTATATATATATATATATATATATATATATATATATATATATATATGTATATATATATATGTATATATATATATATATATATATATATATACATATATATATATATAAGTAAACTTTTGAACAATTTTAGCGTCAATAATTGTATTTTCATGAAAATATTCTTACTAGGAATTTGCCCTTGTTGGAAAACATTTATATTTATCCATATAAGAGCAAATGTTTAAACGGTCCTTGAAATATTTCATAATACAGATTTTTGACATGAGTAGTTAAACGTTTAGTTATAATATTATTAAATTTATATAGCCAACTGGCTCCGGTGGATTCATGAGTATAATGTAATAAAGTTATAAATTAAAAAAAAAATGTAATGCATTATTTTCTGGGTAGTATTGTTATTTAATTGAAGATTCATAGGGGAGCAATCATAGAAAAAATGTATTCCCATGTCTATCCATGAATATTGGTATCTTTATAATTGAACCAAAGTAACCAAGGGAGAGACAAACCATCAAATATATATGTACTAAAACGGTTCCCATAGCAATCATAATAAGTCATAATTAATATAGAAATCATAGAACAATTTTGGCTCAGATTGAAATACGAAACCAAATATATATTTAACCTCACTCAAGATCGAATAAGTTCAAGTCGTTTTGTAAGAAATGTGGAAAATTGATGACCGGTCATAATTTTGGAAAAAATAAATATTAGCTTTAGCACCAGCCTAAAGTGCGACAATTGAAATAGAGTCACATAATTTTTTATTTAAAAATTTAATCGGTGATGATGTTACTGAAATAATATCCATGATTACTTCCCATGAAAAACATCTTAAAATTAGTAACATGCAGTTATTTACGTATTAAATTAGGTAATGAAATGAAATACTGAACATTTTCAGAGAGAGCTAATTTTTATAGAAATACATCCATTTCCCATAATAAGTATTATCAAAGGATATATATAAAAATTGGCTCTAATAGTTTTCTAATTTTTACTAAATTTCTTCAAAGTCACACTTAGAAAGCGATTTGTTATGTAATAATAATAATTTAAAATAAATTAATGAATAGTCAGCATCTAATTGTTTAAAATAAACAAGAAACAAATACGTATATAATTTTGGCAAGTCATTTTCTTGTATTTTACTTATATTAACCATAAAAACAGTTTGATATCTGAATGCCACATTACAAATATAATGGTAAATAACTAAATTAGAAATTATAACGCCTTCTTAGGCTTGTGATAAAAAATATTAAGTTGAAAAATCGTTATGATTCAACTAATAAAAATTTAAATTTCATGTAGTACGAGCTTGAAATTACATGAAATTTAACACCACATCATATTCTAATGTTGTTTAAAATTTAAATTATTCTGTTGAAACTTAATAACTGCTAGTCACTAAAAAATTAAAAAAAACTGTATTTAATTTCACTGATTGATTAAAATATGATGGACCGTTTAAATTCATTGAGACAGACAATGTGCATAACAGATTTGCTGCATGTGGAAATCGCGTTAACAAATAAATGGTGTAAACTGGCGTTTCACAAACAACACCTTTTCAAAGCATCTGCCAATCTTAACCAATAACATAATGTATTGCGATTACAGTCCCTTCTATAGATACGTTAAAGATTAATGATTTTACATATTATGATGCAAAATCAAATTATAATGCAGTTGATATTAAAATAACTTTCATTAAAAAATGTATTACACCAAACTTCATACAAAAATCATAATTGTAATTATGGCATGGAATATTCTGAATATGTTGAAAAAATTTTAACTTTCTTTCTGCATTAAAACGTTTCTCATACAATAAATACTTGCTATGAATTGAGGTTACTTACTAATTTTAGTTAAAAATTTAAAATATGAATGACATAAAAAATATTACAAATAATAAAAAAATATTAAACATATACGGATAACTGGTAAAACTATTGTCATAAAAGTAAATAAGATAAAATTACGAAACTACCTAAATTTTTTTAAATCTAGCTGAAAATTGATACATCCTAAGTCAATATCATTAAATAATACTATTTATTACCTATTGCTACCGGGAGGCTTCCAAAAAATTCAAGCTTAAATTAATTTTTTCCACTTCTTTCATATTTGAGAGTAAAATTTTAATCTTAGTTCATTACAAGTATGAGTTTTAACATCCCAATATTAACTTTTAGAATAAAGTTCAGGTGCTGACGAGAAAAAAATATTTCATTACTGTGTCTTAACCAAACATTCTTTGATGATAATATGAAGTTGATTTTCCAAGAGAAAAATTATACCCCAATTCATTTGACATTGTTTTCAAAATTTTAATTAAAATTTCAACTAATACGCATTCCAAAGTTTGAAATGTATTTAAAAAAAGCACTTCACGGCGAACATATTTTTTTATACTTGACATAATGTGATAAACTTGCTAAATACGAGATAAATCGTAATAAATTGAAATTACATTTCATCTTTTCATAATTAATTTAAATATGAAATGACGTGCATTTTTAAATATATTGAATGACGTACTGTTCTATTTAACTCAATTCGCAAATATCAAATGGCCTGAGAAATAGTTTTATTTTGGCAGAGTGAGTCTTCAACTATCTACAAAATAAGACAACAGTAGACAATCCCCAGGGATAGCTGGTGCCTACGAGTCTGCTTGATATATTTTCATCCTTTTCATTCAAATGTGTATTTGTCAAATAACATAACGAATAATCTCTAGAGTAATCCAAGGAAGTTGACAAGATGCAACTAACCCTTCTATGTAAATATGTTAATCCGGGTCAACGCCATACTAATAGAATTGTTGACTGAAACAACAAAAAATAATATCCTCGACCGAAGGAAATTTCGATTGCTGGAAAAATATAATTGAAAAGATCTAATAGAATAAAGTGTCCTGCTAAATGCGTCCCACGATTTTATTTTTAGTGTTATCGAAATACTAGATATCCATAATAGTATACAGAATTTTAGTAAACTATGGATAATAAAATAAAACCCTTAAAATTAATAATCTTTCGCATCGCTCGCAACGCATCATTGTTACAATCGTCAACTCCATCGAACCCAGAGTTTAATAGGTAAGTCTCTACTTGAGACCCACGATGTTAATTTAAAGTCAACAAATCCCTAAAATCTCACAATTTAGATAAGCAATTTATTTGCAGTATCAAGGATGACGTATTGGAATCCGGAATTCCATGACAAAATTTCTACTTGTGACCTACAATACTGATTTAAAACCAGTAGATCCTCAAGTTTCACAGCATACTTGAGGATCTACTGGTTTTAAATCAGTATTTCCCACTGCAGCATTAGGGGGTTTTTCCACTGCAGCATCGGACCTGAGGAGTTGGGGCCAACAGTTTAATGACAAAATCTCTGCTTAAGACCTATAATACTAATTTAAAACAACACATCAAAGTCTCAAGTTTTACAGTTTAAGCATGTCATACCGCTGCAACATCACAGCTGTTGTAACCCAGAGTTCAGTGATAAGGTCTCAGCTTGGGCTCCAAAATACTAATTTAAGTCTAGCAGATCATCAAATTTCGCGGTTTAAGAAAATAGTATCCATGCACTTTAAGACGTCGCAGGTTATGAAAATCATAACAATGTAATGTCATTGGAACTTGCTAAGTGTGCAATGTTTTACAAAAATCGGTTAAGTGGAAGTAGCTGAAAAATCGATCCCAAGACTCAAATTAACAACAGCATATGGAACGTAAAGCTAAATAAAACCATTCAACAATTTGAGTAATCTTTAAAAAAATTCAAATTTGAGTATTTTTTAATAAAATACACCATTATTTCATTGCACTGGTAAATGTTTAACCTAGCAAAAAATAAGTTAAAGGAAAAAAATAAAAATAAACAAATAACGTTGCTGAATTATTAAATGGAGTTTATAAACTACTAACTAACGCGTAGAAACTCAAAGTGAAAACCAAGTTTTCAAATCACAAACCAAAGTGTAAATACAACTGAGGAATAAAAAGTTGTGCTTATAGAAAATGATGTATGTAACACAAAAACAGCAAATATGATTGGCCTATAATTAGAAATAAAAAAAATTCAACGTTATTTTTAGAATATTCAAAGCTTTAGAGTGGCTATTAGAAAAACAAAATAAAAGTATTTGAAACATAATATCAAAAATATTCATTCAGGATTATTGCTGATAATTTTTATTTAATATTTGACGAAATAATGGAAACAGTATGTCCTAATTTTATCCTCAATGACTTACAAATTATGTCTGAATTATGCATTTAAAGATAAGACAGAGCACAAAATATAAAAATAAATCCGTAACACTTTTGTTTCGAAATACAACAATAATTTTTTTTTTTAGTTCCACAATAATTTTACCTATGTCAATTCTATACTAGGTGAAATATTTACACGTTGACAAATAATATTAATATTTGTAAATAGTTTAATATAAAAAATATACCCGTTAAATGTTTCTTTCTCCTTTCGACTTTGTGCAAACTTATCTTTTTGACAAAATATATAGATTAAGGAGAAAGTTCCATGCGTTTGCTACTGAAGCAGTACAACAGTATCAACGCGTTTACTCTAATTTTTAATATCATAGCTCTATCTTTCAAAGATGCTTTCAATAATTCTTTAATGTCACGCAATTCAATCAGACATTTTAGCGACAGCATATCGTAGAGAACAAAAAACATGATTATTACAGTTAGTACCAAAAGAATTGTCCAACAATGTTTATAAAAAAGGCAGGTGAAAATTAAGTCTCATATTTTGTTTCAACGCTAGAAAATTTCAAGAACGATATTAAAATTAATATGAGTATTTAAATAAAGATAAAATAATTTACTAAATTTTGTGGTAAATATAAAATTTCAAGGTCATGTTAAGATATTTTTTCACAAAATTTAAAAACTGCTATTTTAAATCTGTAGGAAAAGAACTTAAAAAAGTAGTGATGATAAAAAGGAGCTTTTCCATGAATATTAGAGATATATAACAAACTTACGTTCGTTTAATTTTTCAGCTCCTAAAACTTCTTATAGTTTACACAGCACGTAGATTAATAGTATTCACAAAAAAATATAGTCAATTTGATTTTGTATAATACCAATTACTCAAAAATCGTCTAACTAAATGCAAAAAACTGTATTTATAAACGATAATTGACATTAAAATTCAAAAAAAGGAAAGAATTTTCTCTTGAATTTTAAGTTTATATTCACCTTTTTAATATTCATCTTGTTTTTATTATGCTTATTTCTAAAACTTTTAATATTTAGTTTAAAGTCTACTTTAATCATGGAAGTAATAATCTATGGAAACGCCATATGAAAACTCCCACCCAAATGGAAACCCAACTAGCCGCTAAAACTTGGAGAGGAGAGGAGGGTTTACAAACGGTATGAAGAAATTTATAATATTATTTTGTAGAACTTCTAGAAAAACATCGGTAAGAACTGTAGTAAAAACTGTTAGAAAAACATCGTATTTATAAAAATGAAAGGATTAAGGTAATATTTCGCTATAAAATAACTTAAAACATATAGGAATTGATATTCCAACATGTTTTAAGTAATTTATATATTAAAAGAAATATATTTCAACTAAAAATTTAATTCAGTGGTATAAAATAATTATTATTCTAGCCAAATGTTACATCGAAATTGAATTTTGTGGTTTTCAACAATCCAATTAATATCATTAACAAAAAATATTAAGTACGTTCAATAAACTACAATTTCAAAATTTGATATTTCAATATGTTTCAGTACAGAATACTCACCAACTATGTGATATTTTTTAATTTTAAATTATCGATATAGGGTACATCATTTACTATTTCCTTAATTTCGAATGTCCATTAATTATTTACGAATGACATACATATTAGAAAAATTAAATAAAACTGAATTTCCTTGGGATAACTGACATTGTTTTTAAATTCACCTATCTTTCCAATTTAATGGCATATGCAAACATTTCCCAACAAAAATAAATATATATCACAAAAGGGAGGCATTTTGTCTCATCTTGACCTTCAAATGCAACTAGTGTAACTTATGTTTGCTTTTAAAAATTATATTTAAAATTGACAAACTCTTTATACTAAAAGTATGAGTATATACCCACTCCTTAGATTTTTACTTGCATGGTTTTAACAAAAAAAAATGGACCGATTAATTTTATATTTTATGAAGTGAAAATTTACAATACAACGTAATAACAAAGATAATTTACATTCCCGTGCACACAGCATTTATTTCTCCAGGAAGTCGGCTAGCTAGGTCGCTAGTTGGTTAGAGATTCCGTTAAACCAGGGAGCGAGTTTTGGTCTACAAAGTACCGGGTGCTTACAGTGAGTAGTATTTTAACGAAAATCTTCATAGTTCCAATGGCTATGTTTTGAAATACAAACTGTTACGGTTACGACATTAAATTTTGTTTCAAATTTATGTTGTTTAAATAAATGTAATTAATTACAAATAACATAGGCAAGCAATTTGTAGATTGAAAAAATATAAATAGAAAAAACTTTCATTCGCATATTCTCATCAAGGTTTAAAATAAAACAGTTAATGAAAATCAGCAATTTCCCTTAGATGAAATAAAAGTAACTTTAAATGTTGTACTTCATAGAGGAAACGTAAATTTTGTGCGGTGTACATGATGACAATTCATTTAAAACTTGTCGAAACTTTTTCTCTCGTGAATATTCCACGTAGCTACGTGTTTATACTTAAAATATTGGTTTAATGTTCAATGCTGAGTTATATTCTTTCTAAAGTTAACACTTTAGACGATTTATATAATATTTGCTACGATTACGCTGAATGTAATGTTTATTCTGTCACATCATCTCTGTTTTGAAGTACTTTACTTCCCCATCTGTCCAATCAAAGTTTATTTTAAAATTTTGGAAATTTTGTATTTTCCTCTAATTTCATGTGCACTTTGAAATATTAATTTGAAGGGCAAGTCAAATGGATTGTAAGAAGCTATTTTTCAGTATTTTACATAAAATGTTGGAAAACACTCTTGGAAATGAGTTTATTCAAAATACCGTTACAAAAGTTTATCTAGTTTATCGAAAAATATACCAATGTTTTTAATTTTTTACTTTGGAGAAATTTATGATATTTTTATACATGTGAAAAATACACTAGGTAATATATAAAATATTTTTACTAGGAAATAAGTTAGTCAAGTTAATAAAGATATTAACTATCAATTACAGTTTTCCAGTATGAAGAACATTACTTTTACCAAAGGAAAAAGATACATATTCAAGATACATTCGAATAAAATATTATCCTTTTTTATATAAATTTGTAGTATAAACTTATGTGGACATTTCATTAGTTGCTGCTTAGTTCTAACTTAATTTAGTTCATTTATATTCAATGTAAGTTTATTAGGTAATCTAATACGTAAGACTCAATTTGAATCTGAATAATTGGAAATAATAATCTGAATAGTGGAAAATATTATTTCTAAAAATATACTATACGGTAAAATATAATATACTATATATAAATATACTATATCACCAGAAGATTAATGAATACAATGAAACCCGTCAAGCACGAGTAAAACTGGCTCTGCGAGGAAGCATTACACATTTATGGAATTATACATATTTAAGAGTAATATTATTCCATTAAACTGTTTACTGGTTTTCAAAACGTCATATATTTCTCACAATATCCTTCACAGTTTAAAATTTGACGTACGTTTAAAACACACTTTAAAAATTTGACCCATATTTATAAAAATAATTAGGTATGGGATAATCTCTATATTTCCCTGTGGGTAGTTTTACCAATGGTTTTTTCATTATTATTTTGCTTAGTAGTTTTGGTATTGAGGGGAAGGAATTCTCTGTTTCCACATATTTTAGGAACATACTTTTAATTATCTGTTTAAAATTATTAAAGAAAAAATATATTTTTTAGGAGAAGCTTTTTCGAATAATACTCCACAAAACATACAACATAAAAAAACAGAATCGTTATTTAATGCTTCTTAATTGTTATAAGAATATTTAAATATAAAATCTATGGAATAATCAAATAAAAAATATTAAGTTTCTACGTCGCAAGGTTTCCGTGAAAAATGATTGTAAATATAAGAAAACGTAGATATATACATATATATAATATATCTACGTTTTCCTATATTTACAATAATTTATGTATATATATATATATATATATATATATATATATATATACATATTGTATAGTGTATCTTTCAAAGTTAAAAAAATATCGTGCATATTTAAAAGATGATAACATCTAGAATCATCCCTAAAGTCATCCTACAGCTTTTGCTTGTATTTCTGGAAAATTATATTATTTTTCAGAAAGATGAGTAGTTTCCCAAATAAGGGAAAAGTTATGAAAAATATTTTTGAGATACTCATAGCCAGACCTTTCAAACCATATCCAACACTATATATATTATTGAAAAAAAATTGTGTACTAATTTTACTTTGCTAAAGTTTCCAAATAAATATTTCAGTGTTATGGAGATATGGGAGGGTTAATATTCTTTGTTACTACGTTAAATTTCAAGTTTCTACATTAAATGGTTCCTGAAAAAAATGGCTGTAACCAATAGACAGACTAATAGACACGTAAGTTATTTTATAAGGATTCAGTTTTTTTTTTGGGACACGGAACTCTAAAAAGAAGACTTGCATCCTGCACCGTATACATAATAGATTTACATGAACTTACTACTCTGCCTATAATTCACTACCAGATGGCAGCCACATGGAATGAATAGAAGACATATTATACTAATTCTAAGCTTAGAGAGTGCACCATTAGATAATTGAAAATTAATCACGACATGTGTTATTTTGCTTGAGGAGATATGAATTTGCATGGGAAAAACGTTCAAAGTGGTCATTCTAATTAAATATTGTCAATCTGTCTGGAAAGATGCAATGGCACACGGATGCCACAACGTGCAAACTAGCGTACATAATCGTCTGAATTAATGGATCGGCTTCACACACTTGGCTATTTTCGAATGTTGTCAAGATTGATAGCTTTTTAATCGACATATGTCAACCAGGTTATACGCGTATCCATCAGATAGTTTTTTCAACTTACAGGGAATTTTAAAGTATATGGGGAAAGGGAATTATAAAAGGGAAATATAAGGGATTTTTTATAGTTATGTATATTTGTGCTGAGAGCTAAATTTTACACAAAAACGACACATGGACCAGTATAGTTTGCGATTGCGAGGAAACGGTATGACAAGGGTTAAGAAAAAAATGGGATGACAGGAGACGGGCTCATTTGTGCTTTTCTTAGGGTTACTCATACAATACAAAATGGAAAAAAATCTGCGTCAAAATCAATTAAGCATTATCACAGAAACCAATCATGTATATCGACAGACCAACATAGCTACATTCTTAAATGTCAAGCCTTATAGTAAATTTAACATTGCGATATTTTGTGTCGGAGAAACCACAAAACTTTTTATAGTTTTGTTAATCTGCAATACAGAATCTAATAAATAGTTTATTAAATATAGCGAATAAACGTTTAAAATATTATCATAATAATTTTTTTTTACAATCAAACCGACCTTCCAAAATACAAATTGTCATTACGCAGTAGAAAATTACGAGCTCATAATGTAAATAATATCCAGTCAAACGTTGTTCAAATGTTAATTCATCCAACAAATATTTTTTTAACTTCGAGTCTTTCACATTTTGCGTTATACCAACTTATATTTGGTGACACGAGTGATTATGTGGAAGATGGCCCCGCGACCTGTTTACATCTCCCTATATATTTCGTTCGCAAAGGGAAAAAAATAACATGAACACCTCATTAATTTGACAAAGGTTCAACAACACATGCGCACTGAGGTTCAAAGGGGTGGAGTGGAAGTAACTTGCTGGTACTAAGTTATTGAAATATAGGTACTAAATAAGTAAAATATAGCAAATAGAAAAATGATCTAAATTACGGCTTATATCTCAATTTACAATGTTTTAATTTGTATTCCTGGCTGTTGCTCTTATTTTAAAATAAGCAATATTTTTTTTTAAGAGTGATTTTAAAGTTGTTTCCCTATGCGAGGTATTGATCTATTTAACTAATTGATTTTAACATTGTATTACAGACATGCAAAAAAACACTTAGTACGAAGTGAAACTTAGGATAAAATGTAATTAAATTATTATTATTGCCAATAAATACGCAAAATACGTGATATAATTATGTAACTATTTTGAATAATAATTCATTTCTCTTATTTGTGAGCTATAAATGTGAAAAAATAAAATAAGTCATAGTTATCTTGTTATGATGCTAATTCTATAGCGCTTAACTAAGGCAAAGTATTTTTCTTTCTTGTTTTTATTGAAAGCTTAGTGTTTTATAATGTAAAATTTACGTAGATTTCACACACTAATTATACTAGCGCTATTTTGTGTATTGCTATTAGGATATTAAGACGAATGTTATTTTATGTGTACAAAAAGCTATAATTTAACATTAACCAAACAAAAGAAAAATAATTGTCGATTTTGAATAATTAATAGAAATTTTTTGATCAAAACTTATTCGAATAAGGCGAACATTCAACTCACACAATCAACTTTTGGGTGGACAACTCATGTAGATACAGGTTATTTCCACCGGATATATCTTACATATAATCGCTGGTTTATCGATTTAAAAAAAGCTTAAAGAGCCTAATTAGTGAAAAAAAATTTCGAACTGAAAGATTCTAGTAGGAATGCGAATATCATTAAATCAGTAAAGATATAAATACTCCGTCAATAAATTCCATCTCCATACTTTTCTCACTATTTTCATTTTGCCATTTTTAATATTTAATTCTATTACTATAACGTTATCTTGATCTTAAAATGCAAGTCATTAATCTAGTTTAAAATTTTGAAATGACTGAGATGATGCTATTACTCACTAATACCAATCGTGTAAAAAATAACGGCTTTTATGTTGACGGTTTGGGTGTGAGAGAACGCACAGGTATAAAAGGAAACAAATTTCGTTTTTATTCATACTTTTGGTTATAATTGATTTAAACGGTTAAACAGACGTTACACTGATAAAATTTATTGTAAACGTTCCATTGTATTGAAAAAACTAAATCGATCAGAAGCGAGTTAAGTCTAGCGCAAAATAAAAGTAAATGTCAAAGCGTACAATTACAGAGTTTTAGCTTCACTGAAATTCAACATTCATGAGTAAACTTTTATGCAAACCTTGTGAAGTTCGTATCGGTGATCTGTGAACTATTGACATATTTATATGTCCTATAAAAAAAGAAATTCATATCACCAGTAATCAATATTTCTTTTTATCTTCAATCGTAAATCTGATTTAAATAACTGAATTTTTAGGAGATAAGTTTCTAACAAATTTTTAACTGTAACTTTTTAAAACTTCTGTTCAAGCATTTTTTCATAATTCGTTTTTCCATTCGCAAACAATTGTAACGTAGTAATTCCCGGGAATGTTTTTAAAATAACATGTGGTAATTTTTTTTCCAATTGTTTTGTATCCTTAAATACACAATTATACTAGAATTTAATTCTATTAGTTACGCGATTTACATTTTAGACGACTTGCATTTAATTGGATAAATAAATATCGAGTTGAAATCATAACAACAATTATTATTTAACAATGTTAACTATCAATCTGGATGTCCTTTGTATTGTAAATTTAGGTTTTACGAATTTAATTAACTGAAAGGGTTTGAATTAATGGATGTCGTATATATATATATATATATATATATATATATATATATATATATATATATATATGTATATATGTTTTGAAATATTTATTAAATTGTCGGTATGAGTAATAAATGCTTATTGTCTTTATTTTCGGCAACATAAATGTGAAATTCAATTTACTTACATTTAATTGTATTTTTAAGAAAAAGTGGCGTTCAAATAAATTAAGTGATAGAAAGTTGATTTTAAATATAATAATAAAAATGTTACTTGTGATGCTCACTAGAAATAAATATTTTGAGAAATAAGTTGACATTACGTCGTATAGAAAACACAGTCACTTGTAATAATATTGACTAAGTTTGTCATCGGTTGACTAAGAAGTTTATAACAAAGACTTGTTTTTGTGACCTTTGTCTTATGATTCTAATTAATATACTTAGTGCCCTTTCTTTACGTTATATTTTTTTATGTTCTTAGTATACATTACATTTCCGGTATTTGTTTTTAGTTTTATATATGAAGAATTTTCAAAAAAGTTAAACTAAATTCATAATATTTTAATCCCATAATTTAATATAATCGCGAGGAAATAGTTAGCAACAGCATGAATGGAAAATGGTTGAGAGGTCTAATTGGATTGTTCCACAACCTCGCAGCTATTATGGCAAAATATGAGCCGTAGAATATTATGAAAGTTTTGGTACGTGGAGTAAACTATCTCCGTAATCAATAAATAGTTATAACAATCTTTGGAGTAGATGAGTTTTGTAACTGGATGTCATTTTGAAGAAATGTAGCGATAAGATATAGTTTATGGCTTTTTTTCGTTTACTCGTCCAAAATAAATAACGTTTTGATTTATTAATATCCTTTTTCTAGCCGTGTCCCTTTAGTTATATTAAGACTTCATTAAAAAGAAAAGTATACCTTAGAAAAGATGCAGGCGAAGCTTTCATATCTAAAAAATTGTAAATCATCTACATATTACAAGTAATACTTCCAATGACAATTTTAGTTTATAGTAAGTCACTTAAAACTGCAAATGGAATGCGCATCACTTTTTGCTACGCCTTCTACCAACTCAGAATAAATATTCATTGCTTTGGTAGCTTTTAAATGGGTATGTAAATTCAATTGGAACTATTGTTGTAGAGAAGGTTAGGGCACATTGTTCGATTTTTAGTAATGAAACAACGGAGTCAAAAGAGTTAAATCAAAAATATTGTCAATCTTAATTCAAATGTTATTGATGGAAATGAGTTAGCTAGAGAGGATAGCTAGTACAGGCAACGGAATTGCATGCGTTTTTTTAATGGGAAAGAATGTGAATATAATAAATAGTTTTAAGTGTAATAGCAACTGCTCCAATACCGATAATTACTGGAATAATTTATTGGCAGAAAATTATTCTGATATCGGCTCCATATGTTTCAGGGGCTGAAATAGATTATTAAAGATGGTGTTATATTATTTTGGCCAATTAACTTGATAGCTGTTAAAAGTGTGGTATAGAAAGACTTTCACAAATTATGAGTAACAAACCAGCTACGCGTTCTTTTCATGAGGTTTACATTTTTCCGAATCTTAATAGAACAGTTAGCATTTTTAGTTAGGTATTATTTTTCATATCAAAAGGTAAGAAAATTTTCAATTAATTAATTTTTTATTCAGAGATTTTTAACATATTTTATTAATAATTTTATTCGATATAGATTTCTCGGGTCTCGTTCAAGGGTTTTTAAAGTATTTTTGCTGGTTTAAGCAACTAAATTAATAGTTAAAGTAAAAAAGAAATAGTTTTACAAACTGAAATTTAATTACAAATCAAACATTACAAATAAGTGCAATAGAGGCCGGACAATAAGGAAATCGGAAACAACCCATTATAAATCATCTGTTACTAATTTATATTATTTATATCTTAGATACAAAAGAAAATATTATGTGTATATAGGCTCATAAAATTTTCCATTTATTTCTCTCAAATTTTTCATACTTACCCTCTGTCCCCCAGTTACTAAGTTACAAGGAATGGTGACCATTTTACTTGCATAAAAAAATATATTTTTTAGAAAAAGCTTATAACTACCCCTAGAGGGTAGTTATGTTGAAGAAGCGAAGAAAAATTACTTGTCAATGAATTTAAATATTTAACAAAGTCAATGTTATGGAAATACGCAAGGGAATTGTTAACTAATAGCTAAATTAGATCGAAATAGGATTTTAATGCCGCGAAGTATGGGCAAATATCTGTACAAATGTTTCAATATGGCATCATTTATCATTTGTTTCAAGGTTCTTCTTTATCTCGCCTTTTAATTTCCAATCCAACTTTATATGAAATTCTATTTATTTTAAAAACAATTTTTATTACTCTGAGTTATGATTAAGGTAATCAAGGTATTCTAATTATTTTCCAAAGTCAGGGAAACTGGTTCATTGCATGAAAATATTACTACATGAGATAACACAGAAAATTTGAAGTATAGTTATACAAATCAGATATATTTAGTTTTATATTTTTAAAAGTACTATTACCTAATAAAACAAGAATAGAAATTATAACCAATTTCCATGCTATGTATAACAAATAGACCTCCCCAGAATTTTGCATAAAATGTCATTACCTCTATACAATGTTAGACTGTGTTATAAAAGGCCCTTAACTGTAGTCGTATATTGCATAAAATCAAAAACCTGATTGTCTTGGAAAATGTTCTTCGTGTTAATTATATACAGTTATGAATTACATCATAAAAAATAAAAACCGAGACCTTGGTGGATTGTGTTACATTGGACTATTTGTATTTAATTTGTAGGGCATATTTACATGTTTGACAAAAAGCAACCTGATTATTTTTTATTGGTTTCACATATTTATTTCATGACACTTGGCTTTTTGTAATTAACTCTTCGCCAGAATCGTCAAACAGCAGCAAGTTCAGTGGATTAATTCCAAACAATTATACTTTAATATGAAATGCAAAAAAATGGTAAAATGTTCATTTCTTCTTCTTTAATTTGCTAAAAAAAATTAATTGATGCAATAGCAAAAGAGAAAAACAAAAATATTTATTAAAAAAATATGGTTTCAATCTCCCATACATTTTTATCATCCCATACCTTTTACCGAGATACGCCCATAGCGTGGGTTATCGCTTGAAATTATTAGTTATAAGGGTCTGAAAACTACTTTTTTCTTTATTTTAGGGATTTATCTTCAATAATTATGAACGTAAAATTATGAAAAAATAGTGTTTTTTAAAAGTCCGCCTAAATGTGTAATTTTATTTCTACGAAAAAATAGTAGACGATACATTTCGATTTTATATACTCTCAGCCGATTTTTTTCTGAAAACTTGTAACGTGGAAACTTAAAATTGGCGTAGTAATTTATTTTTTTATGTTGTATATTATTCATACTAACTATAATGTTATGATATTTTTAATAAATAGCCATCTTATTGTTTTTTTTAATTTACCTCATATATGATTATTATGGGGTTCTATGACGGTCACGAGAAATATGTATTTCTAAGAGGTTCATGGTATAAACAATTTAAATGATTCTATATATATATATATATATATATATATATATATATATATATATATATATAATTAATAACTTCGTCAATTAATAGCTTCTGTTTTCGTAATAAGGACGCATGTACGAAATAAAGTCGTTGTACACAGTTATTTTGGTTAGTTGGGCTGGTAAAAAGCACTTACAATTTTGGACCATCTAAATGTATTATTGAGTGCTATTTTCTCCTAATTTTCTTTAAAGGTATTTTATGGTTTAATTTCCCAAATATTTTTAATTCCCTCTAGTTGTTTTGCCTTAAGATGCGACTAAGTAAATGTAAAAAACTTTCACCTAATATGCTCACAGCCTTGACACAGAAATCATTCTGTGTCCACTGAGTGCATCCACTGACTCAATAATGACTTTTTATAATTTTATAAAGGATTCCGTACAAACTGAGAGTATTGCGCGTCTCTGGTCTTTTTTTAGCCAAATGGCAAATACGGAATCCTTATAATTTAATCCTGTCCGTATGTATGTTTCTCTGTCTGCCTTTCCGCATGTCACAGTTATTTTATTCGGAGACACTATATTGATGAAATTTGGATGGTAGGTGTTTTCTGTTAACCGCTATATAATAAAATAGTGGATACATGAACAAAAATAATATTAAGAGTGGCACTTTATACGTGCATCTAAGGGATGAAAAAAATCCGGTTCACATAGGGGTTACCTAGGTCTTAAAAGTGTTATAGAGTTTCCAAAAAAACTTTTTTTAAAGTCGACATTCGGTGAAATGTGCGCTTCTAAAGTCTTAACAATTTTCCACCCCTATAACTTTTCAACTAACGTTTGTAAAATGCAGAAAAAATTAAGGTAACAGAATTTCAAATAAACTTCCAAAGAAAATTAATTTAAATAAGATACAGTGTGTAATCTTTGAGATATGGAATATTTTCGGTAATGACCGCAGCGGTAACTTTTTTCACAATGCATTTGTAAATTACGAACTTATAAGTTTAATGTTGTTTAGTGCTACGGAACCTTTCGTATGCGAGTCGACTCGCAATTTGCCGATTCTGCCGGGTAACTAAATTGAAAAATGTCTCAAGAAAGCGAGCCATTTTTTAACAGCTCAAATACTACGTCAGTAAATAGTTTTACAATATTTTTTTTTGATCCGTATAAAGTTTTTCAAAAGGGATTAATATTTTACTGAGAGATTATCAGCATTTGAGTATTCTCCTATTGAGAATATTTTTACGATTATTCATAAAATCATATTATATCTCTGTAATGAACAAGAAACTCTATCTCTCTAATAGCATTAAACTAAATATTATGATATATGTACTGTTTTAATTACAGAACTTTTGCTATACATTAATCTTGTTCAAAACACTTTTACAGATATAAAAAAAAGCTCCATCCCTGTAGCTTTTCAATATATGATTGATATACGTTTGTATACATTATTACATTTTCTTTTAGAGTAAAAATTCATACCCTATGAACAAGGTACACCTAATGGAAATATTCGCCTTCCAGTTGTCATTAATTATTCAAAACAAGCCATGTGGGCTACTCGTACAGCCGATTAACTAAAGATTTCTGTGAAATTTTCCTGCTCGCTTACATACTATTAAAAGTATATTGTGTTCTTTATATGTGTAATTAGGAAAAAGCACTTACCATTCCGAATGCCTATTCTTTAGTAATAAGTATTATGTTATTATGTAGGATATGGATGTAAATTTATTTAATCAATAATTTCTCAGGGATTTATTGGCAATATTTTCTTTACTTATAATACTACGTCATTTGTCCCGCAAAATTATTTACGTTTTCTTGAAAATCTTGGTTAACAAAAATCAATTAAAAATCTTCTTAACAGAATTATATTTTCTAATAAATTTCCTTTAAACACTTGTAAGGTTTAAACGTTTAAGGTAATTAGTTTTATTGATTTATAATACTTTCTTTACCTGATTAATGTTTTTTAATGAGATGCATATTTATGTTTCTATGCTGTTGTGTCTGTTAAAAGTTATCATATTATTTTTAAAAAAATATGTATTAATATTGCTTATTTTTTTAATTATGATTAAAAAAATAAATAATATTATTAACTTAATTATTATTTTTACAAAAATTATGTTCTTAACAAAATATTTTTCTATTCTAAATCTTAATTAATATCGATCACATATTTAACAATAGCTGAGCCCGCGACTGTAAGTAAATGAGTAAGTAAAAACAAAAGAACAGAAAGAAATTTCAAAACCACATTTTTGTGCTCCATTGCTTTTGGTATTTTTTCCTGAATAGCCTTTATATGCAAATTGTAACATTTTTAAATTTCGTTATATGTATGGAAAGAAAGTTTGTAAAAATCACTTTTATTAAGCCCGACGAAAAAATTAAATTATAAATATTGAAAAAAGATTCATATTTTAAACTAATTGAAGAAAAAAGGGAGTTTATATCGAAAACTTACATTACGGAAAAAAAAATTAAGTGCTTGAGATGACCAGAAATTACTTATGCTCTTATGCACGTGCCCTTTTCAGATTGCTTATTTAATACCCTTTGCGCACTATACTATCCTTCATCTCTGGCCATGTCCATTTCGCCAATGCATGTCTTAGTGGAAAATTTTATTATACGATTTAAATTATACATAATAGATAAGGAAAAAGTATATAAGGGAAATTTCCTAGTACGCAACTAAATTTGTTTTAAATTAAATTCATATCTTTAGAACGGGTTGAACTATTGATTGAGAGCTTAACCTGAAAACTAACTAAATGTCATGAACTTATATGCTTAAACAACATTTGTGTAATTACTACGCGTCGAGTAGCTAGGCCCTTCTTGTCTAGATTAGTATTCAAAGTAAATGATTTTTTGAAAATAATCACTTATCCTTTCCTTATTTTATAAAATAAAATCATACAATAAAATATTTTATATGGAAATTGCCTTTTGAAAAGAATTATTTGTTGCAACATTTTTTTTCATTGTAACACACGTAAAAATATGAACATGAAAACGTAAAAAAAATTACTCTTAAATATGTAATTTTAAAATTATTACATAAAAAAGAAACGTTTTGAATTAAAATTTTAAGAGTAATATTTTTATTTGTGATAGTGCTCTAAATCAATTTCTTTCATTGAAAAATCCGTGAATTACAGTTTTTTTTGGGAAATGTACTGTTTTCCATTAATATTATTTTCTTTAAAAAATGATAGTAACATTGTCGCTCTCACACAAAGACATATATATACACTAATAAACCAACCTAATTGTACAGAAAGAAATTTTTTCTAAAACTCAAGGAAAAAGAGTTTTTTTTATGTTCCTGTAGACATATGCAAAATATATTTAAAAAGGCGTCTCTACATATTATAATAGTCAAGTTAATATTTATCATTTGTATTACTAAACGTTGACATAGAAGCCAAATTTGTCAACTATAATTGGTGTTGCTGTCAGATACCTGGATAATATAAATGATAAATTAGAGCACTAATGGAAAATCGTTAGTATTTTGTATATAAGTCGGATGCTTTGGATTTTACTCAGTAGTCATCAGTAAAACTGATCGATGATTCAAATATATGTGACCACCTGTAGCTGCTAAATAATTACGGTCAATCCTTAACGCCATCAAAATTACCACACAATAAAATCACAAGGCTTGATTCCGTCACTCGGTTCTACATTCAATGAAAATACAGTGCATGGTTCCATTCCATAGTAATATCTATACGATATACAAAGGTGTCTAAGATCCCCTGACATACTGTATGGCTACCTCGAAAAAAATTGTAAAAAATTTTAATATCTACGTTTCACTAGTTCACTATATCTACTTTTCACTACTTTCCACACTTTATTTCTTTGAAGTTGGAGCTGTGAAGGATATGTTGGAGGATATATTATTACTATTTATTCCTGTAATTGCTCAATTTATTACAAAGCTCTAAGCTAAACTGAAAAAGCATGTAGTGAGAAAGATAGCTTGGACTAAATGCGGCATTCCTACATAGTCACATAGATTTATATCAATTTAAAAAGATTAGAATTATGTTGATTCTTACAAAGTTGGGACGTTTCATTTTCTCTCCAAACCGTTCCCCATTACTAATTTTTAGAAATCTCGATATGAACAAAATGAGGTATTGTAATTTATTTTAGTGTAAGATAAAGTACTCATTTATTCTATTTTGTTTAATAATTTAATATGTTTTAACAGGTTATAATATTTAAACTCGTCTTATAATATTTAAACTATTCATTACAAAATATTTTTTTATCATGGTATTTATACACGATATGATTTCCATTTGATTTTATTTTTTTCTCTCAAATGTTTCCCCACTTTTGGTAAAATTATTAATTTCTTATTCATACTCAGTTATCAAATTTATTATTATTAAGTTAATAAATATGCATTGAAAATGTAGCATAAAACTTTTTCATTAAATTTACTTCAATGATTAAATCCCAGGCCACATTTTTAAATTGGTAAGAAATATTTGGGAAATTTATATATTACAATAGATATAAAGTCCTTTTTAACTTTTTTACAAATATTTTATGATTATCTGCTATAGAAGTTAATGCATCTACAACACTTAAAACTAGTATCCACAATCAACACTCAATTCACCTACCGTTTTATGAAATATGCATAATATTTGGTTAGTCTAAGCTTCGGGTGGTAGTATAAATCTAGTTAATAGTTTTTACTTTAAAACACCTGCTGTTTTGTACCGACTAGAATCGGAAAATTATTATTAATATTTTAAGCTCATAATAACAAAAATATGTCAAAAATGGAATACACATAACATCACATCATTATTACACTATATTTATTACATTTATTGTAACAATCGACATCCTGTCTTTGAGAGCATCGAATTTTTAATCCATTCAGAAGTACAAGAATTTAAAATAATATACGAAATATACTGTTTACATATGCTTAACTTATGATATGTTGTCATTGTGTGGTAGGGTATTTTTGTCCGTGGCGTTTATGCTTCTAAAATTTAGAATATGTCGGGACTTAATTTTTTCAAGCTAATACTTATTTTATTTTTATTATAATTACATTTAGTAAATAATTATTTACACAATTGCAATTTTCCTATATCCTTAGATCAATAAATCACGTCTCATATTTGTGAATTTTGTAATGGTGTATTTTCTTTCTAACTCACAATTTCTACTTTAACTCATCTTATAGGATAACTAAAAGGATTACAATAGAAATTTCCAAATAATTTTAAAATTTAAAATTTAAAACGAAACCAAATATCGTTAATATGAATAATACGAGTACATATGTGTATAGCTTTCAATGAAATGTGTCGACTAAAAATCTGCAATATTATGTATATCGTTTTAAATGTAACGTGTTAACTAAATATCTACAAAAGTTTTATTCAATTATTTCGCTATAGGAGAAAATATTCACTCAGGCGATTTAATGACGAACATGATGTACCATCATATTGATTATTCTTATAGATGACGAATTAGGGGAATATTTCACTTTTCAATTATCAAAAAATGCAGTAACTGATCAATTCACTCCAATGTGTTTCTTAGAACGAAATGTGTTCAAAATCAATTAGTAAAGATTTTTCTCATTTTTTATATTTTTATGGTAAACTAGACGCACCGTCGTTTTGGAACTTTAATTCGATCGCAATTTTATTTGCATTGACGCTATTTAAATAACAATTTGCTCGCCTTTTTACTTCATTCAGCGACGAAATTGTGTTTTATATTTTGGATCAAAATACTATACACCCAAAAACTTCATTCTTGAAGATTGCAACGCGCTTCGTTACTTTTGAAATATTTCGTAAAATGGAGATACTCGTAGGGCGTTCGAAGAGTTACAAAGTGAAAATTTCCATTATCGATTCAACATTTGCATTATAAATTGGTTTTCATTTACAAGAAGCTACCGTTTCGTATGTAGATACATATATTTCTTAAGGCACAACACCTACTATGCGTTTTTTTTATTTCAAAGAGAGAATCCCGACAAAGACTTGACCGTATTTTCCTTTGTTTCTTTTATAATCTATTGATAAAAAAAATTATATTTATTAACCGTTTCCAACAGTAACTAACTTTTTCACATATTTTTGTTTTGTGGCAGAATCAATTTATATTTATTATATGAACATTAAAATTGAAAAAAAAATTATTTCTATTTCAGAATACCTGCATATATCGGTGCACAGAAGATTTAAATTGACAAATAATTTCATAGCTAGTTCTGGTCAAGACAGGTTATACATTTATTGAAGTGATTGAATATCGTAAACATTTTCCTACGCTTTTGTATTTTTTCTACTACATGAATAAATAGTTATAAAAAAGTAAACAATTCATATTTACGGAAATTTCGATTTTCAGTTCTTTTTTTCACTTTGGTGGAATTTCATGTAATGAATTAAAGTGAAAAGAAGTGTTGAATTTAATAAAAAAAATTATCTTTACACCGATTTTTCAATATTCTCCTAAATATTTAACTATTAAGTTATGTGAAAATTTCTTACACATTTTTTTTCTAATATTACTTACGACGTAACGCAAATATAGTGTGATAACCACTTTATGGAAAACATTTATTAAACCAGCCGAAAAATACAACATTATAAAGCAGCTTAATATGTTGAATCTTTGCTGGAAGCTCACATGTGTGTGGCCGCGTGCTCGGGCGGAAACGACTAAAATGACCAAAATGCAAACCCGGGTGAGCACAACGCCAAGGATGAAAAAATAAAAAGCCTAAATAATAAATGTAAAAGTGTTATTCACAAAAATAACTCTCATTATTTCACGTAGTCGATTTGCGATGAAATCCCGATGTAAAACTGAGGAACGAGTTTCCACGAAAAATTTCCTTTATTTTTTCCATTTCTCTTTTTTTCATATTATACTCGTTCCTCCCAGGCTTCTGAGTTGCAATATAAAGGCCGTATGTAGAGGCAATATAAAGACAATTTTTTTTGCCAGTCTTGGGCGACTAACGGAATTTAAATATTTTCAGCAGAATGGGCACTGCTTTCTAGGAGAAATTAGTCAGCCCAGTTAACCAGACGAGGCGTCTAGATATGCTGAAATAATTATTGGCACATACAAAGATTTCATTTCAGGTATCATACTGTGTGCAATTTTATGTGGTTTGCGAGTTCCATTTTACTTCTTGTGTTTTAACGTTTAAAACATTTGCACGAAGAAGCGAACTGGGCTTCGTATAACGCAATTAAATGTTATTATGTAGTTAATTATTATTCAAGCTTTTAAATAGTAAGTTTAATTATAATTAAAAAATAATGTCCACAGGAATAAAAAAGGAATCCACATATTGTAATTAATTAATCCCTCGTCCTCAATAATTTAAAAGTTACACTTTGCCGCCACGTTTGAAAATATTTGGCTTTATTCTTAAGAAGAGTATGGAATTATATCTAATTATGGTTTATGTCCTTCCCTTCCATTCCGTTATATTAGGCACCATTTGTTATATATATATATATATATATATATATATATATATATACATTATGACATAAAAATATAGCGTTTTACATGATGTTAACATTTGTTTTTAGATTTCGATCTCATAACTTGTGACGTACGTGCAGCATGCCATAATTATGTGTATTAATAAAAACATTGATAAATTACAATTCGACATTGAATCGACTCATGTGTGTATTACATATCTGACACAATTAGACTAAGCTAAGGTAAATAATGCGATTTATTATTAATCAGATTCAAAACGACGAGTGACTTAGTTTATATACTCTCCGATGGTAGTGGCGGTAAAATAATGAACATTTTTCACCAAAGAGAAAACTGAACTCGACCAAGTTGAACTTCTGACGTACATTTGTACTTAACTCTCTTAAAATAAATATAACATGAATATAGAAATATAATTAATTTTGGAATTAAAAGAAGTTTAAATGCATTTCATTAGGTACCTTTTTTAAAATTGAAATTAAACATTCAGCCATTTCTTGATCCTTGTTCAAGAACTAAATTTCGTCATGTAAATTCCCAAGTCTCCCTTGTATATAATCTTTTATAAAAACGATTGTTTAGATTATATATTTGACTGATCTCAAATAAATTAAACAGAGAACTAAGGAAAAGTATGAGAAACAAACTTTTTTCTTAATTACGTTCAATTAAATTACTTGTTCAGTTAAGGGAAACTGTCTTTAAATTAAATACGACTTTTTGCTTATATTCAAAATTATATTTCATTATTTACTACCTCATATGGAAACATATTGCGAGAAATACGGTATCCGCTGAAGACAAATATTAATATTGCTTTTCAAATACGAGCTTATTCTATAGTATATTACTTATGAATTATTTCTAACACGTTATTGAAAACTTATGTGGGGAAAAATTTCATAGGACAAAATCACTGAAACGGTTCAGATCACCCTTTGTTATCCTGAAAAAAAAACAACGAAAACCGTATTTTTATAATATTGAATTACTAATATTGAATATTGAATTACTGAATTATATTTCATGACAGGAGAATGGATGAAATGGTAATATGTTTATAAACAATTTAAATATTTTACTTGAATATCTCTGAAACCGCTACAAATTTCGAAAACGGTTTCTACAGTTCTCTTCAAGACATTGAAAAGAATTACCTCTCCCTAGCTTTGCATTGTTCAACTTTATGCCAAAATATTTAAAATATCTGAAAAGCTAATTATTCCTTTAATGTTCAATCACATAAACCCGTGAGAAATAATTATCTACCTATATGTCCATATTAAGGAATTCAATGTGTCTAGTATATTCACTTCTGGTTAATCCGAGTCTTTTCTCTTAATGTAATATTTTCATGTAATTATGAAAACAGAACTTTTTACCCATGTTCTTTCGGATAATACCAATTATATTTCCCTAAAAATAAATTATTACGGTGGCAAAAGACGTTTGAATTTAACTTTAAATATAACGAAACAATATCGCAATCGATTTGTGAAGTTTTTAGTTTTCATATTTGTTGCTAATTGATATAAGAAGGCGAGCAAATAGTCGGCTAAAAAGTCTCAAGGCTAATAAAACTTAGATCGGATGGAAGCCTTCAAGTAGATTCATTTCAATATATTCCTATACGCCTATCAGATTGTATTTGCATCGATTTTAAACTGGAATTATTACAAACTTTACACCATTTACTTTATCACTGGCATTTAACACCATAAATTTTATGTGGTAACTAAAGTAAACATTTGAGGACATTCGTAATCCTGTAATTTTATTTAAATGTAAAATCTGGAAAAAAACTAATCGACGGGCAAAATATACGTTTTAATCTATTTATGTTACACCGAATAATTAAAAATGGGGATTATACCAAAATTCTCATTATTCAATTAAACTTATAATATGAATTGTAAAGAAAACTAGCTTATGTCTTTAAGTTGATATCTCACGAGCGCATTATTGCCGAAAGGAATATTATAGTGAATTTCATAATCATTAAGATATCATAATCGAATAAGTATTTATTACTAAATGTTTCATTATTTCATTAATTTCTAATCCTCCAGAAGTTGTAAAAAATTAGAGACTTAAACCAGGTATATAATAAGGTATATGATAGGTGATAATAAGAATCGACTATCTTTTTTAAATATTTTTCTACTATTGCCAAAAAACTTTACATTCTTAGTTATATAAATATGCTATGTCAGATTGCACCGATCAATCACTTAATTTAGTGGCGGCCCCCGAATGGTGAACGGTTTCCCTCATTCATCGTCTCCCGCCACGTCAATAAGATTGCAGCATCATGTTCGTAAACAAGTTTCTACCTGAGTGAGTACATTCTCTTATCATGTGTAAAATAGGGTGAAATAATTTAAGGGAACCTTTGCAGATTATTGGTTTGACTGAAAAAGATTTACGCATTTATCACCCTTTTAGCGATAGAAATATTTTGTTTCAGTTTCTATCATGTAAAAACAAATAATTTTGTAGAATCTGCCGTGTGTAGCATACTTAATTCCTTTACTATGTCAATCCTAATAAATAATAAACAAACCTGGTTTGATCAAATTTAATAAAAGTTTCTAAAGAATAAGTTTATTAGGTCGCATTCATTACTTAAACTCTTATATCTATACCGTACGTATTATGTACAGAGTTTAATCAAATTACAAATATTCCTAGGGGAGGGCAGGGGTACAAGCGATAAAAGTCTGATGACTAATAACGCCAGAAAGTTTACAAAATTACATCAGACAAATATTCAAAAACATAAAATAAAGCAGAGTCACTTTAAACCAAACAAGCGGAATTTATTATTTTTCTACACTATAATCAAAATTTAAATGAATAGTTGTGTTCAATTAATTAAACGCAATGGTTTTCAATTCATCCGTCTCCGAATATTCATTCCTTCCGGAATAAAAATTAATTTGCTTCACGCATTCAGTGTTATTATCATACATCATGTGAAGTATATTAATACATTGTTAAGATACCAAGTCTATTCCTATTCTTTTATACCTCAAAAGAGCTAAAAGAGGAATAAATATAAACAAAGGAAAACAAAATTCAGTCTTCCCGTGGAATTTATTCCCGTTTTGTACTTTCCCCATACACATGTTTCAAAAAATTTATTAAAACTTTAAAAAATAAGTAAAAGGACCACATCTAAAGAAACTAAGAGTCGACGCTTGTTACTTCGATTCTGAAAGAGATTCTCCTTAATACCAAATTAAGCAAAAATTATAGGTCCCTAAATCTACCAGTATTTTTCGAATTAAATATGTTAATATAATTATGATGAAATAATTTTCACAAACTGAATTGAAAACCTTACTAATTAGCCACTGCCACTTACAAATGTACTTAAATTAATTCATGACAGTTATTAAATATAGTCCAGTAATTATTATTTCGCCGTCTGCTATCTGTCTTATTATATATGCTTAGTTACATATATGTATACATATATAAGTCTTTTCGAATCGAATTGTTAAAATTATGACCTTACTGCTTGTGTGCTTATAATAAATAAATAAACAAATAAGCGAATAAATAGTCCCAATACTTTAAAACGTATAAACAAAATAAAAGCAATGGTATTCAAACAAAGGAAAGAACAAAATATTAAGCTAGAACAGAGGATGAAGTGCAGGTTCACTTAGAATAATTTTCAGGTTGACACCCTAAGCTTTAAATATATTTTTATACATAGTCCTTTTGTTAGCTTTGCCGGCATCACAATTAAAAGAATTTTAATATTTTTATAATCTAGATTTCCTCATACCCCTGGTTTGTAGATCCGTTTTTAATTTTTTTTTTCAGTTTCAATGCGATTATTTTGCGATAAATTATCCCACTTTTCAAATTAAAACAATTGGCTTGATGCACCAGAATACATTAGGTTAAAAGAATTCTCAGGTTTTTCAGTTTAATTATGATACCCAGAGTGAAGCAGCAGACGAGGCTTTTTTGCCTTTATAAAAAAAGTGTATTGTAAAAAATTTTAAGTTTTTATGCCTAAGAAGCATTTAATTAATTCACTGCATTTTTATCTTTTCCTAATTTTTTTTACATACCTTTAAAAAAATAATTAAATGTAATAGGTCGCATTGGACGTATATAACCCTTTAATGCATTACAATGTATATGGAATGTGGGTAGGCGAAGTAATTCTTCCGGGTCCTTTGTATTGTACGGCTGAATCTTTCATTACTCTTTTACCTTGATTTATTTTGCGGTCGATCATTAATTTGCCAGTATAAATTTAACCATTCACTGGATATGAATATTCTACATCGCTTATCAACCACACTTTTATTCCATATTTTGCTAACTTTTATGTATATACAGAATGAATCTAGTTCATCTTCGGTATGAATAACGTGGATAATATCGAATGTCAAACCCTGCGTTGGTTTGTAAAGCGCTGGTAAGTTGGCATTCAACATTGGCATTCAATATTTGTCCAATATTGTAAATATCGCGTATAGGCGCTGCTTTATCTTCTTTGATACGAATTTTGTGAGTATTCGCATCATCAAACCAAATAAATCTTATTATACTCTAAAACTAATTAATGCCCATTGCAGTTTGATACTATCCACATATCCCTAGGATAGCTCAGTATTAGAATTGTTTGCACATAACATTATGAGAATTTCCAAGAATGAGTAGTATTATTATATAAATAGGCAAAGACTAAGAAATGAAAACTGTAGAAGAAATGTTTCTAATGTTTGACCCTAGATGGCAGCACCTAATAACTGTCAAGATTTAAATTTATGCACCCGATATTTTTATTTAGAATTACTTGAACTTTTAATTTAAATCTATATCAAAATTTTAAACATATTTTAATAATTTAAATAATCTTTAATATACAACACACAATTTATTATTAATTTTTTGCCACTTCTGTTTCTGTTATTATTACTCTGGAATCTGAATTGTGTAAAAATACTCATTCTGGCAACTAGATAATTTGGTCGTTTGAAAAGAATGTTGATATTCAAAATATTATAAAAATGTTTTAAGAAATAAAACCAAGAATGTCAAAGCAAAATAATATTAATCTTAAAGTGTCATTTAATTCATTTCAAATAAAATAAAATAATATTAATTGTCAATTTAAAACTGACAATGTCTAATATGATGTAAAGTGAGAGTGTAATAAGTGCGGTGAAGTGTTATATGGCTTCGAATCAACGTTTTCTAAGTTTGTTATTTGTATTGATTTTTTTGGAATCTAGGTGTTTATATTTCTAATTTATTCAATAATAACTGGGGAATAAATAAAACCAAAAAAACTGTGAAATTTACATTTTTGCTGATCTGAACTTAAACCAAAATGTTTACTTATATTTCCTTTTTTCTTTCAGGAACAGAACATTATTTGGTTTTGTTTTTTGAATATGCCTCGGCATCGTACATCAACTGACCGAACCAAAAGGCGACAAAACAGGAACCATTACTTTTTGCGAAATAATAACAGTAACAATGATACAAATACATGTACATATAATGAAAACACTTCAAATAGGCATAGAAGCAACAACACAGATTATCAGCAAAATAATAACGAATATAATGCAAATAATTTAGATTTTTTCCGGATGATTATGAACATGCTTTGAATATTGTTCCAAGGAATTTGATTAGTTATAATTAGGGATCAATTTATTTAATATGTCGTTTTCATAATGCTAAACATTTGCCGTCTGAAATACCACATGATGATTCAAATTATGCTGTCATAAAATGAAAGTATCTTTGTTGCCATTGTCTGAAAATGTTTTTTTTTGTAATTTGTTCAGTCGATTAAATTCAAATAATCAGAAGCAAAAATTGGTACAAATTCTATGCAAAGAGTTTATCATTTCAAAATTCACAATGTGTTTTCTCATCGTGCGGGTAATTTGGTAACTGAATATGATAGGAGACCACCCTATGCGCAGTTATATTTTTATGTTAATACTGCGGTTAATTTTAGATTACATGAAAATACAAATATACGTTTTGATAATCAATTAATACGAGAAATTGCAGTTGAATTAGAGTAAATCCATTTGTTCGATCTTTCAAATCGATGCGTGAATTTAACAATAGAGCTGTTAACATTTATAAGGAGGTATTTATGGTTACTAAGGTTAACAGGGTTTTAGATATTAGAAGATTTAGTGATGCTACTCTATTTGAAAGAAATATTGTTGCATTTAATAAAGTTAATTCCACCATCCGTAACACTTCTATTTTGGATAGTTCATTAGATCCTTTGGCGCATTCTATTTTATTCCCTGATGGTGTTACTAGATGACATAATAAGATAATTCATAACATAGAAAGTACATAAAATTCTTGTGGGCCGAGAAATCGAGTTACAATGCTACAACATGTCGCATATCGACTTTCTGTTAGAGGTAATTTTAGTTATTTGCTTCATTTCCAAAAATTGTTCTTGAGTTAGACAGTTGATTATATGTTGATCGTATTGAGGGCTTACGTTTGTTTTAAACACAATCAAGCAAATTTAAGGTCTGAATTTTATAACAACTTCATTGATTATTTAAACTTGAATTCTAATTTAAATGATGATGTTTCAAATGTAAACGTCGAATTGTTCTTCCATCATCATTAGTTGGCTCACGACGTAACATTCATAGTAATGATGCTTCGAATTTTTGGCCTAATATAATTGCTCGAGTTTTCAAATCTTAATAAAACAAATTATTGAGATGCATTATTACAAAAGAAATATATGATAAACTTGTTGCATTAACTTATACAATAGAATTTTAAAAGCGCGGTTTACCACACGCACATATTTTAATTTCTTTATCCCAAAATGACAAAACTGTCACAATTGAAGATATTGATAAGATTGTTTGTTGTTAAATTTCCAATAGATGAACACATCCAATGTTATATGAATACGTTAAAATGCATATGATGCATGATCCATATAATTTTTTAAATAAAAACGCAGTTTTTATGAGAGATGGAAAATGTTCAAAGGATTTTCCTAAAGAATTTTATGAAACAAGACTTGAAGCAGTAAACATTTATTCGTTTTACATGAGACGTGATAATGGTCAAACCTTAAATGTTAGAGGTGAAGCTCTTAACAATAAATATGTTCGCAATTAAATGAAACTACGTGATGTAGTATTATTTCTACTATCTTTAATTTCTTTACCACGACCTAGGTTTCGTTGTATTACAACATCTTCAGGTGGGATATTAGCAAAGATTAACTCTTAGGAACAACCAACAGCATTTATATGTTTCAAACACAATAGCGGAAGACTACTTTGTGCGGATTTTTCCATTGTTTATGTTAGTGAGTTTATTGCAGGGGCGCAGACTAGGTTTTATTATATTACAGAGAGTTATACAATATACCAGTATTCTAGTTGGGGTAATAAATTCAATTGTTGTTATTATGTGAAATTATACAATGCAAACTTTAGGGTGTATGTAATAAAATTAAATGGAAGTTATTGTCGGTAATATATTGCAAAGGCAAGGGTATTTGAAAGTAAGGCCAAGGTAATATACTAATTCTACATATCTTATTATCGGTAATATATTTATACAAAAGCAAGGGTATTTGAAAGTAAGGACAAGGTAATACACTAATTCTACATATCTCCGGTTTTGTGTATTCATATATTTATTTATTTATTTCTTTTAATTTTTTTTTTTTTTTTTTTGTTTTTATTATATATACGTATATTTATATGTGTATTAATGCTGAAACAATTTCCAGGGTACTGTAGTGTCAATGTTTTATATTTATATTATATCTAGAAGATATTAAGAATGGGTGATGATATTATATTTAGTTGTTCATTTAATATATTGACCTTGATATCTTTTTTATGTCTGTTTATTTCTAATGTTTCTAGGATATTAAGTTTATTGCCTTTTGTATTTATTTGTAATATATATGGGGCATTATCAGTATGGGGGTGATGGTTATTTTCAATGAGATGTTTAGCAAAGTGAGATGTGTCTGGTTTATTATTACGCCAGCTGGCGATGTGTTCTTTATATCTTGTATTAAAATCTCTTCCTGTTTGACCTATGTATACACTATTACAATCGTTACATTTAAGTTTATAGATACCACTCTTTTTAAGTTTATCTATTTTTTCTTTATTATTAATAAGGGTTTTACCCAAGTTATTTAAGGTACTATACGTACATGTTATATTATTTATATTTTTATTATTAGTTAAGAGTTTTCCTAATTTGAGTGATACATTACCTATGTATGGGATAGATTTATAGTAAATATTATTCTTATTTGGTGCGACCGGGTATATTTCTTGTATTAGTATTTTTCTTAATTTATTATGGTACAGTTTTGTGACAATTGATGGGTCATAATTATTATTTGTTGCGATTAGTTTCATAGTTTTTATTTCTTTACGTAGGTTAGGTTTTTCAAGAGGGATGGTTAAAGCTCTGTGAATCATGGAATGAAATGCTGCTAACTTATGGGACCAAGGGTATTGAGATTGACCATTAATTATGGAGTCTGTAAATGTGTCTTTTCTAAATATACTAAATTTATGTTCATTATTTTTGCGTTCTATTGTTATATCTAAAAAATTAAGTTTATTATCAGACTCTACTTCTAAAGTGAATTTGATATTATTGTGTAGGGAGTTAGCAAAGTTAACAAACTGGTCTAACTGTCGCTGTGTACCTTTCCAGCAGATAAGGATGTCGTCAACGTATCTATAATAGTATAATATATTGGTCGCTAATTTACTGTTTAAGAGGCTGGTTTCTAGATGATTCATAAATAACTCGGCTAAAAGGGGACTGAGGGGGGAGCCCATTGCAAGGCCATTAACTTGTTGAAAAAAATTGTTATCGAATAGAAAATAATTTTGGTCTGTGCATAGTTTAAAGAGATCTCTAATTTCCGATTTCTACAATCGTCTTCAATTTCCTACGAGCGCAGATAAGTAATTTTCTCAATTATTTTTCCAGAGGTGCAAATCTTATCATCAGGTTTTTTTAACATACTATTTTGATTGGGCTGTGAAATCGTTTAATCTTTTGCATGGTTATTATAATACTCTTTTTTCCTTTTGACTATTTTTCCTTTCTTTTAATATCCGCAAACTCATTTTGAGACTTAAATTCTAGTCTTTGATCATTTAAATTCCTATTAAATAATAAATTAGAATTGGATGGAATTCCTTCCTTTGGACTATTTTTCTAGATTAAAAAGCCAGGTACACATCAAATTTATCTTAACAATATTTTTTGAAAATATTTTTTATTATTTTACACTTGCTTTTGCTAAGCCATTAGATTTTAGATAATAAGGTGATGAAATAATATTATTAAACCCATATTTTTTTGCAAACATCTTAAATTCATTACTAACATATTGAGGCCCATTACCAGTTAAAAATTATAAGGGAATTCCATGTCTCATCATAATTATTTTAATATGTTTATTTACATTGAACTGGCTACATTTTGACTCTCCCGAATACTTCTCTATGTTTATTTGTTTGGCCATTTGTTTGACTGTAAAACTGATAGAGTAATTTGAATTAGGCTTAGATATATAGCTTTAAACCTGAAATTATTTTTTAAATATTTCCTAAATAATTTTAAATGTTTCCGTAATCTTAACAGTAATTATAGAATATATATGAATATGATGACAGAAATACTGACGTCATGCTCAAAAACTAACTAACTAAACTAACGATGATACGATTTGTTTAAACTATAACAGCGATTCGCCTTAAAGTTTGAGCTGAGGTATAAGATATTTTGATCCTGGAAAAGATACTTTTGAGATAAAATATTATTACAGGGAAAACACTCCAGGACAAAAATAAACATGACGCAATTTAAAAAATTCAAAATACGACTGTGCGAAAAAAATTATTTGAAACGTAAAAACAAAGGAGTAACTCTAGACATATAATCAATAACCTTATTGATCAATTGTTCTCAAATTTTAACTCTGTCATCGTATTCACCGCAGATTAATTTATATTTTTTAATTGAAATTTTCATCATAGTTTCGAGACCTGTTTCATAGTACCCTAGTCCTTATGATCAAGTAGCATATTATATTCTAAACGTATAATTTTTACTTTCTAAAATTTTCATTGTGGTTTTGTACCCTTATGTTAAATATAAGTTAATGACGTACTATTGTTCCAATTTTTTCAAAGCAAAGTTAATACAGAGATGGTCTCTTAAAATATGTATCTATATAAATTCAATGTAAACACACATATTTTCCGCATGTTATGTTACCAATTCCATATAAACACAATTATTTTACATGGATCTTCTATCCTCTCAGATTACACACTTCCTAATTTTTTTTGGGCACAAAATAGAAAAACTATTTTAACACTATAATCTCAAAATCCCGCAGCGGTGTCAGCGGCTTGCTCGGTGGAAGGCGGTGTGTTGGGGGATATTGAACAAATGGAATTTAGAAGGAGTCAATGTATTTAGATAAGTATGTTTATTTAGAACATCGATGTTTTTTGTAACGTTACCATCTATATAGAGCTCCGACGTGATAAAATATTATGTTACAATAAGTCAATTGAACTTTTTTGAGCTATTAATTAAACAATTAAAATACCAAATCTTATTCAATAAGTAAAAGTTGAGCCTAGTGTTTTAATAAATAGTAATGATAATAAAAATATTGAATATAATTGCCTAAGATTAATGAAGCTACTCACAGAAATAAAAGCTAATCACCATATGGATATAGGTGATTAGCTTGTATTTTTTATAGTTATATATATAGTATTTTTTATTAGTTCTTGGCGAATACGCTTAAAAGAAATAAACTTGCGTATGGAAACTAACAAATATATAAATTATAATATTTTCGCACTTATAGTAATGTGGGTGTAGATAAATAGATTAATTTTAATATATGTTAAAATAGTAGACTATGCTAATGTCACCGCTTCTGTATAACCCTAATACTTTATGGTGGAGGGTATATAAATCCTAACTCCGTCACTGTCACTCTCATCTTCTGCTTCGGGTCATCGAAATTTGCGGTGGATGTCTCGCCAGATTACTTATCGAGGAATATCTTAAGAATCACTCACGTGTTTCCATCGACTCAACACTAGTTCAACAGCTTATGGGTCTAGTAGCCCCAGCTAAATACAATTTCAACGATTAAGAAAATGCAAAAGCCGTCGAAACAATATAACTTAGAAACGTATTATTGTCAAGCTACCAATAACGAAATAAAAAAGAGTATGAGGATGCAGAGATTTGCCCTCAAGATTTATTTCTAACATAAATAGCTATGGAATTGTATAGAAAACAGCAATAATGTAGATTTTTAGGAGTGATTTAAAAGCGAGAAAAAAATTACTAATTTATATAACGCTATATGCAAAAAGTTCATTGCAATCAATTTTTTCTTATAACAGAAAAAATTAAATGTCACTTAGTAAATTTATTAAAAATATTGAAAAAAGTAGCTTTATAATAGACTGCCAACCAATTTAATCAAAAATATGCACCACTTATATGAATAAAGTAATTCTATATTTCAGATGTTAATAAAATGGATATTTTTCTGGAGTACCAGCATCTATATTATTTGAATTTTTAGGCCTTAAGAAATATTATAGAAAATTCCGACGGTCTATGTTTATCCAAAAAGGATAACCCACCTATAAGTATATTTCTGAAAGTAAAAAAATATGATTGCCTCTGATCAAGTATAAAGGCTCAAAAACCACTAAAGTATTAGAATTAGCACAATTGGATTTTTCTTGTCTGATAGAAACCATATCGTTTTGTGGAGTGAAATACTTTTTAACGTTTATAAATGATTGTTCAAAAACGGTATTTGCTTACTACATGCACATGAAGTTGGAAGCAACAGAAACATTTGAGAAATTAAAAATCAAGCAGAATATAAAATAAATTGTCTAAAAAAGCAGAATATAAAACTAAATGCTCGGATAACGGACTTGAGTATATAAATAAACAATTTTCTGGGTTCCTAAAAAATGCAGGAATTTTACGTCAAACAATCATGTCATACATACCCAAAAATAATGGTTTAACAAAAAGTATGAATAAAACACTAGCAAAATAATCGAGATGCTTGCTACTGGACGCCGATCTACAAAAACAACAAGGAACAAAAACAGGCAAAAAAAACAGGCATTGGTAATCTGAGAGCGTTTGAGTGCGAATCATCCATCTTCCAAAAGAAAAGCATTCCATTTTCGAAAGAAAAGCATTTTATTTTACAAATGAATTGCCTTTTCCTTTACATAAATATAATGAAACATACTTTATCATGTATTGTAAAAACATAGAGGAGGTCTTTATGGAGTCCATGGTTAAAAGGAATTATATCCCGGTAAATATCACAGACTCTAAGTATGAATCAACTACCTCTTATTAGTTTGGTAATTATCATAGAGCCGAGAAAAACTAAAGTACGAAAGATACACATCAGAGTGGAGAGAAGCAAATCATAGATTGCGAGTCTAACCTGAAAGATATGCTTCGGAACGTGCCCTCGTCATTCCAGAGGTCCTATTCAACATACATTCAATACATTGCACCATAACGCCGACACCAAGATAGATTGACACATTCGTTTTTCTGACTTTATCACCTTTACTTGACTTTATGACCATTAAACTATTAAGAAGCAATGAAGTCTGCTGATTGTGAAAAGTGAAAGAAGTCAATAAAAAAAGTACTGTAAACTCATAAATGACGTAAGACCCGCAAAGAAACCTTGAGACCTTAGGACAGGTTAACGCTACAAGTCGTGATTGTATGCAAAAGGATAAATTCAAACCGTAGGGATAGATTACGAGAAAACCATCTCCCTTACAAACGCTATGATTCCATACGTCTAATGACCGATTAATGAAATGTGAAGATAATATAATTTGATGTCTTCATAGCATTATTATATGGCCACTTAAAAGAAGATAATTATATACACTTGATTAAAACTGAGAGACTTTAATGCGCAACAGATACGGTAGGTCAATTAAGCAAATCCCTCAACGGATTAAAGCAGGCACTCAGAAGCCGAAATACTAAATTCGACATAATATTAAACCGGTTTGTTATTACTAGAAATAAAGGTAGTCAATGCGTTTATTTAGGACAAGTCGATGGAGCAAAGTTTCTATGTTTCTACTTTTAAAGTTCTAGTTTCTATGTTTTACATGTTTCTACCTTTAGAGTGAAGTGCCGTTTTCAAAAGAACAATATATTTTGAACGAGATAATCAATAACCATGAAGCCAATTTTGATCTAAAATTATGACCGGTCACCAAGTTTGTCGGTAAGCAAATAGAAAAACGGAGTATTTACATTTTCATTCACCAAACCGAATATATTGAGTAAAAACTAAGTAAATTTAATTTGAGTAACGCTAATCACAATAGTGTTTCAGCCGATTCCTGTGTAAGACTGCAGAATAACAACTGTCCATCTGAGAAAATGTTTTCATAACGAACAGCAATGAGGACATTGATCTATGCTACAAGTTTAATTGGTCTCTGCATGTTATTATCAGCAAATCATGTAAGCAGATATCTACATAGTTATAAAGATTCAAAATATAATGAAGTGAAGAAAAACATTACTGTTTTGATCAACTTCTGTTACGCACAATATGTAAATGATACTAAAACCAAACCTCCAGTACCCTAACACTTGTCACCAATGTAAAAATAACTAGGAAATGTTAAATCCTTATAGTAATCTTTGGGTCTTTAAAAAATGAGTCAAGTTCAGAGAGCAAAAAGAGATGGTAAACAGATGACGAAAGTTCTGCAAAAAACACTCCATTCAAGTGAGAGTAGTTTTTCACTCGTTGCTTTTACTACGTGGAGTTGAGCATTGTCATATAAAAAATAAACTTTCCTTTTATTTGAAGGAGGATTAGTGCCAACTTTGCTTTATTGTATTTACCATAAATATTAGCTGTAATTATGCTATTAGCTGAAAAGTATTTCTAAGGAACATGCACTCAAAAGTATCTCTTGTTAAATATATTTTGGTGTAGGCCAGTGCCAGTAGCATAGCCAGTGGCATTTACGCGAAAAATTTACATAACGCACCCTCTTTTCATGTCCTGCAACCAAAAACTTTAGCCAGTCATGCACACATTACTGCTCCTCTGAAATTGAAGAGGTATGCTCATATAGTAGCCAAACGGAATATTTCCACTAATTTCTCAAATCATGAATTAGTTTCCCACTGCAGTACGATACCATAAAAGTAGCTCCGCCAAACAACGCAAACTTAATCTATGATCTATTTCAATAAGGCCTTTTAATTTTTCTAAATCAATTGTAAAAGGTCACCTGGGATGAGGTTTATGCGACAGATCAAAATTCCATTCTTTTAATCTTGGAAATCAGTGCTTGGCTGTATCATAAGAGAGTACAGTTTCACCCATCGTTGTGTATATTTAACATATCGGTTCGGTGGCTTTTCGCCCTAAAGGAAATTCATAAAACACTCCAAGTCAAATTCCAAATACTTCCATTTTTTTAAAATTGTTCTGTACTCGCCGATTATTCCATTACAAATTGAACAGAACGTCGCACACCGCGCATTTATGTAGCCTATAAGAAAAATTTTAGAAACCTATATATCTTTCCGGAAATTGGTGGAAAAAAGTGGCGGGTTTATAAGTTGCCAATTTGTTTCATTTCAATATACGCATATATATATATATATATATATATATATATATATATATATATATATATATTATATATATACATAAATAGTAAGTATGCTTACCATTACTGATAGTACACTTTTTCATTTGGTAATATATCGTAGTGATGACAAAAATGTTTATTGAACATTTAATACAAAAAAGTACAATATTGATATATAGCAGATCAAAAGAATATACTTAGCATTTAAATGTGGAAAATTTGTATGGTCTGCGTAAATTGGAAAAGCTTTTAATTTTTTTTTATTTATTTTTAACGACGCATGCTGCTCTATTATACAATTTTTTTAAAGAGGTCACATATAGGAATTCAAAGGTACCGAGTCTAAATTTAAAAAAAAATGGTAAGCGAGTGTTAATAAAATTAAGGCAGTTCCATTTAAAGAAAATTTTTCGAGAAGGCGTAATCCTAATATATACACAATATTGCGGTATGACCCGTTTTCCACCTGTGAAATAAATTTTTTGATTTTTGCCTGATTACGTAATTAAACCGAATGTATACATATTTCGTCGTTTCATTTTAATGCAGGAAAAATATTATCCAATATGGTTTTGCTTAAACTTGCATCTATTGTTCGAAGAAAAATGATTGTAATAAAAAAAAATACTCGTACATTGCAATAAATTATTGTGTGCTTTTTTACAGTTATCTCAATATTTTAAAGTTTCAATTACATAGAAATTATATTACCATAATATTAAGTACATGTAGAGAGTTCTTTATTATATATTAATATAATCTACATGTTCTAATTCACGTTCGGCAACATAAATAATTCTCACCGAATGTATAATATACGTTAAAAGTACGGGGTCCCACAAGACAATACCAATAATTAAACATATATGGTTAGCACAGACTACATAGCAAGCAGTACATTTTAGTGCAACATATTTCTTATATTTATTTCGTATATTTTGATTATTTCACTACGCTAAAGAAGTAATCTAGGAGGTACACTATGGCGTGAAAGAACCGGCAATTCATCTCTGTCAACTTGTTCATGTTCTGAATATTCATAGCGACAAAGTTTGGCACCCATGTTTGTAAGAAATTCTTTTACATATTACAAGGCATCAATACGAAATAGCAAAGAGGTATAATAAATCGAAGCAAGTATTAGAGAATTATTTTGACGCCTTTTACACAGGACGAAAAAAATAAAGTCTAGGTACGAATAAAAAATGTTGGCATTGCAGGGGAATAATATTTGAGAGAAAAATACCAATATTTGAGTGACAAGACATCGCTAATTTTGTCAAAGAAATGAAAGAATAGGAGTTTAAAGTAGGAATATTTAAATTAATAATATTTTATTTATATTTTCACAAATCTCCGACCCTAGTAGGATAGTACTAACTCGAGGCAATATTATTTGTGTTCAAAGATAAGAAGTCCAATATTTACACGCGTAATTTCCTTTCAAAAAGTAAATAAGAAGAAAATTATGAAACGATAAAGAAAGTGACTGTCATATTATTAACAATATAAATACACTACATACAGTAAAATTACCAAAATCCTGTATAGCATAAAGTATGTATACTCGTAATTTTCGTCTTATACTTTCTGTGTTCAACGTAATCTTTATAGAGCAACCGGATATTTTTGGATTAGGCCAAATTTAAACAGGCTTGCAAAGACCTTCTATCATATTTTTACCTACCAATTAACATTGATTATTAAAAATGTTAGATGTAACAAATAATTAATGGACCCTGCATCTATCGTAAATCAATCCATTTTAATACCTTTAACTCCACAATGTTAAATGGAAAAATTATGTTAGTTGGTCAATTACTTTAAGAAGTCTCTTGGCTTGTGCTTAAGTGCTTTAACACATGTCAATCAAATATAATTATAGATTTAAAATTTTAATAATAATTAAAGTAGTAATGGTTTCGAAACAAATTCCCGTGGTAAATGGGAATTTGATTAAATTATATCTAAAATAAATTAATTCGGATTTTTTATTAGAAATTTTGCTTTGTACAAATATGATTATAACTAACCTACTTAAAACTGTTTTAAACTACTAAATATTTCTAATATGTTAGAAAATACGCGACACAATGTCTTCTCGGATATTTATATAGGCTGATTCAATCTCAAGTTGATATCTCTAGCGGAAAAGATATCCCTAACGCAAAATTTAATTTTGTCAGAACCAAACAATATTTTGGTTCAAAAATCATTTAAGAAGTGGAAACTTGGTTACTTTCTGGTCCTTATATCAAAGTCAATAAGAATATTTGATAGATTACTTTTTACAATTGTAACCACACCTTTTAAAATGGACAATTTTAACAGCGACTATGATAAAAGTAATGAAAGTAGAAAGTAGCTACAAAAATTATTGACATACTAAATTTTATACTAAACTTTTAACTTACCAAATTTTATACTAAAAGCGGTCAACTATACTATCAGTTATACAAGTATACTCTTATCTTGTTAACTATGTAGATAGTGATGAGGCGTCTTCAATAACAGTTTCCTTCCGTAACCAAAATTGCATTTATTTGACATTGCTCTCTGCGGATTCTAATTATACAAACTGGCCAGTGAGATATCATGTTTGATTTCAAAAGACAAACATGTGCAAGAATATATTAGCCTGTCACTAAAATCTATGATGGGCACTCGCTAATTAAATTTGTCATTATAAAATGAACCCCGCTACTCGTATCAATCATGCCATAATAAACGACAAAGCAAAAGCACGGTTTAAATCAAATTCTACTCCATAATTTTATAAATTCTTTAAAATTCCAAACAACACACAACATTCATTCAAATATAACATATCAAGTTCAATACTGACTGGTTGACTGATACGGAATGAGCGGTAATTTATATTATAATTTAATTAATTAATATTTTAAAATTAATTAATTTTCGATGTAATATTCACCTTCATTTTGTACTATATTTCTAACGCACAAGCACGGAGTGGATAGCAACTGCTTAAAATTCAGGTAGCTTGAAATGAAAAAAAATTGGCCCATGAACTTTTGTAGGTGGTCTATATTAACAAAGTTTTTTTTGCGTAAGACGTTGCTAAGTGGTCTAAATAAATAATAATCAGTGGTTGCAAGATCTGGGGAATATAGCTGTCGAGGGATCAGTGGCCAATCAAACTCCAAAAACTTTTAGTCGGCTCTGTTTTGATATATGAAGACAAGCGTTATTATGGAGACAAAATATTTTGTCACGTTGAGGACGTTTACGTCTACATGATCAAGTTATTGAAAGTAGATTACGACGGTCGTAGTGGTATTAGTTGAAAGAAATTCCCACTTTATAACACTTCAAACATCCCACCAACAGTTCCGTGGGAACACCAAAGCTCAGTTGCTAGCCAGCGTGTTGCTAATCGGCTATCCTCTTCAATTAACATGTCGCTATCCGATTCCACCGGTCTAAAATATCGTGGTTAATCACTCAGGTAATAATCACCGCTGCGAAACCGCTAGAATCATCGTTTTTCAGTAGTTGCAAATATTGCTTCATGAGCTACACGTTACGCGTAGCTTGGGCAACAGAGTGACCTGATTGGTACTCGTAGAGTAGAAAGCCTTTCACATGCGTCTGAACGTCGCCCATATTTTATGCACGTTAACAGAACAGCGTCTTAGTCTACTGAATCAATGAGACTGTGCCACTCCTTTTATACATCTCCGATCATGGAACGTTCCTACATTTTCTAGACAATTTTTGGAAAAAAACGCTCATTACTGTTTCGCCAACCCAACATTAATTTTTTTTTATATTTAGATTTGTTTATACTCCTAGTACACGTAAAACGTGTACCCGTATTGATGCAATTGAATAATACGTCTTTCGTTGAAACTCTCTTTGTCTTCGACCACTACCTGACGTTAAATACGTATCTATGTATGCTTTGAATAACCTGTATAACCACAAATTTTCTTTTGTTGGGTATATCGACAAACTCCATATTAAATATGACTCTTGCATCCACAATTCGTAGAGAATGTATGATTTCGTACTTCGGTTTCATAGGGTTTCGTATCTTATAAGAATAAAACGTGACCCTTGTAAAATCACACATGATTCTGTATGTCTGTCATGGCAGCTTTTCTCAGATATTCTATGATTTAGAAATTTGAAATTTAGTACAGTGACAATATATTTTCCAATCCATGTACATTTTAATAATTAACACTCAGAAAGATTCACGTGAAAATTTTAGAACGGGTAATCCTCGATTTTTTTCAAATTCATGTATTTTATATCTATATATTTTTCCCTGAAAACTCTTTAACGTAGTGACCAAACATTTACAGTAATGATGCCGAATGTTTTCCCACATATGTTTCAATACTTAACAGTAATTAACAAGTAATTAACCTTATATACACAACCCTGAAGACATATTTCAAAATATCCGCAAAAACGATTTATGTATCGAAGCTAAGCAACATAACTATACGTTCTGAGTAAGAGCGATACAACTATATATTTTCACGAAAGGGAGAACGTTACATATCCAAACTTACCTTAATATGACGTTGACCTTAATATTAAAAAAAAATTACGTACCTAATCTTATAATTAGTTTATTAATTTAGATGAAAGAACATGCATCTCTTATTAGCTATTTTTTCGCTTCATTTCTCAGTTCTTACTTTCATTAAACCGTTTAATCGGTCAATGCTGGTTAAAACTGCGAATATATAATAAACCTAATCTATCACTTTCCGGCGTCTTCTAAAGCTTATAGAGCACCATGCCCTACGATCAACATTTGCAAGCATCTTGCAAGGTATTCTCTTTCGTTAGGTAGAGAACATAGTAAATTTCTCCGCTAGGTAATTTCTATCGAATATTTTATAAGATGCATCTTACTGTGTAATAACCCAGAAACAGACATCACTTTAAAGATTTTGTCGACGGACACGAAATCCTAATTGTTAAAATCGTAATAACACATACACGTGCTGATATTTTCCGTTATTTATATTACTTATTTATGATCTTTCTCTAATATTTAATACTATAGCTATACCAATGAACATGCGATATATTTCGTAACTTTTTATAGAACTATTGAAATATTGGTTTAATCGGATGTTATGTTTTTTATAGAACTAAAATTAACACACTTAATTTAACTAATTTAATTGATGCATTTTTTTTAATTTAAAATAATGTTGCCACAATGTGCATACTATTTTAGTTACATATAAATTCCGTGAATTTGAAAAATTATTTTGAAGCTAAAATTATAAATTGAATGTTTCTTCAGTTGTTCGCGCCATTTGATATCCGCTTGTCACATTTCTTCTTTGTCACATAAGGATCTGAAATTGAGAAATACTTGCATGGAAATATAATTATTTTGCCACTATTAAAAAGAACATATAGTTTAAATTGACATATAATTAATTATATACATAAATTTACCTAATAATTATATTTCCAACAATCATAAAACCATAATAAAAAAATGAATGCCCGTTTTATGTAAATTATAAAAAAATGCGGCATTGGAAAAAATTCAAACTATGATTCTACTATTTTTATACCTTAGCGATAGTTGCAAGGAAAACCATTTTTACCATGTCATTATCTGATAATGTCATGTATTCAAACGTCAGTTATAACAATGAACTACCTTCACGTACAAAAATATTGGAAATACAATAACGTCAAAATGAAAGCCTCCTTTTTTTAAATGGTCGTATGTCTTTTGTGAACTTAAAACAATATTTAAGTAGTGTTTCCACAAAATTACGACAGACCTTATTTATTTTCTTATAATTACGCTAGGATGAAACGTATTGTGATCTGACAATATATAATTTAAAGATAACTTTATACTTTTTATAGTATGTACTTATATACTTACACAACAAATTTAACCAGTGAGCGTGAGGTAAAGACAGGTATTTATTTTTTATTCCCTCCAATTATCATTTTTTATGAAAATTTTAAACAATACACGCGATTTCCTGATTCCATCTACTAAGCTTGTTTTTAATTGTAAGACACTATTTAAGACATATTTTGAAAAATAGAAACGTTTTCCCATTACCCACAGAGTAAAACATTATTTCTAGGATAAAATAGAATGTAATGAATCCTACGAGTATTATGTCTAATTTAAACTCGGTTAGAGTCTAACCATTAAAGAGCCGAATTACGCTCTACCATAGTTGAACTAGTTACTTTAACTCGGTTATTTAGATATGTTTATGGACAATTTTTTAAAAATCTTTGTAAACAAAAGTTACACAAAAACATACATCTCTACTACGATAAATAATTTTCACATTAATTGAAGTTTTTAATAATTAGTAAGTTTTACATTCAAGCCCATAGAATGTACACTACGTATTACTTATAATTCCTAAATGAATGAGTGATATAGTTTTTCTTTGTTTTATTTAAAAAATCTTTTGTTTTTTATTTTTCTCTCTTATTTTAATTACTATAAATGTCGATATAATTGGCTTCAATGCATTGATATCAATGCACCAATACCTGGATTTGTTTTAAAATCATAATAATAACATACTGGTTTATTACCCATTCATTTTTTTTGCTTCTTGTTGTTAACAACTTATTGTTTCAAAAATCTGCGGAGAAAAAATGAAACCTTTCATCCGTTAGTCTGTTTGACATCCGATAAAAAATTGAGCATAAATACTCAATTTTTTATCGGATGTCAAACAGACTATAAAATAGAAACTGAATTAGTTTATTATCAATGTGCCAATATTTTAATACTGTATTAATGTTAAAAATATCAAGGTGCTTGCACTGCTCAGTCAACCAAAAAAAAAGCTAACCCTCTAATTAAATTGTTTTGGCAACTTTAATATCGCAATTATTATTTGAAATGTTGGTAGCACGAACAGTGTAATAGTTTTTAAAGTGGGAATTGTCAATTTTATAACTGTTTATCTGTAAGGTGCCAAACCAAAAATAGGCATCATTACTAGCCTGTGAGTGGATTGTATACTAGTATCCATACACTGTATACGAACCACAAAGCCAGCACTAGCTAGGCGTTTAATGTAGGATGCTAATTGTTTTTCGTTTTCTGTTCCGAGTGATGTTAAAACAACAATATATGCAATAGTATAAACAACATATAAGTAAACAAAAAACAAAATAAATACCTTCGGGACCTAATCCAGATTTTGTAGTATTGCCAGGCTTGAGGTGCCTGGAAAAGGTACGAATCGGTATCCAATTGCGTCTTTGAGCCTCATTTTTTATATAACCCTTTTTTTACTTTCTCTATAGCTAAAATTAATTTTTTTTCCACCTACATCTCCTTATGGCTCCTTACATATTTTCTCCGTAATCTGTAAATAATGAAAATATTGGATAACAAGATAACAAGAAGAGGTTTTACAAAGGATGGCATCTCTCCTCATTTCTTGGGAGAAATGCCATACAGCTAAAAATACTTAGTATAATAGAGAAATGGCATAAATAGTATTTAAATAAGTTAGGAATAAACAAAACAACATATTAAAACTACTTCTTACCTTACTGTGTCTTTGTTTTACTTGCTACATTTACTGAAATTGCATTCACACAAAATTTTTATAAAATAATTGGGCACCAAAAAAGTCCTGTGGAACACGTCAAGCGTTACCGAGTAGGCACTGACAAGTTTCTGTACCAGCGTCTGTGAGTTATCAAGTGCAGTAAGAATTATAGCCATCTGTTTTCCACATATGGAACTAGCGAGATTACGTCTCTCCTCATATGGCATTTCTCTCACTTTTACTTTATGTAAACTGAAGCTTCTCTAACTCCTTTACATCATAAGTTTTTGATTTTTAACACACTTGACCCTTTGATAGTATAATTCAGTTTATATGGAATTATATGTAACGAAAACTGAAAATTATCACTCACGCATAATTTAAAGCTTCTGGAAATATAATAATTTATAACCAGACTTTGGGTAGAGATTATATTTTTAACATGGTACATAAAAATGTATATATTACTATATTTATTTCACCAAAAGTAACTATGCGATACCTACAAATAAGAGTATTATAACAAGATAAATTTTGCTACGTTATAATTATCACAAAAAATACGTTAAAAGGCTATGAATATACTAACGATTACATTAGATTATGACTAGTGAAATTAATATATGAAATAGTCATGACGACTTCAACTCAGGAGAAAGTTTATTGAACTTTTACACAACAAGTGAAACTATTATGATTTCATTGTGTGTGGAAGCTTGCTCTCAAGATTTGTAATATATAATGTATTTTTTGGAAAATCGGACATTTTGTTTTGGAAACAGCAAGGTCAAGTATAAAGTTGGCGGAGGTCCTTGGTTAAGGATGGGGAATAAGTCGAGTGTCCGTTCGGGTTAGCGAGAGCCGGGTACCGACTGTAGAAGTGAAGAAGTGAAGACCCTTTTTCTTAAATTATGTTATTTGTATGTATTTTGGCTACCTTCTATTAAATTCAGAAAGTGAAAGAGAGGTCATATCACGTCTCGTGTTCTTCTTTAGTATTATATTAGTTGGTTATATTGAATTAAAATCTTTATAACATGTGGTTGATTAAATATTTTACAAGATAATTTTGATAAGTATGGATAAGAAAGTGGTAAATTTGTAACAAATCATAAATTGATATTACTTTTTTCACACATATAATCTAGGATGACATAACATCAACGTCTATTTGTGATACCTACACTTCTAGTATTCCAAAACTGTACGTACTGTAATTTGTTATTATTACTCTCGAGATAATCTATTTTTCATTTTTTTTTAATTACATCGTTTTCAATATTTATGGTAGACAAGAGAATTTTACCACAAAATATGTTCTAAGAACTTAATTATTTAAGTATATTGAAATTTTATTCTTTATATTTGTTTATTTTGCTTAATGTATTCTCAATTACTGAACCGAATAAATATGACAACGAGTAAGATGACTGGAGCGAAGGATAAATATCGCGAATCAGTAATTTGTTTTTAGTGATAAAAAAATAGCGTCCACATTTTCTTTTTATTGAAATACTTATTAAATAAATATCTCAATTCAATTACTTTACCAAATTACTAATTGGCCCATATCCACTCCAATATATGTAACATTAAGCAATTAGGTTATGGACATACAGCTAAGTAAAATTTTGATAATATGTAGATTTATTAATTCTGTTTCCATTGGAGTATTCTCACTAAAGATCGGCCCTTGCTGGGAATGAATGAATTTCACTTATATAATAGAAAGTACTTTAAGGATCCTTCAATCATTCCACAAAGCACATTCTTTACGTGATAAAGGGTATGATTACACAGAACGTTATTAAATTTCTATAGCAAATCGGCTTCCATGGATGCCCGAGTACAAAATAAAACGACTATAATTAATAAAGTTTTTCGTGTCTCATCCCGTTTCGCTCTATTTGGTAAAGAGTGCCGCACAGTATTATCTAATCATATAAAAACAAATTATGATCATAATTAAAAGTTTTTGAAGCTTTCTTTTCATGTAGGTTGAGTTTATCATGATAAAGTTTTTGAAAGTTATTGAAAAATACATTATTTTTCCGTGACAAAGGAGTAAATAAAAAAAAGTCATAGATTATTTTCATCTCATATTTTTGAAGACGTTCAAAAAAAATGCTTGCCATAACAATTAACCATATCTTGTGTTAATGGTTTATTTGATTAACAAACTAAAGTGCTTTGTGTTAGAGATAAAGGGCAGTCCCTAAATGAAAATGTATACCTCTACCCTAATTATATTTAAATAAAATTTTATTGTTACATGTTTAATTAACTGTGTAATCAAACCAAAAGGACCAGTTGAGAGATGACCCATCAGAAATACATGTTGAGAACATATCAATGGTGATAAGTCAAAATCTATTTATAAACTTGAATATTATTTTTGGTCGGATTTCAATCCAAAATTAAATGTGCATAACCGAACATCCATTAATTATACTGAAGCTTCGAAACAGTCAAGATAATTTCAAGGTTGATTACTTCAAGGTCATTCGCATGGAACCTAAATAATTTACGTCATCGCTATGTTACTGGAATACCCATATTCTGTAGCTTACAAAAGCAGAAAATGAAGGAATAATTTTATAAAATATTATATTACATTATTTTCAAATTCGCTATCAATTAAAGATGCTTTTGTTAAGAAACTATCCGTAATTACTTATAATGATTAACATCCTAAAATTATTGGCATTTCATTACACGGGCATTAATCCGGGCATTGAAATTTCAAACCAAAAGTTTTCAGGAGTTTTGAGTACTGATTGGAGTACCGATTTCAGTATCGGGATTATCTTAGGACAGGGGTGTGTTTATTTCAAAACTGGCCATTTTTAATAATGACTTTTTTAATATTTATTGAACTTTATCAAAGGCGTACACCCGAAACCTCTTGTGACTTAGCACTTAAATTAAGCACTTAAATAAAAATAATGAAAAAAAAATAAAAAGTAAAGAAAATTATATGTATACATATTATATATATTTAAGTTTTATATAATTAGTTATCAAACCACAATATTTTTCTTTATGATTTTCTTTATGATTTTTCTTTATGATTTTTTTAAAAGTCTCCTTTAATGATTTTCATAACGATTTGCACGTCACAGCCATACGCAAGAAGAAAAATAACTAACCTGGTGTACGCCGTACCCCTTTATAAATGCAATTAAATAATCTTGAATAAAATTATAGACTTAGAAAATACTAAAGGACATAAAAAAACCACAAAAGTTTACCCTGCCCACATGTTATCAACACATATGGATGACTTAAGCATTTCTCCTACTGCTCGTCTGTTACAAAGGTTTAAATTAATTATAAATTTTTCATATTGTATTACACTCTTATAGACATCTTAATAATGATTGTATGTATTATTAAGAAATCGAAAAACATCTTAATAATAATTATATGTATTATAAAAGATCTTTCTTATATTTAGCCATATCATACACGAGAACATTTTCGTTAGAACGTTATAAAACCACCTAATTAACAATATGATAAATAAATAAAAACTAAAGTAATTACTTAGAACTCGATAAAAATGGTCATGGAAATCATTTTTGACATAAAAATAATGAAAATTCAGATTTAATGTGTCAGGGGTCGGAAATCGATTAAAAACAATTCTTGAGTAATTCCATGATTTAAAATGTTTATATTTCTGCTAAAATTTAATAATAGCGAGTTGTTTAAAAACTAAAGGCAAACTATATTTAAATTATTGCCGACAACCAATTCGATAAAATGTGTTTAAACCTATTTGAGCAGACGACTTGTTACTTATTTTCACGTGAATGCCCTATGCAGATGTTCCACAAAGATATTTTTTTTTTAAACAACTACACATCTTAGCCAATAAATTAAAATACATTTTATTTATTAGTAAATTGAATTATATTTCCACCTTTAAACCGGTTGAACACCTTTTAATAGCATGTGGGAAAATCAAATTTAAATGCAGTTAAAATTATGATAATTTTTATTAAAGGATTGTTTACAATAAAATATCTCACTTTGTAATTAATTTATAACTTGAATTGATAGGATGGAGTATTATGAAAACCTTGACGTGAATATCGTGCTCATAGAATAAACATTTAATTTACTGACTATGAAAGTAGATTACTTGTTGTAGTCAACAGTTTAGAATTCGAATGTTATAACCAGTAATAATATTTATATTTTTTATTTGCTACTATTATGAGATCCCCCCAAAAAACCTAAGCTTGAATTAAATTTTTCGACATATATATTTCCTTATTTTTTTCTATATATTAACTTACTCCATTACGACTAAATATTACAATATTAACGTCTATATTAAAGTTTAATTACTGACGAGATGGCGGATTCAATCAAGGATTAAAACTCTTTTGAATATCGTAGCAACGTGTCATGAGAAATATTTCTTCGCTAATTATGTAAAGTCGACTTTCAAGCGAGGTTTATAGTCCTGTCAATATTGCGTTGTTTTTAAAATGTTAACAGAAGTGTGGAAAATAATACTTATTTCTGAAATATAAAACGACGACTGAAACATAATTGTTGTAAAGAATCGATTGAAATCGTATATATTTTTAGGTACTTGAAATATTTTTGGAAACTTACTTTTTCAAGGAGATATTTTATGTCCGTAGATCAAAATGGAATATATACTAATTTGAGTACAATAAGCAGTAATAACGTACTATATATTTCATCTGAAAATTAATTAAAATGTGAAGTGTTACACCGTGTATAATTCATCGAATCGTTTACTGTTACTTCGATCTAATTCAAAGATAATAATATGAAATATATTCAAATGGATTAAGAAATGGACTTTTGACTTACCAAGACCGACAGACATTTGAAGTTTTATATGCAAAATAATACAACACTAGCTAAAGCCCCGGGGACAGTAGATACCTGCAAGTCAGCTTTACACGTTGTCTTCTTTCTCATTCGTTTATCAGTTGTCAAATAATATAATGAATGATCTCAAGAGTAATTCAATGAGGCAACAAAAAATAAATAACCTTTTGATACAAATATGTAAAGACAGATTTGCATTATACTAAAAGGACTTGCAGCTGAAACAAAAAAAAATAATATCCTAGACCGAAATGTACTTCCACTACCCGGTTAATACACATATTTGCTTTTTTTATTCATATGTTTGCATTATTCCATATTAACTTTTACTTTTATTTGTTATCAAGGAGTCATATGATATTTTAACACCCAAGTGAATATCTAGAATATGGAATAATTTCAAACTGTACTTATAAACATGGCTGTAGAATTTCCTATTTTAACATCAAATAATCCATATTCACGTAGATTAGCTGTTAAAATTTCACCATTGAGTGTTGTAGAATATTTGGAAAGCATAACCAAACATATATTTTTACTTCAACCCTTCAATTCAAGAACAAATAAGAAAATTAAGTTATTGGAACGGCCGATAATTTTAAATAGGAAAATGGATCGTGAGTAAAATTTTGATATACAATGAATAGCCCGAAATCAAATTTGTAAAATAATAATAAGGTATATTTCTCCACAATCCAAAAATATGATAAAAAGCGAATAAAAACCAAAAGAAAAGAAAATATTAAGTGAAAGTGTTCTTTTACACAAATGATTATCTACTATGAGATCGAAAATTATTATAGGTGTTTTAGTGTGCTTTCTTTGCCCAGCTCTTTTGTATAACGTTTATCCCATTGAAGCGTGAATACAATATCATTTTAGTAATATTTAATACACAACAGTCTTCAATATGCTACAAACCTTGACTTGGTTGGTGTGTCGCTAACAACGTATCATCTTTAACCCGCTTAGTGTCACAGAGTTCTTAACAAGATGTAAAAGAAATCTTGAAGTGGATGGATTCAAATTAATCCAAGGATGAATTGGAACTCAGTGTTCAATGACTTGAGTTATTTCTTAGAGCCTACTTTACCAATTAAATACCAGCAGATGGTGAAGTAGTTTAATCAAGCCGTACAGCCGCCAGGAGGTCGCTAAACCTTAGGCAGTACTCCTGAACTCTGAAGATTTGATGATGTTTCCAATTGTTTAACTGTTAAGAAAAAGGAAGTTACAGAAAAGAAAAAAAAACAGATAAAGTCGGCTTGATAATTAATTGAATTTTATGAATTGCTGACTAGTGCAAAGAAACCCAAAGTTAAAACTAATATTTTGAAATGACAAATCAAAGTATAAATACAACGGAAGATAGAAAAATATGTCTAACACCAAAAAAACTAATAATATAATAACGGTGGGCTGTGCCAGACTGCCAAACAGTTCAATTTATCAAAATTAAGTGTCATCAAGTTTTAGTATCGTATAATTAAACATTAAACCAGTCCAAAGTTTTGGAACATCCAAAACTTTAGGGCGACTATTAGCAAAATAAAAAAAAAGTCATATAAAAGAATCAAAAATGGTGATTCAGAATTATACATTACGAATTTTATGACAAATTTCAGGAAATAATGGATATATCGTGACCTAATTTTAACCTCGATTAAAAGAGATATAGCTTGCTTGGTATTTTTTGAATTGTGTATAAATAAAGTTTTTGATATAAATGAATCGAGAAATATGGAAAATCCCCACCCCCATCCCAACCCCCAATACCTCATTTTAGAACACAATAATAAATGTTTTTTTTCCAGTTTGTTGGGAAATGTCCTGATTCTAAAGAAGTGTTGCAGGCATTTTTGATGCATAGTGTTACGATATTAACAATTAGCCTAAAGAGTCAATGCTACTGGTCCAGTACCAAACAGAAATATATGAAATTTTTTTAATTTACGTATTTCGTAAAAAGAAAAGTCTGTACAAAGTCAAAAGGACAAAGGAATCTAGTTCGAAAAAGATATTCATCAAAAATATTCATTAATTTGGAAAAAAATGTGCAAATTTAAATATTTATTGATATATATTCATTATTTGCACGTTAATTCTGCACTAGATTAATTTTTACAAAATGAAAAATGGTATCAGTATTTGTAAATAAATATAATATTGTTATTAAACTATTTACATATACTGATATTATTTTTCATTACATAAAAACGTTGTCATTGAATTAACATGACTAAAATTATAGCGAATTGCTCGAAAAAATCATAGAATTTGGAGTCAGAGCCATAGTTTTCTCATGAATTTTCAATTTTATTAACCCTACATTTTTCACAATTTTATTTCAACAGTTACAGAAGTTAATTGATTCGAAACAGAAAATAACAAAATAACTTTTCAATTACTTTATTTATATTTCAAAATTTCGACACGAATATTTTTGAACGTCGATTATAACGACGTATGTGAACTAATATGTTTTATCACTGTGCCAAGTTTTAACAATTTACGTTAATCTAATCGTGTCCGAGAAAAACAATTGTTATAGATGGACGAACACGTGATCTTTTAAGGGTTACTTATTTTCTTTTAAGGTACGGATCTCTACAATTAATACATTTCGTACTATCCTGCATCAGTTGCGTTTACGAACATCAAATTATTTGTTATCAAATTATTTGTTAGTATATTCAAATCTATCAAAATAATAGATTATATTGGTCTGAGCAAAAAATGGAGTTAAATTGTTTCTGGCTTTCTGACGCAGTTGGACGCCCTCGTTTTATTAGACTCAATTGGACGTGCGTCCCACATGACTAATGTTGGATTAGTTTTCATCCTTTTGCAATGTCGCGCCGAGTTGCACATCAATTAATCGTATAATTAAGACTAGGTGCGCTTGAGCATTTAATGTGAATGTGCTTAAAGGTATATTTTTCACATAAAAATAGATGGAGGGAAGGCAAAAAAGATAGGTTTGTGAATTAAACCAGAGCAATCATAAGCAAAGAGATTTTGGGTATTTAGGAGAAGAAAAATGATAATCGTTAAGACCTAACATACTGTCCAAAGTTTGGGAGAAACTTATTGCAGATATCATAAATAAAATGATTATGGATAGCACCATAGCAGCTGTAGATTAATATTTTAAAAAATATTAGACAGTTAAAAATTAAATCTCGAAAGTATTCTCACGGTAGCAAAAATAAATTTTAAATGTAATACAAGTGTTCAAATAAAGATTAAATAACTTATTAAATTTTATCCTAGTCACGTTAAAGAATTATTTTACTGAATTTAGAAGAAGGGGAGCTTTCCAAACGGCTATAAGAAAATTGCCCAAAAATTATTGAATATATCAATTTACATCATATATCCGATAGATATAAAAGTTAATCGATTATCGTAAAGAGTATTTCAGAAAACATAAGCGTAATTTATTTATTTATTTATTTGCACACCTAAATCCACATCTTATTAGTAACAAAAATAAATTGCATATAAAAACGTTTAAGCTTATAAATCAAACTTGGATACTAAAATACACAGAAACTAAAAAAGCTGACGACGTTATATTTCGGCAAATTTACTTTCACTGATCATAAACTAATAACACTCTGGTGCGATCGGGATCGGGTGGTTGAGCAGCTGATTATCCAGGAAAACTGGAGAGTCTTGATACAAACAATTCATAGAATGCATTGTAGCAAAAAATTGTGCATGAACGCAGGGAGTTTTCATGCACGAAGAATTAATATTTACTCAATAATATAGGATAAATTATTTTTTCAGTCAACAGCCAGAAAGATGTTTCTTAGGCGTATTCTTTGCAACTAAGAATAGAAACAAAACCAAAAAGAAAGCTGTGGGAAATAGAAAAAGAAAATTATTTAAAACAAAACAATTAACGAAGGGGGCAGCCAAATTCCCATTAGCACCCCAAAATTCAAGATGCTTTTCAAGTTTGTAAGAGAAAAAGAAAATTTTCATATAAAGATATCAGAGGAACATCTTTTGAATACGTTCGATCTTTAAACTGTATTTGGCTTTGCGTATATTCCAAATTATGAGGTTGAATTCTAATTAACTTCGTACAAATAATGTTTACAGCAATAAAATAGAAAAAAAATTTAAAATTTGTTCTACGCCCATCACATGTACGAAAAAGGTACATGCCATCCGCGAATAACAAACAACATGCAATCTGCACCCCATGGTCAATATCATTTACACGAAGAGTTGAAAGTAGAGACCCGAGATACAAACCTTCACTCAATCCCGATCGTGTAAAGTAAATCTCGGATATGAAGTTTCCCACCCGTATATATCGGTCTCTATCCGCAGGATATGAATAAAAAAAAACGAAAAGTGGAATTGTGAATCCTTCTTTATCAAGGTAAATTAATAACATATCGTTGTCTGCACGATCGAAAGTTTTCTGATAATCAAAATAGGCAACATCTACTTGTAGACCGTGTTAAATTTGATGAGAGACATAGTCTAAGATACATTTCTGTACTTTAATGTATGTAATTTATACATATAGCGGACTTATTGCTACAAGAGATATCTTTTACAGCCAACCACAACACCAGTCATGCCCCGCTCGACGAGAGGCCGGGAATTGAACCCGGGTTCCCGCGGTGCGCCTCGCAGTAAAAGTCCATTTGCCTTTCGAACAACCCAACACACCACAGTGACAAGATACGTGCAAGTTTCCTGATCACCGGACGGCCGACACAAAACCTATGTTGATCTTCACAAATTATTTTACCGGTGGGGATTGAATAGCAATCGGTTCATAATAATTACCGTTGACGCTGTGCCACGTTATGATATAAGAGTTACCCGGGTAACTTTCCAACGCAAGAAATAAGTGCCAGTTGATAATAAAACTTTAAATACCTGCTTCAAAGTCTGCGTAAACGCGTTTTAAACGTGCGTTTTAAATACCTGCTTCAAAATCTGCGTGCTTCAAAGTCTGCGTGTCCTTTCAAGTTTTAAATATATGTCTGGAAAAGCCGTCGGACCCGATTGATTTCATCATGTTAGAAACAGCAAATTAAATTATTCAATAACATTATTAATCAATAACAAGCGTAACATCAACGTCGGCTTCATCACAGCAGCAAGAAACCGCTGTTGCAACGTTTGAATGAGGGAAGTTTGGACTGTACATCCAACGGCAAAGCAAAATTCTCTGCCGCCACTGTACCACGCATGGTCTCGCCATCGCTTGAAACGTCATGAGTGTCGCGAGTAGCTGTTTGAGTGCTTATGTAAGATCAAAGCGATGCGCAATTGTCAATAATCATAGGTTGGTTTAATTTCTTAACTAAAATGTTTCAGCTATTCTGCAGGCATGTAACTTGGCTAATAAATGAAACTGCAGATTTTGATAGCCATATTTTCACATAATATATACCAAATACTCTAAAATCGTGCAGCTAAATACAAAACAAATTCATTCACATGTAATGATTGATGTTCTAATGCAAAGAAAGGTAAGAATTTTCCTGTAAAATTTTAAAATTTACATTTATTTTTCTAATATTCATCTCTGAATTTGTATTTGCAACCTGAAATTCTCTTTGGCTCTTTTTTTTAAATCTATCTTAATAGAAAAAAAACTTTTCAAAATAGTAGTGATAAAAAGAATAAAATATTAAAAATGAGCGCGCTTTTTCAAAACAAAAGGATAGTCTAATAAAATATTAAAAAATAACATGAATGTGTTATTCTAGCTAGAATTTACCACAACCACACGATACGGTAACCAATGTCGACAAGCAGGCCGCCGATGGTATTAACTCTAAGCCCGATAACAAAGAATAATAACTATTACTGCATAAAGAAGCAACACTCACCTCCCCCCGTCAATTAAACATCACCGGCAGATAACAAGTACGATCAAGAGTACGCATTCCTAGGTTGCCGCTCGCTGCGTGCACGTGTATATTTGTTAAATTTTGCGATGTATTGTTGAGTTTGACTTATGTAATTCAGTATTAATTGATATTTATAATAATTCAATGTTACGGTTCGTTATTGCGCTGTGTACGAGTTATTAGAAAGCAATAAAATCACTAAGGATAGGAAATTATTTTGTTTCCCTCTTTTTGTTTGTTGTAAATAATTTTGTTTTTATCACCAACTTTTGGTTAGTACTTATAATATTATATCTACAAGCTTGTCACTGTGCAGTTTTAAATTTCAAACTGTTCTTAAAAGTCATTGTTTTGTTTGAACGCGTGTCCTTGTAGTGTCGACCATAGGCTTATTATATTGTTTATTAAGAGATCTTTCACTTCAAGCAAAACTAATCAAGTCAAATATACAACGAAGATAATATTTCAGTGATTACATTTGAGTACATTTACGAATAAACAAAGTTTATTTTGATTTGAGATTTTATTCAGTTTTTAGGTTTTCAGGACACTAGGTTCCTTTTTTCAAATTATATCTTAATAATTAAATTAAAATTATATATTATTATTATAAAATTACTTTCACAAAATTAAATGTATAGTTATAAAATACTTATTTGTATAATAACATTTTTACAATTAGGTAATAATAAAGACGTGTGCGCCAGCACAAATTTACTGCGCCAGCATGCCATCGAGACAGTCATTGGGTCGACGCTATTGGTTGGAAAGAGAAACAACTATATTGCTGACGTATAGCGTCAACTTGCTCGATCGGCGCGATTGCCCGCAAAGATCGAGACCGAAATGTAGAATTAGTTAATATTCTTTACCTGCACGCTGCATACAGCCATATATTCATTTTCGCACACACACAAACGGATACCGATAGGCGAGTATGTATATAATAGTATAGGCAATTAAATCAGTTCTCTTGTATGGAGAGTCGGGGGTGTACCGAAACTCCACCGTTATCTAATAAAAAACAACTCACATATCGGTCATTTTGTTCAGGAGATATGAGCTTACCTGGCGCAAAGCTCTCAATATGGTCATTTGAAGTAAATTGTGACGATTCGTTTAGTAAATTGCAACCTCACACGAATGCCATCTCACACAAACTGGCATACAAATTTGGCTGCATCAATGTAACTACATAAAACCTGATTCACTTCCTTGCCTATCATCAAGTGTTGCAAGGTTGATAACTTTGTCACTGGTATATGTCAACCGGGTTATTTGCTAATCGTTCAGATAGTCATAGGTATTGGACTTTAATGCATGGCGTTTCTGAAATAACTTACATGTATTGGTTGCAAGAACCGAATATTAAACAAAAATGACACAGGCAACGGGATGGTTTATAATTTCTTTTAGTGTTACTCATAAACTACAGTACAAAATATAAAAATTTTAGTTCTTTAAAACAAGACGATCATTTCAACGGTGCATTTATTCATGTAAGAAAAGTTCCAAAAACCTTTTTATATTTTTGTTAATCTAAAATACGGCAATTAAATAAAACCTATATTTTACATAGCAAATAACCGTGTAGTTAATGAGGAGCTTATTGCCTAGCCATAATCGCAATAAAATGTTTTTCCAAACAAACCCATCCTACAAGATATTATAATTTCAATAGAGAAAATGATGAGAATATTATTGGATAAATTATTTAAATATTGCTCTATTGTCAAATAAATTCAATTGTTAACTTCTTCAGCAAAATATTTTTTAACTTTGAGTTCTTACCTCGTTTTATGTTTAAATTCGCTTAAATACTCGTTTCCAGTGATCGAGATTACCCTTACAGTATGTTATATGTCAACTGATATCCGCTGAAGCGTTTTGATATACATAAAAAAACAAGGTGATATTTTATGTGTACAAAATTCTGTATTCATAATCAATGAAGAGAAAAAATTTGGTCAAAAAGAAGCATTCCAATAAGGCGAATATATTTTTTCTATGTTTGCTTACTTTCAAGATAAAATACACAATTAAACCTATTAGTAGATTTTTGCTGTAAAAACTAATATAAGTTTTGAAAAATATTCCGATTCACCTCTTGTTGTGATCGTCGCGTTTCAGTTTGCAAAAAACACATTTTAAATATTCATACTATAAAAAGAGTTAAGAAGTTATGTATATGTATATATATATATATATATATATATATATATAAAATCACAAATTCATAAATATTAATTATGCAGTAAAGCTGATATTAGAATACCTAAATTTAATTTGCATCACCTCTATTTATAATCATCATTTGACAATGAAAGGTATATATGTATATATTTGTGTGTTTAAAAAATGTTATGTGAATGTATTTAGGTTTATTAAAGGTTGTAAATATTTCTTTCTACAAATAAGACAGTATTGATATTGAAAGCATAATAAACTTGTGATATTCTGGGTAATATAGAATAACGTAGATACTAAAAATAAAACAAATTAATCCTTTCTGATGACAAAATTAAAACGGTTTCAAATAAACACTGACTAAAAAGCACACTAAAAAGAATGAAAGATTAAAAATACTAGTAGTTGCAACTTTTGCAGTACAATATTGTTTTCAAACATAAATAAATTTCCATAATATGGCTACCGCTAGGCATTTTTGTAGTCCGTTCTACTTAGCAGAGATATCTTGATCTAATTCGAAATTAACTTTCTTCGACATCATAACATTAACCAAACGGGATATCAAAGTTACAAACCGATGTGGCACTGTACGATTAAAAGCCATTCAGCTTACGTATGGTTATAGTTAAACCCATGAAAATTAAAATTTTTTTGAAAAGAAAAAAATAAAAGGAAATGATTTCCTTAAGGTATGGACGCCAGAAAGATAATAAGTTAAAAAAATATTGTTTTGTTTTACATATTATCCTTTCAAACCAAATTTAACTCGAAGTCTAAAAAATTACCTTGGTTTTAAAAGGTTTGAAACTTGAGACTGTGAATATAAAGCTCGACGGTAAATAAAACTTTATTTCAAAGAAATACCGCTACATGCGCTCATCAATATCAAAGTTAAAATTGATTTAGCTTGATAACCCACGTTATAAGTATAATTTTAAGAGATTTCCTTAAGTAAGCAAAACTTGTGTTTTTATCTCTTCTCCTTTAAGGAAACCTCATACTTAAATCTCTACTTTTTTCGTCATTTACAATATTGAGAATACTTGAAAATACCTACATTTTAATTTTCATTTTATTTAAAATATCCTATACAAAATACATGATTTAATTATTATAATATATACACCTAATTAAATTTTACTAAACCAAAGTATGAATACTTATTATTTATGCAAAGTACTTAAGTATTACGTGATAAGTAAAACCTTGATTTAAAGCAACAGAATTAAAAAAAGTGGATGAAATTATTTAGTGTTACTATTCAAAAATAATAATAATATCATTTATTTGTGGATATAAAATACAACAGGTAAAGTAACTTGTATAGAAATTTTCTTAGAGCTAATAACAAATTAAAAATTAAAAATAAGTTACACGCCCATAACTTAAATTTTTCAATATTTTATCCACAAAAAGGTTACTAGCTCGGCTTGCGTAGTTATGCTATAAGCATCACGGACACGGCCGGTTTACACACACGCCCATATACATATACAAATACATACTCATACACACATATCTACACATATAAAATACATATATACATATACATACATACATATACACACATACACATATACATATATACGCATACACACATACACACACATAAACACATACGCAATAGATAATAATATTAATAATTACTTTTAATACAAGTATTATATATAGACATATAACTACATGCACATTATTACCCACAGAGGAAACATAGCACAAAGAAAAGAAGATACTAAAAAAAATGTTATTTAAATGAAATAATTTCGAAGATCCGATATTTTCCATTTATTCTGTTTGCATTTGCTGGGTCAAAAGCCACTTACGGGTTGACCTTTTAAAAGTAGTCATGAATTGAGCGGTCTTCAGGGGCGGTGGGAGGTCATTCAAAATTTTAGTTGCAGCAAACTTGAAACTACCCCGATAACCGGTTGTGCGATATTCCGGAACTAAGAAAAGTCGGTCTCTGGCGCGTCACGTGGCGGTGAGCACTGCCGGACCAGTTTAATGTATCGTAATTATATTTCGGCTCCTTTGTTGAGAAAAGTATAAGCAAAACAAATTATTTTTAAAAAAGAGGGTGTGATAACTGTGATGACTGTGAATTCGGAGCATTCCATGCTCATTTAAATACGGTGATACACAGGATCGCCGCGGAATTCCGAAACAAAAACGCGCGCATGAATTTTGAATTCTTTGAATTGAATTAGCTGTTTTTGAAAGTAAATGCGGCCCATACCACCATAATCGAGTACAGGAAGAATGAGGCTCTCAACTAGAATTTTCCTAACGGGAACGGAGAGATAAGGACGGCACCTGTATAGCGTTTTGAAACAGCATAATGCAGCATTTCATTTTTGCGGTTATGTGTTCATGAAATCTCAGCTGTGAGTCCGTTATAATGCTTAAATCCTTGGCAAGTTCCACCATAGGAATGGACTGTCCGTTTATGGTGAGCTTCAGTCTTCCTAATCATGCTACCTTAGCCCTACTTCCCGTAATTAGAAAACAGGATTAGGAAAGGTTTAACAATAAGGTATGTTTACACGACTAATTCTAGATTTTTATAAGATCTTCATTAATCTTTTCGTTCACTCTGTCTTCATCTCCCACACGAGAGGATTTGTACAACTGCGTATCATCAGCGTAAAAACGAGGTTTTACGTGCTCTAAATTGCTCGAAATATCTGACGTGTACAGGATAAAATGTAGCGGCCCTGGGATTGACGCTTGCGGTACATCTTTAGAAGCTTTTTAGGTAAAAATTTGATTACCATAGAATACTTTGACATACTGACATCGTTACTTAAAATAGTATTGAAAACATTCACACGTGCATCCTGATAAGCCTTATTATTAATTTAGGCATTAAAATTAGCAAACTTAGGCAATCAGAAGCACATGACAACGACAGTGACAGCAGTAGCCCCCTTTATCAGTTGAGGCTAGGTTATATCATATCATTACCAATAGAAGTGTTGTGGATGTAAAATATGTAATAAATTTAATTTTTATTTTATGTTATAGTGGTAACAATATCACCAAATAGAAACAATAATCTCAATTTTCTTTCGTAACAATATTTCCATATAAAATTTTCTTCATAAATATTCTAAGTTCGTTTTATTATAATACGAGTACGTACAAATCGATAACTAGTATGATGCTTAAATTTTCAAAAATCGCACCTATTTAATCTTATCCTAACATGTTTTTTTCTTTGTGTGTTTAGGTTTAAAAAAGGCGTTAAGGTATTGACATAGTGAAAAAACGTACCCCGCCAAAAACAACAGTTGGATGTTTTTGCACTGCAATTTAATGATTTTGGAGGTTTTAAGACAAGTTTTGGTTTGGATGATAATTCGCCAGTCAGGTGTGAGGAATTTTTTTACTTGCTACATTACTTCATTACACAATTTGAAAAAAAATTATTACGCATTTGGTAATCGGTTGTAGTGGAAGATATTTTTTAACAATTATTTAATAATCCATTACTTAATAATCGAAAACCCCTGTTAATGAGAACATTCTTCTGAAGAGGAGTACGAGATTTTTGACAAGAGAATACGGAATATTCTTCTGAAGAGGACAAGATTATTGAAATTTGTTTTTCTCAATATGATGAAATAGCGCCGAAAAATTACGAAATTAATATATAGTGCCATTATAATTGTGAGACGCACCAGCTAACCTTTAAAATAATAAGATTTCTTAATACTTTATGTGATTAGAAAAGTGCGAAAAATGATAATAAATGTAATATGTGGTTGGCTCTAAGAGATTGCTCTTGTAGCAATAAGTCCGCCATATGTATCAATTAGATACATTAAAGTAGATAAATAAATATGTTAAAATCGGATGGAAAACTAAAACATTGAAGAAAGAAGACATAGGTAAATATTGTAATTATATAATAAGAAATGAAACCAAAAGTGAATTTATCCAATAGTATTGTATAGGTTTGTGGAAAACAAACCGACTGAAAACTATAATACTATATTTAATTACAATTTTATTTCTTTTTTGTTGCATTAGTGTTCTTTTCGTTTTATATTAATTTTAGTCTAAAATATTGTATATTAATTCTGAGGTTTAACAAATTTTTCACACAACAAAAACTAAGTAGTTTGAGAGCAAAAATAAAATACAATAAAATCGGCATACCAAAAATAAATTTAAAAATTTTATGGCCTGCTTCCAGGCGTGGAAGAAATATTAGGAAAAAAACCCCATCACGTTGTAATAAAAATGTAACGAAGCAGTAAAAAGGAAAGACAAGAAATGTAGAAGGAGGTGAAAAAGGTACTTTTTGTAATAACAGTTTTGTATCATTTCCTTGACAAACTTTGTCGCGCTTTTAAATTTTCCCCTTGAAAATTTTATCAGATGTATTCCTTGTCCTTCCATTAGGTGGCTGAATGACATCGGTTGGCCTGAGTTCACGGGCGTCACGAGCGAAGTTTTGCGCGGTTTTGTGACTTCAATTGTAGGAAACTTATGGAATTATGGAGACAATTTTTTTCGGTCAGAATTTTAAAAGTGAATTTTATATTTTTAGTGTTTGGGAAGAATATATCGCACTCAATGTAAGGAACATATTTTGTTCTAAGATTATATTAATCGGGTAAGGTTCTTGTTTGGAAAATTAAAATGTGTCTGTTAAGTTAAATATAAAAATTGGGTAATACTATATAACTTTATTAAAAATATTAGTTTATTTAAATTATTCACCCAGCGAAAAATTCAGTTACTTTTTTCACTACGATAAATTGCAAAATTTTGCAGCTAAATAAACCAAAATAAATTACATTAGAAAAAAATTTTAAAAAGTCTCGATAAATATGTAACCTTTTATACATATTTTACCAGTTATATTTTTTAAGGAGTTACTTCATTCAGGACGCTTTAATACTGCCTATAGTTCAGATATTTAAATGAGAGACATTACCCATTTCTTGTAAATTATCAATTAAATAAAATATATATGAGATATTAGGGAAAATTAACCTCTGACCTAAGTATGAAAATATTCAAAGGCGACCGACGAAAATGGGTCTGACGTCAGAGAAATCTTTTTGAATTTTTTGAAAAATTTGAAGCAGCTTATTTTTTTAATTTTCTCTACATAAAGTACCAATTTTATTCTTGTCATTCTTAGACCTAACACTATATCGACGATGTAGACAAAACTTTAGAGGAGCTGATTTTTTTAATTTCCTCTATATTAAAGCGTCATTTTTATTCGTGGAATTTCTAGACCCAACATTGAATGGATATTCTTCTTTACATTCAAATCACTTCTTTAAACTAAACTCTATAAAAAATAAATAGAAATGAAAATTATCAAACTAGAAAATGATTAAAGGATTACAGAGTTTTCTTACACTAGTTAATTTAGTATTAATAAAGAAAAGATTTAGTGATTGTATATTTAGTGTATCTATGCGATAGATAAACACACGGTCTCACTAGCACAAGAGTGAGGTGATACACATTCAGTCATATGAAGAGCTGGACGAGAGCGAAAACCTGTGCATTGCTTAGTATGGTCAGTGAGCCAGTGACTTATATATTATAGAAAATAAGGAATAGGGGGTATTTTGAAATATTACAACAATGTGGGAAACTTAATATATAAATACCCATATTTCCTATATTTTTGCACCGCAGCAACAGTTACGTGGCAAATCAAATTAGCCCCATTGTTCCGCCAACAATTTCATAAATTCAAACGTCAGTCATTACAATAATTAGTCGTTGTGTAGAAAATAAAATTAAAAAATCCGACAACACGATAAAAAAAAATTGGCTTTCCCTATGTTGTCAAATTCGTGTGTCTTTTATGAAGATAAAACAATTTTTGGTGGCACTAACGTAAAGAGACTGCTCTTAATTATTTTTTATCATTTTGCAATTGTGAAATGTAATGTGATGCGGCATAAGGTAATATATAATTTATAAATAATTTTGAATTTTTATTTTATGTATAACGATAACTGCAAAGTTAGCGAGGAAGCGTGAGGTATAATTACATATGGCTTTCCCGATACAAGCGCTTATTACTTTTTTAAGAACTTAAAGTGTTCATATTTTTGTATTTCACCTAAGACCCTCATGCATAAATTTATGAAACTAGCATGCCAAAAATATTTTTTTTGGAATTACATGGAATTAGATATATATTATTATGTCTAATCGATTTGCAAGTGACACTAATAGATAAGTAGCTGAGATATATTGTATTATATCCCATCTAGATAAACTATCATTTTCTTCCTGAAATTAACTCAGTTGGTAAAGTATGTTTATACACATTTTTAGAAAATACCAATAATTTATAAAAAAAAAAACATATCGATTTAGTACAATAAGTCAATTTTAAACGGGTGGAAATTTTTAAAAATTTGTAAATTTAGTCTATAAGATAAATAACATAATATTATACGGGTGTATATAACCGTTATTTTTATTTCTTAATGAATTGGGTTATTTAATTACCTAATTTTTATTTCAATTTAAAAAAAATCTAACGTTTTTCATATACTCTAATTATTACAAATATCGACACACTTAAAATTACTTCAAACCGATGCGCCGATGTCTAAGTCTATTGCAAAACCAATAATAATGAGACCTATACTTATTTATTACGAAATATTTTTTTCCCTTTCTTATATTTTGACAATTTTTTAGTAAGTTTCGAGGAAACAATTGTACTGTCAGGAATAAGTTTTCTTGTATGAAATTAATTAAAAAATAATTATTTGAATGATGTGTACTTACATTTTTATATTTCATATATATACTTTGTATATACAACACGCACAACTTTCATTATTAGGTACAAAAGGACATCGAACAAAATTCGATATATAAAAAGAAAAGGTTTATTAACGAGCAGATACTTTTAGTTTTAAATACTGTACTAGTATTTAAAACTAACTGTTTTGCGACAACATTAACATGGACCTTTAAAAATATTATTAAATTAACTCTGAGATTAATGTCCGTATCACCTTGTATAGTATAAACCTTGAGGAAACAAAAAACCAATTTGTACACTGTTAGATCAACAATAAACTGTCAAAAACAAAATCAATTATTTGCTAATTCATTAACTAAATTTTCACTTCTACAACAAAATTGTCATTGCACCATAACGTGTTACGTTTAGACTTTAATCGACTAAAACTTGATGGTATTTACATGAGTCCATCATGAGCCAAATCGTACTAAATTCAAGAATTTAACTTTTGGCAATTACAAAATACATGCATTTATATAATTTCTTTTTACACCTATCCTTATTCAATTATTGGGTTTCGTTATAACATTTTTTCTCTTAAATAGACTAAAACCTTTTCAGAAAACGTAAAAATGGAGCAAAGAAAATAAATTAATGTACTATTAGCTAGTATCTAGTATCAATAATATAAATAAGAGAGGAGGGAGCTAGTATCAATAAGAGAGACTTAAAGCTCTCAATGAACTTTACAAAATAACATCCTTAGTTGAGTAAAAGCTGTAAGTGCATTTGCTTGTTGAAAGTGGTTCTCGGTCTCTATTTCGCTAGTGCACTAGATATTTATTTTTGTTTTACCTTCTTTTAAAAAAAGTTATATATTCTATATTTTTAGTCATTTTTCCTTCAATTCTTAATATTTGTGTTTTATTTGATATATTGACTTTCCATTGTATTATAATAAAGTTTCCTTTTCATGAAAGTTCATTTTATTACTATATTCTAATATAACATGTATGAATAACTAAAATTTAGTTGTGTAATAATGGTCATATTGTATTATATGTTGAAAATATGTATTGTAAATAGATAAGTTATTTATAAAGCAAACAATGTTACAATAAATATTAAACATTGCTATAGAAAGCTTATCGAACAAAATTTTGACAGAACGATAAATATTTACTCACTGTCATTCAGCCTTCAGACATCACATATCTAAAAAATAGACGAAGCCGTGATATCATTTGGGTCCACTCAAACAGATTCTTTTTTAGGTGTGGTGGGAAAGAAATAACTAAACGAAACATCACTGTAAAATTTGCAATAAATACTTATGCCCCTAACATATTATGATTATGTGTGTTGAGAGTTGGGTTTCAAAATATGAATAATTTAGAAGAGTTTTTTGCATCAAACTATTAACAAGGTGAATTGACTTTTTTTCTAAATTTTGATATGTCATTTACTTAAACTTTAAAGTTTGATTAAACGAAGATCTTTTTATGTCTAATTTTTACTTTTATATTATTGAAAGGAACTAAGTTCTCTCTTTTGACAAATATTTGATATCATTACCAAATTAATAACCAGTAACTCTACTTAAATTTAAGATTAATTTTTAAATAATTCAATAAATATGTGTTTTCCAAGTAACTTATTTTTATTACTAAATGTACGAAAGACCCTGTGATCGAAATCGACGTTATTAGGTTTAAAATCTAGGTCGCACCACACCTGGCTGGTTTATATGTTATTTAATGCAATTTGTTGTTTAAGTTTAGAAAGATTAGCAATTATTTACATACACTTGGAATTGGGGTGTACGAAAAATCTTCGAATAATAAAGTTAACATCACTATTTCGTTACTACTTAGCATAAACGATTGGGGTAAAAAATAATTAAATACCTTCTAATTCTTAGAGCAATGATATATTTAAATTATCGTGAAATCTTAATAGAAAATATTCAGGGAAGATATATTTTAATATATTTTTATAATCGTATAAATTTTGTAGCTTTGCGTATTGTTACTTAACATTACAATATTATCATAGATAACTTTAAAGTTGATACATTTTAAATTACTTACTCTAAAGTTTAACTAAATATTCACTTTAATCTTACGACTTGATGTAATGGTAAACTTAAAAAAAGTAACTCGAATATTATTAAAACGTTGTAACTTGTTTATACAACTTAGATCTATTAGTTAAACAAGTTAGATCCGTAATTGATTATAATTTTGCTTTTTACACACAATCAACTTAAAATAAAAATATTGGAGCTGAAGTTAAAAAAAGTGTTGAATTTTTTTTGGTTTTTACAACATAGTCGTATCCATATTGATGAGATTTTAATTATAATATCCAAAAGGCTTGAATGAAATAATATTGGTACAATAACGCCATTTCCATATATTAACTCGTAGGCGATAATTTCATTAAAATTTTATTACCATTTTTACATATCTTGAAGTACTTCACAAAACAAAAGCATGTAAGCTTTAAAAGCATATAAATTCTTTACAATATATATTCGCTCACATTTTCCTAAAATGATTTACTGTTTTCTGGGAGGAAGCAGTATTAGCAAAAATTTACTAACAGGGTCTTCGAAATTACAAAATAGAACTTATTTTCACTTGTAATTCCGTAACAAACTACACAATAATTCATGTTGAATATTAATATTTGATCTCCTCAATAAGCACAATTAAATTAATTTCTAAAAAAATTAAAGCCAAATATATTCAACTTTTCAATAAGATTAAATTCAAGGAAAAAAGTTTTTTCCCCTGCTTACCTACCTGTCGTTTATCCTTTTATCCATTTTTTAGTATCAAAAACCTTTTATGAATTTTATATAGAAATATTTTTCTCTGTATGTTTTTAAGCGTAGTATGATTAGATAAACACAAATATGAATTAAAAATAATCGAAGCTAATAATTCAGAATTCCTTGAATTTGACTGATAGAATTTCTCATGTTTTTAATGTGATGCATAAAAATGTATACATCACTTTAATTTTTTACTAAAATAATTTTACAATAGTTACAGAAAAAAATATGAAAACATATTTTAAAATCTATCGATATCCTACCGATTAAATATTAAGTTAAATCCATATATAAAAATAGTCTTAAGGACTTCAATACTTTTATACAACGAGCGAAACTTTTCTGTTCTCTATTAAAAATTTATTCTTAACATTTGTAATAAGTAATATATTTACCAGAAAACTGCACGTCTTGTTTCGGAAACAGCATAATCAAAAAAGTCGGAACACCCTTTTTCGTCGGTTATGTTATACTTTATTTATGCATGTACACCACTTTCCTTCAAAATAATAATGTGAAGGAGAGATAGGATTGAATTTTGTGTTCTTATTTAAGGTTCTACTATTGCGCTGTGTATATTAAATTGAAAACGAAATATTAAGTTAAGTTAAATATATTATAAATTATAATAAAAGTTAAATTTATATAAGGTATTTTAGATATGGATGAATCAGAAAAAGACTCGTCATAAATCATATATTGATGTCATTTATTTACATTCATATAATCTTGCACGATCCATAGCATCCCCGTCTATTTCTGACATTTATGATTCTGGTATTTCAGAACTATCGAAACTTGAATTTATATTAATAATGGATATTTCTTTCTTTTTTAAGCATTCCATCTTTTTCAAATGTATTGAGATAGAAAACTCTGTAATTTTTGGGGCAGTAAGTATCACAGTTTTACCTATAATGTATAGAGGCTCTTTTATTTCCTGGAAATAGTATTATTTACGAATATACAATGAATTTACCATCCATTGAATTTATTTTTTTGTTTAATGCATCTTTACTATTGAATCAAATAAATAAGAAAAACCTTAAGATTACTGGAGCGGCGGACATGTCGAATATCGTGAATATCTTAATTTGTTTTTGGTTACGGTATAAATTTGCCTTCGAACTGAAATATTTATTAAATAAACTTCGTAATTAATTTACTAGAAGAAGTTGCTAACTTCTTTCGCCCATATCTACTCCAATACACATACTCGTAATTATACATGTCAAAAATATGTATACGAAGTATTTACGTTATGCATTATGTATAAGTGAACTTCAGAAAATATTTAGTTATAACGACAGTATCAATTTATCATTCCCGTTCAAATATTTTCACAACAAATATTCTTTGGTAGAAATAATTTAGTTTAATTTATAAAATATCAACTATTTAAATGATCCTTCAAGTATTTTTTTTATTATTTATAGTATTCATAAAAACATGTTCTTTTTTATTATTTATAGTATTCATAAAACATGTTCTTGATGTGATTATTTATATGTTTTTACAGAATGTTATTAAATTCATTTAATAAGCTGTATAGTCGTTATAGTTTCGCAGATTCGAAATAAAGTGATTATAATCGATACACATTTTTCGTATTTTGTCTCATTCTGTACTATTTCATACCAGGCGCAGTGCGGAATTACCAAACCGATACAACGCGACTGACGAACTACTTATTCTGTTTTGAATATCGAGCGATATGTGAATTATTTCGTAATAAAATTACACTGGTAATTGAGAGTTTCTCTAAGTTTATTTTTTCATATGGATTTCATTGGACACTCTTTTAGATTCCAATGCAATTAAACATAATTGCAATTCAACAAACGTTTGAAAAAAGATGTTGCTGTTGAAAATTAAATTATTCGTCAATAATAAATATGTAAACGAAAAATTATAACATATTATATATATGTTATATTTATGAGAAAAATGCGACAAAAATTCTTGTTGTACTAAATAATAACAACGTGTCATTTTTCTAAGAAATTTGAACGTTTTTTTGGAGATTCAATTTAATTTTTAGAATCGATTTTTTAATATCTCAACTAATATTTTTACAGAACCGAAGAGACCAAATGAGATATAAACCATAATGGTGAGAATTATAACTGATTCAAAAAGTTTAAATATATAACCTAACATTGATTAATAACACTGATGCTCATATACAGTCGAGATAGTTTCAAGGTTGAATAATTACCATTTCTTTCGCTAAACGATATATGATTAGTCATAATTTTAGTGCAACTAAGTATATTCATTCATTTATACGGTTAAAAAAATTATGTAATTAAAATATGTTTCATTATATTAATTGTAATTTCTAAATCTATTGGACATGCTTTTGCATATGAACTATCTATTATTACTATTCATGAAAAACGTTTTAAAATTAATGGTTTTAACATTACATTAATAATTCTGATTTGAGGAACGGTACTATCAGGGGACAGGTATATAATTGTATCGAAAATAGCTTTTTCTAATAACTTTTTGATATTAAATTTATTTGGCGCTAATTTTGTAGAAATTAATTATTCACAATTAAATTAATTGTGAACTTTTTAATATTTAATTTTAAATTTATTATAATTCTTCGTCAAAATCTTATTTATCAAGCATCCTGTTATTTAAAATAAATTGAAATGAAATAATGAAAAACAATGATATAAACAAAATTGTAATTAAATTTCTGATTATTTAAATAAATACCAAAAAAAATCAGACAATATAATAATAAACGAAATCCCATTTAATATAAACGAGATCGACAAATTCAAATAATATTCGATGGTCTATTTTTTGTGTATTAATCCCGATTCCAATTTGATATTACAAAAATATAATAATGTATATAAAAATATAATAATATGTAATATATATACTTCCACAAAGTTTCATCTTAAAATGTGGAATAAAAAGATAATATGCTTATTTTCCTAGCATATTTAGTAATCACTCATATTGTTTTTATATTTATTTAATTGATTTATTTTTTGGTTACTAAGAATTAGGAAAAACATTTAAAAATTTTTAATTTATTTCCTCAATTTTGTTCTCAAAGCTGTCTATAGACTACCCAGGAAGAAAAGTTACCAGCCCTAAATTGACGCCGTACTCCTTTATACTAACGTAGTTTTTTTCATTTCAGTGACTCGTTTACATACTTTTATATTTTCTTTAATGTATTTAAACAAAGTCACGTAAAACTTCAGAGTTTGAAAATATTAAATTATGTGAAATCTCAAGAATCAATTATCCATCTCACAGATTATCGTCGCACGCAGTTCTCACTTTTCCTATTTTTCCATCTCATAGAAAAGTTTAAGCAATATGAATTTAAAGGACATAGTTTAATCATTCGAAGGAATATTTTTTATCACGCATCACACACGCATATGTGTTTTAAAATAGACGTTCTAGAATATTTTTCTTATATTAATCTTCACCTCACACGAATTCCACATTTCAAACATAATTGTCAATAACAAACTTGAAAACTAAAGCTCTTAATTACGGATTGGTTTAAGAAGATTTAGGTTAATGGATCTTTAAGTTTCAAATAATAAAAACAATAATTTAATTGTTATGAATTTGAAAAAAAAGAATTCTTATGTAAGTAAATAGTTTAACATTCAAATTATTTTGCTGAAATTTGATCAAATTATTTTGCAAGTCATTAAAAAAATAAAAACCAGATGTATGTAAATTACGCAGACTATCAAATCTGCAAAATGTTATGAACTATTTAAATCTATTGAAGCAGACGATGTGCTTGACAGACTTACTTCATATAGACGTTGCGTTTATCAGCGAATGATTAACCCACAAGTTACGCAAAGGATACCTTTCTAAAAATATGTACCAGTTTTAACTAATAACAAAACATATTGCGGTGAAGTTTCCTCTCTAATAAGGTTCAGTAACAATAATTTTGAATACTATACTGCAAAATCGAGTTTCTGTGCAGTTATTTTTTATTCATTTGCTTACTTATTTATCTACTTTATTTTATCCAACTGATATATATGGCGGAATTTATGGTCAGAGAGCAATCTCTTGCGGCCAACCATAACACCAGTCCAGCCCCGTTGGACGAACGACCAGGAATCGAACCCAGGTTCCCGCGGTGCGCCGCGTCGCCAAAGGCAGTATGCCTTGTAATCAACCGTCACCTTGTGAATGGCCGTATGCCTTCTGAAGATGTCTATCTATTACGATTCTAGTAGCCGCCAATGGTTATCTATTAGCCATTGAGGAGTTTGGCTCTCCATATCCGAAGTCCAATACCAGATTTTGCAAATTAAAGGCTACCACATGAGGAGTTCCGTTCTCCACATCCAAAATTCAATATCAGATTTTGCAAAGTAATATTTTGAAGACGTTGATAAAAATGTACCATTTTTACTGGCTATGGATGGAGGTTACTCGTTAGCTGCCGTCAATAATTTAAGCTATAAAAGATACAAAAAATTATAAATAAATGTTCATGAACGGATAATAAATAAAAATTATTACGACAACGAGAAAAACAAAATGACACTAAGAAGTTATATAAATATTTATATTATATCTTGTAGACAATCGATGCATTCTAGGCCAATACCATTAATTTAAAGTGAATGAACTTCCTTTGTAATATAAACAAATCTATACATTACAATTTAACTTTTAGGATAAAGTTCCAGTGCTGATATGACTGTAGACTTCAACAACAAATATCACTACCACAAACATTCGGTCAATATATCTAGAACTAAAATTCTTGAATTATGGCTTGATATTGATTTTGAATGAAAGGACTATAGGTTAGTCTATTTTACACAGTTTTTAAAATTTTGACTAAAATATTGAAAATAATATTCATTTCTGCTTCTTCATATTAATAAAATAATAATATTAAAAATAATGTTCATTTCTACTAAAATATTGAAAATAATATTCATTTCTTCGAAGCATACATAATAAAAATAAAAATTTATATACTTCAAACAACATAATAAAGTTAATAATTACGAGATGTTTAATATACGTGTATACAAATGGTAAAATATGATCGATGTTATAAGTAATGATTCATCCTAGGTGTCTGCTTAAAATGTTTTTTTCCTTTTCTTTCATAGGTTAGTTGTGAAATAACGTAATGAATAACCTCGAGAATAATTCAAGGATATCAACAAGAATTAACTAATTCTTCTATGTAAATAGGAAATAAACTGATTTCCATCATACTGAAAGGATTCCTGACTGAGAACAAAAAATAATATCCTTAAACGAAGGACAGGCTCGCATATTCTACTGCTAGATAAATATAGATGTTTGTTTTTTATACATAAATTCATTAATCAATATCGTTATTTATTTCTATTTGGTGCTCAGACATTTTACCACAAAAAATGCTCAATATCAAATGCATTCAATTTTATTTCATTTGTTTTGTACAATATGGAAAAACTTTCGCAGCAAGTCCATGAACTAAAGTTCAAGAATATTTTAAACTGGATTAATGTACCTTTCTCTATGTATCACACAGAGATCTGATGAACTGTAATAAAAGAATGTCACGTCTTTCATATCCTAGTAAAGTATCATAGACAATGGATTTATTTTCGTGAGCACTATTTTATGTTGCGGTGGTTAGTTTTTCTTCTATCGCTGGAATCCATCACTTTGTATTAATTTTGAGAAATTAATGACAGTTTATAATGAGGTAAAATACTTATTTTAATGTTGTCTTCCTTTTATTAAACAATAATAAGTAAAGACGTTCCTGGCTGAAACAAAATTCAAGCTTTAATTTATTAAGCTGCAAGGCAATAAATTAATCATGAAAAATAACATTTTAAAATCTTTTAAAATACTAAATTCTTATTAAATTATGCAAACATAAATGAAATGGTTATTCCTTATTTAATATTTTTAAAACTCAAAAAACTTCAAAATTATTTGTTTATTGCGAATAAGTAGGTACTGATTTTGAATTAATTATTCTTTACTTTTTAATACCTGCGTTTTTGAAGTCGGTTTTTAAAAGATACTTTATTTTGGAATTTTTAGTGACTAATAATATGAATCATATCACTATAACTGAAACTCGATTATTTTTTTACTTAGAATATTACATAATTACTAAAAGTAAACAGCAAAAGCTAGTACATAGATAATTTCTTCTTCGTCTAAAGTTGGTTACGAACAACACTAAGAAACGAGGCGACATTAGTAGACGCCAGTGTTTAGCTACTAGACGTTGAGGAGTTCCGTTCTTAATTTCCAAAGTCTAATATCAGATTTTGCAAATTGACAACTACAACTTAAGGAGTGCCCCTCTCCATATCCAAAATCAATATCATATTTTACGAACTAAACAGTAGAATATATATTCAATCACGATTGATTTGCTACCATCCATTTAGGAGTAAATATGGAATAATTCTCCTTGGGAACTCATCATCAGACCCTAAACTTTTTGATGGTGCAGTTATTTTAAAGTTTAAAAACAATCAGTAACAAATATATTGTATTAGGGTTGATTTACTACCATCCGACAAGGAGTTCCATTGTTCACCTTCAGAACGCATGAACGATAACTATCTACGCCATTTAGAAAGAAGCGATCACCAGCAGTAAATATCTTGAATCACACCTCTTTCAAATTAAAAGGAATCATCAAAACCGGTTTACTCGGTAAAAAGTTCCAAAATGTAGATACTACTTTAATTACATACCCAGGATTTTATTTCTTTAAACAAATTTTAAACTTAAATTAAACATTTTATGCTTTTTTATGTCTAAGGGTCATTTAAAATCGATTTTAATTTAAAGGTCTCCTGAATTGACAGGTCATCTTCGTAACAGAAATATGAATGAGTATTACTCAATTAGAGAAATATTCATTCACCCTAGCGAGATATGTAAGGTGGCGTAGAAATATATTTTTTTAGTTAATACTGAAGCGGATACAATGTTTATATTGTCATAAACATTATACAATAATTATTACAGTAAGATCTCCCCAAAATCTCAAATCAATAATTTTAAAAAATCCAACCCGCACACCACAAAATTGCAACAATATGGAAAACTCAAAACATAAATGTGCTAATTTCCTTTATTTTTAATACCAAAATAATATTGCGTGGCACACAAAATTCTGCCGCGTTACTCGGCCGATAATGTCATAAATTGAAATGTAAAGCTCGTATATTTTTTATGAAGATAAAATAATGTTTACATAATGTTAACATAAAGTGATGTCTCTTATTTATTTTATATCATTTTGCTACAGTGAAACGTGCTGTCATCTGGCATGACCTGATACATAATTTAAGAATTGCCGTAAACTTTATTTTAAAAACAATGTTACAACCCATATGATCCAAGGAGCATAAGGTTTAAATAGTATAAAATTAAAAATAGAATGAATTTTTCCGCCCTTGAAAATTTAAAAAAAACAGAATCATTATAGGATCTCCTAATTGTCTGACTGTCAATTTTTTTTTAGAAACGAAAGCCCTTTTTCTCCTATGGGATAGTTAATAATTTCTAATTTTATATGGAATTATAATTTTTTTAAATTTTGCATTTGTGAAATATGTAATAAGCAATATTTCTTTATTTATATCTTGCTTTTACTTTTTTATTATAAAATTTATAGTGAATGCCTGGACGAACACAGTATTGAAAAATAGAATAATGGAAAATCTTACACAATTTTAAAAATGGATTATATTATAACATATAATAAGTAATAAGAATTCAAGGTGGCTTAGATTAAAAAAGAAGTAATTAATTTTAATTTTTTACGCAGAAATGACAATAGTTTTGAAACTGTATTAAAATTAATTTAAAAAATTATTTAGTATGGGTTTTCTCATATAATTTCGTCTCCTAAGCAGACTAAATTATTGTCGAAAAACTTGAAGATGCAACGAACAAAGAAATGCTAAAGTCAATATAAGCATCGATAAAGTTTTAGGTCGATAATTTTTTATGAAAAAAGTGCATCCGGCCTCTATTTTGTTAATGCGCTACAAAAGTATTTTCATCTTAAATGAACCTTCTTTAAAAAAATTATAGTATTTTTACGATTTTCTCTGCAATAGTTATTATTTTTATTTTATTCAATGTTTGCTTCTATAACATATTTTTAATGTTTCACTTTATGGAAAATTTAAACATTTTACTGCCATATTAGTATTATATTCTATAAAAATTTGTGATATATGGACGACTGAAGATTTGGTTTAAAATTATTTTTGTAATAATAAAAATAAAAACAAATTTGTTACGTAAATGTTCACACGTTTTTATTGTGAAAATACAAAATACAAATGGGATAATAAAAGTCGTCCTTTTATTGATCATTAGACATACAGATTACAAAATATATTAAATTACTCAAGAGCCTATTAGATTTTGAGTTACGACGACAAAGACGACGAAGACGTAATATACTTTTTATACGTTTATAAAAATTGTGTGATAACTACAAGACGTTGGTTGAGATCACATTTTATTCCATTTGGAATACTTAAATTATAAATATTTAAATTATGCATATAGCAACAATATTACAATTAATATCCAACACGAAAATTTATCGAGGACATTGCTATACATAATATATATTGAACCAAAATGAAAGAATAATATAAATACGACGATTTTACCTCGAAATAAAGGACGCTCAGAGATCAGAGATTTAAAAAATAGGTAAGTTTCTAAAATCATATCGGCCCATTCGAACAGATTTTTTTCGAGCATGGTTGGAAAAAAATAATCGAAATATCACTGTAAAATTTACAATAACTAATTATGCCTATAGCAAATAATGATTGGATGCACTGAATATTTACCTTAGAAAGCTGATCAATTTGACGATTTTTTTATTTAATGAAAAAATTCGTCAAATAAATTGTTTACAAGGCTGATAGTGGTTTTTTAATTCTAATATATTATTGTTTTAAACACTCAAGTTTAATTAGAGAAAAAGTTTTCGATATTGCAGTATTTGAATGAAACATTTTTGGGAGGTAGTTTCGATCGTGATTTATGATAGAGCACAAATATAGTTTTATGCTGTTCCGAAGGGATGCTGACTTGACTTTGATTTGACTTTAAATTGTACGGCTTTTTCATATTCGGAAGGTGTTTATAATTAAAAAGAATCAATATAAAATAAGTCTAGAATTACTATCATTCGTATTGATATAATAACTTAAGTGTTTTCATTTTATTTGGCTCAAAACAACTTAACCGGCCTATTTACTTAGCAAAAACATGGGTACTAACCAATCTACTCGTATCATATGAAGTATAAAATTACTTTACAATTCAATTTAAAGTAAAAGTACTTTTAGTAAGTAAGTTTAAGCGACCCAGTTACAAAGGCGAAACCATATGCACGGATGAAAAGTCATCAATCGCCATTACCGTACTGTCGTCATTTACCGCTCTGGCAAAAATAATACAACAAATCCTTTTTCAAGGCTGTGAAAACTTAAACTCAGACATAGCACACATACCAAAGATTACATATATTATATTGCGGCACTAACGCGATAGCAGTAACACTGAAAGGTATCGACGATAATTTGAAGCAAGAGAAAGAAATAAAAAAGGAAAGAATCGGTTTCTACAAAAATCATTGCAACTAAAGTATTAAATATTACAAGATATTTGCCTTTTTATGGAGGAATCCTACTATGTGGAAAAAAATCGCGACTCCAAATACATTAAGAAACTGAGTCTTAGCTGCATCACATGATGGACACCCCGGGATAGTCGCTACACAGCAAGATTTAGTACTAAAATTTGGTGGCTGTTATTTGTTAAGATGCAGAAAATGTGGTAATATACTGCAAAGGATGCATACTCGTGTCAGTACCTAACCAACCTCATCCTATGAACAGATGCGAATTACCTTTAAAGCACTGGGTGGATATCACAATTCGTCTTCTATGTTCTTTAGCATCGGATGATTGTTTGTGGTCATTGACTACTATTCGAGATACAGGGAAATAAAAACTTGTTGAAACATATCTAGCAAAGCAATAACAAAGTTGCTAAGAGTGATTTTTAGTAATTTTGGATGTCCGGTGCCAATCACGGCAGATAAGGCAAACATTTTTTCAACGACGAATTTAATACTTTTAACTTTAGTAGTATCTTATTTCTATAGGCCAGAAATATTTTATTCGGGTTCTGTGTAAGTTCCGTGACTTCAACTTGGTTTTCCTTTATTTTTGCCCGTGTCTTTTCGTAATCAATTTCTGCTTACATTCAGAATCAATTAACATGTAAACCATTGTCCCCTTTATTCCGAACACCATCACCTAATCTATGTCTAAATTGAATACATGATGAACCTTTCCGTCTTTTGTTCCTTGACATTCTTTACTTCTTTTCCTGTCTTTCTCATTTCATTTTTTATATATTTTATGTGCAGGTTGTTTTTCAGTTTTTCTTTTTAGAAAATTATTTTTGCATGGTAATGTATGGTATCTTAATTTTCCATATTCAAAACATTTTTTTCCTTCAGCAGGGAAATATTCGTTAAAAGCTACATGATTCCAATTTCCCTACCGAAAACATAATATTTTATTGATTTTTACCCCATTTGACTTGCTTCCTGACTTGTTCACTTCTTGCTCGTATTGATTTCCTTTTTGGTTTAAGTCCTTTTATCATCTATTTAGTAGCTCTAAAGTATTTGCTTCCACAATAACATCATCAAATTTCATATTATGCTCTATTTTTATTATTTCGTCCCTCAATAATTTCGACATATATTTTTCACTTCTTTTGTTAATTATCTGATATGTTGTGTCCTCAAGTTTACATTTTAATGTTTTTTATTTGAGACGCACTACAAACTTTTCATTTCATTACCGTTTTGTACTTCTAATATGTGCCTTTCAAATCGTTTACTTTGCAGCGCTGCCCTAGGTCAGTTCAGTCCTGCTCTAGTTTTGTTAAAGCTGTTTCGGAGATGTTATATATTTCAGCAGAAAAATTAGTCTCAGGTTATCATAAAATATTTTTTAAGTTTAGATTTACCCCAGTGCAACAAACTTGCGTGTTTTTGACTGTCTGTTATTATATCGACAGCTTCAAGACAAATATACAAAGCTTTTTTCGAACGTGATATTTACATTAATTAATTTATAGGTAAGAAAAGAGACCATAGTCACCTACATGTGACTATACAGTCACCTTCATTTATCAGTATAGCTTTACGAAAGTTACCCGATAAACACATGCCATCTACTCACAACTCCATTCGAACCATGTTCCGTTTCTTAAACATTCATTCATCCTTCATGCTTCTAATGTAACCAAGTTACAATTTCATATTTGTAAACATATACCAGACAAAGCCAATGTTTAACAAAATGCCTAATAATCGTGCTCTTAAGATGTTTAGAAAAGTCATTCGTTTACATTGAAGAAACTTTGTAATACCAATTCATAATACATATATTACATATTTCCGTTAGCAGTGGTAGGTATTAAAATGATAAAAATAACATAAACAAGCAACACTAATAATTTAGCATACTGTCATTTATTTAATACGTAAATACCAAAAGTTTCATTTGCAAGTCTGTTAATACTTAGATTATCGTTCGTTTATATAAAATAAATGATATAAGTAAAACTACATAACAATGTCATTAACTTTACAGTTAAGTAAAGTTAATGATATTGTTATGTATATATGTACAGTTGAGTAATCGATTATAACGTAAACACATTGGTTATTTTAATAATACGTATGACAAAAATAATCCTGTATATATTTTATATTCAATATTTTAACGAAAAACACCTTCTAAATATCAAACAAGCCGTAGAAGTATATTAAAAAGATCGATTTATTTCTAATACTGTTTTCAAAGAAATGCGATAATTTATTGTTATAATTCTGTAAAATTTTAATGAGAACACGATCACATATATGCATATAAAAAAACTAAAATTTGTATCGTTTCACTGATTTTTATTCTAGTAACTTAAAATTTTATACATTTATACATCGCCTATATCATCGGAATTAAGTACTGGAAGTCCGCAAAAATAATTACACAGAGACGATATTTTCGTAAGACGTGAATCCAAGTGAGGTCATTGGAATATATATATATACATCGCTTCTTTATTCGAAATTAATTTTGAGAAGGTCGCGGCTAAAAATGTAGTGTTTATTAATCCTACATACAACTAAATTCCTGTGTGAGTGTGTGTGAGATAACTGTTAAAAATATGAAGATTATTCATTCGAATTAATAATTAAAATAAAAAACTTATGCTACTTTGTACATTTGCATGTAATGTAAACTAATAACTTCTGTACGCTTTCATTAATCAATAATTGTAACTTGACCTGTTATTATGTAGCAGATATGCAAATGAGCGTAGATTTGAACTGGCATTAGAATTTATATGAATATATCTATCGAACCATAATATAATCTTAATTGAGAATATCTTATAATTACCTGTCAACAAGTAATTTATTTGTAACAGCATCATAATTCATAAGTAAATATTCGAAACCAATATACAAAACATCAACGTAAAAATTGAATACCGAATTAGTAGTAGAAAAGGTCCGTGTAAATATTTTTACGAAGGAAAGTAATACGCAAAATATAAAGTGATGTTTTGTTGTACAGGTAAAACTTGCTTCCATTATACCTTAACTCCAGCCCAAATTACATCCAGTACCACCTTTGCTATATATATATATATATATATATATATATATATATAAAGCAAAGGTGGTCCTGGATGTATATATATATATCATGCTTATTTAAGCAATAAATTATAAAATTTTCGAAAATATTTATATTGTGCAATCAAATTGAGAGTGTCTTTTCTTTTCATTCTACAAGTATTCCTTCGCATCAGAAGTTCAATATTCATTATTTTTTTATGTTCCAAGAACAATAAGATACAGTAAACTTTATTAAAAGTGTTTGTTATAAGTGCAAGCAAAAATCCAGTACAGGTACACCGAGTATTTCGAGTCAAAATAGTGGAAAATTTACCAAAGTCATAAGATGACTGCTAACAGTAAAAGCAGTTGCTACAACATTAACAAAAAAACGACACGTTTAATTATTCCAGTTATGGTAAGAAGTTTACACACATTCGAGTGTTCGTAAAAAAATTTTTCAGTGAAAAACATTTTATCGCTAATAAATGAAATTACTACACGAAGAAAAACCTCCATAAGACACACAAAAATTATCTTTTTAACGGAAGGAAGTTACTTAACTTGCATAATTCGATAAAAAGTGACACAATTACAGTATGTATTCGTTAATATTTCACTTCACACAACAATTTAAATTATTAATGCCATTAAAATTGAAAGAGACAATTTTTCTCGACTTTGTTTTAAGAGTCCTTTTACTTAAGATAAATGACTTAAGATATGTTGGTTGAAGATATTGTTGGTTCTGTTAAGTAAATATTTAAACAAAATGTAGAAAGGTAGAAAAAAATTCATCCATCGAATGTAAATCCTAATGGAAAATATAATAAATTATATTAATTATCATTCTGATAATCAGTTTCCTCTAAGATAATTAATAAATAGTATAGTTAATGATCCACCGATATTTTAAATTGTTAGGAAGCAATAAGAACAATACCATTGAGCTGATTTAGTTTTTCTATCTATATATATAATCATATCAGTAGGATCAAAATCATACCAGTAGAAATTAATTACATGAAATTTAAACAAATTAACAAAAAATAAGCTTGTTTTGTTTTCGCAGCATGTTGGGTAATTTCGAAACTACTGAACAGTATGCAGTCGATAGAAATATGCAACCATAGAAGTCTTATGCTAATCCTGTTTAATTGGTGTTAGATGATGGAGTTGGAAATAGAATAAAAAAATAGGCCGTGTTCTTAAGAGAAAAATATTGTATGTATTTTTTTTATTTTGCAGTAATTAAAAAAGCATTACAATTATGCCACGTTAGTCCATCCGTCCGCTCTTTTGTCTGTGGCAGTATCACAGTTTCTACACTTTTAGACATATGTAAATGAAACATTGAAAGTAAATACTTTGCACGATTATGTCAAATTACATCTAACAAAATTTAAAAAAATAATTAAACTTCCCATATATTTAACCCAAGGGAATTTTTTTCACGAGTCACACTGAGTGGAATATCATTTAACAGACATTTATTAAAACACTAAGCTCGACTCTTCTTTTAAATACAAAATTCACAAATATTTTCCGGAATTATTAAACCCATATATATATATATATATATATATATTGATACTTAACTTATAAAATAATTAAGTTTAGTTACACAACTATGAAGATATCGTTGAAAATATCTACAAAAACAATTTACTTATTAAAGTTAAGTAACACCACTATACATTCTCAGTAAGAGTGATAGGATATTTCCATAAAACGGAGGACGGTACATATCCAAACAACTATAAAGCGTCAACGCTCGGCCGCAGCTTCTCGCCGTTACCATGGCGCAGGTACATCCTCTTTCAACGAATGGGATTAAAGCACGCGAAATTTGAAGGTTAAAGTCGCCGATAAAATTTATCGCATTCGGCACAGGCGTGAGAACTCTGCCGCGCTCTGAATATGTATCCGCCTATTACCTCGTCGTTTACACTATATTTCAGAGTTTCGAAAAGTTTTTTTTTGTGAGATGATAATTAATGTGACAGTTAAAAATATTTGGGTTGCTGAGTGCAAACAGGTTGTGTGCCAGACGGTTGCCTGTAACCAATATGGGAATAGACTGTAAAGGTGAGAAAGTATTAAGTGTGACAGTTAAGATAATTTGATTTTTGTATAATATCCAGTATGTAAAAATAGTCGATAACCTTTTAACCACGTTTATTTAAAACTGCAAGCGTCTTGCCTAACCATTTTCAAAATATAACAAAATAAACAAAAAATCTTTCTCCTAAATTAATATCGCTTATAAAGTCAATGGTAAAAAGTTAAATGAGTTATAAATATTTTTATTTGTAGTTATTTATTGTAATAATACATTTATTTGTCATTTTTAATTATTGTAAATAAAAACGTAAATTGTAAATTTACCCAAAACTCATTTCAATAAAAAATTCTTACCAAATCATCTTTTTTTAAAATTTCGAGTAAACTAATAGTTAATATTATGTTTTACGTACAAAAATATATTAAGTCATGGCTTATTCTTTAATTTAATATATATAATGATTTTTAGACAAATCCATTAAAAAAAGAGAAGGAATTAATAATTTTGAGCAAATCCATTAAAAAAACGGTTTGTTTTATTTTCTGTATTATATACTTTATTTTTTTATGTATATTTTAATTAGATGAAACATAAGATGTAATATATTTTCCATGCTGTATATCACAAAACCTGTTACCTATAAGATACAATAGCACTACCTCAGGCGTGTCTTTTTGTATATTAAATAAGTAAGCGGTCGAATGCATCAAACATATTACTCGGTATTAATATCGTGTTAAAATGTTTTCTTTTTTTATTTTGAGAAGTATCAGAAGGTAATATTTCAATTGCCTGATGAATATTATGTAAAAATAACCGTATAAATCATTTTAATAATTATACTCTATTTCTCACACTAATAAAAACAAAGACGCGAAACCAACACTTGTATGTTCTTAACAGCATATATTGAATGTGAAAAATAAGTTTAAAAGAGCCATTACTGTATACCAAAGTAAAAGAAAATATATTAAATTTCAGGAGCAGGAAGAAAATGTCCCTTTACTAAGCAACTTTTTACGCAAGGAGTAAACGACATACGAAAGGTACACTGACGGTAAGTCTACAAAACATCCGCAGGTGGGCAATTTGAATCCTTTTCAAATTGCCCACCTGAAGTTTTCATACAACGAAATCTGGTTAATAATTTAAATAAAGGAGATATAATACTATATCACGTAGTTTCATTTAGTTTCATTAATAAAAATTAAGTGATAATGAATTTCTGCAAAATTAAGGCCAAATATATTAAATATTTTATATTCAATTGTTTATTTTGATCTTTTGATATACCGATGTACTAGTGATATTTTCATTTTTACCTGAATATCCTAAGAAATTTAACCAGTAAACTTATAATTCGTTTAATAATTTCGATGACAGAACATGTATTATTCGCTATCGTAAGAAGACAGTGCTTGCATTCTGCACCGTACATATAATTTATTAACGTAAACGGGCTATTTTGGCTATAATTTACTAAAACCATATGATACGGTGACCAGAGGGAGATGAGGGCCGATAACATTAACTCTAAGCTTAAAGAGTGGACCGTTTTCCAATCGAAAAAAACTCACTAAATCTGTCGCTTTGCTTCAGATCTAAAAAACCTTTCATAGCTTTTTTGTAATTTTAATGTGAATTTCTACAAAATTAACGCCAAATATATTTACTTTCTATATGTATATATATATATATATATATATATATATATATATATATATATATTTACTCAATCACCAGCTCCTTCAGCATTACTTTTTTTTAATTTTAAGTTTTTCCATCTTTTTATATTTAAATTCGATCATATACTCGTTTCCAGTGACCGGAATTACACTTAAGGGCATGCGTTATAATGTATGTCAACTGAATTTATTTTTGAGTATTTACTTTGTTTTTTTAAATATCTAAAAAACATTGCAATTTGAATATTCTCCGAAATTCAGGAAATATTTTGCTATAGTTGAAGTTCGGATAAAAAAATCTTTTCCCAATTGAAAAATTGTTTAAAATATTTTTTGTATACTTATAAATAAAAAAATTATTTTATCAATTAGAAAATTTTATAACCTTTTCGAAAATGTATTTTTGTGTAGTTTTTCATTGAAGTAATTTTTGCAATTAGTTGACAATTACATTTTGGCGTTTCAGATGTCGCGAATTTCATCTGTTCAGGACCATCTGCGTCGATTAATTAATTAGTGCCCGTATTATAGAGAGGTTAACTCTTTTTAAAGAACTGTTGATAATGAAAAAAATTATTCTGAATATCCTTTTTGTGGTAACATTATGTCTTAATTGTTTAAAAAAACAGAAAATGAAAATTGTTTGGTTTAAATTTAGAGGTTTGATAATGATTAACAACATTTTTGGTACTATTTTTATTTGTGAAATTGTTCCTAGTAAATATATTTACATTAACTAGGGACCTGACAACGATAAAAAAACTTGCAAGCAAATTAAAAACTAGCTGAAGTGTTAGAAAGTTGCAATCAAAAGTAGTAATGATAAAAACTTTCGATTGTTATAAAAGAAAATAGTTTGAAAACAGAATTCGACATTACGTCATTAGGTAGTCGAATTGACATTGGAAAAAAGGAAGAATTTGTCATTAGGTATTCATGGGTTGACGAAGAAGTTTATAACAATAACTTATCCAAGTATCGTATTTCAAAACTTTTTCCATTTATGCAACTGCGTCATTGTCTGACTGTAATTGATCTTATCAACCAAATTAATGAGAATTTAACAGCAATCTTCTTCAGTTATGTGTTATAATCGTTTTACATCTAATTCAGCAGAGCGTCTGGAATAGACTTGCTCTTCAGGCTACAACCCTCGTTTTTGATATATCTGAACAAAATTTTCGTATGGTATCGTTGACTCTTTCATCACATGACGTATACTTATTATTTTTGGTGTCTTAGCATTTTAATTAGGGGGAACACATAAAGTGAAAGAGCCCGTACTCAATGACGATTAAAATCTACCTTGTTTGATGTAATTCGTTTGATGGCTGTCGTTAACCAACTAACTGTGGTTTGTTTATACATTACGATAAATTATTCTGAAAATATTCGACAAGTTTTCTAGCAATGTTCCAAACTCATGGCTGAAAATTTGTTGACAAACCCAATATAACCTTATAAATTTCAAGTAACAAATTAAATTTTTGCTCAGAATTTAACCAAAAGGAACGTAGTTTTAATTAAATTAGATAATGATAAAATTGATAGATAACGGTGGCTTTAAAGGCTTTAAAGTCTTCAATTTTACCATTCTATCAATTTTACCATTATCTAATAGCTCTAAACATAGCCAAAAATGTAACGTAGTATTCTTACTGTACTAAAGTAACAATGATATAATTTAATCTACTTTCAAAAACATAAATTAAATTGAAATATTTCACTTACTTTATTGGCTGTTTATTTTACAACTCATGAGACGATTAACTCATACTTCTCAAGCCTTTCATTTAAAAATTGTGGTAATTCTTTACGTTATATTTCTTTAGGGTTTTAATGTTTTTATCCTTATAAATTTCAAGTCATATAACCTTATAAATTTCAAGTAAAAAACTAATTTTTTGCAACGAATATAATTTTAATTAAATTTAAAACCTTTAAAGCCACCGTTATCTATCAATTTTACCATAAATCTAATAGCTCTAAATGTTTTCTTTATGTTTTTAGTATTTTTACGCTTCCCATTGTATGTTTCCCCTAAGCCTTTCTAAGAGTTTTATACTCTAATATACTTTCTTATATTGCTCTGACCTAAAATAGATTAACTTCATTAACCAAATTTTTAAAATTATTATATTATTAAATAATAATTATTATTATTTTTAAATAATTATTAATGTTATTATTAAAATATTCCGAATACGTACGTTTGGTAGGTTTCGAAATATAATTAGAATACATTCGTAATAAATTAGCGCCAACAATGTTATTTGGCCTAGCTAAAATTGGAAATTAATGAAATTTTGAGGAGTTTAGAGACTATACATGAAGATATATTTTATGACTTATATCGTTTACTCAAGAAAGCTATATTAAATGTTAATAGGCTTAGAATTTATATAGGCTTAGTTCCTTAGTGTTGCCTAGTTGTCACTTATTTAATTCTACCATAGTCTAGTTTTCAAGACAAAAAAAAGTAAATCAAGGAAGGTTTGGTAATTTCTTAATACCCATGATTATGATTTAAGATTTATATGGATCAATAAAATGACAATTAATTTTAGGTTATTATCTGATACTGTGAAATTTAGATCCAAAATATCTTAGGCTAATTCATCAAATAGTGATTTAATAAAATTTAATTTAAACAAGTATAATATAGGTCAAATTTGATACAGGCTTATCAAAATGGGACCAACAAAAATAAAACGAAATAGTGCATATAATATATGCTACACACATGTAAGAATCACATTTGCACGAATCGGGAAAAGCTTCAAAATATTTAATTTCAAAATATTAGTTTCCAAATATTAAAATTTCAATAATAATTGTAGATACGCCACGAGTTACCATCATATCACCTTCAGTGCAGAGTTAATACTTGTCCACAGTTATTTACATTGAAACGTAACTTCGAATATCTGAATCAGTTACATACACTAAACAGGCAAACGTCAGTGGTTGGATATCGGAGAAACAAGTGTTTCAATATTCAAACATGAAATAAGTGCCAAGAGGTGATGCTCAGCTGCTGGTGGAATGTCAAGGGCATTTTCCATTGTGAGTTGGTTTCAGAAGGATCTACAATTAATGTAGATATTTACTGTGAACAATTGATAAATTTGGGGAGACTGGATTGTACTCATTCATCCACTATATTTATCGGATATTGCGCCTTCTGATTACCGTTTATTCAGGGCTCTAAGTAACCCTTTTGCGTGAAAGAAATTCGACGTTAAAGAAGATCTCCAAAACCTCGCATAGCTTTTTGAATCAAAATCACTAGAATTTTACAAGACAGGCATATCGTCACTGCCAACTAGATGGCGGCAAGTAGTAGATAATAATGGTGTAGACTTAAATTAAATTTTGTGTAACATATAATTTTTTTATAAAAATTGTTGACAGCGACTCGGGGTTAAGAACTTATTGGCCAACCCAATATTTTTGACTTGTCTAAACTATCCTCCCAAGTACCTTGGATTATTGATTTATCTACGCGTTATGATTATATATAAAATCGAAAGAAATAAATTTAATGTACGACTATTGGCCTTAATATTGAATAAATTTGTTGAAGTCCAGCGTAAGATACTACCTCAAAGTGAAAGTATAATTTCTTATTTATGACCCATATTCAATTTATGTATTTAAATTTCTCCGTAGTTAAATTATGATCGTGCGGTTATGAATCTCTTATCAAAACCGTGGGAAATGTATGCAAGCAAATATGAAGAGTGAGAGCAGATGTCAAGCATGGAGATAGCAGCACCGAGATTCACTCCAGGTCGATAATGACCAAAAAAGAAATCACACAAAGAAAATGGCGTGCTGTTACCGCCACGCTACGGGATGCCACATGCACTATTCTATCATGATACGTCATAAGTTTGAGTGTCCAATATGTTACATTCAGAAATGTTATCAGTTGGCCAGGTTTCATTGATACATAAAAGACAATTTCCAAGTTTGTAATAATATTACCTCGGCATTTTTCCCAATAACGATTTAAAGGGTCAATAACGACAATGAAATTTGTTTTTTTTCAACTCTGTATTATATTGTATGATGCATATTCAAATTGTATTATTATTTAATATATATATTGTAAATAAATAAGTTGTTTACATAGCAAAAAACGGTACTATGTACATTAAACATTGCATTGCAGGCATTGTATCGGCCTATGAAATCAAACTTTTGACAATGATAAGTATAATTGATTTTCATCAAATTACAAATCATTTTACCTTCAGAAGATTAGAGATTTAAAAAATATACGAAGCGCAATGTCATCTGGGCCCACTCAAACAAATTGTTTTTGAGTGTCGTTGGAAAGAAATAAATGAACAAAATATTACTGTAAAATATGCAATAAATACATACGCCCATAGCAAAACATGGTTGTATGTGTTGAGTATTGGATAATTCGAGAGATTTTGTTGAATCAAAATACTGACAAGGTTAATTGACAATTGTTCATGTCATTTATTTAAATATTAAAGTTGAATTTCGTGTATATGCTTTGTTATGTTTAATTTTCCATTTAATATTAAAGAAAGAAGCTAAGTTCTCTGTTTTTGCTACAACAAATTTGTCATTACCATTTCCAAATAAATAACTAGAAACTCTACTTAGATCAAAGATTTCTTTTTTTTTACAGGTCATTAAATATGTTTCATAAATAACTCTAATTTACAATACTATATGTGCGAAAATTCCTGTGCACATGGCGTGCCACAACTTGCGGGTTAATTTGCAGGGTCACGCCATAACTTGCGGGTTAATTTGTTATATAATTCAATTTGTTACAATTGTTCAATTTGTTCAATTTGTTAACATGATCTTTGTTGATAGCCCACCTGCAGATGTTGTGATACAACGTAACCTAGGTTGTGGTAAAGAACTTAAAGAAAGTAGAAATAATACTACATCAAGTAATTTCATTTTATAATGAATTTCTACCAAATTAACGCCAAATATATTCAATACGTTTATATAAAAAAAAATATTTGATACTATCATAATTATCTTTCAGTAATAAAATTAACATTACAATTTGTTACTAGTTAACCTAAACTTTTGTTATAAAATTTCAGAACTTCAATTTTCTAGTTCTTAGGGCAACGATATATTTATTAGTAAAATGAAAAAGAGTAAAATAATGAGAGCAGATAGATTTTAATATAATTTTTCGTAATCGTAAAAAGGAAATTGGGCCATTTTTAGTCTAAAATAAAAAAAAATAGGCAGTCTCAAATACCTATTATATATCAAAATACTTATCATAAACTGCAATTTTGATTATGATAGCAAACTCGAATCATAGTTAGAAAAATAAATAAATTATGTGATACATTTTATGTGAAATGGTTTTGTATAAAATTGTTAGTGTTATTTTTATTTGAAAACAGGAGGATGAAATAACAATAGGTCTGCGCATTCGATACTTAAATAGTTAACTACAAATATTCCAACCTGTGCGAGGGAGGTTATTATCTTTTTTTACCTTCCTCCTGCAAAAGGACTGGTAGATAAAACGCAAACACGCACTTTCACTCGGCTCACGGCTCTGTTTCTGTGTTGTATATCTTTGAGATTCGATTATCTTACTTATTCTTCCTTCGACCCGGCTTGATATTTTTGAACCCTCATCATGGTCATCCCAAAATCATGAACTAATACCTCGTCAGGTAACTGTTTTTTAAATACATATTATTCTCTCATATATCGATACGTGGTATCTGATTCGAGACTCGAACGAGTCATATTGAGTGAATGGCTTGGTGGCCGCAGCGCAGCCGCTACGCGCATTATACTGTAGGTATGTTATGTAGGTATAAACAGTGACCAAGCCGCACCTTAGCAGTGCTACCTTCATGGCACTAATGAAGTACTAGACTTTAAGTTATCATCATCGTCAGACACTATACGTCCCACTACTGAGCATGGTCCTTTCCTTAAAGTGTGGAGGTACGGGTTGTAATCCACCACACGAGCTCACTGCCTCTTGGTAAATTCAATGTGTCTTCAAAGATTGATAGTCTTCTTAGACACACAGGTTTACTCACAATATTTTACTGACCGCCAGAGCATCCTTAAAATATACGTAAGACTAATTTCATCGGTACATGGTCGTGTCGGAAATCCTAATCCGGCATCCGGCATGAAAGACAAGTATGTTAGCCACTAGACTTTGGATGCTCTAAGGCATACATAATATCTAACTGAAAACATGTGTATAATATCTAACTAAATACATCTGCAGCCACTTATTGAAACAAACATATATCACTAAATCGTATCATTATCGGAATGGAGGCCTGGGAGCAAAACTGACCGCTCGTTCTCTGAGATCAATTAGTGTCCAAAAATGTAGGTAAAGATTTGCCGCCAAGTTTTAATTAATAATGTTTTATTCTTGGTCCAAAAGTGTATTTTAATATATATTGTTGTAACTGGTAACGTTAACTGACTTAATGTTTTTCTGCGGTCTCATCTAATTATACTACTAAATAATACTATTATATTACTAATATAGCATTATTATTTTTATTGTAGATGGTGTTCCATAACGAAGAATACATCTGTCGACCATTCTGGCATAGAGCTGAACCGCGGTAAGACGCCATAAAAGCGTCATAAACCAAGACAGGAAAGAAGTAGCAGACGTTGCAGTATTTGGTCATCGACCAAAAGTCATCCTTTCTCCAGCAGCGCCTGGAATAGTTTTGGACCCACAAGGTGAAGAATATGCTGATAGGCCAGTGATTTTGATTGAAGTAAGCCAACCTCCGGCAGTACTTGAGTACTCACGTGCACCCTGCACATCTGCCAGGTGTCTATTTTATAGATGTAGAAATGGGTTTCATCTCCGAATTTCAGATGCTCTTAAGAATATATTTTAATACATTCTAATTATTACGTCCCAGATGCTGCAAGACCCTTCCAAAAGCATTGAAATCGAAACAACTGGGATGAACTGTTTGCTACCCCGAATGTTTGTCACGACTTTAACAGAGCACGATTTCTATATATTATGAGGATAATGAAAAAAAACTGCATTAATTGCCCCGAAATAGATTTTGAAAACGTATATCCATGTGATTTGCACTTTCTAAGAGGCTTCACTTTTTCTCAATTCAATCAAATCCTAACAGAAACACCTATGTTGCAGCGATCTTGCAAAAACCCAACCAAACTCTAGGAATTTATTTTATGAAGCATTGTACGTACATTAGGTTCTCCACCTAATGAACGCCTGAGTGCTATTTTTGAGATCAGTCGTAGCACTTTGAAGAGACAAATGAAGATTGCAGGGATTGCTTACCCCAGGATTTTGCACCTGCAAATCTTGGGTTTGACAGATTCTCTGGACATGATATCACTTCACAAAATCTATTAGTATCTGATGTTCTATTTGGCAACACTGATTTAGAAGCATCAGAGAAAAAGGCTATAACCACATGTGATGGCACATATATAAATATATATATATATATATATATATATATATATATATATATATATATATATATATATATATATTCAATAATTAACTCAATATATGTACCTATTTATTTGCAATAAATAACTATTTAGTTATGTTTGTACTATAGTATAAATAACTATTATAATCTACTTTAACAGAGCGATGACTCATTTGCTTGACAATTTTAAAATAGCGGCTACCCTCACCAATCGATTTCACCGCGTTATTGAAAACAGTATATATGCGCAAAGATTTACTAAAATAATAGGTGAGAGACTAGAGATACCGAGTGTATTAGCCACTTACGTAATCGATTATCACATTAATAGAAGACGAACTGCGTTTTGAGATTTAGTTGCTGAACCAAGAGGTATGATAACACTCCCTGTGAAGAAGACCTCATATTGTTTGCAGTAAGTACCTACATCATAAAACTAGAGTATAACTATTATAGTTAGCATATTTTCCAAAGACTGTATCACATACAAATATGAGAACAACTGTGGGAAACACGGATGTTGTACCCACTTAATGTTAACAATATGGTATCTTGAATGGGCACAATACCAAGAAACTATTGGTTTACCCGCTGTGTTTTTAGAGACTATTATTTTAGATGAATGATGGTTATTGTAATTAAGAATTCGTAATGTTAAGGTACTTATTTCTTCTAATAGAAGTTTAAAACTGATTTCCTTTTTTCATTTATCACCCTATTTTTAAGACATTGTGTCATGTAATAGCGCAATAGTACAAAAACATCAAGATTTTGTAGAGAATATTGACACACTTTACATCAATTATATATATATATATATATATATATATATATATATATATAATCCAGTAGTCCTGGCTTCGAATCCACCAGTTTGGGCCATGTACCAATGTGTCATTTGTGTCATAAGTACATTTACTGATCGCTCACGCAGTGAAGGAAAACACCGTGAGAAAATCCCATATACCACTGTAGGCGTGCGGTTAAAGTACCGTGCGGGAAAAGTGGGAGCATTTTATGCACCTATGCCTACCTCTTCGGGGATAACAGGCGTGAGCGTTATATAGTTTATATTCTATTATTTTAATTTATATATAATATCAATATTCTATGTAGAAAAAATTTTAAAAGGAATAAAAAATAACATTAAATATCTAGGAAAACAACCTACATATTCACATGTTTCTTTTCATATAAACTGAGGCCGGATTTAAAAATTAGACCAAACATTTTGCCCAATGTCCTTTCGTTGCTTTGTTTTTAAGAAATATTACAACATTATGACTTATCAATTCATAGTTAGCTTTCAAACTGATATTTTTTAAGTTTCTTACTATAATGTTAAACTCAATATTCACTTTAATATGGCAGCTTGATTGGAAGATTTCAAAAAAAATACCTGAAGCAAAAAGGCAGTAATGGAAAAATTTCTGAGGACAAATTACAAATTATATAACAATTTGGATAGAGCAAATATTTGTTTACTGATGTTTTTTTTTATGGAAAGCTTTCTGGATTATCACTTACCAACAGCACCTAACTAAATTTATTTGGACTGACCATAATGTGCATTTAGATAGACGCTACCTAAATTTTTAAGAAAACTAAAAATAACAGACCGATATAACTTCAATTAGATGACGTTCTTAAGTGTTAAGTGTTTAATAAAGACAAAATTTATGCTTTATTTTTGCTTTATACAAAATACATAGAGTTAAGTAAAAAGACTTTTCTGTGTCATTAAATTTTGTTTGCATTACACATCAGATATTTGTGTTTTAGTTTTATGCATTATTAATATATATTTAAAATATATATTTACTTTTACATCTATTATGTACTTTTTCTTCCTATTTTAAAGTATTAATCAATGCGTTCAATAGAAGTGGAAGTTTTGTCGGTTATTACATTAAAACTGGAACATAAATTTAATTGATTTTCTTTTATAAAATTTGTAAGGTGCATATATTTGTGAATTTATGGAAAGACCCACCAAAAATTCACCAACCTGACAAAATATTTAATAATTCTGCTTTGCATTTACATATGTAATATCGGTATCACTAATGACAGGTATGCTCCTTGTAATTAATTTTTCGTTAGATATTTCGTAATACAAATCTTAGTTATATTAGATATACTTTCCATTTAACGTCTTTTGTGCCTACTTTTATATTTTATTAATAATATTTCACAAAAAAATGAATTTCACATTCTTTAGTAGGTAGTGAGTTTAGAGTAGTTTGCAATCATATGTCGGATGTCTAGCGTTTCAAATTGAGTTTTTCCTCATAGTAAGGTAATCTCTATTTTTCAAGATTAGATTACTGAGAGGAACAACGCAATTTGCAAAGCTAGACTTTCAATGTTTAACTCAGAGTAAAAGTATTAAATGTGAAGTAACCAAGCCAATAGTCTTGAATTTTTTTTCTTTTATACAACATTAATGTATTCATATTGATGAGTTTTGGACTACAATATCCAATAGGCTTCAACGAATGTGTATTTTTACAATAACGTCATGTCCATGGATGATGAGATGATCATTTTATTAAACATTTAATATGTTTTTATGTCTTGAGTCATTTTATAGAGCAACAGCATATTAGTTTTAAAAGCAGATATGCATTTTTTGAAATAAATATTCGCTCATATTTCCCTAAAAATATTTACTGTCTTCTAACTGAACGCAGTATTGACTTAATAAACATTTACTAACATGCGACTTTGAAATTATGAGATTAACTAAAACTTATTTTAGCTTGTAATTCCGTAAATAATTACACTGTAATTAGTATTCAATTGATCTTTTCAATAAGGTTAAGTTTAATAAAAAGTTTTTTCCCCGGTCTGCCTGCCTGCTTTTTATCTTCGTATCCGTTTTTACCTACCAATAATCTTTTATGAATTTTATATGAAATTTTTTTCTTGGTAAGTTTCTCAGCATGCTATGATTAGATAAACACATAAATTTGAGTGACAAGTTTAAAAAAAAAATAAAATAACCCCAGTCATTTTGTATATACCCAAATTTAAACACCTGCAAATACAGGCCAATATTCTTGTTTAGCTAAATGGAGAAACAGTGATTTATGGGTAAAAATAACTTGCACTGAACTAATTTTAAATCAAGAGAATAAATAAAAAAATAAATATACGTACACCGACCTGCCAGTGCACTTATGCAAGTAGTCATGTTTCTCATTAAAGCTGAGGTATTATAATATTTTCATTCCGATACAGTTCTTTGAGATAAGAAAGTAGTATGGTTTAAAGTGAGAAATCAATTACAATTACTAAAAATTTTGCATCAGAATTAAGGTAAACTATTTTACAGGGGCGGATGCCAATTCTCGGTCTTCTCTCTTTAACTTAAGACACTATTGTTCAACCTTGTAAATGTTTAGTATCCAAACCCTTTTTTATCGTACCAAGAAATAATTAAATGAAATAATTTATATTAATATTACCGAATGGATCAACGTCAGTAGTGGCATTGACGTACGAAGGCGATATACTTTTTGTGTTACAATATCAAGTATTAAAATTTTTCTGCAACAAGAAATAGTTTAAATAATAATTTTTAATTTTTCTGCAACATTAAATGTTCGTTTTATCAAAATGTTTGATAAAAAGTGCCCGAGTCTTTATTTTTAAAGCTTCTCCGCCTCCTTGATTGATAATACAGTTTATTTTTTGCTCATTGATAATACAGTTTAGTACTGAAACGAGAAATCAAATCTGTCAGATAATTTAGGATCTTTAAAACCGACTTCAGTGGAGTTTCAGCTTTTTTATTGTGGTACAGAAAAATTTATATATTTGTTTAATTTTTTACTAAAATAAATACATGATACTTACAGAAGAAATTATTGCCGCGAAATAAAGTCTAGTTTTGGCAGGATATTGAGAATAAAATATTTTAAAATCCTTCAATATACTACCAATTAAATATTATTAGGTTTAGTGAAATCAATATGCAATAATTAACTCAAAATAGGTACCTACTTATTTGCAATAAATAATTAAGTTCCTTATTTTTGGAGTCGGTGCCAGCACCGCCGATCAACTTAAACAAACGTAAATTTTATGTTATAAATACGCCCTTTGTGAATTTCTTATTATGAGTACGTTAGAAATTAATGTTTTAAATTTACATTATACATTAAATTTCATTATAAATTTGTTTAAGTTGATCGGTGGGGCTGGCACTGACTTAAAAAATAAGTAACTTAATTATTGCAAATAAGCAGGTACTTATTTTGAGTTAATTATTGTTTAATTTTTAGTACCTAGTTTTTGAATTCGGTTTTTTAAAAATTATTTTATTTTAGAATTTTTAGTGATTAATAAATCAATTTTAATTATCAAGATTATTTATTTTCTCTTACAATATTAGATATTTATTAAAACTCACGGGAAAAAGCTAGTATATAGATAATTTCCTCTTTGTGTAAAGTTGATTATCAACAATACATAGAAATAATGAGATTCTATTTATTTTATTTATCTACTTTAACTTATCTAATTGATACGTATGGCGCACTTATTGCTACGAGAGCAATATCTTGCAGCCAACTATAACACCAGTCCAGCCCTGTTCGACGAACGGTCGGGAATCGAACCCGGGTCCCCGCGCTGCGCCGCATCGCCAAAGGCCATATGTCTTGTGATCAATCCAACACACCACGGTGACGACGTCTATCAAGTACGATTCTAGTAGCCCCCAATAGTTATCTGTTAGCCATTAAAGAGTTCGGTTCTCCATATCCGAAGTCCAATATCAGATTTTGCAAATTAATGACTACCACATGAGGCGTTCCGTTCTCCATATCCAAAATCCAATATAAGATTTTGCAAAGTAATATCTAACTTAACGACTAATCAGTAGCTTATATATTGAATTACGATCGATTTACTACTAATTGTTGAGGAGTTACATTATTTGTCTCAGAACTCATCATCACACACTGACCTAGTCGATGGTGCAATTATTTTGCAAATTAAAAATTACCAGTAGTAAATATCTCAAATTAACTTTGATTTATTACCAGACTCTGACATGATCGATAGTGTAAAGTAACAACTATCAGTAGCAAATAGTTTGAATCACTTTCAATTTACTACCATCCGTTATGTAGTTCCATTGTTCATCTCCAGAACTCATCATCAGACCCACATCTGGTTGACGGTATAGTAATTTTATAAAGTAACAACTACTAGTAACAAATATTTTTAGTCACGGTTGATTTACTATATCCGTTAAGAAATTCAATTATTCCTGTCCAGAACCTAACATCAGATCCGGACCTCGAAAGTAGTGTAGTTGTTTTGCAAAATATTATAGTACCCGTAAATTGCTTGCTACGGGTAGTCCCGTAGCAAGCATCTTGAATCACAGTTGATTTACTGCCATTTGTTAAGGAGTTCCATCGTTTCCTTTCCAGATCTCATCGTTAGATCGTCATCATCTTTACATGGGACTACACCTATAGTACCTTATTTTAAATACAAAAAAAGAATCATCAAAATTGGTTCACTAGGTAACGGTAGGAACCTCCTCCTTTTGTGAAGTCGGTTAAAGATAGCCTTAACGACTTCAATTAATTTAACTTTTATACAATGAGCAAAACTTTTCTATTCTCTATTACAAATGAATATTTCCTCATAATATTTGTGATAAATACCTCTATTATTTTTTAAACGTATTTCGTCAATACCTAAAATAAATCGCCTTCTTTCGTAATAAATCTAAGTCCAAATATTACAATTTAACTTATAACTATATTCATTTTACTATCCATGTGGAAAGCTATCCATGTGGGAAAATAGTAAAAATTCATAATTTATGTGTGACAAGTAGCCATACAAGATATTCAACCTAGGTGTCCGGTTGACGTGTTTCCTTCATTTTCTTTCATACGTATATGGCAAATACCTTAATGAGTAATCTTGTAGATAATTCATGGAGGTCAAGAAAAAATAACTGATCCTTCCAGGAAAATAGATAAAGAGAGATTTTCGTAATACTAAAAGAATTCCTGACTGAGATAACAAAAAATATTATCCTTATACCGAGGACATGCTCACACATTCCACTGCTCGATAAATATAGATATTTGCTTTGTCTATATCTTTTCATTATTTAATATCGACATTTATTTTTATTTTATGTTTAGAAATCGTATAATGACATTTTAGCACAAAAATGATCAATATCAGGTAATTTTTTCCGAATTTTACTTCATTTTATTTCTATAATATAGAAACATTTTCTTAGCTAACCTATGATCTAAAACCCATGAACTTTTCAAATTGTCTTTATATACCTTTCTTTGTTTTTTTACACAGAGATCTGTTGAACTGCGATAAAAAATGTAATGTTCCTCATATCCCAACATATTGTCATGGACAATGGATGCATTTTCATGAGCACTGTATGATCTTAAGTTAGCTGACTAAAATACTATACCAGTCTGACTAAAACAAAATTCTAGCAGTAAAAATATTACACCGCGGTACGCTATAATGGTAATCACTGAATGAAGTATGAGCACGCAATACGGTGAATTAACCATGAAATATAAGATTTTAGAACCTTTTCAAATTCTAAATTCTCGCTAAAGTACACACAAACAAATTCTAAAATCCTTATTTGGTATTGAGTTTTGAATAATCTTTAACACTATTCGTTGTCTAGACACACAATAATTTAGAAAATAAAAGAACAACGTAAGGTAGAATAGTAAAAGCTAAGTGATACTGAGAATATCTAAATTGTTACAATATTTTGAAAATAGCTCTAGAATTTTTACGAATGTGGACATAGTATTTTGCTAAAAGTTTCTTGCATATTCTTGCAATTTTTACAAGCAGCTTCACTGATAGGTGGAAAGTCTATGAATATAAAGGATATTAAAATATTTTTAAAATTATTTATAAAAATATTTGAATTTTAAAATGAAGTTTTTCCACATTTTCGTAATTTCCTACTTAAAAATTTACCACCGGGCCTCAGGAAACATTTGAAAAATATTACCAAAAATGTATTATGCCTTTAACACTACAACCCGTGTACAAATAACGAAATTAAATTAGTTAAAATATTAAAACTATTAGAGTGGCAGATGCTTTTAGATAGGACATTGAGAGTATTGACATTACGATCATGAATCAGTACGCATTTGAATCGTGATCAAAACTCTAAAATATAATGAAATTTCCTAAAACAAAATAAAAACGTTAAACGTATATATGATTTATAAAAATTATAACATTGTCGGAACTTTCCTTCATACAGGTATAGTCTGAGCAAAATTTCCAGTAATAAGGCATATTTCTGTATGATAAAAAAGAGATGATAAAAATATGTGGCATGGATTAATTTTAATTTAAAGCAACTATAAAATATAGGTGAAAGAATATTTAAAGTTAATCGACTTTATTATGCAATCAATAATATATCTAGGACTCAAAATAATTAAGGTCTATCATCTGGGTCTTTGATCAAACTAAAATAAAACAGTAGGACTCGGCAAATTTTAAATTATTAAGTTATATGACTCATTTATTGTATCAGAAAAAATAATTTAACTACAATATTGGCTAGATATTATTACAAAGCTTCAACAAAAGACGGTATGCTGCTAAATGCGGTCCAGGATTTTATTTTATTCTGATGAAAACCTCAGAGTGGAGACTCATTTTTTTTTGAGATTATCATCGATAGAATAACAAAACCTTCCAACTTAAAATGTGTTTTTCTATTGCTCTCGTCCTATCATTTTAAACCCTACTGATGCCATACAGTCCTTGACATATATAGAAAACCTTGAACTGGATGTATTCAAAGCGATTCAAGGATAAGTTAGAACTTAGAGTTCAATGACTAGAATAATTCCTTATGGCCTAATTTACTAATTTGAAATCAGTTTGATGCCTTAATCAGGCTGCACCTCTAATAAAATGTCAATTTAAGACCAAGGTTACATTATCATTTAACCTTGGTCTTAAAAGGTTAAATTAATATTTTTATTATCAAGGGAACTTTATAAGTATAACATTTATGGGAACAAGACACGGTTAACTAGAAGTGATTGAAAAATCGATCGCAAGATTTGAATCAATAACAACATATGGAATGTAAAGCTAAATAGAACCGTTTACAAATTTAAGCATTGTTTAAGAAAACACAGTTTACCTATGTAATAAAATACCTCGCTATTTACACTGAATTGGTAAAATTTTAATTAAGTAAAGTTGAAGGTAGGGTAAAAAGAATTTTAAACAAGACCTTGGCTTGATTATGAAATAAACTTCAGAAAATACTGACTAATGCATAGGAAACCAAAGTTAAAATTAAGATTTTAAAATAACAATATAGCGTGTGAATACAATTGAAGTTCAAAAAATTGTCCTAATGGAAAAGGATGTACAAAACACAAAAAAGTAATATTAAATTACCGACAGACTATATCGGACATGACTAAGGAGTTCAATACACAGGAAAATAGTCTTTTTTTTCAATAATATTTTGGAAATTCCGAAGCTTTAGAGCAGCTATTTATTAGAAAATCGAAATAAAAAGTAGGAGTTTATAGTAATAGTTAAATTGAACAAATATTTACGTGGAAATTTTTGAAAGATCGAATAAAATAATCGAAAAAGTTTTGCTTTTTAGGTATCTCAAACAATGTAAAAAGCAAAACTTTTTCGAATATTTTATTCAATCTTTCAATAATTTCCACCTAAATATTTTTCCATTTTAATTATTACTCTGAATTTTTAGTGTCAATCAGTTTCCAAGAAAAACGGCTATTACAGATAGACAAACGTTTAGATATACTGTCAAGTAGTGTAAGAAGGAATTAATTTTTATTCCTTTTAACAATAAAATGCGTCAGTCATTTTGTGACTTTCGCAAAGCAGTTATGTTCATGAACTATAAACTTCAATGTACATTATTTATTATATATTATATACATGCATACATGCATGTCTGCATATGTACGTACATACATACATACCTACGTACATTGATTAAACATACAATTGATTAGGTTGACTCCTGCAAAAAAGTAGAGATAATTTTTTTCTGTCTTTCCGGTATAGTTTTTTTTTTAAACCCTTATTTTTCATGATAGGTTACTTTAGTATTTGACATTGTCCTCCGAGTCACGTATTGCATAAAAGAGTTTTGCGTTGCCTATGAATATTCATGAATATTTGTATTGCGTTTCACATGAATATGCTTGAAAGGACTATCTTATACTAGTAGAAGAGGAAAACAGAAGGGAAAGTAAAAAAAATATTTAGTGAAATGAACCATGAAAAAAATAAATAATAGATTTTGAGTGTGCAAAAGACCAAAATTTGTCATTTACATTAAAAGAAAAGATAATTGTTAATAATTACGAAGGTAAAAATTTGTCATTAGATCTTACACGACTACCGAAAGTTTGGGGAGAAATAAATAACATATATAATAAAATATTATAACTGCAGCTAGCACTGCAAAAATTATCCAATAATATACAAAAAGACCAGGTAGGTGAAAATTAAGACTTTTATTATATTTCCATTAGAGAAAATGTCAAGCGCGATTTTAACATAAAACCCAGTATTTAATAATGATAAATTACCATATGAAATTACCAGCTCACTTTAAAGAAGTGTTTTCACTTAATCTAAAAACAACTACTTTTCAAACGACTGTAGAAATAATGTTTGAAGGTGAGTGTATACACTAATTTACTTCATAATTTCTGTGGAGACAAAATCGAGGAATTTTTCATAAAATATTGATGTATTTATAAGCTTATTTTAGTTTTATCTTTGCGACGCTAAAACTTTCTGTGTTATTCTCGTAGTTTACACAGACAAATAAACTAATCATATATTCTTGTAATATCTAATTGTTAAATTAATCATATTTTCTTGTCAAAAAAAAACGAATTCGTTCAAACGTAATAAATGATATTCAATTGTAAGGGAAGGAAAGGACTTTTCAGTAAAATTACAAATTTACATTTAAATTACTAATGATAATTTCTGAATTTCCATTTATAATATATTTTGTAACACTCTTTCGTCATTTACTTTGCCGTTCATTTTAAGAAGAAGATCGACATAAATATAAATGCAATAATACCAATTGATGTAATTTTCCAAGTGACAAGAATGGTGATTTATTAAAAAGATGTTGATAAGATTTGTTAAAAAGATATAGTAAAAAATATTTTTGTCAAGTAAGTAATTAACATTAAATGGCCCATGCAAAAAAAATATAATACAACGTAATAATAACATAATCAGCTTACATATCCATGCATGCTGCGTAGTTTGCTAGCGTTTTGCTGATTCAGTTAAATCTAGGTGTTATTTTTGGTGTGGCACAATAAAAAGGGTTAGGATGATATAAATCTTAGTAATTAGTATAACTATGTTCTGTATTATAAACTGTTTCAGCTATGATATCAAATGTTACTAAAATTATACAGGGCCCCGCTGTTCAAACAAATATTGACAATTATATACATCAGAACCAAACAATTTGCAATGTAAAAAAAACTATCAACAAAAAAGCCCTACTAATCGAAAATTCTCATCACGCTGTAAAACAAAACAATTAACGACGGTGAAATTCAAATTTCTACTAGGACGTTAAAATAAAAGAAATTTTAAATTTTTTACTATACTTTAAATTTTTGTTTTGTAATCATGGCGATAAATCAATTAAAAATTATTAAAATTTTATCTCCCAAGAATATTCCAGGAAAGTGTTTAGATTTGAAATATATTTTATAATCCATTTTTTAGATTTTTTACAAATTTGATGGGGACTTCTAAAAACCCATATTCTTTTTCCATAACTTTAGTTTGATCAAATTCGGAAATAAGAAAAAGAGTACATATTTTTTGCAAATTGTTCCGCATATATCTAAAGATATAACGCCTAAATTTATGAAAAATATGTGTTTGACGTCTTTCTAACTAGTTCATCCAAACAGTACCACAACGTTATATAAGGAATTAAAAAAAATTGGAGCAATAATTTGCCACCCCTTAAATTTCCAAAAAAATGTTTCTACATTTTATCTAGTGGGGTAAGTGCGGATTAATATCGTTTATCACTAAGTAAAATTTTGAGTTTCTGCATCAAAAGGTTTCTGAGAAAAATAGCTGTGACAGACGGACAGATAGACACGTGAGTGACTTTATGAGGGTTCCGTTTTTTCTTTCGAGGTACGGAACCCTAAACACAGTGATTGCATCCTGTGCAAAACATATATTATCGATTTATATTAACGCGCTTTTTTGGCTATAATTTACTACGATTTCACGTATCTCATGGCAGCCATGGACACATAACTAAATATCAGGGTCCCTTCGGGAGAACACAAAACTCTAACCTCAGTTACATGTGGTGTTTGCTACCCTACAAGTATTTGGAACCAAACATAAATCACTACCTTCCTTTTTTCCATCAATTAATATGACTGTAATAAAGTAAACAGTACTTCCAGTTCTCATCGCCAAAATGTACTGTCCATATCTTATCGACCTGAATACAGTATCAGCTCCTCTCACTACACGCACGTCAGTTCTCTCCGCCTTCCATCGCCGAATCGTGCAGTCTGTTTCCCCCACTACTAAAATGTGTGTAAAGAACAAGACAGAATAGTTCCCCCTTTTTCACACATGCATTAAAAAGGTGACGCTTCTACATGGCAGAAAACCACCACTGGCTGAAAAAATTATTGTTCGCAAGGTTTATTAAACGTTTCTTAAAACTATTTTTGATTTAAATTGAATTGTAAAGTCTGTATATATTTTTTATACTAGTAGGTAGGTTACTACCCATGTTTATGATAAATAAACATGTCGAACTGGCAATTCAAGTCGTTATGAGCCGATCAAAACTTAAACAAATAATTTATTTGATCAATATCCGTAATATGCATTCGAAAATATTATAAATTGGATATTTGAATGAAGAAAACATTAGGTATATCAATCGAACCGTATACAGTACCGACAGTCCACGTCGCCAAATTGTACTGTCCGTCACTTATCGACTTGTATACAATATCGGTTAAAATCATTATATGCACATCCGTTCTCTCCGCCATCCATCATCGAACTGTATGGGCTGTCAAAAACACATAATTTATGTTTTTGACAGCCTGTCAAGTCAAAAACATAAATTATTTTACCAATACAAGTAATAATAATTCCGAAAATTTTATATATTACCCATTTTAATGAAGAACACCTTCCGTACATCAATCATGTCGTACACCTCGAAGTCAAATAATATAATCTCAGTTGCATGTAGTGTTACATACTAAACATGTAGTTGGGAACTACCATAAATCATAAGAGCCCTAAGATACGATAAAGCCTAAGATACCTTCTTTTTTTCTTAATTACTATAAGTGTAATAAGGTAACAAGTAATTACTGTTCTCGTCGCCAATATGTCTGTCTATCTCTTATCGGCCTGTATACTATATCGGCTCCTCTCACCATACGCATGACCGTACTCCCCGCCGTCCATCATCAAACTATGCGGGTTATTTCCCCTACTCCTAAAATATGTGTAAAGGAGACCACAGTATACTTTCCTCCCTTTCACACATACACGTAAAATATGATGCTTGTACATAGTTGAACGATTAAGTAACAAATTGTTGTTCATATGGTCATTTTAGCCTTACTTAAAACTACATTTGATTTACATCAAATTGAAACCACAAGTTGTTTTATCAATGTGAGTAATAATAATTCTTAATTTATTCCATACTGCAAAGTTTAATGAAGAACGCCGTCTGTGTATCAATCAAGCCGTATAACGCAAAGCCTAATACCAGCACCCTTCGGAACAGCACAAAATTATAACCTCAGTTGCATGTTGTGTTACCCCACACCTATTAGGGTACTACAATAAATTACGATCTAGATTTTTTTTCAAGTACTATTAATGTAATAAATTAAACAGTATTTGCAATTTTCGTCGCGAAAATGTACTCTTGTCGACATATATAAAATATCCTATACTCTGACTATACGCAGGTCCGTTCTCCCAGTCATCCATAGCCGAACTGTGCAGATTATTTGCCCCACTTCTAAAATATATAAGAAGGAGACGACATAACACTTCCCTATCTTTCACACACACACTAATAGGAATAGACTAGTCAAGTCATTTTAGGTCTATTAAAATATAAAAACACAATTTATTTTATCAATGTTACTAATATTAATTCTGAATGTATTTTAATTAAGAAAAGCTTTCGTAAATTAATTAAGCCGTATAACGTAAAATCAAATACCAGCGTCTTTTCGGGAAAGCAAAAACCTGTAATCTCAATTGCATACGGTGTTACATAACTTACAAGTATTTAGACACTAACATAAATCATGATCTAAACTACCTTCGTTTCTTTCAATTACTATGAGTGCAAACAGTACTTACAGTTATCGTCATCAAAATGTACTACTTAGCTCCCATTGACCTGTGTGCGATATCGGCTCCTCTCACTACACGCACGTTCGTTCTTTCCGCCGTCCGTCACCGAACTCCGTCACCGTCCGTCATTTTAACCTTTAATAAAAATACCTCAGATTTGAATGGAATTTAAAATTCCTTATGTACTTCATATCATATAAGTAGGTACATTACTACCCATGATTATGACAAGCAAATAAGCCAAACAGGACGGTCACCTCATTTTAAGCCGGTGAAAATATAAAAAACAAGTATTCTATCAACGTTAGTAATATAAATTATGAAATAATATAATGAAGATACCTTCCCAATATCAAATCAAGTCGTATAACGCTAAATTAAATGTCAGCATCCCAACCTCAGTTACACGTGTTATTCTTCGCCACACAAGCACTACTATATATCATGATATAGGGTATCTTCATTTTTGTTTCAATTACTATGTGTTATAAGAGAAACAGTACTTAAAGTTCTCGTCGTCAAAATGTGTTGTCTATTTTCTATTGATCTGTACTCAATATCGGTTCCTCTCATTATACGACTTCATTGTCGAACTGTGCGACCTGTTCTTCCCACTGCAAAATGTGTGTGCTGAAGACACTCTCTGAAGAACACTCCTCTCTCTTTCTATTATACACTTTAAAGATGATGCTTGTACATAGTTGAACGATTAGGTATAAAATGAATTTTCGTAGTATTATTTTAACCTTACTTTAAAGTACATACTTTTGGTCCAAATTGAATTGTGTAACGCAAATCTATAACTTCACTTGCATGTGGTGTTGCATGTGGTATTACATACCCTACAAGTAATTTGGCACTATTCCTGCCTTTCCCACCCGCGTTGCCTCAGAGCCGAAACAACCCCCCTTATACAAAGAGTAGATCGTCGAGGGTCTCCTAATAGTATCCCGTCACTACCATCCAACGCTTCCACCTAACAGGGTTAGAATCTGTCCTTTATCAGTGAGCCATTCAAAATCTCCATCTTTTCAATGGCGCTCTTCTCAAACGCTCTAAATGACTCAAAGTTCGATCCATTCTAAACCATGTTACGGTGAGTAAAACTATCACGTTCCAAGGAAATAAAATGTTTTCCTGTCGCGCATCTCGAATTACAGGTATAGGTCAGGCTATCTTGTAATGCAAATCTGTACAAGTTTATGTTGAAGGCGCCATGGCCCGTTAAAACTTGTGACTTAAAATAATCAGATTTGAACCAAGTCTTCCCAACTCCCTCGAAAGTTCTCGGGAAAAATAATCCAATTATCTCACCTTTACAAGTCGGCGAAGTCGACCTAGTTTACCAGTGGGTACAAGCCATCTCAAAAATGTGTCTCTTTCTAGAACTAATGGGTTCGTCTAGCTGGAACTCAAAAAGCATCGATTGTATGCCCAAATTTATTCTTCTTGCCAACTCGAAGTTTGCTGGCCGTTCCACGATCGCGAGATCAGCTGGCGGGAGACCCGACAACCGGTAACGCATCCTTTTAGCAATTGTATAAGCTTTGGTCAGGGCCATAAGGGGAGCAATTCGCGATCTTAATATGATCTGTCTAACTTGTTGGACAACGACGCACCACGAAGCCCACACAGATGATGCATAGGCCAATATACAAAAGTATATCACCATATACATCAGCTTGAGGGTCAAGGTTAGTAGTTTGGCACTACCATAAATCTTGATCTAAGCAACTTTCCTTTTCTTTTCACTATTATTCTTTTAAAAATCCATCTCTTAGCGATCTGTATAAAATGTCGACTCCTCTCACTACACGTACGTCCATTCTCTCCACCATCCATCCCAAAACTGTGCGTGTTATTTCGCTCACTTTTAAAATATGTGTAATGGAGGTGACAGAATACTCCATTCTCTTTCTCACCTACACTAAATTGGTGACGCTATTACATAGTTGAAAATTTGGGTAAAACATTGTTTTTCACAAGGTTCTTTTAACCTACCTTTGCTTTGAATTGAATTGTAAAGTCGTTATGTACTTTATGTCATACTACACGGGTTTATAATAAGTAAAAAAACCGAACACGTCGGTCAAGTGATTTTGAGCCGATCAAGGTATGAGAACACAAGTTTTATTGCAAATAAGAGTAATATTAATTAGGAATTTATTTTATATTGGCTATTTTAACATAGATCACTTTCCGTATATCAACTAAGCTGTATAACGCAAGGCCAAATATCAGCGTTCCTTCGGGATAGCACAAAATTATAACCTCAGTTGCATGTTCAAACCTCACAAGTGTTTAGGTACTACTATAAATCATCATCTAAACTATCTTCATTTTTCTTTCAATTAGTATGTGTGTTGTAAGGTAAACAGTACTTATATTTCTCGTCGCCAAAATGTACTCTCTATCTTCTATTGACTCTCTATCCTTTCTTGTATCCAATGTCGCCTCCTCTCACTAAATGCACGTCCATTCTCTTCGCCGTCCATTGCCAAACTGTACGTGAGATATTCCCCACTCATAAAATGTATATGAAGGAAACGTCAAAATACTTCCCTCTCTTTCATACATATACTAAAATGGTGACGCTTGTACATGGTTGAACGAATGGGTATATTACCCATTCGTTTATTATTTTTCGTAATTTATTAATTATTTTTGTAGGTTTCTTTGAATCTTTTATAAAATTACCTTCGATTTGAATTGACTTGTAAAATCTTTATATATTTTATGTCATATGAGTAGGTAGTTTACTACCCGTATTGTTTCTAGATAAACAGGCCGAATAGGCTAGTCAAGTCATTTTGGGTCAATAAAGAAATAAAAACACAAGTTATTTTATCAACACGAGTAACAGTAATTCGGTATTTATTTTATATGGACAATTTTAGTGAAGAACACCTTTCGCATATCAACCAAGATATATAACAAAACCTTAGCAGCATGTGGTGTTATATACCTCACATGTTAACTACATGGCACTACTGTAAATCATGAGCTAAGATACCATCCTTTTTTCCTTAATTACTATAAGTGAAATAAGGTAAAGAGTACTTACTGTTCTCGTCGCCAAAATGTAATGTCCATCTCTTGTCCACCTGAATACAACATCCTTTCCTCTAATAGATGCACGTCCGTTCTTTCCGCCATCCATCGCGAAACTATGCCGGCACCCCAAAATTTGTGTAGAAGAGACGACATAATATTTTCTTCTATTTCAGACATACACTAAAATTGTGACGCTTTTACATGGTTGAACGATTGGGTAACAAATAATTGTTCGTTGGTTCTTTAACCATTCTTAAAACTACCTTTGATTTGAATTTAATTGTAAAGTCGACATGTACTTTATGCTATAAAATTAATTAGGTTACTATCCGTGTTTATGACAAGTTAATAGACTGAACAGGCCGGTCAAGTTATTTTGAGACGATCAAAACATAAACACACAAGTTATTTTAGCTATATCACTAATATGAATTCTGAATTTATTTCATATCGGATATTTTAATGAAGTACACCTTCTATACTACTATTCTACTTCTATTCTACTTAATAAATCTGGGCATCATACAAAATAAAACGCGTTAATCTCACTTGGTGCATGTTTTAATCAACATAATTAAATATATTATTGAAAACATACAAATGAAAAAGACAAATGAAAAATGTGGGTTTCGTTTGGTTGGTTTTATAAAAAGTAGGACGGCCATCCCCCTCTCGTTCCTCTCATTGACACGCTCAATATTATTTCTTTATATTATATTTCTTTATATTCGTATCATCCCTACTTTCTTCATTGCAGTTTTAAGTTTTATATTTTAATGCGCTTCTAAATTGAATTAGTGTTTATTATATAATAGTAAATAATTGGTAATAACAATACTTAACCTAGAGGAAACTTGAAAATGAATGAAGTTTTGAAGAGTTATAGAGTATGTATGTTAACATAGGGTCTATGACTTGTTTCAAATATTCAAGCAAGCTAGGTTAACATCGTATAGTTCGTTAGTCTCGTCTTAGTTGTATTTTCTTTAGTTCTATCTGAACCTCGTTTTCAAAGAAAAAATATAACTCGTCCAAGTCAATCACCGATAGCAAAAATCTGCGATTTGGATTGGGTTAATTAAAAAATAATTAATTTTAGATCATTGGCTGATATCGTGAAGATCAGATTTAAAGATGTTAGTAAATAATGTCATAAATATCAGGGTTCATAATTTAAAGAAGCTGGAGGGTTATATAGGTGGAAATTTGACAGAGACTTGTCAAAAGAGGATAAATAAAAAATAAAACAAATAATAGGTTTGGAATCTACTTTGTGATACAAGATCAGAGAGTTCAATCGATTAATGATAAATATGCGCTAGTTTTTTGGCCTCTTTTCAACCAATTGAAGTGACTTCTCAAAAATTATTAATTGAAATCGACACAATTGAATGCATTACTAAAATCAAAAGTATTATCACAGTTAACTGAGAAATATTTTTATAAAATTTTATATCAGGCGTTATTTTCATTTCTGGAGTAAAATTTCTCCATTTTGATTCTAAGTGGAGAATACGCAATGACTTAGCAATGACGAAGTATGCGCTTTAACTAATTACTAAAAACTGTACCAGCAATGATTTGCAATAATGTATTGTGGTTTGACCACTAAAGATCATGTTAAGCTTCAAATATTTATTTTATTTCCAATGTTATTTTAAGATGTCTCCAAGAAGTGAACGGATTTCAATATCGATAATTATCATGAGATATGCTCCACGTATATACATCCTTATCGAATAATATTTCCATACTTAACAACTAGAAAACCATCGGCATAGTAAAATTCACCTTATTGAATAGAAAGGCAATATACAAGCAAACATATTTTATACAATAACGACCAGCATGGTATTCTAATACTTTGCTTTATAAAAGAATACTGGCCAGCGAAAATGCATGGCGATCGACAACCGAATAAAGAATTAAACTGCGCCATACAACATTTACTAAACTTACATATGCATGCCTAGATTCTTGGCAAAAATGGACTATTATACGTTTTACATACATATTTTCACTTTAGGTTTATCATGAAATATAACGAGTGAAGACGTGATTTAAAACAGTATTTAAATTATTAATATTACTACTAAGCTGCCAAAAGGACATGAAATTTTTTTTTAATTTTCTTGTAATCTGCTTAATATAAGCATCTATTATGTAACAAAACTATTATGCCTAATATTCTGCTTGCGCTAAAACAAAGAATGCGGGTAGCTGCTGCTAATATAACCGATGTATAATCATTGTAGGTATAAAAGTAAATCAAAAATATTCGAGAAATTATTTGGTATTAAGGCACGATATATAATTATTTAAAAAAAATTAAAGATTATATTTTAATTGCATTGTATTTATTGTATGTTTGAAAGTCTTTTGCTGTATTGTTTATAAATAATGTTGTATTTCCAAATACGAAACACGTAAGGGCAGAAAAAAGCAGACGACAAAGCGATAACTTTTACAACCTGTTGATAAAATATAAGATAATCTAAAAATTATAACATTGAATGACATTCCACTATAAACTTAAATACTGTGATAGTGGTAAAATGAATACGAGTATAACATTCCATCTTAATTTATATTTACCGTACATTAGGAATATAAATACTAAAGGCAATGTGAAATACTATCATCCGCATAATGCTATATAAAAGTAAATTGCACACAAAATTAAGGAAAAACGAAAAGAATAAGGAATAAAATAAAAAGGTAAAACAAAAAGAAGCAATTATTTTTTCAGACATCAACTACGTGTACGTAAATTCGGTCATCTATGGAGATTTTTAAGTAGAAGTATAACGTAAAGGCATATTTTTAATGTAAACTTCTTAAAAGCGGTTTTTGCTTTTACCAATAATTTACCAAGAAAATAAGGCAAAAAGCCACCTTCAATTTCCGTAGCCTTCTTAACGAAGCATTTTAATAATCCTACCGTACAAACAAATATTATCACTAAATAACCACTTTAACCACTATTGGCTTTATTTATAATGATATTCGCATTACTTACATTATCTAGTCTTTATATGCTGATAGCAATCAACTTGCGAAAATACTACAATGTTTGAAAAACAGAATGTAGTCGTGTCGTTTTCGTGCATATTTTAGACATATTTTAATTATTAGTAACCGATTATTATGCAGTTTTTTATACTGAATAGTAAATTGTAGTTTCATTTCTTGTAAAAGTTTTAAAATTAGTACTACCTAGGTTTTATATTCCAATTTTGAAAGTTTTTCTAGGTACTGTAGCAATGAGAAGTTTTGTATTTTTAATTATATAATTTGTGTTTTAATGTTGTGACATAGTAAACGTTTCAGAAATGTTTCCTTTTTTATTCTAAAATAATATGCATGTGCAAGCCTCGCTAAGAGGAGGTTTTTTATGAAGTTTGCATGGACTTTACAGACTAAACTACATGTCATAAATTGGTCAAAAAATACTCGTAAACTAGTAAAACCTATTTTTCTGTAACACTCTTTTCTTTAATCCTTACATACTATAAAGCAAAGTCGCTTCCTGCGTCTATCTATCCCTCTGTCGGCTTAAATTTTAATATATACATGTTATATTTACGGCAAATATAAAAAATTCAATATTTCATAAAAAAAAGTAGAATTTTGGACGCTTTAATTGCTAACGCTGACTAAATATTACGAGATATATATTGTACTATGGAATTGTGTATTTTAAAAATATCTACAAAAAAGTCCGCGATGGCATATATCCGTATCCTACGGATAACCCACAGTGACCATTTTTATTAACTTTTTTTGTGTGTTATATTTTCAAAGTTCCTCATAATTTCGATCTTTATTTAATTAAATAAGTGGTGAATATATTTGGCGTTAATTTTGTAGAAATTCATTATTCACAATTAAATAAAACTACGTGATGTAGTATTATTTCTACTTTCTTTAATTTCTTTAACCACGACCTAGGTTTCGTTGTATTACAACATCTTCAGGTGGGATATTAGCAAAGATCTTTGCTGTCTTTGTTGTTTGTATCTTTTTGTCGTCCGAAAGATATTTGTTGTTTGTATCTTTTTATGGTCCATGTAAAACACACGGACCACAACGTGGGCGGGCGGTGGCGGCGCGTTTATGACAGTAATATTATAATTAATTGCTCCACAATTACACCACATTAGTACCTACATTGCACCCGTGCGAAGCCGCGGCGGGTCGCTAGTTTCGTTATATATCTCTTGTGAATTATTTTCAGATAATAAAAAAATTACGGTTTAACTTGTAGAGGGTGGGGACACGTAACTCTAACAAAAATGACCATTTTTAAGCTTAATGTTTCGAAAACGGATCCCTGTACCGAAAAAGTATTCAATACATGTTCTCAGTAATTTTGAAAGGCTCAGTCAATCAAATCTTACACGATGTGGGAAATCTCTATTGGGTAAGAAACAATTTGAAGTCTTTCGTGTAAGCAAACTCTGGAACCGCATAATTACGTGTAAGCAGTTACAAATCTCATAAAATTAAACTTTTGTTTTTGGTCCTGCGTAGTTTCAGTTTTACAAAGTCAAACGTAAACAGAAATTAATAGCGCGTCCAACACTAAAGTACAATTACGGTTGTACCACGTTGAGTGCAAATTGCATATATTATAAAAAATTACTTATTACATAAATTTCACACAAGTTCTTTGTTTATTTATCGCAGAAAAACATTTATTTATCTATCGTAGTGAAAAATTGCTAATTGTATTTACTAAATATAAAAAATATTTCAAAAAGTATTTTACCAAACTCGACTTCATAAAATAACATACGATACTTTTGTGTCATGTATGTATTATATCGCAATCGGTATAATGTATGCAACACGGTGAGGGAATAAAAGTTGTGCTTTAGACAACAGTCGCATAAAATTTCTCGGAAACTACAGTTTTGACTCACTTATATCACCTTCTGCAAAATATAATAAATTATATTAAAACAAAAGTTACGTCACAAAGAACAATCGGGGCGCGAACGGTTAATATAAAAAAATCGCTAATAGATTTAACACATGAAATTTCCAGAAAAAATATGAGGCAAATTTTCTCTTAAGAACGTTTTAAACTGCAATTGAAACATTTAATATCGCATAACACTTAAATGTACAGATATGTTTTCTCATATCCTTAGTTATTTTCTAACACAAAATGACGAATATAATTATGGATCAAATATATATATACAATAGATAGTCTTGAGAGGGGCCTTGCAAAGGTAAATATTCCATAACATTCAGACTGAACAGTATTGACAAATCTTCTTCCAGCTTTGAATTGAAGGAACCTGACCATTATAAGTCTATCCAATGAGCTTTTAATGGCTACTTCACTTTATTAGAGCTCAAATTACGGCACTAGAAGAAACCGTAAAGCATACGGCAATTAAAATGCCAAAAAACAAATTAACGGAAAAATCAAACCAATTGACTGAAAAACACAGGTTATGATTTTTATTTAACCAACTTTTTTTGTTTCAAAATTCTTTTGTTTCTTTGTTTTGTCATTAAAACTTTGTCTATAAACCTAGGAAATCAACCAAAGAGTTAATTCGGTCTAATTGTATTATAGTTTTGAACACGTTCCTGGAAAACAAATTTATTATTTCTATTGTGTCAATAGGTTTTTCTCTTTTAAATTTCAAGGTCTGATTAAATAATAATTAACTTCAACAAATATTTATTCACATTATGAAAAAAAACGTAAAAAATTTAGAAGCAAATACCAAATATAATAAATATATCTTTCAAACATATTATAGCATGCATCAAAGAACTTTCACATACATCGATAAATTTTAACATCAAAAATTAATGAAAAGAAACGTCGAACGAATTAAAAAAGGAACTTTCCATATTAAGCATACTTTCATTCAGCTTTTAACTTCTCTCCGTGAAAATATTTCTAGTCAAAAGCTTGAGTTTTTAATCAGGTGGTGGAATTGCGTCATTTGGACGGATTTCCCAGGCACCATAAGCAAAGTTTCGCACGGAATACATAAATTGGGAGAAACCCAGGAAGTTTGATGCCCCCCGAAATAGCCATAATTTTTTTGGAAATTATTTTCAAAGGTGAACTTTATATTTTTCCACATTTGGGAAGAAGATATATGGCTCAAGTCACGAAACATATTTTTATTATGAATATATATATTAATTATATGAGATTTTAGTTCATAAAACCAGCAAATTTTATAGGCCAGCTTATATTCAAAATGTGAAAGGCCAGCTTATATTCATTTCTGTGCTGATATTCAAATTCATTCATTTTGAAAGGCAGGTGGTAAGTAAAAGGGGAATCGATACTTTTAATAACAAAATATAATGAAAAGGTTCAATAAGTTCGCAAGTTCCTGTTCCACACCTATTGCTTTTACGGAATTACTTTGTTGAGGATACTACGATACTATCTGTTAATCAAATCTTTAAATAAAGGTTTTTATCCATTTCTTGTTAATCCTAAATAAAATTAAATAAATGTGAAGGCCAGCTTATATTAATTTCTGTGCTGATATTCAAATTTACGTCGTAAATTACTTTTGGGACAAAAGGTCTATAAGGAAAATAAGTACAAAAGAAAATTAGTAAAATGTGCAATAAATATTAAAATATTTTACTAAAATTATGACGAACTTAAAACAGCAGATAAGCAGATATTTCATAGCACAACAAGATTTTAAAAATTAAACCAAAATGTTCATTAATTGAATACCATACGTAAAGATACTTATATGATGTTTTTATCTAGATGTTTTTATTAAGTATAAATTTTATTTTAATTTTTTTAAAAGTGAAATATGGAAAAAACAATATTTTCCATTTAATTTTATATTAATCTTCTTCAAAAAAGGATGTGTTGCTCTATTCGTGTTATTGTTTTTTAGGTATTTTACTTCATAACTCCGGCATTGATTAGCAAATTTGGATGATTCCTTTATATTTGCAAGGGTATACATTATGGTCTATTAGAAATTTTGGTTAGAATCTCACCATGAAAATTGAAGATGGTCCATAGAATTCCTCTCCATCGAACAGCACAGGTGCCTTGAATGAGTTTGTTTCGTGTAGTCAAATTAAGTGTAGTAGCTTATTTTTTACGTGTCAGTATGCCTTATTTTTTACGTCTTGGTAGAGAAATTACGTAATTAGTAGAATTATTATGATAATTGAGGTCACTCGCCATTGATTCGCTGTTTTGATTATCTCCGTACCTGCCTGTACGTTTCCGGCACATTCTACCAAGTTAGCATATGCCACAGTGACCGAACAACATGCCCTACCGATACAACACTCGATAGTAACTTGGAAGGCATTCGCTTTTGTAAGCAAAGGATGATGAATTTCTTCGCTTATAATAAAATGAGTACTTGCTATTGAATATATTACATCACACGTCCAACTGTGTAATTACTAAGAAATTATTAAATTATTAAAAATATAATAACAGAATAGCTGTGCTAATATTTATAAATATATATTATTGCTTATTTCTCATAATTTTTAATATTATTGCTATAACAATAAACAAGCAATTTTTCCAATTATATTTTGATATAATTAACTTTTAACTGATATTCCTAAAATGTGGATATTATTTCAGTTAAATATAAAATCTATGAATATTTTAAATAAATTTAAAACTTAAATTATGAATTTAATGCATGTTCATTCCTTAGGGCAATTTGCAATCGATTTAAATGTGTAGGTCTCTTTCGTAACAGAATTGTCAGTATTTCTCAATTAGAGAAATGTTCACTCTCCTTTGCAAAATATGTAAGATAGCGTATAAATATAATTTCTTTTAGTCAATACTAAAATGAATATAGTGTTTAATTTTTAATAAACATTACGTAATTGTTATAGTAACATCTCCTTACATAATTAAAATATCCAATACGCACACCACAAAATTGCAACAATAAGGAAAACTCGAAATATAAATGGCGCTGATATCGAGTGACAACACTAGTCGAGTGGCAAATCAAGTTCCGCCGCGTCACTACCCCGGCAATGTCATGAATTCAAATGTCGGCCGTCACAAGAAAATGGCTTTTGCGTAGAAAAAGAAAATAAAAAATAACGCCAATGCTACGACGACAAAATTTAAGTTTCATTTTTAAAGCTAGTAAATCTTTTATGAATATAAAACAATGTTTACGTAACGTTAAAGTAACGTTATATCACTTACTTTTTTGGTATCGTTTTACTATTGTGGTTTGGCATGATGTAATACATAATTTAGGAATAACCTTATTTAAATAACCTTTTTGAATTAAAACTTCTTTACGCACACTTGACTTGGGGAGTAAGCTGGTGAATGCGTGACGAGAGCGCTACGAAAAGTGTGATCGGGCGAAGCGAACGGAAGTTGAGAGGGAGATATGTTAGTGAAGACAGAAAGAGAGAGAGAGAGTTACGTTTCGTATATTACTGTAGGAACAAGAGAGAGCAGGGCGCGCGCACATTTTCTTTCTCTCTTCCTCTCATAGCCAGTGCATGATATATATATATATATATATATATATATATATATATATATATATATGTGAGTATGCTAGCGTTACGTGAACGGTGATTTTTTTATTATTTTGTAATTTCATTAGGTTCTTGTACAATTTTATAAATTATTATTTTGTTCAATACATTAAATATTCTACGTTTAAAGTGAATAAAATTTTAAATTCATTTTGAAGTTCACATTTTGTGAATTTGAAGTTTTACTTCAGTCATGTGGTCTAAACCACACTCGTTTTAATTTAAGGATAATGTTACGACCAATATTACGTAGGGTGCATTTATACTTAAAAGAAAAACCCTTAATCAAAATACCACCAAAACAAAAATGTGTTAAGAGACATTATTAGTAGCATGAATTCCTTCATAATCATAATAAACTATTCACTTATTTATAGATAATTCTCTAAATGTTGAAGTAGACTTTAATCGACTTTAAGTGGTACTTATGCAAGTGCCTCATGAGCAGAATAATACGAAACCTAAAACTTACACACACACACACACACACACATATATGTATATATATATATATATATATATATATATATATATATATATATATATACGTACACATATTTATTCAAACTCCTCATAATTTACTGAAAGCAAGGATATAAAATAGACAATATGAATAAAATTAGGTTACTATAATTTATAAATTTTGATATTCGTCCACTCAATAACACTGCAATTTAATTATCTTTTAGTCTTAAAGAGGGAATTTACTAAAACATGTATCGTACATTGGCTTAGATTAAAAAACAATTGATTAAATTTAATTGAAAAAATATTTTATTTGAAAACAGTATGGGTTTCCTCATACATTTTCATCTCCTGAGTAGACTAACTTATTTTCGAAAAGCTTGAAAATACAACAAAGAAAATAAGTCAATATACTAATTCAATTCAGACGGAGAAAGCATCGATAAGGTAGACTTGAACCTCTCGAAGACTTTTATAATCGATCCGCAACTAAATTTCCTTGCAGAAAGTGGCGCACGGTTATTTTGTTAGTGCGCTAGGAACGTATTTTAATTTTAGTTGAACCTTCTTTTAAAAATGTTCTTTGATAAATATTTTTAACCTTTTGTATTTGTTATGTTTATTTTATATTTACTTCCATAATATGGTTTAATTTTATGGGAAACTTAATTATTTTATTATCATATTATTATTGTATTTTATAAAAATGTGTGATGTGTTCATTTTAGTTGAACCTTCTTTTAAAATGTTCTTTTTTCGAGATACGATGACTCCAAAAGCAACGTAGAGGTAATAGACTGTTTATATGCTTATAACAATTGTGTGTAACCACAAGACGTTGATGAGGTCGTATTTTATTCCATCTTGAATATATGTAATATAAATTAAGTTATTTATGTATCAAAAAACATTATAATAAATATTTATGGTGAAATTTTACCTCGAGGTATAGGACATCCTACCTTCAAAGATCACAGGTTTAACAAATAGTTTAGGGTACAAAATCATCTGAACCCATTAGAAAATTATTTTTTTGAAGTCGTGATTGAATTTAAAAAAAAAACTGAAACGAAATTCACTTTAAAATTCGCAAAAAGTACTTTTAGCTACAGCGAATTATGATTGTGTGCACTGAATATTTTATCTATATAGATGATTTCTTTTATATTAAAGTACTTACAAAGTTCTATTAACTTTGTAAGTACTTTAATATAAAAGATGCTTCTTTATTTAATTTTAATATATTATTGAATTAAACACTCAAGTTTAATTCTAGAAAAAAAATTCGTAATTGTAGTATTTGTATGAAAGAGAAGAAATATTTTATCGTCTCTTTCATCCATATTTTTAGAAGGTATTTTTTATAATGATTGATGCTAGAACATAAATATAGTTTTTTAATACTCGAAGGGATGCTGATATTTGATTTGGCTTTATGCGGCTTATTTGATATTTAACATTGTTTTTAATTAAATATTCCATTTAAAATTAGCCCAAAATCATTGTTATCCGTATTCATAAAATAACTTGTGTGTTTACATGTTTTTTGGCTCAAAACACTTTGACGGGCCAGCTTACTCGACGAAAACATGAGTAATTAACCTACTTACTCATATTATGTGAAGTATATGAAGATTTTCCTAATCATTTCAAATCAAACATAGTTTTAAGTAAGTTTAATCGACCTGATCTCCGATCATAAGCCGCTGGAGTCATATTCAGCCCCAAGTTGAAACGCATACACGGATCGAGAGATGGATACTCAGGCTTTAATTATACAGACATTGGGTCATTTACCGCCCTGGCAAAAATAATATAGCAGATCTTTTTTCAAGACTGTGGAAACTTACACCCGGACCTAGCACATATACCAAAAATTACATATATAATATAGTGGTACTATTGCACTAGTACTACAGCGGTACCACTGAAAGATGTTCACGAAAATTCAAAGCAGTAAGAAGTAACACAAGAATAAGGAACGAAATCAAAAAAACTAATTGGGAGGAAAGCATAAAAAAATTAGTAAATATTTGGAAACGAATTGTGTTTTTATGGGGAAATTCTACGATACACGGGACGAATATGGCGATGAGAAAAATATTAAGAAACCGAGTATTAGCTGCAATACATATAGGGTACTCCGGCGTAGTCGCTTTGTAAGCAAGATTAAACAACAAGACGAAGAACCATAAAAACGCAGAAAATATAGTAAAATCCTGCAAAGAATGCATACCCGTATCGGAACCTAATCCGCCTCATCCCACGAAGAGTCTAATGGCACACAATTTGTTAGTGACGAATTAAAAACATTTAACTATATAACTAATGTATTATTACATAGGGTACCTCCCCCTCAGCTATATTTTATTTTTTTTCTCTCAAAATTCCTTACTCCTTTTCTTGACTTCCTCATTTTATTTTTTTGTGTCATGTGCCGGTTGTGTTTTAGTTGTTTTTTTAGAAAATTTGTTTTGCATTTTAATTTACAGTGTTCTAATTTCACATAATCCAAACATTTTTCCTTTAGCACACCAAAACAATACAACGCTACACGGCGTATTGTATATTCAGTCTTTAATATTGAAAGATATGAGTATTATTTAGCAGTTAAAAAAATTACACTAATCATTTATTATTTTTTTCAGGAGTTGAAAATGAAATTTAATGTGATTATGATTGAAGAAATACTTAAAGTAGTAAAGATTTCACTAGTGTAAAATCAAATTATATTTAACAGTTTAGTTAAATATGTTTTTCCTGCGTAAAAAGGCATAAAAACGTAAACCGACAAAAATTTATTTCATGTTGTATTTTTTAAAAGCATTTGGAAAAGAAAATAATTTGTGTACCAACCAATCACAGTTACATTTTCTTATATAAGTACCGTTTCATAGACACCTCACATGAATGTTACATTGCCAACATAACAGTTAATCACCAGTTTAAAAACGAAAGCTACTACTTAGAACTACCATGAAAAATATTAATTTAATAAATAATAGCTTTTGTCTCTAAATTTATTTCAATAAATTACAAAAAAATTAAATCTACCCTATTATGAGCTTGCAATTGCTTAAAAACCATTCTTGTCTAATTCAGTGGTTTATAATTCAAATTATTCTGCTAAAAGTAAGTATCAAAGAGTAATTAAACATGAAGATAAATTATATGAAAATTAATGCAGAAAGCCAATTCAGTGAAATGTGATAGATGGTTTTTATATATTGAAGCAGACGATATGAATGATAACCTTGTTTCCTACGGAAATTACGTTTATAAGTAACTATACCCAGACGTTCCACAAATGATATCTTTCTAAAAACTTCTACCCATCTTAGCTACTGACATAAGAAATTACGATTACATGTCCTTTGCAAATAAGATTGAAGAACAATGATATTGAATACTATCGGACAAAATCAATTTCAACGCACTTAAAATTATGATATTTTCTTATTCGTTGATCTGGATCGTTCACGTCAAATTTTATCTCTTCATTTCATGATTTTAATTCATAGCAAGAAATATTATTAAAACGTTGCGAAAAATGCCGTCTTTCTGCATTAAATTACGTTCGATCCAAAAATCATTAGACGTACTAACTAGAAATGGAGGTTACTTGCTAGTTACAGTCAGTAGTTTAACATGGCATGAAATACGCTACGATTTAATAGGCTAAGAGGCTACGAAACATATAACAAATTATATTAAATATAAAAAGGACGAAACATAAACGCACATAAGTCACGTTATTTTTACGCCTTTGAATGATATCTTATTTTATGAAATTTCATATTTATACTTAGCTGTATGTTTGCCTGTGCCTAAGCTTTAAGTAAGTTACTTATTAATTTTGAGCCTAGATGTTGCTACCTTTTAGATGCGAGTTTTCGTGTTGTGTACTTATTGTGCACTTTAAATTTGTTTTGTATCAATACCATTTTTAAATTAAATTTACGTTACAGACATCTTTTTTAATAATTTAATGTAAAGTAGTTATCTGCTCAAATCCAAGTCAATAATAAACAAAGAGCAGAAATACCAGGAAAATAGGGTTAAATATTTGGCAATTGAAACGTGTGTTATTTACAATCGAAAATGGAAATCGAAAACCAAAATAAAATTGAAAGTTCGATGGAAATAATTTCAAGGAATTCCTATACTGCCTTCCAAGTACAGATATCTTTGTTAGACTTTACTGTCACTTGATTAAACAAATAAACCATTATCAACTTGACGGCTCTCCTATTAGACGAGTAAGTCAGCATGAATGTAAAAGAAGAGAAAGCAGGTACCTTTTCATCCTGGGGCTGTGGCCAGTTTTGTCTTATTTTAGAAATAAACTTCAACTTGGTCAAACGAAAGAAATCTCATTTCTCATACCATCTGATGATATTTCACATTATATACGTACGCACTAAGTTAGCTATTTGCGGAAAGTTTTCAAAGATAAATTATTGTCTTAACTTATTACTACTTTATATATATATATATATATATATATATATATATATATATATATATATATATGTATATATATATATATATATATATATATATGTAAATATAATTACTATTGTTATGTACAGATGTAAAAAATCTCTTAACTAGTAAACGAATTTTTGAAGTATGTAGAAATATGTACGATATCATATTTAAAGAAAGGTTAAAGATCATTTTATGTTTCAGAAATCCATATTATTTCCTATATTTTATTTTTAATTTTCAAAATAATAAAAAATGGACTGAACTATAACCTTTATATAAATTATCTAACAAATTATAGTTCAAGATATATTAGTGGAATATTTCTGGTAATGACAATAATAGTTGGAATCCGCAGTCTTATCAGCACCTCAACATTTCTCCAAATGTTAATATTAAAATGTTTAGACTTAGACATATAACGAAGAAAGTTAATTCATTCTCACTTTCGGAAAAATATGTTTGTAGAAAATATTAACTCGAACTTAGATTTTTGGGAAACCTCTAAGTAAAATTGGTCATCATAATATTTATTGACATTGACGTAGCTCTGACTGATCAGCTATCCATTAGATATAAAGATATAAAAACTAGTGTTTTTCGTTGTCATCCTACGTTTTTTTATTATTCTAATGTTTGTACTTAGTATGTGTCCGTGACGTGACTGTTTCGAAAGCATTAAAATTAGTATCATCTCTATTATTTTTACGTGAAGTATAGATAAATTTCTAGTAATTTCGTATTTCATATCATAATAATCACGAATACCTTTAGATTTCAGATATAAAATTCTATTTTGCTTTGGTACGGGCATTTACCATATCATACAATACACGAAATTAAAGGAAAATCGGGTCTCATATTTTTCCCTCTAAAGTTTTCACGTGAATATTTTTGATTGTTAACTGTTGATCTTTTAACTATAGTTATTTTAATCCTACGTCAGAAGTTGTTTAGAAACATTTTTAGACATTATTTACAATATCTCTAGAAACATCTTTTGTACGTTTATAAAATAATCAGTTTTTCAATACTTAAAATTTTTCTTCCAATTGATACTCGATATGATACATCAAGTTAAAAAAAAATATCTATTTTATTTACCTGCCCTAAAATATTTATGTTAATATTTTTAATTGACAAGTATTGAACTACATGTGCGCGATATACTATACATTGTGCTAAATTTTTAATTTCGTGTCTGATAAAAATGGGTGTGATGCACAGATTGTGATCTCATAACTGTCGTTTCGTTTTTTTCTTTTAAAATACGGAATACTTAAAATGGGTGGATTTTCGAAAAAAATTAAGGGTTTGGTCCCTGCCAGCAGAATATTAGCTCGAAATAACTTTTGTAATCTTTGCCAATTAAAAAGATAAATTTGCTTATCAATTTTCGTATAATAAAATGATTACGATGTGAGTCATGTAGAAGATAAATATTAGAATATGTGAGTCAGGTGGAAGAAACGTAGCCACTATTATGCAGACCACCTAAACACATAATATTATAATGAATATATTTTATAACTAACTACCACCATATTTTAGGAGGAAATAAAATTTTAGAGCATTTTTGACTGAGGAAGTTCCGACAGTTTTATTTAAATTATCGCCCGACTTAAAGAAAATAAATTTAAATTTCCTGCGTGAAGTCTAATATTTGTCTCTTATATTTTTATACGATAATAGGAATTTGATTATTATATTATTTTATTATTTTTTATATATTTTTATTGATCTTAACGGAAAAACTTGCCTTTTATTTGGCCTATTTAAATTTCTCTATAGAATATATTATTTTTCTCCGTTATCTACGGTTATTTACATTGGTTTAAACAGCAGGATACAATGAAAATCCAACAAAATTCAATAACATATCTGATAGAGTTTACACCACAAAACATAGCTATGCTAAATATTAAAATTAACATCATAATGACGCTACTTTTTGCGCTCTTTACTTTGTAGACTGTGACTCGCTTCTGTGTTTAATTGAATCAGCAAAACGCTAACCCACTACTGCAACAAAAAAATTACCTTTTGGTCACCCGAAAAAATACAAAATTGATTGCTTAAGTATCATTTACACCTATGAGATTTTTTTTTCTTAAAATGTATCAACTTTTTAATAATCGGAGATAAATATTAGAAAAATAAATGGAAATTCAAAATTGTGCGTTATAGTTTTTCCTTTGTATTTACATGCCAATTATTAAGCGTGTATGAACTAGTTTTGTATTTAGTTGTACAATTTTCGAATACATAGTATTATCGAAAATCAAAACCACTGCATGTAATGTAGTGGTTTTGATTTTCTTATATATAACTATACGAAAGTGGGTAGTTTTTATTTTCGTTTACTATAGAAACTATGTCTCTGCGTAAAGTACGAAAATAACTCTAATATTATTAGATTGTCAAAAAGATAAGGACATAACTTTATTTCTAATCTAATAATACATCACTAATATCAACACACTTCTGTATCAACGGGAAATATACAGGAAATGAATACATACACTCATATTTGAGTGTTTTCTCCCACAACAGTTCAGAAAGTATCTATTGTTAGATTTCTGTTCTGTATGACTGTTCTGTAGTTTTTTAAATAACCTAATTACTTTTAAATTTGCGCTTGCCGTTTGCTATCGTTGGAACTTTCCGCGAGTCTTAATTTTCACATTCTAATCCTTTTTAAAAATTATGGGGTTACCTTTGATGCTGTCTGCAATAATCATATTTATGATATTCACGATACACTTTAAGATAATAAACAAATACTGTATAGTTATGAAAATTCGAACGACAAATTATGACCTTCGTAATAATGGAAAATTATCGTTCTCCCTCAATATAAATTAAAATAATTGTCATTTCACAAATACTCAAAATATATTTGTTCTTTTTTTCATCGTGTGCTAATTCAGATTTTTTGTCGTCACCCTTATTCTTTGTCATACAAAAGAATAAATATTGTTTTTAAGGACATTCATGTCAAACATTCAAGCGCACCTAACCTTAGCAACTCAAATAGGCAATGTATGAATTGGTGGAAGAGTGTAAAAATGAGAAAATCCATCCAATACAGCAACACGGACAAGTCGAATTCTAACAAGAAAAGAGTATGCAATTATATGTCATAATTTAAATCTTCTTTTTAGCAGAGGTCTACGTAATAATTTTCATGGATATACATTTATGTACTTATGCAACGAATAATATGGATGGAATTTCTTTAACGAAACCAACTTGAGAAAGTCACAAAATGCGTCAAACTTAGGGTTCTTTACTCCAAATGGAAAAAAGTTACCCTTATGGGATTACTCACATTTTCGTCCATCTAGCAATTGTTCCAGGGTAACAAGTGGGCATAGTCGTCTTTCTCAAAAACAATGTTTTAACTTATTAACGCACTTATAGGTATCTTAATAGTTAACACTAAAAAATGTTTAAATAAAAATTTCACAAGGTAAATAAAATGTTTTTATTCTTATTTTATCTATTGACTGATATATCAACTGAAAGCGCATGTTTTAAGGATTGCAAATGTATTTTTCTAACAATTTTAGGGAAGAGAGATTTAGAGACATTGTTAAAAATATTCTTAAGAACCTTTATTTCTCCATGTCAATATTGATATACTTAAAATGATAAAATATAACAGGGTTACTAGAAGGCAAGTAAACTCTATTGTAAGATTAAAGTTGTCGTTCTAGCTATTACAGTTTTTTTTTTGAGAAATTCGCTACACGGTGGATATTAATAGAAATAATATACCCCGTAAATGTTTAAACTACTGCAATACGAGTTCCACTCACACATTTTTTTCATTTTGTTTTAAAGGCATTATTCAGATATAATTTGAAGAAATACTTTGTAAATTATGTCCCTTTTAATCAAGAAAAAGGTTAGGTCGTAGTATTTCCACTATTTTGTTAAACTTTTCTGAAAATTTTTCAAGAAAAATTTTAATTCCACCTTCATGATTTTCTTATTTAAATTTTTTTCCCAATAGTCGCCAGAAAGTTTTTGAGACTTGTGGAAGTCTCAAGAACTTGAAAAGTTTTATATATAATTAAATAATAATGAAATTTAATTTATGTTTAAAACGTGCTAATGCAATGAATTGATAATGTTTTATTACATTGGTAAATTATAATTTGTTAAAAAAGGCTTCATGTTTTTAAACACTTTTATTTAACTTCAAGTTTTGTATGTTGTTGTTGGTTCAAATCATGCGATCAATTTTTTACATAACTTTGAATATATTCAGTCCGCAGGGCCAACATTATGATAATTTCAAACTTTGACGCTCAAATCCTTAAAGGATGGGGTACTACTAACACAAACAGTGAAACTTGATAATTTGATAGCCCTAAAAAATATTTTGAAACCTCACTTTTGTCATTAAACTTTGGATTCCTGCTCCTCAGTCCTGATGCTACAGTGGTAAGGTCTATTAAACTTGATGATCTGTTGGTTTTAAATTTTTATTGCAAGAAAAATGACATTAAAAAAGAAAACGGATACAGACAGCCCAAAATTAAACGTTAAACACTACAGATAAAATGAGATACACTACAATAAAATGAGATGTGTACGGCTTAAGGTAATGGCAATGGTTTTGAGCTACAAACAGACTTTGTCACTGAATTCCGGATTCCAATTTTACAGTCTTACGTGGTGCTTGAGGATCTACTGATTTTAAACTAGTATTATGAGTCCCAAGCAGAGATTCTAACCTTGAACACCGGGTTCCAACTCCTCGTCCTGATACTGTAGTGTTATGGCCTGCCTAAGCCGTATAGTTTGAAAGTCTTGTCGTTTTAATTAGAATTGTGAGTCCTAAGCAAAGACTTTATCATTAATCTATGGGTCTCAACTTCTCACTACTGATGTTGCAATGGCACCGATTGCTTAAACTGTAAACCTTAAGGTTCTGCTGATTTTGAATTAGTATTATACTTCTTAAGCAGACATTTTATCATCAACCTCATAGTTCCAACTCCTCAATTCTGATGCTCAAGTGGAATGCTATGGCTAGACCATAAGACTTGAGGACATGTTGGTTTCAAATTAGTATTTTATGTCCTAAGCAAAAACATATAAACCCAGGTTCAAACTCTTCCGTGCTGGTCCATATCATTGAGGCTTAACTGATATTAAATAAAAAGTTTGATTCTCAAGCAGAGCCTTTCTCATTATACTGCAGGTCCCAACTGCTCATTGCTGTTGAAGTAATGATACGGCTTCCCTAAATCATAACACTTGAGAATCTGCCGGTTTTACGTTAGTATTTTGGGTCCCAAGCAAAGACTTTGCCACGGTTTTGCCTAAAAAATAAAACTTGAGTACTTCTTGATTTTAACTTAATATTATGGGCCGTAACAAGGGACTATCACACTGAACTCCGGGTCCAAATACAAGCCAAGTCGTGGTTGCTGCTTAAATCTTGAGATTTGACGATTCAGTGGTGGAAAACTTGTAAGAAAGGCCACATGAAGTGACCATTCATTGAACTCTAAATTGTAATTTGCCCTTTAATAGTTTTGAATTCACCCAATTCATAATTTCTATTTATATTTTGATTTCACTTTTTATAAACATAGTTTATAAAATTAAAATCCGTCAGATAATAGAATAGATAGCCTTTTTTATTTTATAAACATAACAAATTAGGCTATGCAAATGAAGCATATTAAGGGATTAAAAATTAAAAAGGGATTAAATTTAAATTACCACAATGTTGTATTGCCCTGCGGACTGAATATATGCAAAGTTATGTGAAAATCAGTTGAACAGAAGAAGCAGAAAAATTGAACCAACAACAAACAAAACATGAAGCTAAAATAAAATTGTTTAAAAACATGAAGCCTTTTTTAACAAATTATAATTTACCAACGTAATAAAAATATAATTAATTCATTGCATAAGCAAGTTTTAACCATTAATTAATTTTCATTATTATTTAATTAAATATTAAAATTTTTAAGTTTTTGAGACTTTCACAGCTTTCCGGCGACTATTAGGAAAAAAAATTAAAATGAAAAAATCATGAATGTCGAAAAATTTAACAAAACAATGGAAATAGGACGACCTAACTTTTTTATTGATTAAAAGGGACATAATTTGCAAAGTATTTCTTCAAATTATGTCTGAATAATACCTTTAAAGCAAAATGAAACACGTAGTATAGAAGTAAATTTGTTGAAATTGAGTTCGTTGGAACATTTTTTGTCTTTAAATAATAAAGCATGTTTGATAAATAGTTTACTTGATGTGTTTGATAAATATTTAACTTAATTTTAAACTATAAAACGTGTTTGATAATAATTATCGATGTAATGTAGGGGAGTTTCTTCTTAATTTATTTTTCCCTAAAAAAATAATCTACACAAAGTCAAAAGGATAAATGAATCTAATTTTGAGAATATGTACATTCAAGTCAATATATAAAAAATGTTTGAGTGTAATTCGTACTGCAAAAGTTTAAAAATTTACGGGATATATTATTTCTATTAATATCCACCAGGTTGCGAACTTCTAAAAAAAACTATAATAGCTAGAGGGACAACTATAGTCTTACAATAAAGTTTATTGCCTTCTAGTAACCCTATTACATTTTATGATTTTAAAGATATCAATTTTGACATGGAGAAATAAAGATTCTTATGAATATTTATTATTTTATTTTTAACAATGTCTCTAAGTCTGTCTTCCATAAAATTGTGAAAAAATACTTTTGCAATCTTTATATCGTGCGCTTTCAATTGGTATCTCAATTGATTGATAAAAAAAGAAAACACGTTTCATTTACCCTCTGAAATTGTTATGTGCTTATAACTGAATTAGTATGTTTTAACATTGTTTTTAGGAAAAACCACTATGCCCTTCTGTTACCCTGGAATACATGGCTAGATGAACGGAAATGTGAGTAATCCCATAAGGGTAACTTTTTTCCATTTGGAGTAAAGGACCCTCAGTTTGACGTATTTTGTGCTTTCTCAAGTTGGTTTCGTTAAAGAAATTCGATCCATATTATTCCTTGCATAAGTACATACATATATATCAATATAAATTATTACGTAGACCTCTACAAAAAAGAAGATATAAAAAGTTTCTATCCTTCCGACTAAATTGCATACTCTTTTCTTGTTAGAATTCAACTTGCCCGTGTTGCTGTCTTGGATGGATTTTCACATTTTTACAATCTCCCACCAATTCATATATTGCCTATTTGAGCTGTTAAGGTTATATGCGCTTGAACGTTTGACATGAATGCCCTTAAAAGGAATATTTATTCTTTTGAATGACAAAGAATAACGGTGAAAACAAAAAATATGAGTTAGCACACGATGAAAAAAAGAACAAATATAATTTGAGTATTTATGAGAAGACAATTATTTTAATTTATATTGAGGGAGAACGATAATTTTCCATCATTACGAAGGTCATAATTTGTCTTTCGAACTTTCATAACTGTACAACATTTGTTTATTATCTTAAAGTGTATCGTGAATATCATAAATATGATTATTAGAGATAGTATCAAAGGTAACCCCATAATTTTTAAAGAGGATTGGAAAATTAAAATTAAGACTCGCGAAAAGTTCCGATAGCAAACGGCCAGCGCAAATTTAAAAGTAATTAGATTATTTAAAAAACGATAGAACAGTTATGAAAAATTAAGGTAAATATAAAATTCAACGTCATGTTAAAGAATTCCTTTTGCTAAATATAACAATAGATACTTTCTGAACGGTTATAGGAGAAAACCTTCAAACATGAGTGTATGCATTCATTTCCTGTTTATTTCCCATTGATACAGAAGTGTATTTTGATTTTAGTGATGTATATTTCATGAATTATTAGATTAGAAATAAAGTTACGTTCTTTTCTTTTCGACAATCTAATAATATTAGTTATTTTCGTATTTTACGCTGGAAGAAATTTAACGCAAAATTTTAAATTTCCATTTATTTTTTTAATATTCATCTCTGAATATTAAAAAGTTGATATATTCAAAAAAAAAAATTCATAGATATAAATGACACTTACGCAATCAATTTTGTATTTTTTCGGGTGACCAAAAAGTAATTTTTTTGTTGCAGCAGTGGGTTAGTGTTTTGCTGATTCAATTAAACACAGGAGCGAGTCCAAAATGAACTACAATTGTATTTCCTCTTAAAATATGGTTGTTGTTTTCAATAATGAAATGTATTCTTTCTTTTATGTGTTTAGGTGGTCTGCATAATATTGGCTACGTTTCTTCCACCTGATTCACTTATTCTAATATTTATCTTCTACATGACTCACATCGTAATCATTTTACTACACGAAAATTGATAAGCAAATTTATTTTTTTACTTCAAAGATTACAACATTCATTTTGAGCTAATATTCTGCTGGCAGGGACCAAACCTTTAATTTTTTTCGAAAATCCACCCATTTTAAGTGTTCCGTGTTTTATAAGAAAGAAACGAAACGACATTTATGAGATCACAAACTGTGCATCACACCCATTTTCATCAGAAACTATTTAACATAAAAATTAAAAATTTAGCACAATGTATAGTATATCGCACACGTGTAGTTCTATACTTGTCAATCAAAAATATTCATGTAAATATTTTAGGGGAGGTAAATAAAATAGTTATTTTTTTAAATTTCATGTGTCATGTCGAGTTTCAATTGGAAGCAAAATTTTAAGGATTGAAAAACTGATTATTTTATAAACATACGAAAGATATTTCTAGAGATATCGCAAATAATGTCAGGATTTTTCTAAACAACTATTGATGTAGGTTTAAAATAACTATTGTTAAAAGATTAACAGTAATCAATCAAAAATATTTACTTAGAATTTTATATATGAAATCTTAAGGTATTCGTGATTATTATGATATGAAATACGAAATTACTAGAAATTTATCTATACTTCACATAAAAATAATAGAGATGATTCTAATTTTTATGCCTTCGAGACAGTCACGTTATTTTTACGCCTTTGAATGATATATTATATAATTAAATTGTATTATATGATTCATATTTATACCTAGCTGTGTGTTTGCCTGTGCCTAAGCTTAAAGTAAGTAACTTATTAATTTGAGCCTAGATGTTGCGACACTTTAGTTATGAATTTTCATCTCGTGTACTTATTGTGCAATTTAAATTAGTTTTGTATCAATATTTTTTTTTTAAATTAAATTTACATTACTGACATCCTGTTTAATAATTTAACGTAAAGAAGTTATCGGCTCAAACCCACATAAATAATAAACAAAGAACAGAAATACCAGGAAAATAGAATTAAAAATTTGGCAATTGAAACATGTGCTATTTACAATCGAAAATGGAAATCTGAAACCAAAATAAAATTAAAAATTCGATGGAAATAATTACAAGGAATTCCTATACTGTCTTCCAAGAACAGATCTCTTTGTTAGACTTTAACGTTACTTGATTAAAAGAAATTAACTTTACGGTTACTTTACGGCTCTCATATTAGACGAGTAAATCATCTTGAATGTGGAAGGAGACAATATAATTTTTTTATGGCAAAACAAACTAAATGAAGAAAATTCTTCCATCAACGAAAATAAATAAAGAGTCAAAAAGAATCACATCGTTTTTTATGTTGCAACTGCGGAAAATGTAGTCATTTCGCAAAAGAGTGTATTGCTCCTAAACAAAAACAAAACTAATCAGAGAAAATTACGTTAGCCTTCAATGTAGCGATTGTAAAGATGATGATGAAAGTAGTAAATGGGCATTAGATACCGATACCTTAGAGCACATGTCTCACAAACGCAAAAAAATTGCAGAATTGTATGAGTATACAGCATCTTGTATGAGTATACAGCATCTTCACCAAAGAAGAATTTTGATTAACAAGTATATTAAGTAGTTTGGTTATCAATGGACAGTGGGAGTTACGTATCCTGAAAAATATTCTTTATGTACCTAAATTAAAAAGAAACTTATTCTCCGAAGAAGTAGTGACAAGGCAAAGTTGTAGTATTCTAAATAAATAAATGGATACTTTGATTAACAAGAAAATTAAAATAGTAATATACGCGTTTGCACAAGTGAACCATTTATTTGAGTTAAAAGTGAAAACGATTTAAAATCCAGAGTGTAATATAGTATAAAAATTCAATTTTAAAATGTGGTATCAACCTTTAAGATACCTGAATATCAAATATATACAGAAAATATGCAAAAACAATGTGAAAAACTGATATGGACTTATCAGATTGTGACAAGTTTGTACTTATAGCAAGCACGCTGGTTAGTGGTTTCTGAAATCAATCAGTGGACCATTGCAGCCAGCTGATGTTGTCTACAGTAACTCTTGTGAATCAATCAATGTGCCATGTGTAGAAGCTATGAAATACTTTGTTTTCTTTAAAAAAACTGCGAAAAGTTTCAGTTCCGTGTACTTCATAAAAAACAAATTTGTGATGTATTAGACTATTTTAAGAAATAAAATGTAAAGACCATTTTTTTCACACGATGTATGCATATTTCTTATTGATAACTGGGGAGAATACACGAGCGTACAATTGAAAGGAATGTCTCTCATGAATCCATTGCTCCCTACACTCCCGAACAAGCTGGTCGGACTGAAATAGATATCGTCAAAATAATGGAAAGTGCTCTATTTATATTATATTATTACATTCGACTGTATTATTTATACTCGTAGTGTACCACTTAATCTATGGACATAATAAATAAATTCTAATGTATATTTTTTAAATAGTACATATTCTAGCCAATGTGATGTAAAACCCAGTTAGAATCACGATGCCTATGTATTAGCAAAGTAAGAAGCATAATTTTAAAAACCGCAAGGTGATATTAGGTGGCTATGATAAAACTAAGTATAAAAAGTATCATTCCAACACGAAAAAAATGACAGTATCAAGAAATGTTATTTTTAATAAACAGAAAAGTCTCGAATTAATAAGAAATAAAGCTGAAATTGTTATAGATGATGAATGTGAAGTTGTTATACAATATATTAAACAAATAAATAAATAAATTTAACATCAATACACCACACCTTGTTTTGTTACAGGGCGTGGTGTATTAACAGTTCCGAAATGCTTATCGAACCGATAGTCTGGCTGTAATTAACTACGACCTAAATACTTGATATAATATAATTTCCGTAGCTATAGGTTCATTAAATTTATCGGTTTGATAAACTGCAAATAACTATAAATTCGTTTCTGAGCACTTCTATTTCCATTGCTAACTATCGGTTCAACAAGCCTTTCTCCTGCGCACCACTAAATTATGACGACTTTTCTTGAAAAGAAAATTTAAATTAGGTTTTTCACTGAAATACAAAGTCAATACAATATATTCGAAATAATATATTAATTTAGGTGCGCTAATATTAATTATATAATATATAATTATATAAAAATATTTTTTTAATAATATTGGCTGTATATACATAATCATGCCGCGAATCTTAAAAACATTAGTTGGTAAAATAAACGTATATTACGTTTATTTTACAACAGCAAAACTAACAATGAATAACGTGGCGTCTGCTTGTGCGTGTTATTATTACTGCTCATAAATTCATTCTTCTCATAATACATACTCTCCAATTTAAGTTAATGATCAAACATGCACTAATAATGAACAATTATGGTGAATTAAAGGAACTATTTTAGTTAATTTTTTCACATAAATGTTGCAAAATACACTTGCCAAATTTGTACCTTCTTTTAAATTCTTCAACTGTAAACATTTCGAAAAGATTTCCACGATCTCTCAAATTTCTGGGAATTGAGATATTATTTATAAAAAGAATAATATGTTTATCAAATTCTGATGCAGATGTTGAATTTGAATTTGATATATCACAAAAACACAAACTTGTAAAAGTAATAATACGAATATACAGAGTTAACTTCAGTTTTCTGTAAGACTCCAGTTATTGAATAAATAAAGGGACGTTTTTGTTCAGTTAACTTAACGGACTTTATCGAATAGACAACTCCCTATCGGCCGTTCAGAAATGATTTTGAACAAGTTATAAGTTACAAGTTAGTCGGTACAACGAAAGTATTGAATAAATAAGCTAGCATTAAATGTACCTTACAAACAGGTCATAAATCATAAATAACCGAACCCTAAAAAAGACTGGTTATTATTTTATTGGGGAGAAGTGTTAGTCTGTGATGTAAATTAAGTCTAATTTCATCTAAACCTTCCTCAATTTTAGAATCATTCAAAAAACGTCTTTTGGCTAAGATCCCTTTTGTCTTGTCGCATTTAAACAAGTTCATATATTCGCTCCCAGTGACCGGAATAACCATTTAGTATAATGCACTCCGCATTATTATATATGTCAAGCGATATTCGGCGAAACGAGGATTCGGAGGCACGTGGGAAGTGGCCTCGCGGGCACTTTTTGTTTTCGGCATTTCAAGTTACCTCGCTTTATCATCCACTCACGATACGTTTAAAACTCCCTTTATATTTTATTTGCAAAGGTAAAAAAATAACATGACCCACCTCGTAAATTTGACAAAGGTTCACCAACACGTTGAGGTTCAAAGAGCAGAATTATAGGTTTTATGTAGTAACTCTCAGATGCAAAATTATTGAAATATAAACATAGATAAAATAAAAATTGCTTAAAAGTACAGTACATTTAAAAATGTATAATTTGTGAATTTCTCATAAACGGCTTTGAATTTTAACTTTCAGAGAAAGAGGCAATGTGGATATTCAATTAAATGAAACTACGTGATCTAGTATTATTTCTACTTTCTCTAAGTTCTTTATCACGACCTAGGTTTCGTTATATCACAACATATTCAGGTGGGCTATTAGCAAAGATTTTTTCTTCTTTTCTAACCGAGAATCAAAATTTGCTAGATTAATCCTCATTAGCTAATAACATTAGCACTTTTAAATTATTTGTATCCTAACTTTTCTCTCTTCACCCTAATTTTTTTTCGGTGTGTTTAAATGTTCCCTCTCCCGTATATATCACTAGTTTTTTTCGTTATGTTATCATGTATTTAAACACTTTTAATGTCTTATATTTCACACAGCAATATTTAGCGCTAACTGCATTGCGGTTGGCTATAAGGAATTATTTCTGGATCAGAAATAAAATTTTCTTAATAAACAAAAATAAAAATCGTATCTTAATTAAGACCTATAAGTTAAAACTTAAAATATATTAAGATTATTAAGAAAATACTACGCTGTACTCGATTACTGACTGAATCACAAAATTCCTCGACTTTTCGAAGAAATATTTCGTTAATGTTAAAAATTTCTTATATCGTCAGTTTATACTAATTCACGTTTTGACATTAAAATATCTAATCCTAATCTGAGAAATAAACAACTAAGGATTCTGTAAGGCACAATTTTTGTCAGCACTTTCTGATACTATTTATCTATTACATTTCTATTAAATACAATATATTGATAATTATACCTTCATCTATAATAAAAAGAAACTAAAAAATTAAAAAAGGGTGACGGCGGTTATTGTGTATGAAATCGTAAATGTACTGGAAGAAACAATAAATGCAAGTTTTGCAGATTTTTAACAGCTTTATTTTTATCTCTATTTGACAGCTGTTTATTTATTCGTAAGAATAAATATACAGCTGTCAAATAGAGATAAAAATAAAAATTAAAACTTTGTTAGTAGATCAAATAAAAGACAAAAAAAGACATTCAAAATTTAATGCAGCAAAAGAATATCCAAATAGATTTTTTTCATTAAATTATTCATAAATATCAATGTATTTTGTGAAATACATTGCATTTCATTAATATTCTTTCATTTAATGGATTGCAGTGAAATTTTTACTATCGCTTTAAGTTCCGACCCGAACCCGAACAACGCGTCAGAATTATTCAGAAAACGAATATATGTTTGATACTTCCTTAATACTTTTGTGATACTTAAAGTTAAAAGATTAGGCAAAGATGGCGTTGCCGTAGTGTACGTGGCGAATACAAAGTATAAATTTGGCCAATAACGGATTATTGCTTGCATATTTTCGATGACGCGCTTCTATACAAGTCGAGTTTTTTTGGATTTTGCCCTGTGGTGACTAATGGAACTGTTGGAAGATTTAAATATATACGATTATCTCTAGCTACTGAAGAAGTACGGTCACTGTTCAATGTTATTACGATTACTACTCAATGACATTGCAGAGTTTGATTCCACTCCATCAGTCATATATGTACGAAATATAAAGTTGCCTGAAAACTTCTCTCGTACTTGGTGGCTATATAGAAAAAAAATTATGAATATATTTGTATTCCAATGAATTCGTAATTTTGTAGCGCCTGTCGGATGTTATATTGATATTATTACTATAATTGCTTTTATACATAAGTTGATAGTATAATTGCTTTTTATACATAGGTTTAAAGTAAAATGTAAGTGCATGTAGCTGAAAAGGTAGTACAGAGTGAATAAGGAACATCTATATATTTACGTAGATTTAATTATAAGTTTATGTTAAAGATTAGAATTATTTTGATAACGTTGTTTTCTCATCAAGTTGTGACGTTTAACTTTCGCACGAAAACTTTCAACATTACTCATTTATTATAAAACCTGATGTGTCCAAAATGATAAAATTGTAATTCTCTTCATTTAGGCAAAAGAAGTAATTTATTCAATTTCTTTTACGTATGAAATATATCTTTAATATATAAGTATCAATATTCGTTGCTAAATAAAATTCTCTTGTGAAAACACGGTACGACTTTCCATCGTAATTTTATTTCCTCAATTTTTTTTCATTTTTAAATAAAGTATTCATATCCTCTTTATTCTTTATTATTAAAAGAATTTTAATAAATAAATATATACGCCCTGGAAAAATAGAACAATTAATAGTTAAAGAATGTATTTGTTATAATCATGTAATTAAACTTTTATTTTTTTAAATATTTTTGAAATTGACTATTTTGAAAATTATTGCACTGACCATATTTAATGAATACCATATCAACAATTAACACTCAACCCAACTTCAGTTAGATAAAAATGCACATACTCTTTGAGTAATCTAAGTATAAGATGGTACTGTTAATCTAGAAAGTATTTTTAAGATGCCGGTTGTTCTATATACATTGATGTGAAGGACATAATATTCTATAATGACCCGAATTTCATTAAAAGAGTAATCAATATCATAAGTTTGGGGTAATAAACTTGGAATATATTAAAAATTCAGTTTACTTAATGCAAAATTGAAATTATTTTCATTGTAACACTCAATAGGAGGCCTTTGATAGTTTCGAGTTTTTATTTGATTGAATTTATTTCGAAACAAAATTTTTTAAAACAATTTCCGTAACAGAGTCTTTGTCTAGTATGACAATATTGTCGGTATTATTCAATAAAGCACGTTAAATATTTGTTGTAAATTTACACGTGCTAATTTTACTATTTTGCATCAAGAAAGCAAATGCCTCCATTCCGCTTTGTCATATTATGGACATGATAGCCTCTCCGAACTTACACTCAACTCATTATTTAATTAATTAAACAGTTAAAATAAAAAAAATACTCATTATATTTTAAACGAAACACGAATAAAATAGATAATAATACTTGTTAGAAGTATACTCACTTATGTGTAAAGAATTTTGTTCAGTATCTTCGAATGACAAATTTCATTACGTACATAGCAAGTTTTAATGCAATGTATTTTAAAGTTTGTCTATTATTTGCTGCAATATTTTTCGTTTATTGATGAGGTAACTGACATAAATAAATTTATTATATCTCTAAACTGTCATTATAAATACTTTCACAGACAAACATGATGCAAAATCAAAACAAATTTAATTGTTAACAATTTTTTCGCCGTAAAGAATGCTTTACGGCGAAAAAATTGTTTGGAACATCAACGGTTGATAAAAACTGAAAATTTTCCAAATAATATTTCATAGGATATATTGTATTTAGGTTAAAACGTAGGTACAGACCTATGAAGATTTTGCAATTTCCCAGAATAGAGGTAATAAACGTCACAGGGCGCACCTAAAAAGCTTATTTCTACAGATTCAAATATGCTTCGACACTTCTGGAATGTTTCATAAGACGAAGATGCTCATAGGCCGTTCGAAGAGTTACAAAGTAACAATTTCCATTACCGATTTAATATTTTCATTACAAATTGCTTTTCATATACAACAAGATACCGTTTCGTATGTACGTTTCGTATGTACATGTATTTCGTAAAGCCTAAGACATACTGTTCGTTTTTTTTTCAAAGAGGGAAACTCGGCAAAGACTTACAGTACTTTCATCTGTTTCTTTTATAATATGTTGATAAAATATTATGTTCACTAATCTTTCTCAACAGTAAAACTAACTTTTGTTATATTTTTACATTTTATGCTAGAATATTTTTAAATTTATTATGTTATGTATTACACATTGGATTTGAAAAAGAAAATCATTCTTAGTTCAAAATATCAACATCGGTTCGCAGACGATCTGAATTGATAATTTGTGTCATTGCTAGAACTAGTTAAGACAGGCATTTTTCCGAGTGATTAAATAGTTAGAAAAAGGCAAACAATATATATTTCTCGAAGTTTTTGATTTTGAATTCTTCTTTTTTCTTTGTTGATATTTGTTGTAATGAATGAAAATGAAAAGAAATGCTTAGTTTAATCATTTCCTTGCAGCGTCTTTACTATATTTTCCTAAATGGTAAATCTTATGAATATAAAATGAATTTCGAGATAATTTCTTATGTGTTTTTTCTAATTTTACATGCGACATGATGCAAGGATAATGTGATAACCAATCTATAGAACAAAAACAATAGTTAAATTAGCACAATAACAGACATTTTGAAGTAGCTAATATATTGAATCTTTAATGGAAGCTCATATGTGTGTGGCCGCGCGCTCGGGCGGAGATGACTAAAATGAACAAGATACAAACCCGGGCGGGCCCAACGCTGAGGCGGAAGAAAGAAAAAGTCTCAAATAATAAATGTAAAAGTGTTATTCACAAAAATGAATCACATTATTTCACGTAGTCGATTTGCGATGAAATCCCGATGTAAATGGGAGAACGCTCGAGTTTAGACGAAAATTTTACTTTATTTTTACCATCTTTCTTTTTTCATATTATAGTTATACCTTTCAGTATTCGGAGCTGTGGACCATATGTAGCTGTTAAATAGAAACAAATTTCCTTGAAAATCTAGGCCAACTAATGGAATTTTATTTTTTTTCAGCAAAACGGCCACTGCTTCTTGGAAATAATGAGTCATTCTATTAGCCAGACGAGGCGTCTAGATATGCTGCAATCATTATTGGCATATAAAAATATTTCATATGAAATATTATTTTGTGTGCACTTTTTCGCTGTTTATGAATTCATTTTTATTGTTATTTCTCACGGTTAGCTTGCTAGTGTTGTAAAGTTTGCACGAAAAAGCGTACTGGGCTTTGTTTAATAGGGTTAAGTTTTATTATATATATAATTATAATTAAAATAATGTCAACGGGAAAAAAACAATAGGCATATTGTAATTAATCATTCGTCCCCTTTAAAATAAAAATTACACCAACGCGAACACGTTTGAAAATATTTGAACATGTTCTTATGGGGGGTACGGAATTTTATTGAATTATGGTTCATGTATTTGCACTGTTACATTAGGAAATTTTTATTCGATTTAACTCTATTCTACACTATTCCTTATGCCAATATTTTTCTATTTATTTATTCTGTTATATAAAAATATAATACGTTCAATATAATATAAGAAAATATTGTTTTAAATGATGCCCACACTTGTGTTTAGATTTCGACCTCAAAATTTGTGACATAGTACGTATAGCATGTTACTTATATATGTTTATTAATAACCACACTGATAAATCGCAATCCCAAATTTAGTCTGCTCAGGTTTGTCACATATCAGATACAATTAGACGAAGCTAACGTAAATAAAGCGATTATTATTAATAAGATTCAAAATAATTTGTGACCTAGTCCATAAATATTGAGATAGTAATAGCCCTTTGGGGTAAAATAGTGAGAAGTTTTTCCTAAACTCGAGCAAGTCAACTTTACACATGTGTTTGAATTTAAAAATTGGTTAGTTTGTTCAGCGATAAACATTTAAAACCAGCAATAGTTATTTATCCATGTTCTTTTCAATGACAAGAAAAAGCACGAATTACTGAACCATTTGCAATTCTTGTAATATAAATATGTATATAGAAGTATAAAAAATTTTGAAATTCAAGGAAGTTGAAATACATTTCATTAAGTATATTTTTTAATTTAAATGAATTGTTTGTTTTTAATTTTTGAATTGTTTGTTTTCCCTGTTCAAGAATTTTGTAATTTCTTCATATAATGTCCTGAGTCCTTGTATATAACGTGTCATAAATATGATCCTGAAGATTGTATATTTGATTAAACTCAAAACTAACTAAACAGTTAGAGAACTATGGAAAAGCATGAAAAAACTAACTTTTTCTGTTAATTATATCCTAATGTATTATTTTAAACTCACTTGTTATACGTTGCGTAACATTGAATACGACAAAATCACTGGAATCGTTTTCATGATACTTTTCAATATCTTGAAAAGAACGGCGATAATGTTTTTTTAAATTTCTGTATAAGATAAATATGATTATAAGTCAACTAAAATAAAGCCCGTTGTCTTCTTAAGGCTCAAGTACATAATTGTTAACTGATTTACGAAATGGACAAAGATATACGTTCTGTTTCCAATCTCGAAATGTTTTCGGTTTTATAAAAGAAATTAGATATTTCATTAATATTATTGAATTATTTAATGATATTTTATGCCATAAAAGTTGATAATATAGGAAATATGGTAATGAATTTACAAAACTTTTCAATGTAAAGTTAAGTCAATGTTAAATGTAACCACTAGAATACCTGGGAAACTGCTACAAATATTGAAAATGGTTTCCACTTTCTCTTCAGGGCACTGAAGAGTATTACCTCCCCTAGCTTTGTCATGTTCAACTTTATAGGAGAATATGTATGTAAGATAACTTAAAAGTTGTTTATTTATATGGTACCCAACCACGTAAATCCGTACAAAATAATTATCTACCTACATTATGGAACTTAATGTGTCTAGTGTCCTAACTTCTGATCAATCCGAGACTTTTCTGTTTTATTAAATACTTTCATAAAACTATAAAAACAGAACCATTTTTAGCCGTGTCATTTCGGATAAAACAAGTAATTGCATTAATTTTTAAACAAAGAATTGAATAATTTAGCATCATAACAATATCATGTAAGACCATACATTATATATGACATCTAATGTAAAAATTTAAGGAAATCCTTAATCTCGTAGTGTAAATTAAACGTGAAAACTGAGAAAAGAACCATATTCTGAACAAAATGTACGTTTTTAAGCTACTTTTGTTATATCGATTAAATAAAAACGGTGATTAAACAATAATGTATCGCTTAAATTTATAACGTGAATTGTAAAGACAACTAACTCATATTTTTAAATTGATATCTTACTAGCGTACGATTTCCAAAAGGAATATTATAATGGATTATAAGCTTAATTATAAAATCCTTAAAACGTAGAAACAGTCTTATCTGGGCGAAAACCAGAATCGATGTAATTTTTATTAAATTTCTTTTCCTCCATTGCCAAAAAATATTTACATTTTTAGTTATTGAAGAAAGCTATGTCAAGTTGAGCCGATCAATTAATAAATTTAGTAGCGGCCTCCGAATAGTGAACGGTTTCCGTTATTCAGAATCTCCCGTCACGTCAATAAGATTGCAACATCACGTTCGTAAACAATTTTCAACTTGAGTGGGTACTTTCTCTTACTATGTGTAAAATAGGGCGAAATAATTAATGAGAACCTTTGCAAATGTTTTATTTATACCTTAAATACTGAGTGACCTCTCACCCATAAGATTCATTAGATTTGAATATGTTAATATGAAATATAATAAAATTTTCAAACATTGATTTGAAAAACTTACTAGTTACTAACCTGATTAAAGTAATTCACGGCAGATTGCCTGCATGTAATGGAAATATTCGGTGGTAATGATCCAAGTAAATTAAAGTATGGTTTAAAACAGCGAATTTTTTAAAATAAATATTGCCTTCACGTCAAAGTACATAAAATATGTTTATTACGTCAATAGCACATTTAAGTAAACTATCTCAATTTAAACTTTCTTCAGAATATATTAAAAATAGATCAATCTTTAGAAAAAAAATGTCAAAATCTTTACACACAAGGGAGTTCATATTTCGGCTGACTTTTAGATAGTTTTAAGTTATCGTTGTATCTTATATTTACAATGGAAAATCTTTTAAATTTGCACGTAAGGAAAGGACACAAAAATATTAAAATGTTTAGGTGCATTTTAAGTCCTTACTTTATGAACACAACGAACTGACTTAATTCATTACAATTAAATCAAAGTTTGGCTTTACATTTTATTCGGCTTTATTTTTTATTGAACTTATTACAACTAAATGAAATTTATTTTATTTAGGATGGTAACATCTGATTAATTACGTCGTGACCACTTTTTTGGTGTTGCCACAAAATAATTATATATGTGTATATGTATATACATATATATATATATATATATATATATTATATATATATATATATGTATACTCGTTTCGATTCATATTGTTATAATTGTGACATAACTGTTTATCTGGCAATAGTATATAAATAAAAAATATGCCATAAATTGTCTCACTTTTTAACCTGAAGTCAAACAATAGGTCTGATGAACAAATAATTAAAAGTACCCTTAGTTTTTTCGGTTCATTAAAGATACTGATTGCGGGGCAGCGTTTTTTCACCCATATAAATAAACTATATTAGCATTAATATATTCTAAACATTTGAAGTTTTTTACTTAAGAACCATTTAATTAATTCATAATAGTTTTATATTTTCTCAAATTCTTTCAACATACCGTTATAAAAATTCATTTAATATACTAGACTGCTAAAAACATAGTGACCCTTTAATGCATTATAATGGAATGTGTGTAGGTGAAATGTTTAATCCGGATCCTTTGTATTGTGTAACTAAATCTTTTACTACTCTTTCACCTTGATTCAACTTGATTTATTTTGCGATCTGTCGTTGATTTTCTTTTAATTATTCAATGGATAAGAATTTTCTGCACCACATAACCACCATACTTTTATTTCAAGCTTTTGCTGACTTTGATGTATATATGTCTAGTTTGCCCTTCTGTATGTATAACTTTGCTCATTGACTGTAATACACTGCATTGGTTTGACAGGCTGGCATTCAACATTGTCCATATATCACGTATAGGCGCTGCTTTATCTTCATTGGTACTAATTTCAGGAGTATTCGCATCATCAAACCGAATAAATCTTATTGTATTCTGAACCCATTGATGCCCATCGCATATCTCAAGGATGGTTGATTAATAGAATTATTTGCACTTGACATTATAAAAATTTCCAAGAACGTGTTGAATTCCATTATTCGCTCGAGTATCTTGTAGTATAATTGGGGATAAATGTTGAAAAATTTAATGTCGCAGCACTAAAATACACTATCATTGTAGATATATATATATATATATATATATATATATATATATATATATATAGAAACCTAAGTCTAATGTATTTTCATACTAATTTGATAATATTAAATTTTGTTGATTTGAGGAGGAAGATAAAAAATAAAAGACTTTTTATTTACAAATTCGATTAAAGATTTTGGTATCAAAATACAAGGTTTTAACTGGAATATTTTGAATACTATAATCGAAGTGTAACACTAAAATAATTACATTTGGTTTGTTAAATCATGTTATAAACACCATTTAAGGAGCCTGATAAAACCAGACCTAGTCTGAATCAACAAATTAAATTGAAAAAACGAATGTGTCTCAGAATATAAAAAAACTAAATATAACAGCGATAAACAATTAGAAAAGAACAAAATAACAAAACATTATGTGGTCATGTCGTGAAACAAAAAATCTGCCTTCATAAAGGCGCATACATCATATTTTTAATTTATAAATAATTGTTAATAAGGAATAAAAATAACAAGTATATAAACATTTTCGGGAAAGATTAGAAAACATCATCGACTGTTTTTACCTCTGTAGAGGTATTCTAATAGATTAAAAATAAAATGACGACTCAAACTCACATTCCTTCCTGTTGTTCACTTTACGACTTTTACGTGGCTTTTTGCGACGATTCAATCAAGCCTGCAAATTCTTGGATTAGTATGTTTCATTTACGCAAAGAGGATAAAACGGGACATAATCTGAATTTTTCCTGATATCGGTTCAAAAAGTTTCATGGGAATAGCATTTCCATACAACTATGAAAATAACTTGACTCTTCAAAATACAAGTATATTCGTTTATTGTATTGGTAGTTTAAATAAAAGTGTTTAAGTGCTTATTCTTTTCATTTTCTCTGTTATTTACTGTTTTTCTTCTCGTAATACCTGTACGTAACACTACTCGATATCTGCCGATCTCCTTTCCAAGAAGCAAAGGGCATTTCAATCAAAAAAACATTACTAAAATGATCAGTCATAATAGTAAACAAATTTGAATTAAATAGTAGGAAACACAAGCGACTCTTAAAAATGCATAATTGAATAAATTTTGAGTATCCAATAATTTTTTGCACAAAGACGCTACTTCCTTATTATTATATTATATAACATAACTCTCCGATACTTTCTACATTCGACGTAATCGTTCGTTTGATATCGATATCGTTCGCTATTATATAAAAGAGTTAATATTTATTTATTCGATATCGACGTTTTATAGCATTTGACATAACGACTACGTACTTTTTTAAACAAACGATTTTTGGTACATAAACAAAAGTAAATTGAAAATGTATTTTCCGTGCCACTATTTTTTACTTATCCTCATAATGTAATATTTGAATTCAATCATATATATTTGAATTCAAATAGTTTGTTTTAAATCAAGCCATTTGTTATAAATAATTGTAGGCTCACGAACTATGACAATATAGATTAATGCTCATACTGTATTTAACTGATTAATTTACATGTTTATCGAATATCGAAGTTGCAAAATTGAAGTAAGCTACCGTGAATAAAACTTTTAGTAACCTAAATAAATATTGAATGTATTTGGCGTTAATTTTGTAGAAATTCATTATTCACAATTAAATGAAACTACGTGATGTAGTATTATTTCTACTTTCTTTAATTTCTTTACCACGACCTAGGTTTCGTTGTATTACAACATCTTCAGGTGGGATATTGTAATACAACGTAGGTTTCGTTATCGTGGTCGTGGTAAAGAAATTAAAGAAAGTAGAAATAATACTACATCACGTAGTTTCATTTAATTGTAAACATAAATAAAGTTTAATATGGCCAATGACTTAGGCTAACATGTTGCGATGATAATAGTTAAAAATATTTTTTTTAGTAAATTAAAGAAGTATACTTACCAACTGTGCAGTAAGAAGGATAAATCTAAATTGGAGTTAAGTTCAAGGAGATCTCTTTAACGTGTTAAATGTAAATAATTAAGGCCCTAGAAACATTTAGATGGAACACGAACAATATTAATAAAATGGAGAATTCGATCTTTCAAGTGTAACAAAATTGCAATCATGCTATTTTCATCATCCTGTTTGGTGTCAAATAAAACAAGTAAATGAAAGAATTCCCGGATAAATTATAATTAAATTGTGTTAACTTAATTTTGTATGAAGGTGATAGAGCAAACGTAACATTTTATCAAATAGTATACCCATTACAATCCGTATGATAAATAAATGTTGAAATTACCAGTTTTTAATGACATTTATTCATATCAAACATACATTGTAAATTATAATTATTTCAATTTTGAGGAAGGTATAAAGCAACTAACTTATGTAAATAGCTACGCAAGATTTTATAATAATAGTATATAAAGAAATTAGGTGCATTATCATACAGTACTTTCTTAAGATAACACCTTTTGTATTTGGCCTTTTTTAAATAAATTTATATATACAAGTTACATATTTTTATTCAAAATACATTCGAAACGTAATTCGCGCAAATTATGTTTAGAATAAATAAAAATGTTTAACTTGTGTATATAAATTTATTTAAAAAAGGCTAAATACAAAAGGTGTTGTCTTAACAAAGTACTGTATGATAATGCACCTAAGCTTGTTGACGACGCCTTTTATATCTATCTATGTGTGGAGTTGGAATGCAGTTTTATTGAAGGGACGCTTTGTCCTACGTAGATGGCCAATAAAACATCTCTGGATATTTGTATATTTATACTTGCAATGGCACTTCCTTGAATCTAATGAAAGGAGTCCTTTGGGTCCGTTTTAACCCGGATGTGCTGAGTGGGTGAGCGGGTTTCTTGCCACGTAAACAGGCGGTCTTCAAAAGGTAATATGATAAGTTCATAACACGCAAGCCCCAAATGAATAGTTAAATTTCTAAAGGTATATTGTTCGTAAAATTAAGTTACGAAAAAAAACAACTTTTAACTAAAATTGTGAATAAAAGGGGGCACACCGAAAAAGGGATGTGCACTCGTTTATTGTATAGCAAGTAGGGATTTCCATGTAGCATTATACGCTTCGCGTGTTTGCTAAATGACCATCTCGCCACGAAATAATAGCAAATTTTAACCAATAGGAATTTGACATATAAGAAGCCAACGTACACTGTGTAAAAGAAAAAGTCAGCCGCCAACACTCAAGGCGAAAACTTCTGTGTATAAAGTAATCGGTCGCCAATAGTCAAGGTGACAACTTAAATACCAAATAAATATAAAACGTTACTAAAATGTTGCCAAAATATGGTCCTTTCAGATGAATCACTGTGAAGCGTGAATGGAGTGCAGTTGAAAAAGGAACAACATACGTTAAAAAAGTACATACTCAAAAATCACGTTTGAGTGGAAAATACAAAGAAAGTCAAGCAGTCAAAAATGATAGCATCCAACGACGTACGAGTTTGTCGAAATCCAGCGATAAACAGAGTGAAAAATACGTAGCAAGCCAACAGTCAACAACGACATACGAGTATGTCGGTACCCAACCATCATAGCAATGGAAAAATACGAAACGTGCTAAACAGTCAACAACGACACTACACAACGACATAGGAGTTTATCGGAACGCAGCAATATTACAGTGTATGAAACAAAAGGCACAATCATCATACTAATCAGAGTTACACCAAATGAAGTCAGCGGATAATCCTAAAAAAAATAAATAATATATATATTTAAAAATAAATAATATATGTAATATCCTTAAAAAAATTATTTTTCTCCTCCATTTAGTTCAATTTGTCTAATTATATCCTTGGGTTTATTATAATTAATAAACAAGGTAGGCGATAAAGACTTAAAGGGCTAAAGGAAATACGGGAGGTATTAAAAGCTAAATTCACGCGATCAACAATATACGTAAATAACAAAAGAAATAAAGACGGTCATACGGGAATCAAATTACGTTTAAAATATATCGTAAATATATTAAAACAGTTTCAAATGGTTCCGTCCACGATAAATAAAATCACTGAAGAAGAGTCAATCAAACTCGGGGAATTTGAAGAACTTTATTATTCGAAAATGAGTCGCGTTTACGAAATGCTCGAAATGAATAATCTGTCTTCGGGAAGCTCCTTCTGAAGAATACTGATAAAATTATTGAAACAGGGACGCCATCAAAAAGTTCCACTAAATTGATGAAAATTGTAATAATTACCTTCCACTGGCCTTACGACAAATGGCCAGATCATCGGACCTTTATTATTCCTTTAATGTATTCGTTCACGAAGGAAAGTCTATTTCAAATATTCAAAAATTTTAATATTTAAAAATTTTATTAAAAGTTGAAGCGATAACGATTTTAAATTCATCATCAGCATTCGATCAAAACTACGAAAGGGCCTGGAAAAAATTGCAAGATCGTTTTAACGATAAAAGAGTGATAATTAAAAACCACGTTAAATTAATGTTCGAATTGGCCAGTGTTTCGAAAGAATCTGCCTGTGTGTTACAAACGTTATCCACAGTATTTATCCATGAAGTATTCCATAAAACATATTTTCAACATGATTAGATACATGGTTTCACAAACTGTTATTAAATTGTTGTAGAAAACTGCCTTCAAAATATTCCCGAGTGCAAATTGAAACGATAATAATGAATAAAGAATTACGAATCTCATCCCGCTCATCAAACTATTTCACATCGAGCGCCACACGTGCGGTATTATCGAAACAAAGAAAAATTATTACACTGATAAGTAATTTAAAATTTTTCTTCAGTTTATTTATTCAAAGTTCCGTTGTTGATAATTAAATTTTTAAACGTAATTCTAATTCGGTAAAAGTTTAGAAATATTTTTTTAAAAAATAAGTTGTTTCCCGGTATTCAAGGCTTAATAAAAAAAATTCAACAAATACTATCATTACTTTTGTTTTAAATTTTTGAAGGAAATTTGAAAAAACTGTTTACCATATTAACTAACATATGTTCTACATCTTGTTTAACAAATTTGAATGCCTTTTACGTAGATTCGTAAAAGGAGCAACCACAAAATAAAAATTGATGCCAGTATTTCAGTTCATCGCTAGTTCATCATTAATTTTATAATTAAACACCAATCAAAGAAATAACCAATTGAGAGACGGATCGTCAGAAATTTATATATGCATTCATATTCGTATAGCAATTTTATTAATTCATAATTAATTTATAAAATTTAAAAATATTTTTGGCTCAGATTTTCATCTAGAAAACTGAATATATTTAATATAAAAATCATTGATGATACGGAGGCTACTTCAATGTCGAATTACTTCAATGTCGTTTGTAAGAAATGTAAATATTTATATTAAATCATCAATTAGTTGAATAAATATACCCTTTTCCTTATAAAATAAAAAAAATTAAGAAGTAGGTTTAAAAAATATTTTAATGTAATATTTTAAAATTTTTATCTTTTCTCATTGTACTGACTATTATAGTTTTCTTGTCAAAAAGCTTTTTAGCTTTTTAGATAAACCGGTTGTCCATAGCTACATTACGATTTTATCAGTAGTCGATTGAGTCATTCTAAAAACAAAATCAATCTTGGTGCTACTAACTTCCAATGACCCAATATTACTACCAAGATAAACTTCCAAATTGAAGTTTATGAATTCTGACAATTTACTAACGATAAATATTTATTTCATATTTGTCAGGTTTATTAGGAATATACTAACGGAACCTGCATATAAATGGGAAAGGAATCCGCTATTCATCTAAAGACCTGGATGTAAACGTGTTTTGAAAATTAGTAACAAGGCCTTCGAATAGTTCACGTATAGGTGCCATGTTAACTGAAATTATTCTCTCGGCTCTGGTCAAGTTATCATTAAACTTAAGATTTCTTCTAATGAATTTGAAGCGTTCAAATTTGTCTTCAGATGCAGAGCTTTAATCCCAGTATCATGTTTTTATCACACATTTTGCTCGATTTTACAATGCGACAATACTTCATTTCCTAATTAATCTTAAATTTTGCATCACGTTCTCTTGAATATTTATACTTTAATGTCTTTAAACGCTCATTAGAATTTTTTTTGTAATAAAAGAAATTACGACTTCACTTTTTTATAAACATTCACGTCTTCACTCCTTTCATACACATTCAAGGGGAAGTTTGTGTTTTGGTTGCACCTTGAAGTACAGGTTCGATACGTGTTATATTACGGTTTCGTATCATTCTTCTTGGATAAGTTTGTTATTTTAGCTGTCGTGTATTATCAAAGCCTTTATATTAAAAATTACCTAGTTATCGTTAATTGCGTCAGCTGCATCTGAATCCGAATCTGTGCTGAATGATTATCTTTCAACTTCAAACTGACTGCAGAAAGTTAAAAGGTAATTATGACCAAGTTTCAGGTCCAGAAGCTTCCGGTTCCTCTGTAACTTGGTTCAGCTTTCCGTTAGCGGAATAAGCAGGTCCTTCGATGTAATCGTCTTGATTTTTCTCCACAATCCACCGCGTAACCTGCAACTCTGACTATGTGCCATTTATTTTCTGTTATAGTAATTTTAAAAATTATAATAATATAATTATGCAAACTCTATTATTGATTATAATATAGATATTAGTAAAATAATAAAAATGCATGTAAGTATAAACTAATTAAGTATGATTCATCATTTCAGCAATAATTAAAAATTCAAAGATAATAACCTAATCGGTCGTGTGGATGACGTGAGTCATCCACCAACAAAGGTACGCCCTTCCTGGTACAACCACTCAACGCCAATGCATGGCGGTTACTGAGATGACACATTACCTACATTGGATTTATAATCATCAACGCTGTTCAGCGACGTAAAAATCAAAACAGAAACGATATATTTTGATGTTTGAATGACTGCTACCCGCGTAACCACTGCAGGGTTGAGATGTATATAATTACTTATCACCCCAAAGCTGGGATCGGAATATGTTTTGTGATTTTTAAAATGGGGGAAGATAACATAGTATTATAATTTATATGTGATTTCTAAAAGAAGTTCCCATAAATGTTTAATGATAAAATACCTGGCGTCATCTACTAAATAAAAAACAAAGACGAAAGGGCCTATAAAAAAACTATATTTAAATCAATGCCGACTACCAATTCATTAAAAATTGTGAACTGCTTAAATCTTTTGAAACAGGTGATGTGCATTATGAACTTCATTTACTTTATATTACCCGCGAGATATTTAAGTATTCCACAAATAATACTTTTCCTAAAATATTCTTCATCTTAGTCTATTGACTATGACTAATGGCTAAAATTATGTAATGAAAAATACAAAGGCATGAAAGTTTACAATTACATTTCCTCCTCTATATAAATTGAGGGACAATGTTTTTAAATATTATGCGACAACATCACATTCCAATCAAGTAAAAATTATAATAATTTTTTAGAAAGAAATTGTGTACGCAAAATTTCCTTAATTTCCAATTATATCATAATTTTAATTGAAAACTAGGGATATTATAAAACCGTTGAAAAAAATTCGTTTTTCTGCAATAAGCCATTTCTTATCCACTAAACATTCACTTACTTACTGGCTATGGATCAATATTACTCGTTAGTCATAGCCAACAGTTTAAGCTGCAAAATATATAAGTGATTATCGTAAATAAGCAAAAGATAAAACAATAAATTCACACAGACAGAAAATAACTAAGAATCATTTACAAGAAACAGGACGATATTACGAATGTTATCTAAATATTTTTTATATCCAGTGGACAGGATGATACAATTTACCCCAAAATCATAAAATAATCTTATATATCATTTACTACTATCATGAGCATCCTAAAAAAATGTAAGCTCGAATTAAATTTCTCCATAAATATATTTCCACAAATTTGGTTATGTATGAACTTCCTTCCTTACAAGTCTAAGTTTAAACATTACAGTATTTACATTTAGAATAAAATTCTGATACAGACGAGATAGCGGATTCATCAATTAATATAACTGCCGCGGATATTCCGTTCATTTAAAAATAAATATAATATATTATTAATATAATATGTTATTTTAAAATATAATACATTATTTTTATTACATATTCTTTAATTTATAAATTTTACATTAAATAACCAACTGATATCGTAAATATTTTTACACACTTGAAATAATTTCATGCATTGCTAATTACGAGATATTTAATATCCGTGTATCAAAATGGTAACTATCAAACATAAATAGAAATAATTTAATGTAATACATTTATTTTTGGTTAACGAATTAAAATATGAAACGATATACATTTTGAAATTTATCGAATGATATACTGTTACTTCTAACTAATTCAATGAGCGCGTATATAATGTGACATATTGTCTAATGGATTAAGAAATGGTTTTATTTTTGATCGAAAGAATTTAATATTATATACAAAAAAAGATAAAACAGGTAATGACCCAGGAAACAGACCAGTCTACTTGAAACGTTTTCTCCCTTCTCATTCATACTTCAGTTGTCAAATAATATAGCAAATAATCTCGAGGGTAGTCCAAAAGTCAATAAGAAGTAACTAACCTATCTATGTAAATATGAAAACATGGGTTTGCTTTATACCCAAAGGATTTCTGGCTGAGACAACAAAAATATAATATCCTTTACCGAAGGACATTTTCACGGCTTCATAAATAGGCATATTTGCTTTATTTATTTATATATTTGCACTATTCACCACCAACATGTATTTAAACTTAATGCTAAGAAATTTTCATTTCATACTATCAGCATTGATATTTTATCACTAAAAATGTTCCACATCAAGTATATTGTATTTTAATTTGTCTATTTTGTACAATATTGAAGTTTTTCATTCACTTTCTAAGTTGGAGTCATCTATCTTTACCTATATTTTCCACAGGGATCTATATCCGATCTATAGCGCCAATTATCAGTTTGGCCATATTTAACGTCTTGTTAAATGTTATGATGACAGATGAATTAAAATTTAACCTTAAAATTGAAACGTGGCATACATTCTTAGATCCGTAAGTTTAATTACCATTTACTATTGAGTTTAAACGAGTATTCCTTTAAAATTTCTTAAGATCAAGGACGGTTTAACTTCATCAAAACTTAATATATAGAATATTTTTACTGACGGAACTGGATGGTTTAAAACCTTAACCGTGCCAATTTGGCTGCCTCTTTATTAAGTATTTAGGTTTTTTTCATTCTCCGAAGTGTCATTTGGTAGTCATATTATAACATTTGCTTTTTTTGAAAATTTTTTACGTTGAGTTATAATATTTATATTTTTACACCCCAGCAACACTCGCGTATCAAATCAAATTGTGCCGCATCACACCCCAACAATGTCATAAAATCAAATTTCGGCAATCACAATCAATTGCATTTGCATACAAAATGAAATGGAAAAATACCGCCATAGCGATGACAGCAAAATTTAGGCTTCACTCTTAAAGCTTGTGTATCTTTTATGTACATAAAACAATGTTTACGTAATGTTAACATAAAGTGATATATCTTATTTATTTTGTATCGTTTTGCTACAGTGAAAGGCGTAATGTAATACATAATTTAAGAATAACCTTGAACTTTTAGGATAGTGTTACCACCAATGTTATCCGGAAGCATTAGGTTTATATAGTACGAAACTGAAAATAAAATGAATTTTTGGTCTTTTTCAGGGTTCCGTCCCTCAAAATGAAAAAAAGAGGAAACTTATCAACATCACTTGGTTGTATGTCAGTCTGTCTGTCAAAGCCTTTTTTTCAAAAAAGGTAGCTATTTTTTTCAACTAAAACACAATTAAAAAAGAAAAATCGGAAAGTGAATGACTTCTAATTCCATGTGAAATTATGTTTTTTTTTAAATATGCATTTGTGAAATATGTAATGGTCAATATTTCTTAAGTATTATTAAAAATTTTCGTATTTCCGGTCGACTTTAAATCTTGAAAGACGGAAAAATGAGAGATCTCATAGCACAAGTAAAGGAAAATATGACAATTTCTATACCTACATGGTAAGATTAAAAAGGTTTTGTAAATATTTTAGTAGAAATACTATATACCATTAAATATTTTAAATCCCCAAATATGTGTAAGAAACCCACGCAGCCCAAGTTATACTCTTGTTTGACAGACATTTATATACCAGTTGTCACATGCAATTTTATTCGTACAAATATTTGATAGTTTTAGAAATACAAAGTTAAATTTTTAAACCATTAAAATATTACCGTAACAAAAATTTGTTTCAAGACATTGGTAGCCTGAATTTCTGTGTAATCATTATTCACTTACTCAAAGACAAATTTTCCACTTGTTTGATGAAATGTTTAGTGCGAGAAAATGTGGAAGCAGACTTTAATCGACTGAAAATGAAATTTATACAAATTCATCATGAACAGAATAAAACGCAAATGAAATTTAGCATTTTTCATTTTCGTAACAAATAAATTTGTATTTATTTTTTAACTTCAAAATTTAGAAAAGTTCTTATAATTTATGGAAAAGAAGGATATAAAAGAGACAATATGATTAAAATAGGTTTATTAAAATTTCGAAATTTTTATATTCGTCCACATACTTCATAAAGTTGCAAATGAGTTATCTTTCAATCTCAAAGATGAAATTTATTAATATAATTAATAAAGAAGTAAAGTGCGCTTTCATTAAAAAAGAAGCAATAGGTTTTAATTTGTTACGAGGAAATGCCAATGGATTTTAACTATAAAAAAACTAAATTGAGAGAAACAATTCAGTATGGGTTTCCTCATACACTTTCATCTCCTAAGCAGATAAAATTAGTTTCGAAAAAATATAAAATGTAACGAACATAGGAGTGCTACAAGTTAAGATAGAAAATTTGTTACATAAAATATTAACACATTTCTATTATGAAAATACAAAATATAAATTTGATAATAAAAGTTATCCTTTTATTTATCACTATGCATACAGACCATAATGTAAATTAAATTACTCAATAACTTAATTATATTTTGAGGTACGATGGCTTCAAAACCAATGTAGTCCTAGTAGACTGTTTATATGCTTATAGCAATTGTATGTAACAACAAGACTCTGCTTAAGGTCATATTTTATTCCATATTGAATACACGTATTAGAAATATTTAGGTAAGTTATTTATATGTTAAACTACGTTATAGTAAATATTCAACGTGGAAATGTCTCAAGGACATTGTTATAAGATTGATTGAACGGGTTTGAAGGAAAAATAAATAAAACTTTTCTACCTTGAAGTATAGCATGTTCTGCCTTCAAATATTAGATATTTAAAAACAGGTAAGGCTAAAAAATCATCTGGGCCTACCTGAATAGATTATTTTTCGAGCGTGGTTGAAAAACTAAATAAACGAAATATCATTGTAAAATTTGCAATAAACACTTATGCCTATAGCAAACTACGATTAGGTACACTGAAAGTTCTACCGAAAAAGATGAGAAATTTGACGGTTTTTTTTATTAATGTACTTGCAAAGTCAATCATGCTTTTTAATTTTAATGTATTATTCATTTAAACACACAAATTTAAGTCAAGAAAAATTTTCGATTATGAAGTATTTGCGTGAAAGAGAGTAATTTTGATTATGATTTACAATGAGAAGAAGTAAAATTTTGTGCTAACCGAAATGTAGGAAATCTGACTTTGCGTTATGAGGATATTCGAACAGTATTCTCCATTTAAAACTCCAATATAAAATAAGTCCAGAATTATTGTTATTTGTGTTGACAAAATAACTGGTTTGTTTTCACTTTAATTGGTGCAGAACAACTTGACTGGCCGGTTTACGTGGCATAAAGTTGGGTAGTAACATAACTCGTGTGATATGTAATATAAAACATTTTAAAATTAAGTTAAAATCAAAAGTAGTTTCAAATAAGTAAGATTAAGCGACACGAGCACCGATCATAAGCTCCTGGAAGTCATATTCGGCCCCAAGGCGAAACATGTGCATGGATCGAGAGCTGGATGCTCAGGCTTTAATATACCGCCTTTAATATGCTCAAATTCAATCAACTCTATTCTGAGCATATTAAAGGTGGTCATGGCAGTATATGGGATCATTTACCGCCCTGACAAAATAGTATAGCAGATCCTTTTTTAAGGCTATGCAAACTTACACCCTGACGTAGCACACATACTAAAGATTGCATACTTAATATCGTGGCGCTATTGCGACTAATAAAAGTACTGCTGAAGGATATCGACGGGAATTTAAAGTAAGATAAAGAAATGCAGAAAGTAAGGAACGGAATTTACAAAAATAATTCAGAGATTCAATAATTACAAGATTGTAGTATTTGTGTGAAAAAGAGGAAATATTCTATTGTTTTCTTCACACGCATTTTAGGAGGTACCTCCGATCATGATTTATGATGAATTTCCCGATTAAAACGAAATGTGTTTTTATGGAGATATTCCACTACACGGGACAAAAATTTTGATTCAAAAATATTAGGAAACCGAGTCTTAGTTGCAGTATATGAATGACACCCCGGCGTACTCGCTATGAAAGCAAGATTAAGGATTAAAGTTTGGTGGCCGCAATTTGACAAATACGCAGAAAATGTCATAAAATCCTGCAAAGTATACACACTCGTATCGATACCTAACCTACCTCATCCTATGAAGAGACGCGAGTTACCATCAAGCCCTTGGATGGATATCACAATAGATCTTCTCTGATTTTACTACAGGTGATTGTTGGTGGTCACTAACTACTGTTTTAGATATGAAGAAATAAAAACTTGTCGAGACATATCTAACAGAGAATTTACACTGTTGCTGAGGGAGACTTTTAGTCGTTTGAGATGTTTGCTTTCAATCACTTCAGATAATGGCAAACAATTTGTCAGTTACGAATTCAAAATACTCAACTTTTCTTTCCTCTCCTGTCTTACTTCCATAGACCAGAAATGTTTTATTCGGGCTCTGCGTTTGTTCCGTTACTTTAACTTTGTTTCCCTTAATTTTTGCCCATATCTTGTCCGTAATCAAATCGTGCTTACATCCAGAATCAATTAACATCTTTTGTCTCCCTATTCCGCATACCACCGCCTCATAGCTGTATATATTGAATACATAATGAACTTCCCCTTCAGCTATTTTTCCATCCTTTGCTCCTCGACACTCCTCTTTCGTCAAAAGGCAAGTGCTTCAACTTTCACTGCTAAAACATTCACTTTTATTGGTTTGTGTCCCTTTTGATTTACTTCCTATCTTGTTAACTTGTGGCTCATATTGTTTTACTTTTTGATTAAAATTTTCTAATTGTCGGTTTACTAGCACGAAATCATTTGTTTCATCAATCCTTCCGACTTACATTTTTTCAGTTATTTGGTCATTTGTCCGGTCTTCTGTATTATTAAATTTACGTGTTAATGTGTTGTCTTAGACTCACTATAAACTTTTAATTTTCTTTCTATTTTAATATTTTAAATATGTGTGGTTCAAAACTGTCACTTTCCTTCGCTGCGAAGTGTTCATTAAGTTATGTTATAGCCGTTTCGAAAACATTATATCCTTCAGCATCGATATCAGTTCAGATCCACTGCAGTGCAAGAGACTTGCGCGTTTTTGGCTGCCAGTTTTAAATGGGTAGTTTCAACATAAATGTACAAATATATTTTTCAACGCTCCCACCTATTATATACAGAGCCGGACTCCATTAAATTCAATTTTTTTCAACATAATATGCCATTATTTAACGTGTAGGTAAGAAGAGACGCGATAATCACCATTATGTGATACCATAGTCACTTACATGGAACATTACAGTTACCTGCATGTAATACTGGAGCTTGTCGAAAACTACCCAATAAACAGACGTCATCTACTTACTACTCCATTCCAACCAACTTCCGTTCCTTGACTATTCGTTCATATTTCATGTTTCTAATGTAACCATGTATAATTTCATATCTGTATACATATACTATACTAAAGCCAGTGTCTAATAAAACGCTTAATTATCACTCTTGTAAGGTGTTTGGTAACGTTATTTGTTTACATAAAAGGAACTTCGTAGTACCACTTTGTAATACTTATATATCACATTTTCACACGACCCGTAGTGGTAGTTATTACAACTATAATGATAACATAAAAAGCAACAATTATAATCTAGTATGCCACTCATTTGCCCATGCCTTTAATACTTGTTTTGTCGTTCGAATTAATATAAATTATATAACTGAAACTACATAAAAATAATATTAATGTTACAAGCCAAGGAAATGTATAATTCATTTAAATATTTTTCCTGTAATAAATTTATGAAAATAATCATAACGACAAGATACCATTTACGAAAAATATTACTGTTTTAAATTAAAGAATGTACATAAAAACGACGTATTAAACAAAATTAGACCTGGGTCACAGTTATTTTAAGAAAACAATTGATTTGAAAAATTATGTACCTGGGTCAGGTTATTCGCGATTTGTCATTTGTTATACGATTTATTTCCATTGTATTCACTTTTTTTCTTGTCACGCATTTATCAAATTTTAAGAAGTACAAAAAATTTGGTAATAGTCCCAAAAAGCAAATAAAAAATCAAAAAACAAATATAACAAACACATCATAAGTACTGTAGTAGCCGGCATTTAAAAAAACTAAACATGTACCATGTTCTCTGGTTCACATTTCTGTAACTTAGGCTGTAACTTGTGCTCCCATTTCACTGATTACTTGTTATATGTATGTGTTTAGATCAATGTATGTGCATGTTTCGGTTATATTTAATTACGAAGATATTTCTTACCCTACTTAAGACGTTATTTTAGTATATAATCTGCAGACATAATTCTTTTACATAGTCTTCTAGTAGATGTCGTAGCTCCAAGAAATAAAATGCATTCTATTTTTATTTTATTATGCTCGATATATATATATATATATATATATATATATATATATATATATATATATATATATATATATATGCAGTACCATATCAATTTATTTTGTTTCTTACTTTAATTTGAGTAGCTGTCATTTTCTGTCGTTGCCTCAAATACCGAAATGTCAGTAGAACCGAATTGACAAAATTGATCGAATGGTTGACGTTCAGATAACGGAAGTTTAATTCCTGTAACACATCATATGACCGTCAATAATTTGATATTACTGTGATACCGGGAAGAATCCATGTTTGTATTCGCGGAATGAGGGTAGTAGCGTCACGCTGCTCCAAAGGATAAAGTAAAAATCACTGCCTTCCCTCTTTACCCCATCAAATATCCACTGACCCTCCAAGAAATGACCATGGTAATATTTCCTTCGGCCAAACTTTAACTCGTCGATTTCCATCGTTTTTCCTAGTCCACCTAAAATGAAATTAAACGTATTATAATTTTATGATCTTTTTCTATTACAATTTTAAAAAAAACTTCATTATTTATATAGATTTTTAAATAACTTATCAATCGATTTGCATAAATGTATCATGACTTAGCAGCAAAAGGAGTTTCAATCGCACGCGATGGCTTTAACTATTTTCATTTCTTTCTGAATATTGGAAATTTCGGTAAAGGTAATACCGAACATATAACACGATCTGGGTGAGGTTCAGGTGGAATTTTTAAAAAATTTGTTTTTAAGTATACTAAGTTTTGCGTAGCGCTCCACCGTCAATAGAGGAAGAATGAGGTATTAAAATTTTGTCGCGATTATATTTTTGGCATTTCATAACACGGGCTATGGCGCTCCACTCTTAAGGCAATGCTATAAAAGTAATCTATTATTATCAAACTCAACAATATTGCGGCTGTAGTAAATACCGTATATTTTCTGCGAAGCTTCACAACAACTCAGAAAGACAACGGCGCATGAAAGGTATCGAATTTCGCGCGTTGACAAATTTTTCCTTTATTTCTTTGAATGTTTTAATGACTTCCTTTTTTGTCCATTACATTGTACATACATAGTACTAATTTTTAGAGTTTTATTTTAAATGTGAAATAAAACTAGATTTATCCATGTTTGAAAACGAGGTTTCTTTTAAGGTTAAAATTAATTATTTATCAAATATAAATTAAATAGTACAGCCTTGTAATTGGCCATGACATTTAATATATTCGGATAAAATGGCCACTACTGATAAATTGTCACTATAATATGTTCGTATACGATGATAAATTATCACTAGCGTAATTATTTATCACTCTCTTTTCTAATTATGTTGAGTTGTTCTGGTACTAGATATATCTACTTAATAATCGAGCAGCCAGAACCTATTATTTCTTTGTATTCGTTCTATTACTTGCAGTTTCTCTATAATGTGGGCCTAAGAGAGGCAGGCGTAAATGATGGTCGTGTTTTCATAAAATGAAGTGAAAGTACATTAATTTATCATTTACGATGTAAAAACATGTACATATCGTAAACTTATGTAATCATATTGATAATCATTTATTGAAACCTGGTGTTTCTTATTGAATATATTTGGCGTTAATTATGTAGAAATTCATTATTTCTACAAAACTGTTGAACTTCAAAATGTGTCGTAAATTAAATTTTAATACTATTTAAATTTTATTTAACATGTATATTCATATGTTTGTTGAAATTGTGATAATAATACAAAATAATTAGTAGAAATATTGTTATAAACCTTTTTCCAACCCAAAAAATGAAAATTTTAAGTGTGAATAAACAATTTTAAGAAAAAATTCTTAAAATAAATGTGACCGATGTCTAATTTTGTTCAGTAAGTCGTCTATCATATATATTCTTTCATTAAAAAAAACGACAAATTTACATTTTTGCTAAACTGAACTTATATTAAACTATCTTTAACTTGAATTGAATTGTAAAGACGATTTATATTTCATATCATAGAACTATCCAGGTTTATGACAAGTAAACAGACCAAACAGGGCAGTCAAGTCATTTTGAACCGATGAAAATGTAAACATACAAGTTATTTTATCAATACCAATATCAATAATTCTGAAGTTATTTTGTATTGAACTTTTTAATGAAGAACGCTTTCAGAATATCAAACAAGCCCTACAAAATAAAATCAAATATCAGCATCCCTTCGGAATAGCAAAAAATTATATTTTTTCATTATTATAAATCATGATGAAGTTAACTTCTTTTCTTTTTTAATTACTGTGAGTGTTACAAGGTTAACAGCACTTACAGTTCTCGTCGCTAAAATCTACTGTTTGTCTCTTAACTACCTGTGTCCAAGTATATGTGAAAAAGCGGGAAGTATTCTGATGTCTCTTTCACATATATTTAAGAGTGGGGAGGGAGGCAAAAGCCCGTACACAGGGGGTGCTCAAGCAGGTCCTCGATTTGGTGACAGCATCTCTTAAGGAAGATGGTGGCCAATTTTAAATGTGTACAGCGACATCTAGCGACAGCTATGTGTCACCATGCAATAGACGCTAGGAACACTCTAGAAAACACAGACAGAAACTACTCAACACTGAGTCTGTTAGAAACGACTGAGTGTTGAGTAGTTTCTGTCTTCTTTCTTTCTGTAATATATTTTTGCGTGACTTTACGGCGCAAAAACATATTACACATAATTAATATTATAAGTTTAGCATATTAATTAAGTAAAAAGGGTATTGTAACTATTGTATTGTTATATGTTCAGATCTTTGTTATTTTTTTTTATTATGTATTAAGATCTTCGTTTTATTTTGTAAGGGCATGTATTGTACTGGGGTATAATTCTTACATAGGACAAAGGACAAAATGGTAATTTTTTTCACTGCCTCGTAACGAAAGCCGGTAAGTGTTATCCGTTATTGCTTATTATATAACATTTCAAAAATTAATATAAATTTTATACACTAACGGCGCAAAGCAATTGGTGACGAAATTACAGTTGTTTATTGTTAAAATTTAATTCTAAGAGTAGCAAAGTTCTGCTTAAAACCAATTTTTACTGTTTTGTTTAAAAAAAAACTTGCACTAAAAGATGTTTTAGTTAGTTATAGGCGCCGATTGTGAAATAATAAAAAAAATGGATTTTAAAAATATTTCCACACAAATTATAGTTTCGTGACGAAGTTTTTTCTTGTCAGGAAACTCCGTGAAATTACTTCAGACAGTTGTTAGGTGTTTTCGCTAGTAGTAAATTGGTTTTCCAAATTTAATTTTTTACTAAATAATGTTGTGAGCATCATTTATATTTAACCAAACGTTGTTTGTTGTAAGTTTTCTTCCAATTGAAAGAAAGAAAAAGACGGATTGATTGAAATTGTTATACCTAACTTAATGTTTTGTTTTCTTTTGCAGGGCAAAAGCTTGGCTGAAATTGTGTGGCAGGGAGAATTGGATAGTCAATTGGACTAACCTCTTCAGATGTAAACATAGCATCTGCGGAAGACACTTTACTAATGAAAACTTTAAAACTTTCCAGCCTAGGAAATTATTATACAGTAATGCTACGCCGTGCCAATATTTAGCAGCTTCTGTAGGAGAATGTCTAAGGTTATTTATGTGATAATACCATAATATAAACTCATTTTTTGCTTGCACAACTGAATATGTCATATAAACATCAATTACAAATGTATAATTTTGAAATAACACATGTCATGAATACGACTTTTATTATAATTAAAGGAAGACATACATCGCTATAATCATGTCTGCTTTGTGTATTTTTCTGCTTGTTTTCAGATGTTGATGAGTTGCCCACTTTCATTTATGCAATTACCACCTAGTTTATTCCAGAGTGGTGCTACCTGTAGATGCCTGATGCCATTTAAAATTGTATTTTCGAATTTATTTCAATTTTCTTGAATTGTATTTTCGTAGTAATGATATTTAAAATATATTAAATTGTACAATAATGTTATTTTCATATTTGTCTTTTGTGAAATATTTTTGTTAGCATTATAATAAATAAATTTATGAATAAAAATTATTTTTTCTTTGATAACGTCATCTATGAACAATAAAGAGTGAGAGATTACGCCATCTATGGACATTAATAATAATTACACAAATATTTGGTCAGGAAGGGTGAGGCGAGGGGAAAGGGGAGTTATTTGGACAGCGTTTCGCCATGTATGAAAAAGTGCGACTCTTTTTTAGATGGGCTAGTATGGATCGTGTCCGTTCTGTACTGTATCTATTCTGTGCTCGTACAGTTCGGTGACGGACGGCGGAGAGAACGAACATGTAGTGAGAGGAGCAGATATTGGTTATAGGTCGGTAAGAGACAAAAATACAAGTATGCGTAATTTTAGTTTGATAATAATGGAAAAAACCAGGGCTTTTGTTTTAGCCACAAAAAATTCGTGATTTTTATTGCCAAAGTAAAAACAATTAATTACACTTGCATTGTGCTTAAATATAGTTTAAGGCTTCTTTTTTACATAGTATACAGTTTTTTTATTCAAATAATTACATTTTTTATGCCCGAAAAACTCAATGCTAGAAACGGATGTCATTAACGTTCATAGTTTGGATCGCATTGAAAGTCATACATACATTTAAATTTGATGCGTACAAAACATACATGAATTTCTATGAATTTTCATTTCCATGAGTTTCATGAATTTCCATCGCGCTGAATGTAAATGTTGTGTATAAAATAAATAAAATAATTTAAGAACATTGACGTTGCCTTATTTTGTGACGTGCATTCGATGAACCTCTTATTTGAGGGTTGCCGGGCGCCTACGCCAGAAAAATTGCAACACTAACAATTTTTCAAATAAATTTACCGTCATAACCATAGTAGACGGTATATATATAATAGTCACGGTAAATTCAACATCTCCTCAGTTGAACCCTAAATTATTGGTTGGTGGTGGCAAATTTATTGGTTTATCGTATATTTGAAGGCATTGGTTATACTCAAAACCCGGTATTCTATTCGCATTCAATGATCCAATGCCAGTTTTGCGAGCTTGAAATGTCACAACTATACTTGTACTAAACGCTGTCGAAAACAGACTGATGTGTTTCGGTTTTGATATTCTCTTTATATAATTCAAAAACCATAAGCAGTCACAAAAGTACTCCAAAATTATTATTAATAAAGGTATTAACGAAGTATTTGTCCGCCTGCAAGTATTTATTTGTATTTACACTAATTCGATAAACTGGGCCCATCGTTCTATTGCTGAGACTCCATTTCTACATCAGATTCATTAGATGATTTGTCTTCAGTATTTACTAAACTATTCACAGTATCACTAGTTATTTTTCGCAACCTAGACGGCTCAGGATCGTCCGGGTATAATTTTTGTACTTTCTTCTGTGGCACACATTGCTCCATCGGTCGGTTTTTATTAGTTTCTTTTTATTCGATGGTCACGGATACGTTCTGCATTTCTAATTGTGTTTTACCCAGCAATGTTGTTGTTTCGATGTTTTTCATCTAACATTACCGTTTCCTTTTGAGGCGTCTTAAATTTTTTTGCTAAGAAAATTATTTTGAACTCTTTCACTATTACACAAGTCAGCAATTATTTGAATGTCGATTCTAATAAAAGTAGGAAAATTGGTCTATTCGTTTTGAAGTTAACGATAATTTCTTAAAGATTTCTTCAAGTTTCATGACAGAAGATTTAACAAACTTGTGAAAATCATGACATATATAGGGGAGATAAGAACATTCGCTCCAACCGTGACACCCGGAAAGAAACAAACGTCTTTCATGGAAATTCGTAACAAAAATGTTTTCTACTCTCGTAATTATTTTCTACCATTTTGTTACTAGTTAACCCAAAATCAAATAATAAAAAAAAATCTTCCACTTCCTTGTTCATAAAAGCAATGACATATTCGTATTATCTGCTAAATGAAATGTTGAAACATCAGGGTAGATATCTTCTAAAAATAAGCTTCTTTAACCCTATAAACCTGATTATTTTGTTAAGTAATATTTAAATAAAATGGTTAATAAATTCGTAGCTTACTTGTACGATTTATTTTTTTTAAAATCTTCTTTGAGGTTAGACTCAATATCCGCTTAAAAATAACTTTCCGATACATTGTAATTGTTCCCTTTAAAATGAGCGATTGATGTAGTGGCAAACTTAGGTAAAGATAAACACATAAAGGAAATGTAAGAAATCTTATATAAAAAATGTACCACTAAAAACAATTTTTTACATCGCAAATATTTTCAAGTTGAGTTCTTTTTATTAAAATGTTTTTTAGTGTTATCACGTACTGACAAGGTTGAATTAAATTTACGTGGATTTACCAAACTACGATACATAACACGTATATAATTTAATATTATTTTAATTCTGTATAAAACGAAATAGTATACCGGTCTTACAATGGAACTATGATTAAACAGCCTTCTTAAGAATTAAGTGTGTAACGAGTACAAAACAAAGTTTATAATCTAATTTTTTTTCTGACCAGGATATAACAAATGTTAAATGAAAAGGCTTCTTCACCAATGTCGCAAGAAAACCGGTCGATTTTATTCGCATTATATATTGATTATTTCTTCTGTACCTTGTATGATATTTTTGGAAGTTTTTAGTTACATGAATTAATTATGCATAATGTAAATATTTAACATAACACTTGTCATATACTTTGTTGTAATAATATAAAAAATTAGTAAATATATCAGCCCTTATATTAAGATATCTGAATAATTTTCCTTCACTACTTTCTTGAAAATTCAGAAGGTATATATTTGTAAATTTGTGGAACGATCCAACCAGATTTCAACAACCCTGATGTAACAATCACGTGAATTTGCTATTTTGTTCCGTATTGCATTTATATTTTTAAAATCTTTATCACTGTTAATAAATAGGCTACTTGCAATGGACCATTCATTAGATACTTCAGAATATAGACTTTTATTCAAGTTAGATATACTTTACCCGTAATATGTTTCATATCCAAGTCCACATTTCGTTACCAATATTTTCCAAAAAAATTCTTCAATTTTCTCTGACAGGTATTGACTTTCCAGTAGAATGCAATAATATGTCAGATGTTTAGCGTTTCCAACTTAGTTTATATTATTGCTATAAGTTTTTCTTGAATTTAATCCAATCTTAATCTCTTTAATCCAATTTTTTTTTGCAGTATGTACGAGGGGGCCTTTTTAAATTATTTTTCTTTTTCGATATATTCACCTGGTACCCTTATATATTTTTTTAGATCTTTCAATTAGCTTATGTATACCTTCATAAAAAATGTTTCGTCTTTGCCCGAAAAATAAGCTGAAATTGCTTCCTTCACTTCTTAATCGCTAGAAAAACTTCTTTCCACGAAGTTCTTTTTTGAGGTTTAGGAAAAAATAATAATCACTGGGAACCAGGCTAAGACTGTAGGGTGAGTATTTTAAAATATCGAAGCCCGCCTTGTGCAGGGCGGCCAGCGCAACGCGGCTCGTCTGAACGGGCGCGTTGTCGTGCCAAGCCACCTTTGGTAAATTTTCCCTTTGTTACGAATTTCCATGAAAGACGTTTGTTTCTTTCCGGGTGTCACGGTTGGAGCGAATGTTCTTATCTCCCCTATATATGTCATGATTTTCACAAGTTTGTTAAATCTTCTGTCATGAAACTTGAAGAAATCTTTAAGAAATTATCGTTAACTTCAAAACGAATAGACCAATTTTCCTACTTTTATTAGAATCGACATTCAAATAATTGCTGACTTGTGTAATAGTGAAAGAGTTCAAAATAATTTTCTTAGCAAAAAAATTTAAGACGCCTCAAAAGGAAACGGTAATGTTAGATGAAAAACATCGAAACAACAACATTGCTGGGTAAAACACAATTAGAAATGCAGAACGTATCCGTGACCATCGAATAAAAAGAAACTAATAAAAACCGACCGATGGAGCAATGTGTGCCACAGAAGAAAGTACAAAAATTATACCCGGACGATCCTGAGCCGTCTAGGTTGCGAAAAATAACTAGTGATACTGTGAATAGTTTAGTAAATACTGAAGACAAATCATCTAATGAATCTGATGTAGAAATGGAGTCTCAGCAATAGAACGATGGGCCCAGTTTATCGAATTAGTGTAAATACAAATAAATACTTGCAGGCGGACAAATACTTCGTTAATACGTTTATTAATAATAATTTTGGAGTACTTTTGTGACTGCTTATGGTTTTTGAATTATATAAAGAGAATATCAAAACCGAAACACATCAGTCTGTTTTCGACAGCGTTTAGTACAAGTATAGTTGTGACATTTCAAGCTCGCAAAACTGGCATTGGATCATTGAATGCGAATAGAATACCGGGTTTTGAGTATAACCAATGCCTTCAAATATCACGATAAACCAATAAATTTGCCACCACCAACCAATAATTTAGGGTTCAACTGAGGAGATGTTGAATTTACCGTGACTATTATATATATACCGTCTACTATGGTTATGACGGTAAATTTATTTGAAAAATTGTTAGTGTTGCAATTTTTCTGGCGTAGGCGCCCGGCAACCCTCAAATAAGAGGTTCATCGAATGCACGTCACAAAATAATTATAGTTATCAACATGTAATACGCATACACCATATAAAAAAATATAATATTTTTATTATATTACTAAAAACCATCAAATACAATACATTTGTTTTCTATAAAGTACACATTCCTGAAACTTTTAACAACATCTTTAAACCAAACAAAGTATTTCGTACCTTGTACAGATGGTACATTGAAAAGATTATTTTTGATCCTAAACTAAGAGTTTGTCATTGAACTCTAGATTCCTAATTCTTAGTTATGATGCTAGAGTAGTAAGGTCTGCTTATACGGTGAGACGCGATGACCTGCTAAAGTAAAAAAAAATATTTAAAATATTGTTAATTAAAATCTAACTTTTTATTTTATTAATTAAAATCTAACGAGTAAGTAATAATATCAACAATATGGGTTCAGACTACAGAAAATGGAACGACGTAACACCAATTGAAAGAGGTCCACACCAAAATGTTTGAGGATAGTTTAAGATAATGATGATGATTGTGGGTCAAGCCATTGAACTCCGGGTTTATCATTGAACTTTGGGTTAAAACACCTTAGACCTGTCGCTGCAGCTATACGGTACTTAAAAGGTAGTGCTTAAGGATCTGCTGAATATAAATTAGTATTGTGAGCCGATTTTAAATTAGTGTTGTGAGTATTGCAGAGATGTTTAACTTGAACTTCTCCCCCATGATGCTGCTGTGGTACAGCATACCTAAGTCGTGAGACTTTTGAGGAGTTTTGGTTTTAATTAGAATTATGAGTCCCAAGCAGAGTCTTTATCATTAAACTGCAGGTCACATCTCCTCAACCCTGATGTTTCGATGGTACGAATTACCTATACCGTAAAACTTGGGGCTTTGCCGATTTTAAATTAGTATTACGCATCCCAAGAATATATTTTGTCATAGACCTCTTGGTTCCAATTCCCCAATCCCGATACTCATGTGACACTATATGACTTGATATTAAAACTTGAGGATGTATTGATTTTGAATTAGTATTTTGGTTCTTAAGCAAAAAAATTGTCATTGAAATCCAGGTTCCAACTTGTAAGTCCTGAGATACTGTAAGGGTACTGTTGGCCTATAATATCGAAGGTTTACTGTTATTTAATTAGTATTTTGAACCCGAAGCAGAGGCTTTGTTATTAAGCAATTGGTCGCAAGTACTCATTCCTCTTTTACGTTAGTAGTAGGCCCCAAACAAAAACTTTCCCATTGGACTCCGGGTCCCTTTTCTAATACTGGAAGAGAACTACCTATATAAATTGTGAGATTTTGGTAACTCTCGGTATTAATTTAGTATTTTAGGTCGCGAACAGAGACTTCTACACCAAACTCTGTATTCAAAACACACACCAGTCTTGACATTATAGTTGTGCGGTCTGCCATAATCATGAGATTTGACGATCTGGTGGTTTGTAAAACAGATCACATGAAGTAACTCCTGAATTGTATTTTGCCCTGGAGTAACTTTGAATCTACTCAGGTCAACATTCATACTATAACACGCCAAGGGCTGTGTGGTATTAATGTAGTGAATATGATACGTTGCTAGCGATACACCATTCACGTCAAGGTTTGTGTTATGTCGATGATTGTGAGGCATTAGAGCGGCACACAGTGATATGTCGTTAGCATTTTTATTAGATGAACCTAACAAATAAGGCTAGGCAAATAAAGCACATTAAAAATAAAAATAAAGCAAAGATAAAAAGTTCAGTGGTTCGATTTAATTATACTATCGATGACGCAATAAACGCTTTTATTTCAGGTTGAATGAAGCCACAGATTATAAATTCATAATTATTTGCGTGCTACTAATTATGAATTAAAGTGTCATTTATTCACCTAGCATATTTTTATTACTTTTATCCCCGCAAAACATTTTTATTATCTATTTTTATCATGGGAATTTATGTCTTATTGTTCGACCTTTTGTTAAGACTATCCTTGTGGAAATGAATGTTCAGAAAACAATATTTACAAAAGAAACATATGTATTTGATTTTATGAAATTTCATCCTATTTTTGAATTGCCCTTGCGATACAAAAACGTGGAGATCTATGGTTGCTGCAATGATAATACTCCCAATTTTTTACCTAAAATCATTCGCAGTTCTAAAAGTCTAAATGTTCTCTCAAAATATTTTTTTCATTTGTCTATAATTTATAGTGTTAACGTCGTAATATATTTTAGTCTGTATTTTCAATAGTTCCACAAAGTTCAATGGTGATTTAAGAATGATGCTTTAAGAATGATGATTTAAGAATGGTGCTGCGACAATGTGGAATAAATTATTGGCGAGACCACTATATTCTTTAACTGATAATATTTTAAAAGTGGTTTTCAAATATTGTTACATTATAGATATTATCAGATGTCACTTAGGACTCCGATTTTTCTACCCTACCATTACTTTATTTTCTCCTATTTTATGAATATTACTTTTTCCTGTTTTCTGAGTAAGTTTAGATTATGAATGCTCTATAAGATTAGTCATACTTTAATAATAAATTAACATAAAATATATATCTCTAGTTCTTGTGAAGAGTACTATAGAATTGTATGTGTGTGTGTGGGTGAAAAAAATATTACTAAAAGGGATTATACAGTGTTTATGAATAGACAACCACTCGAGATGACAATATGGCGGCATACCAGGAATGGGATATTATTTTATTATCTTTCACAATATCTGTCAACACTATAAATATAGACAAATGAAAAAAATATTTTGTAGAAGATACAGGTGAAGATACATGATTCCAATTTATAAAGCACATGGACATTAGTTAATGGGTTTATTGAGGAAACTTTTATATATACGTAATACAAAATAAGTGAAGTAATTTTCAATGTACATCGTTTTAAGCATTTTTTGTCCAGAAATATCATTACTATTACATACGTTTTTAAAAAAAAAATAAACGTCAATATTCAATAATTGCAATATATAATAATAATATTTGCAATATATAAACGAAAAAAGTATGTATATTTACCGTGCACTTGAAATGCTCTTTGCTCTTTTATTATATATTTGTGGAGATTATTAACTGAAAATTAGATTTTTGGGGAGCCTTGCAGTTAAAGTGGACGTCGACATATTTATTGACATTGACGTAAAATATATGAGCTGTCTACTAAATATGAAAATATTTCGTTAATTTTCATTGTGTTATCTTTTTCCTCTCTTTGTTATAACATTTTTACTTCTTATCTGTCCATATGGATTTATTTTTAATTGTTTGCTTATTTAAAATAATTTGTTACATTTTCCGTAATCTATTAGCATATTAAATTATAGCCTTTTTTATTGCATTATTTTTATTTCCTTTATTGCATAATTTTTATTGCCTTTTTTATATGCCATTAACTATAATTAACAAGTAACCTCCATTTATAGCCAGTAAGTCCAATGTTTATTGGATGAGACGTACTTTAATATATTAAGATGATATTTTTTGGAACGTTTTCGTAATTTTCCTTACTACTTCTTGTATATAATGAGAATGTTCGGCGTAAACAATTTTTTAACAAAAAGTTACCGTAATCTTAACTGCACTGAAATTGATTTTGTTGGATCGTATTTCAAAACCAACTTATTAGAAGAGGACATGTAAACGCAATATCTTACGTTAGTAGCTAAGATCAATAGATGTTTTTAGAAATGTATTCTTTGTGAAAAGTCTGAGCACAGCAAGTCTATCACACGTGTCGTCTGCTTCAACATATATATAAATTATATATCACATTTCACCAAACTGATTGTCCGTATTCATTTACATATATTTTCACTTCATTTTTTAACTACTATCAATTACTAACTTTTAACAAATTAATTTAAATTTAACAATTAATAAAATCGCTGAATTGTATAAAAAACACGACAGATTTCATTTATTTTAGTTATTCCAATGAGATTACAAACAACATTGTAGATTCATTAGGTTTATATTTTTCACAGTAGTCCTAAGTAGTAGTCTTAGTCTTCTAGTTGCTACTAATTTTTATATTGACAATGCCAATATAATAATTCATATATGATGTCTATAAAATTGTATTTATGGATTATATAGCTAAACATAAAGAAGGGTCCTAACAGAAATATTAATGTTGAATTGTACGTACAACTACATATAATGCATTATAATATTTTTTTTATATTTTGGATAATTAATGTCTATGTCTAACCCGTTGCCAACTTTTGAAAACATTGAAGGATCAGCAGAAATGAGGGAGTTGGCCATATATGGCGGTAATTTGTGATCTGGATCAATGACTAGATGCTTTGTTTGATTTGAATTTTTTGAAGCCTTTCCACCGACGCTGGTCACTTTTCTTACTGGCTAATTTATAAATAGTTTTGGGAACAAACTAAGAAAAATAAATTTTTATATTTTAAATTTTACCATCGTTTTTCCTATTTCTTTGTAAAAAAAAACAAATTTTAACTAAGATGTGTCCATTAGTCAAATAATTTATCATTAAATATAATAGGAAAATACTACGTTATTTTCCACCGTTGCAAAAATAGCAACAAATAATAAATTTTGATTGCAAGAAAAATGATGTCGATGAATATAAAATTATATATATATATATATATATATATATATATATATATATATATATATATATATATATATGTATATATTTAATCGTACTAATCTGTTAGTAAGTCAAGTAAAAATTACTGAAATAATTGACTTCAAATTTTGTACAGGGATATGTATAATCGTACAACATCTATGTGGATTAGTGATTCTTTCTATACTTTAAGGTGAAACCTTCTTCGAAGTATTAATAATGACCAAGGCATCCTATTCCAATATCTAAAAATACCTTTATATGATATTGTTGTTACGCAGATTTGAATGCACTTGTTCGTTAGTGAGCTAGTGAGTATTGTGATATGTTGGAACTAATTTATATTGAACGAAAAGGATAAAAACAAACTTTACTCGTGTATACACACGAGTAAAGTTTGTTTTTTCTTTCATATTTGTTTTAAATAATTAGAATTGTGTTTTTTGCACTATTAAATTCATTAATATTTTATTAAATATCAAGAGACTTAAGAAATGTGACTTTGTTGAAGTGCAATAAATAATTGAAAATTATTGTTAAAACTGGAATTTATGTATAAGTATATTCTTTCTGTATTATAATATGGTTGCAAAATCAGAATCAGCATGAGTTGGATATTTTAAGACCCGTATTAATGCCCAGCAAATAACGATATGCCATTAATTTTAAGATGTTTTTCATGATAATGGTAAACATTTCTCGGCCAAAAAACTATACCGCACAGGCTGTTATTAATTGATTCACGAAAAGTTTTCAAAAATACAACATGAAATAAATTATCATTTATGGGTTTATGATTTTTTTAAGTAGGAATCATATTTTTTAATAATAAAATCTTTACTACTTGAAATATTTCTTCAATCGTAATCACATTTACTTTCATTTCCGAACAATTTTGAATGATTAGTATAGTTTTTATCTGCAAAATAATATTCATATCGCTCAATATTAAAAGCTAAATATTCAGTTCGCTGCACCGCGTTGTATTGTTTTGATAATGCCGCGCGACACCCAGTGTAAAGTGGTATGAAACATAATGAAATACGATTTTTTTTTCATTTATTATAGTTATTTTGTGTTATACTCGCGAAACCACAGAAGTCACCTTACATAATTAATTTCACCACAGTCTGGATAAGCATGTAACTAAACATGTTAAGATTATGTTTCGTCAACCAATTCAAGGATCATCTAAACATTTGCCATATTATGTAGGAAAATAAATGTTTCCAACACGGGCAAATTCCTAATGTGAATGTTTTGATTGCAATTTATTTATTTTATATATTTTATGGATGATTAATTATATATTTAACGTGAGATAATTGCTCACGTGTGTGTATATTTCGATACACACACACACACACAGAAACTCACGCACGCACACACGCACACACACACACATATGCTTTCGTGTATTGAGGGAGATGTGGGCGAGATATTTCTTGTAGTAATTGAATTAAGAAATTTATTTAATAAATAATTTATTTTTCAGGAAAATGTTATCCGTATTATATTAGTACAGAAAACAAATTGCAGATTCATGATTTTTGAAACGTCAAAAACATCTCAGATTGGACAGGCAGATAATTATCATATTTATTTGGCTTAGTAACTGAATATTTATTAATGAAAACTAATATAAGTCAGGCAAGGCAAAATTTATAATTATTCTAAAATTTTGTCTCCTATTTATTACACGAAATAAAGATTCCCACTATATATTTTTCCTTTTGAACCCACTACTCAAATAAATTATGGAATTACCTGTAACCTATGAATGTGCAAACGATAAAATGCTTCGAAACAAAAGAAAAGAATATCTTTCATCATGACAGTAATATAAGATCTCTCTTTGGAATTACTAGAAATATAGGTGTCGTGATATCGTTATCCGTGACAGTAACATTATAAGATCGTAACGATAATTTATTGTCTTCGGCAATTCTAAATTACTAGAACTATAAGGGTCAGAAACAAGAGAGGATGCTATATATCGTCCGAGGCTATATAAATAAAAATGACTCATACCAACTTATGATTTGTAACGAACATATAGTTATTTTGGGTTTGTAATTAACTCAATTATTTTGTAAAATTCGGTCACATTATTTTTTCCTTTCAATTTAATAATATAATAAACATAGTAATGAAAACATAACTTTACTTGACCCCTCTTTCATGTTTTTATTCCAATGGAAGTTTTTCTATATACAGAAACAAATAAAGCATAACATAACTTAAGAAAAAAGATCAGCGGCCCCTTCTATTACTTATTTTCAGTCTTAAAATATCTTTATAAATATAAGTTACACAGGATTGTATGTTCATATATTATTCTATTCATTTTGGTATTAATTGGAATTTTTAAAAAATTTAATATATCATTACGATAGTATTATAACATACTAAAAAGGTGGGAAAAGCAAAATTATAAACTGTTTATCTATAAGACGCCAAATAAAAAAAGGAACCATTACTAGTCTGCAAGTTATTTTGTTAATGGAAACACAACTTCACCTATCCTCTCCTTCATTTTTTTATTCCAATGTGAGGCTGTCTCCGCAAATAAATAAAATATACCATAGTGAATAAAAAGCTCTCCAGACCCTTCACATTCATTACCCAGGTCAGGTTAACCGGAACGGATACTTGGCGCATCCCGTCTTTCACCCAGCACCGACGCCACCTCTGTATGTGACCTTGCCTTTTCCAATGGAGAATGTGCAAATTTCTGTTTCACTATTTATCCAATATTTTGATACAGCAAACTCTTGAAGTAACTATCTTGTATTACAAGAAAATTATAGTGTATGCGATTGTAAGATAACAATATTTTCTCTTCGTACCTTAACGTATCTTAATGTTACCTTTTATGATGATATTGAGAGAAATGTATTATTTAACAATAAAAATATTAGAAAAATTGAGAAATTGAAAAGTAAAAAAGGCAATAAAAGCCAAGAAGAGGAACTTGTACTATAAAAGAAATAGTACAGCAAGAAATGCCCTTAATTCAAGACCGTCGTAAATAAGAATCGTAAATTGTTCTAACATGGAATTAGGTCACTGAGAGAACTCAGGAAAAAATCACACCTTGTGCTCTACTTCGAAACATGTATGGAAATTCATGTAATAGGTATATTATATATATTATTATATATAATATATTATATATATATTATTGTATATACTTAATCTGCTTGATGTCATGTAGGCGGTTTGTCATAAATAAAAAATGTATACGAAAGGGTATAAAAGTATAAATATAGCGAATGTGCCTCCAGGAGCAACCGTTATGTATGCTATATTGTAAGGCAAATTATCAAATAATATTACTATTCGCATATATTTTAACCGCGTACCTTTAATCTTTCTTGAGTGAACTTGAATTTTTTTTAAGAACAAAGGTACACTTTAATCTTTCTTGAGTGACCCTGAAAAATTTTCTAGGAATGATGAATTTTTTAAACGTTCTTTTCTCTGAAAGTAATAAAATCAGGGACATGATTCCACATCGTAACCACGTATAATATTATAACAATAATTAATAATCTCTTGCATCGTTTTGAAAGGAACTCTTACGACTAGATTACGTTTATTATTAAGTTCAATCTGTCATTGAATATACAGCCACGCACCTGTTTAATTACTACGGCCGTTGTAGAATAAAGGTAGGGGGCTAAACTCCAATTCCGTACAGTGTGAGTGAGACACTTGACAAGCTCTCTTATCATATCGAATCTAAAATAAAGGTAGAACTAAATAGAGACACCATTGTACCTACATAATGCATGGTCGGGCTCGTTTGTTTTAAATGTTACTTACGACAATCTTAAACTAGTGTCGTAAAGTGAAATTATAAAATCGATTTCTATAATAAAAATGCTTGCTCATCCTTGCAAAGCAATACCTTACGCTTCGCCTAGTTGAGTTAATATTTATATTTATTTATTCACGTATATTAAAATAGTATTTAAACGATCTTATAATTTTTTTAAATATACCGGCAAACTTGTTTATTTTATCGAAAAGATTCTCGTAATATATACGTATTCGCTTCGAGACATAAAATATATATGTATATATAAGCATGTGTTTTTATGAGAAATATATATATATATATATATATATATATATATGTGTGTGTGTGTGTGTGTGTGTGTGTGTATATATATATATATATATATATATATATATAGGCATGTCTTCGATTCGAGAATATTTTCGTATCGAGAAGATACGACAAAATTCTGGAATCGAACACACATGTAGTTTAGTGTGTTTATAACGTAAGCATATATAACAATTGATAAAATACCTCTCAAACTTAGAGATGTGTTTATGTTTATGAGAAATTCTAATAATCTTGTTCAGCCTTAGGTAATACTTATGATGGAATTAAGAAATGAAAACTTAAATAGATTGATTGCTAGTATCTTAAGTCTTCAATATAAACAATTGGTATCGAATCATTGCAACGAAAGGGTTTTATCCATTTTGTTATTCATTCAAGTTCAAGTAAGGATGTTATTTAAAGCCGTATAACTCGAATAGCTAAAAGATATTTCATATTGCTGTTGAGTTAAAGTTAATCATTTAGATTCGTTCTCGAAAGGACTCTAACATCGAGTACGCTGTGCGTACTGATATCTGTATCGTAGATATATTAGAAATTTTTTATAACACACAAAATGATGCTAAGATTATAAAAACTGTGTTAGTAAACCCACAAGGTTCGAAAATGTTATTGCAACTAGGAGACTTATTCCTGGTCGATGGTGGATTCCGCGATGATTTCCGCGAAAATAAATGAAAAATTAAAAGTAAATTTCTCTTATGCGAGCTTTTAAAAGAAAAAGAAACCAATTATGGTAGAATAATTTAACGACATTTTATTCGAAGAAAAACACTTTTTGAAACAGTGAAATCTATTAATATGATTGATTTTCCAACTTTCCAGAATTCAGTGAAAGTAAATTAAAAAAAAAAATTAAATGTTATTTATATGTTCTTACTAGCAATCTTAGGTGGTTTCATATCCAACTGAACATACTTGAGTGCTATAATATTAATATATATAACTGTCACCAAATATATTTAAAGTAATAAATTCACATCACAAAAATAGAAAGATTTACATTGTTGTGTTGATTATGTTCAACACGGAAGAAATTATATTTATATTAAGCACCGTAAATGTGATTGTCTAAACTTCAACAGGATGATAGGTTGTTGCTTAAACGTAACCCTCGTAAATCGTAATGTAATGTCATAACTTATCTTGTCTGCAAAAATCATTCAGAGCATTTCGCTCTGGGGGCCTATTGACTATGCTTATATTGCTAAACCTTATAGTGTTTTTGTGTGGGGAAGGAAAAGATAAGGAACGATATCACCGGTTTGGTAGAAATGTTATTATATAAAAAATTAGGTAAGTCTTTCTTTATCAAATAGCTTAATGGCTTAATTAACATATTGTGCTCTTAATCAACATACTGCGAAAATAAAAGCTTAATATTTGTTAAATTGTTTATATTTCATCTAAATAATTTTTACTGGCGTGAATTTGATTCTACTGATGTGAATCTATCGAAGGTAGAGAACAAAGTTGTGTGGTTTCTTTTTTCCAGAATTGAAGTTATAAAGCATTTAAATCTTTAATCGTTTTTGCACCATATAATGTGAGAAGGATACGTTTGAGATAATTAATATTCAATTTTATTTCCGGTCATGAACATTTTATCTTTGGTGGCATAATCATCATTTCTAAATACATCTTTGCAAATATTAATCCTTAATAATTAATTATTAACTTTCCTTATATTTTCAACTTCAGCATCAAAACTAGGTTTACCTACAGATGTTATTTCAATATTGTGCTGTTTTATTTTCAGATCTAGAAGACTTGATAGACATTGAAAATTTGAAATAACCTTATCAGCTCCACGGTATTGTCCTTGTCGCTTTCTAATAATTTATACATTCGGTGGATCATTCACTACTCCATCCGCCAAATATCTTTGAGGAGACTGATCATCAGGATGGTTATTATTGAATTTATTATTTTTTCCATCGTTATTTTACAATTCATAATCGGCGGATTAATATTTTTCTAACTTCATATTCTTTTTAAAACTAATGATGTCTTGCATCCACATATCCTAAGTCATTCACCGAATGGACTATTTAAAGCAAAGGCCGAGAAAATTCGTCTCTTTCATTTTAATAGTTTATTAACTTTAATTTTTATGTCATATGAAGTATCAGTGAATACAAACCGTGATTGTTTTAATTGTTTATCGAATAGCTGTTTCATGCAAGCAACTTCGTTCCAAATGAAAGTTAATTATTCTGTTTTTCTTAATGTTAATTCATGCTGGCTCATTTTGATTTTTGTTAGTGAAATAATTTTACTTATTAATGATAAAATATTTTTCGTTCAGCAAATTATTTATAATTGCTCGAATATACGTAAACTTTTAACCACCATTTAACTTTTAATTTTGTTGTAATTTTGTAGCAACTGTTACTAGTGTTGGCAATAATCTTATCACTTTCGTCAGTTTTCGACTATTTTGACCCGAAATACTTGATGTATCTATACTTGATGTTTTCTTGCGTCTTTAACATAAATTTTCAGTAGAAATTGCCACGTCTTTTAGTTCCTGCAACATAAAAAACTAATGAATATTGGAAATTTTTCGACATATAATGGAGTCGAGTTATAGGCACAAAATGAAGAAAAACAGAGGTAGAACTAGTAAGAGAATGAAAGCAGAATAAAAAGAAAAGAAGACTAAATGTAATTTTACACTATAAAAGGTTTCAAAAACTATTAATTAATTGCATAATTAATAAACAAGCTTAATATATATATACATATAATAAGTAAATAATTACTTAAAAATTCAATGACAAACTCATAAAATTTCCTCTTCCATTGTATTGTACGAGATTTCGTTTCAAAATACAAATTATATTTCACTTTATTTTTACTAATGACAATAATTTTTAACTCGAAAATACTCTAAATCGATGTGTAAGTTGAAAATATATGTTTTCACTGCAAAAAGCAAAGGTATACTGGATGTAATTTGGGCGGGAGTTAAGATGTAATGGATGTAACGATGTTTACCTGTGCGACAAACAATCAGTTTCTATTGTGCGTATTCAGGAAAATGTGATTTACAGTGTGTAATATTAATTTTCTACATAAAAATATTTGTATGGGTCTTTTTTTACAGCTTATTCGATATTAAACTATTACGTTGAAATAAACAAATATTTTAAACACTACTTATTAAATAACATTTTTTATGATTTATTTGTAGGTTTAAGTTATATTTTATTTTTTCAAATATTAAAAAAATACATTGTTTAATAAATATAAATACCTTTTGTAATGTTTCTGATTTCAAAAAATAAATAAATATAAACCTTTAAAAATAACTAAAATCGATTCTCTTTGTTAGTAGCATGAATTAAAAATTTAGTTAGTAGCATGAATTAAAAAGAAACCACACAACTTTGTTCTCTACCTTCGATAGATTCACATCAGTAGAATCAAATTCACGCCAGTAAAAATTATTTAGATGAAATATAAACAATTTAACAAATATTAAGCTTTTATTTTCGCAGTATGTTGATTAAGAGCACAATATGTTAATTAAGCCATTAAGCTATTTGATAAAGAAAGACTTACCTAATTTTTTATATAATAACATTTCTACCAAACCGGTGATATCGTTCCTTATCTTTTCCTTCCCCACACAAAAACACTATAAGGTTTAGCAATATAAGCATAGTCAATAGGCCCCCAGAGCGAAATGCTCTGAATGATTTTTGCAGACAAGATAAGTTATGACATTACATTACGATTTACGAGGGTTACGTTTAAGCAACAACCTATCATCCTGTTGAAGTTTAGACAATCACATTTACGGTGCTTAATATAAATATAATTTCTTCCGTGTTGAACATAATCAACACAACAATGTAAATCTTTCTATTTTTGTGATGTGAATTTATTACTTTAAATATATTTGGTGACAGTTATATATATTAATATTATAGCACTCAAGTATGTTCAGTTGGATATGAAACCACCTAAGATTGCTAGTAAGAACATATAAATAACATTTAATTTTTTTTTTTAATTTACTTTCACTGAATTCTGGAAAGTTGGAAAATCAATCATATTAATAGATTTCACTGTTTCAAAAAGTGTTTTTCTTCGAATAAAATGTCGTTAAATTATTCTACCATAATTGGTTTCTTTTTCTTTTAAAAGCTCGCATAAGAGAAATTTACTTTTAATTTTTCATTTATTTTCGCGGAAATCATCGCGGAATCCACCATCGACCAGGAATAAGTCTCCTAGTTGCAATAACATTTTCGAACCTTGTGGGTTTACTAACACAGTTTTTATAATCTTAGCATCATTTTGTGTGTTATAAAAAATTTCTAATATATCTACGATACAGATATCAGTACGCACAGCGTACTCGATGTTAGAGTCCTTTCGAGAACGAATCTAAATGATTAACTTTAACTCAACAGCAATATGAAATATCTTTTAGCTATTCGAGTTATACGGCTTTAAATAACATCCTTACTTGAACTTGAATGAATAACAAAATGGATAAAACCCTTTCGTTGCAATGATTCGATACCAATTGTTTATATTGAAGACTTAAGATACTAGCAATCAATCTATTTAAGTTTTCATTTCTTAATTCCATCATAAGTATTACCTAAGGCTGAACAAGATTATTAGAATTTCTCATAAACATAAACACATCTCTAAGTTTGAGAGGTATTTTATCAATTGTTATATATGCTTACGTTATAAACACACTAAACTACATGTGTGTTCGATTCCAGAATTTTGTCGTATCTTCTCGATACGAAAATATTCTCGAATCGAAGACATGCCTATATATATATATATATATATATATATATATACACACACACACACACACACACACACACATATATATATATATATATATATATATATATATATTTCTCATAAAAACACATGCTTATATATACATATATATTTTATGTCTCGAAGCGAATACGTATATATTACGAGAATCTTTTCGATAAAATAAACAAGTTTGCCGGTATATTTAAAAAAATTATAAGATCGTTTAAATACTATTTTAATATACGTGAATAAATAAATATAAATATTAACTCAACTAGGCGAAGCGTAAGGTATTGCTTTGCAAGGATGAGCAAGCATTTTTATTATAGAAATCGATTTTATAATTTCACTTTACGACACTAGTTTAAGATTGTCGTAAGTAACATTTAAAACAAACGAGCCCGACCATGCATTATGTAGGTACAATGGTGTCTCTATTTAGTTCTACCTTTATTTTAGATTCGATATGATAAGAGAGCTTGTCAAGTGTCTCACTCACACTGTACGGAATTGGAGTTTAGCCCCCTACCTTTATTCTACAACGGCCGTAGTAATTAAACAGGTGCGTGGCTGTATATTCAATGACAGATTGAACTTAATAATAAACGTAATCTAGTCGTAAGAGTTCCTTTCAAAACGATGCAAGAGATTATTAATTATTGTTATAATATTATACGTGGTTACGATGTGGAATCATGTCCCTGATTTTATTACTTTCAGAGAAAAGAACGTTTAAAAAATTCATCATTCCTAGAAAATTTTTCAGGGTCACTCAAGAAAGATTAAAGTGTACCTTTGTTCTTAAAAAAAATTCAAGTTCACTCAAGAAAGATTAAAGGTACGCGGTTAAAATATATGCGAATAGTAATATTATTTGATAATTTGCCTTACAATATAGCATACATAACGGTTGCTCCTGGAGGCACATTCGCTATATTTATACTTTTATACCCTTTCGTATACATTTTTTATTTATGACAAACCGCCTACATGACATCAAGCAGATTAAGTATATACAATAATATATATATAATATATTATATATAATAATATATATAATATACCTATTACATGAATTTCCATACATGTTTCGAAGTAGAGCACAAGGTGTGATTTTTTCCTGAGTTCTCTCAGTGACCTAATTCCATGTTAGAACAATTTACGATTCTTATTTACGACGGTCTTGAATTAAGGGCATTTCTTGCTGTACTATTTCTTTTATAGTACAAGTTCCTCTTCTTGGCTTTTATTGCCTTTTTTACTTTTCAATTTCTCAATTTTTCTAATATTTTTATTGTTAAATAATACATTTCTCTCAATATCATCATAAAAGGTAACATTAAGATACGTTAAGGTACGAAGAGAAAATATTGTTATCTTACAATCGCATACACTATAATTTTCTTGTAATACAAGATAGTTACTTCAAGAGTTTGCTGTATCAAAATATTGGATAAATAGTGAAACAGAAATTTGCACATTCTCCATTGGAAAAGGCAAGGTCACATACAGAGGTGGCGTCGGTGCTGGGTGAAAGACGGGATGCGCCAAGTATCCGTTCCGGTTAACCTGACCTGGGTAATGAATGTGAAGGGTCTGGAGAGCTTTTTATTCACTATGGTATATTTTATTTATTTGCGGAGACAGCCTCACATTGGAATAAAAAAATGAAGGAGAGGATAGGTGAAGTTGTGTTTCCATTAACAAAATAACTTGCAGACTAGTAATGGTTCCTTTTTTTATTTGGCGTCTTATAGATAAACAGTTTATAATTTTGCTTTTCCCACCTTTTTAGTATGTTATAATACTATCGTAATGATATATTAAATTTTTTAAAAATTCCAATTAATACCAAAATGAATAGAATAATATATGAACATACAATCCTGTGTAACTTATATTTATAAAGATATTTTAAGACTGAAAATAAGTAATAGAAGGGGCCGCTGATCTTTTTTCTTAAGTTATGTTATGCTTTATTTGTTTCTGTATATAGAAAAACTTCCATTGGAATAAAAACATGAAAGAGGGGTCAAGTAAAGTTATGTTTTCATTACTATGTTTATTATATTATTAAATTGAAAGGAAAAAATAATGTGACCGAATTTTACAAAATAATTGAGTTAATTACAAACCCAAAATAACTATATGTTCGTTACAAATCATAAGTTGGTATGAGTCATTTTTATTTATATAGCCTCGGACGATATATAGCATCCTCTCTTGTTTCTGACCCTTATAGTTCTAGTAATTTAGAATTGCCGAAGACAATAAATTATCGTTACGATCTTATAATGTTACTGTCACGGATAACGATATCACGACACCTATATTTCTAGTAATTCCAAAGAGAGATCTTATATTACTGTCATGATGAAAGATATTCTTTTCTTTTGTTTCGAAGCATTTTATCGTTTGCACATTCATAGGTTACAGGTAATTCCATAATTTATTTGAGTAGTGGGTTCAAAAGGAAAAATATATAGTGGGAATCTTTATTTCGTGTAATAAATAGGAGACAAAATTTTAGAATAATTATAAATTTTGCCTTGCCTGACTTATATTAGTTTTCATTAATAAATATTCAGTTACTAAGCCAAATAAATATGATAATTATCTGCCTGTCCAATCTGAGATGTTTTTGACGTTTCAAAAATCATGAATCTGCAATTTGTTTTCTGTACTAATATAATACGGATAACATTTTCCTGAAAAATAAATTATTTATTAAATAAATTTCTTAATTCAATTACTACAAGAAATATCTCGCCCACATCTCCCTCAATACACGAAAGCATATGTGTGTGTGTGTGCGTGTGTGCGTGCGTGAGTTTCTGTGTGTGTGTGTGTGTATCGAAATATACACACACGTGAGCAATTATCTCACGTTAAATATATAATTAATCATCCATAAAATATATAAAATAAATAAATTGCAATCAAAACATTCACATTAGGAATTTGCCCGTGTTGGAAACATTTATTTTCCTACATAATATGGCAAATGTTTAGATGATCCTTGAATTGGTTGACGAAACATAATCTTAACATGTTTAGTTACATGCTTATCCAGACTGTGGTGAAATTAATTATGTAAGGTGACTTCTGTGGTTTCGCGAGTATAACACAAAATAACTATAATAAATGAAAAAAAAATCGTATTTCATTATGTTTCATACCACTTTACACTGGGTGTCGCGCGGCATTATCAAAACAATACAACGCGGTGCAGCGAACTGAATATTTAGCTTTTAATATTGAGCGATATGAATATTATTTTGCAGATAAAAACTATACTAATCATTCAAAATTGTTCGGAAATGAAAGTAAATGTGATTACGATTGAAGAAATATTTCAAGTAGTAAAGATTTTATTATTAAAAAATATGATTCCTACTTAAAAAAATCATAAACCCATAAATGATAATTTATTTCATGTTGTATTTTTGAAAACTTTTCGTGAATCAATTAATAACAGCCTGTGCGGTATAGTTTTTTGGCCGAGAAATGTTTACCATTATCATGAAAAACATCTTAAAATTAATGGCATATCGTTATTTGCTGGGCATTAATACGGGTCTTAAAATATCCAACTCATGCTGATTCTGATTTTGCAACCATATTATAATACAGAAAGAATATACTTATACATAAATTCCAGTTTTAACAATAATTTTCAATTATTTATTGCACTTCAACAAAGTCACATTTCTTAAGTCTCTTGATATTTAATAAAATATTAATGAATTTAATAGTGCAAAAAACACAATTCTAATTATTTAAAACAAATATGAAAGAAAAAACAAACTTTACTCGTGTGTATACACGAGTAAAGTTTGTTTTTATCCTTTTCGTTCAATATAAATTAGTTCCAACATATCACAATACTCACTAGCTCACTAACGAACAAGTGCATTCAAATCTGCGTAACAACAATATCATATAAAGGTATTTTTAGATATTGGAATAGGATGCCTTGGTCATTATTAATACTTCGAAGAAGGTTTCACCTTAAAGTATAGAAAGAATCACTAATCCACATAGATGTTGTACGATTATACATATCCCTGTACAAAATTTGAAGTCAATTATTTCAGTAATTTTTACTTGACTTACTAACAGATTAGTACGATTAAATATATACATATATATATATATATATATATATATATATATATATATATATATATATATATATATATAATTTTATATTCATCGACATCATTTTTCTTGCAATCAAAATTTATTATTTGTTGCTATTTTTGCAACGGTGGAAAATAACGTAGTATTTTCCTATTATATTTAATGATAAATTATTTGACTAATGGACACATCTTAGTTAAAATTTGTTTTTTTTTACAAAGAAATAGGAAAAACGATGGTAAAATTTAAAATATAAAAATTTATTTTTCTTAGTTTGTTCCCAAAACTATTTATAAATTAGCCAGTAAGAAAAGTGACCAGCGTCGGTGGAAAGGCTTCAAAAAATTCAAATCAAACAAAGCATCTAGTCATTGATCCAGATCACAAATTACCGCCATATATGGCCAACTCCCTCATTTCTGCTGATCCTTCAATGTTTTCAAAAGTTGGCAACGGGTTAGACATAGACATTAATTATCCAAAATATAAAAAAAATATTATAATGCATTATATGTAGTTGTACGTACAATTCAACATTAATATTTCTGTTAGGACCCTTCTTTATGTTTAGCTATATAATCCATAAATACAATTTTATAGACATCATATATGAATTATTATATTGGCATTGTCAATATAAAAATTAGTAGCAACTAGAAGACTAAGACTACTACTTAGGACTACTGTGAAAAATATAAACCTAATGAATCTACAATGTTGTTTGTAATCTCATTGGAATAACTAAAATAAATGAAATCTGTCGTGTTTTTTATACAATTCAGCGATTTTATTAATTGTTAAATTTAAATTAATTTGTTAAAAGTTAGTAATTGATAGTAGTTAAAAAATGAAGTGAAAATATATGTAAATGAATACGGACAATCAGTTTGGTGAAATGTGATATATAATTTATATATATGTTGAAGCAGACGACACGTGTGATAGACTTGCTGTGCTCAGACTTTTCACAAAGAATACATTTCTAAAAACATCTATTGATCTTAGCTACTAACGTAAGATATTGCGTTTACATGTCCTCTTCTAATAAGTTGGTTTTGAAATACGATCCAACAAAATCAATTTCAGTGCAGTTAAGATTACGGTAACTTTTTGTTAAAAAATTGTTTACGCCGAACATTCTCATTATATACAAGAAGTAGTAAGGAAAATTACGAAAACGTTCCAAAAAATATCATCTTAATATATTAAAGTACGTCTCATCCAATAAACATTGGACTTACTGGCTATAAATGGAGGTTACTTGTTAATTATAGTTAATGGCATATAAAAAAGGCAATAAAAATTATGCAATAAAGGAAATAAAAATAATGCAATAAAAAAGGCTATAATTTAATATGCTAATAGATTACGGAAAATGTAACAAATTATTTTAAATAAGCAAACAATTAAAAATAAATCCATATGGACAGATAAGAAGTAAAAATGTTATAACAAAGAGAGGAAAAAGATAACACAATGAAAATTAACGAAATATTTTCATATTTAGTAGACAGCTCATATATTTTACGTCAATGTCAATAAATATGTCGACGTCCACTTTAACTGCAAGGCTCCCCAAAAATCTAATTTTCAGTTAATAATCTCCACAAATATATAATAAAAGAGCAAAGAGCATTTCAAGTGCACGGTAAATATACATACTTTTTTCGTTTATATATTGCAAATATTATTATTATATATTGCAATTATTGAATATTGACGTTTATTTTTTTTTTAAAAACGTATGTAATAGTAATGATATTTCTGGACAAAAAATGCTTAAAACGATGTACATTGAAAATTACTTCACTTATTTTGTATTACGTATATATAAAAGTTTCCTCAATAAACCCATTAACTAATGTCCATGTGCTTTATAAATTGGAATCATGTATCTTCACCTGTATCTTCTACAAAATATTTTTTTCATTTGTCTATATTTATAGTGTTGACAGATATTGTGAAAGATAATAAAATAATATCCCATTCCTGGTATGCCGCCATATTGTCATCTCGAGTGGTTGTCTATTCATAAACACTGTATAATCCCTTTTAGTAATATTTTTTTCACCCACACACACACATACAATTCTATAGTACTCTTCACAAGAACTAGAGATATATATTTTATGTTAATTTATTATTAAAGTATGACTAATCTTATAGAGCATTCATAATCTAAACTTACTCAGAAAACAGGAAAAAGTAATATTCATAAAATAGGAGAAAATAAAGTAATGGTAGGGTAGAAAAATCGGAGTCCTAAGTGACATCTGATAATATCTATAATGTAACAATATTTGAAAACCACTTTTAAAATATTATCAGTTAAAGAATATAGTGGTCTCGCCAATAATTTATTCCACATTGTCGCAGCACCATTCTTAAATCATCATTCTTAAAGCATCATTCTTAAATCACCATTGAACTTTGTGGAACTATTGAAAATACAGACTAAAATATATTACGACGTTAACACTATAAATTATAGACAAATGAAAAAAATATTTTGAGAGAACATTTAGACTTTTAGAACTGCGAATGATTTTAGGTAAAAAATTGGGAGTATTATCATTGCAGCAACCATAGATCTCCACGTTTTTGTATCGCAAGGGCAATTCAAAAATAGGATGAAATTTCATAAAATCAAATACATATGTTTCTTTTGTAAATATTGTTTTCTGAACATTCATTTCCACAAGGATAGTCTTAACAAAAGGTCGAACAATAAGACATAAATTCCCATGATAAAAATAGATAATAAAAATGTTTTGCGGGGATAAAAGTAATAAAAATATGCTAGGTGAATAAATGACACTTTAATTCATAATTAGTAGCACGCAAATAATTATGAATTTATAATCTGTGGCTTCATTCAACCTGAAATAAAAGCGTTTATTGCGTCATCGATAGTATAATTAAATCGAACCACTGAACTTTTTATCTTTGCTTTATTTTTATTTTTAATGTGCTTTATTTGCCTAGCCTTATTTGTTAGGTTCATCTAATAAAAATGCTAACGACATATCACTGTGTGCCGCTCTAATGCCTCACAATCATCGACATAACACAAACCTTGACGTGAATGGTGTATCGCTAGCAACGTATCATATTCACTACATTAATACCACACAGCCCTTGGCGTGTTATAGTATGAATGTTGACCTGAGTAGATTCAAAGTTACTCCAGGGCAAAATACAATTCAGGAGTTACTTCATGTGATCTGTTTTACAAACCACCAGATCGTCAAATCTCATGATTATGGCAGACCGCACAACTATAATGTCAAGACTGGTGTGTGTTTTGAATACAGAGTTTGGTGTAGAAGTCTCTGTTCGCGACCTAAAATACTAAATTAATACCGAGAGTTACCAAAATCTCACAATTTATATAGGTAGTTCTCTTCCAGTATTAGAAAAGGGACCCGGAGTCCAATGGGAAAGTTTTTGTTTGGGGCCTACTACTAACGTAAAAGAGGAATGAGTACTTGCGACCAATTGCTTAATAACAAAGCCTCTGCTTCGGGTTCAAAATACTAATTAAATAACAGTAAACCTTCGATATTATAGGCCAACAGTACCCTTACAGTATCTCAGGACTTACAAGTTGGAACCTGGATTTCAATGACAATTTTTTTGCTTAAGAACCAAAATACTAATTCAAAATCAATACATCCTCAAGTTTTAATATCAAGTCATATAGTGTCACATGAGTATCGGGATTGGGGAATTGGAACCAAGAGGTCTATGACAAAATATATTCTTGGGATGCGTAATACTAATTTAAAATCGGCAAAGCCCCATGTTTTACGGTATAGGTAATTCGTACCATCGAAACATCAGGGTTGAGGAGATGTGACCTGCAGTTTAATGATAAAGACTCTGCTTGGGACTCATAATTCTAATTAAAACCAAAACTCCTCAAAAGTCTCACGACTTAGGTATGCTGTACCACAGCAGCATCATGGGGGAGAAGTTCAAGTTAAACATCTCTGCAATACTCACAACACTAATTTAAAATCGGCTCACAATACTAATTTATATTCAGCAGATCCTTAAGCACTACCTTTTAAGTACCGTATAGCTGCAGCGACAGGTCTAAGGTGTTTTAACCCAAAGTTCAATGATAAACCCGAAGTTCAATGGCTTGACCCACAATCATCATCATTATCTTAAACTATCCTCAAACATTTTGGTGTGGACCTCTTTCAATTGGTGTTACGTCGTTCCATTTTCTGTAGTCTGAACCCATATTGTTGATATTATTACTTACTCGTTAGATTTTAATTAATAAAATAAAAAGTTAGATTTTAATTAATAATATTTTAAATATTTTTTTTTACTTTAGCAGGTCATCGCGTCTCACCGTATAAGCAGACCTTACTACTCTAGCATCATAACTAAGAATTAGGAATCTAGAGTTCAATGACAAACTCTTAGTTTAGGATCAAAAATAATCTTTTCAATGTACCATCTGTACAAGGTACGAAATACTTTGTTTGGTTTAAAGATGTTGTTAAAAGTTTCAGGAATGTGTACTTTATAGAAAACAAATGTATTGTATTTGATGGTTTTTAGTAATATAATAAAAATATTATATTTTTTTATATGGTGTATGCGTATTACATATTGATAACTATTGATAACTATATATATTACGTATTGATAACGGGGGAAAATACACGAGCGAAAACGTCTAACGAATATCTCTCATAAACTCACTGCTCCTTACACGTCCAAAGAAATTAGCCGGGCTGAAATAAAAATCAGGACAGTAGTTTTCCGGTAGTATTAGCCGGGCTGAAATAAATATCAGAAAAGTGCTTGATCCATGCGTTATGGCCGTAGTGTGTAATTCAATCTATAGGCAGAATCAATCAGTTGTATTGTTTATTTATTTAATAGCATATTTTATAGCCAAACACCATATTTTACACTTTTAGGGTTGTGGAGTGGTATAAATCTGACTTTAATCATGTCAGAGTGTTTGGGTGCGAAGGATATTTTTATGTGTTCATGTAAACTGAACTAATCCCTGGGGGATGAATAAATGGGATAGTCAAAACCAATCTTGTATTGCCTTAGTAACTGAGATTTAATTTATGGCGGGATGTGAAGCAGCCAAGAATCTTTTAATATTAAGGCAGTTTTTCCAAAGCACGACTCTATTGATAATCAGAATACTATTGAACTAATGTATAATCCAGTTAATCACAAGAAGACAAAACACATTGATGTTAAATTCAATTTTATTGGAGAGAATGTACAGCAAAAGTTAATTGATATTAAGTATGGTACATACTTTATTAACTTTTACTATGTATTAGTTCAATAATATTCTGATTATAAATACAATTGGATGATGTTTTGGTAAGGCTTTACCCCTACCCTTAAATTTGAACATATAAGATGAAATATTTTATGTTATGTAGTTTGTTTACTTAAAACTTTGTGTTATTTGAAGCAGGAAAATATTTTTAATGCAATATTTAATGGGAGCATTGGTTAAAATTCTATACTTAACTCTATAAATGTTTGCCTGTGCTTAAGTTTAAAATAAATCAATTATTGATTTTGATGTTATGTGTCGCGATAACTTTTTAGAGACGAGCTGTGACGTCACGTTATAAGAGTATAATGTAAATTTGTTTAAACAGATAAAATATGTTTACTTATTTTAAACTACTGAAATCTTCTTTATTATTTTTATTTGAAGTTATTTTAGGCAATATGTTTAAATCTTGAAAAGAGTAACAGCATCTTTGAATTGTTTATTATAAAAGATGTATGAACGCTTACTTTTAATTTTCTAACATCAGTAATATTACTTTTACCAAAGGAGACGAATGGAAAATTCAAAACTTTTATTTAAATTTGAAATTTAAACCAATGTAAACATTTAACTAATTGTGTACAAATGTGTGAAAATATACACATTAAAAACTAAATACTTGAAAAAAAATTCTGCAGCTGATGATTATTTATTACAAAAAAAAACAATTTCAAAAATTTTGTATCTGATGATTCTGTTTGCGATGGGACAGATTTTAACCACTTTTTCCAGTTATTTAATTTATTGTTTTATCACTAAGTACTTACTACACAATTAAAAGCATACTTTTTTATGAATTATTAAATATATATAATAAAAATTAATTATCAAAATTGAATATTTCCTACATTTTGCTTAAATGGTAACATTCAAGAAAGAATAAAGTCTATTTGTATTATATTGCATTTTATTATTAATTTTAATACTAATAAAAAGTTCAATATTGACAATATTTATTGTTGAATATGTAACTGGCTGAGCTGGGATTTTGCTTATTCTTTCCAAATATTTATAACAAATATTGTCTTTGGAAATTAGATTTTTCATGGAAGTTACTTTTTAAACAATTTTATAATACATTAGCCACGATCAGAAATTATTTTAGTTATTATATATATATATATGTATATATATATATAATAACTAAAATAATATATATATATATATATATGTTAGGTTAGGTTAGCTTAGGTTGAGTTATATTAGGTTAGGTTGGATTATGTTAGGTTATGTTAGGTTAGGTTGGGTTATGTTAGGTTAGGTTATGTTAGATTAGGTTATGTTAGGTTAGGTTAAGTTAGTTTAGATTAGGTTGAGTTATGTTAGTTTAGGTTAGGTTAGATTGGATTATGTTAGGTTAGGTTAGATTTGGTTAGGTTAGATTAGATTAGGTTATGGAATATATATTCTTTGGGATATTTAAGACATTCGTTTCACTTTGTAGTCCTAAATTTTAAATATGTTTTAAATTCACAAACATGTTTTTTTGATTTTTAAAAAGTTTAATGTTAACAATATTAATTATTGATTATTTAAATTAGGCCAAATATTTTTTGGAAAATAAAAAATGTATATCATTTTTTATGGAAGTTATTTTTTAAACAATTTTTTTAATACATTAGCCACGGCCGGTAATTATTTTAGTTACATATATTTGTATTATTTTTCTTTATGGGTAGTACATTATAAGTTTGTCTTAAAAATTAATTACCACAATTATATTTTTACAGTAATGGCAAATGAAAAAGTTGATGATGGGCATAAATGAAAAAAACAACAATAAATTAAAGACTTACAAATAGTAAACCTAAATTATCAAGTTGGTATACTTGGTAATTTTTCCCGTTTGACGTTTAAGATGGTTAAACATTACATTTCTTTAACGTAATTTTAAATGGTTATTTTAAGGGATCTAATTTTATTGCTTTTTTAATTCCTTTGTGTGTGTGTCAAATGTGTAATGTCTAACGATAAATTAATTGTGAATATAGTGAGAAATAACCATGTAATGTACAAATTTCGAAATTATTCTGAGTATTTTTTTTTGAAAATGTTTTTTTTTTATAATAATAACCATCAGCTGCAGAATTTCTTTCTAGGTATGTAGTTTTTAATGTGAATACTTTCATACATTTTCCAAAAAAATTGTTGAAAACCTCTGATACTTTCATAGGTTTTCAACAATTTTTTTCGAATGTTCCTGGTTGTATAGTGCATATATTCCACTAATTGTTACTTAACGCAGTTAAATTATAGTTAGTGAATATTTACTGGACTATTTAATCAGAAAATGCTCAATTTTTTATATCGATAACTATAAAAAAAATATTTTCATGATGATTTCAATAATGTATTGATTTACGCAAGAGATAATAATCCTCTCATATTTTTGTTAACCTAGAGTGCAGTAATTAAATGAAATCATAATTTTATATTGCAAAGGAATGAGTGGTCAATAAGGAGTTATTATGTTCCTATTATTACAACAGGCTATTTTTATTACAAAACGAATTCTACGAACTATTAATTATTATTCTACAGGAGAGAATTTTAGACATATAATGTTAATTATGGCCACTTTATTATTTAAACTTTGTTCAATTTCTAGATAATCCACAAAACTTCTATTGGCTTCGAGTCCTTTCGCCTCTTGCATTTAAGTTAGATCATTTATGACCAGTAATACATTTTAGTGTATGCTTTATGATACATGTCAAGTGATATTCGGCAAAACGATGACGCACGTTACATATGGTCTCACGTGCGCTTATTGTCCCTGTTCCGGTGTTCCGCATTTCAAGTTACCTTGCTTTATCATCCGCTCACAATCCCTTTACAATTTAAATTTTTTCGTAGTTATTTGGCAAAGGTTCATAAACAAACATATTTGAGGTTCAAAGCGCAGAAAATGAATGTCTTGAATAGCGACTCGCAGATGTTAAATTATTTAAATATAAACATATTAGTAACAAAAATTGCTTAAAATTGCAGTGTATTTAAAATTTTATAATGTTACAATTTGTGATTATCTCAAAAATAGCTTAGGATTCTAACCCTCAAGGAAAGAAGCAATGTGGCCATCCAAAGCAGATCTGGGAGCGGACTATTATTGCGAAATTGGAGAGTATAGGCAAGACTCGAAGTTAAACCGTTCTTACCATAATTATTAAACAATAAGAGTTATTAAACCAAAAAATATGATTATTAAACAATAATTTTCAAGAATATATAGTGTGCAGAATATTTAATTTTATTACCATAAACTATTATAGAATGCAATAAATAAACATTGTTTGATAAATTCGGTAAAAGTTGTATCATTTTTAAGGAGCAGAGTGTACGAAAAAAGAGAAGAAAAAACAGAATTCTTATAAGATCATTCACGTGATCATTCGTTTCCTCGTGAGAGTCGCTTTTCTCGGAAACCGTTCGACGTAGCAACTTGGAATTCCGTATTGTTATAACGTATATTAACACTCTTATACCTTATTAGTTAACACTCTTATAAATAAATATAAAAATACTTATATGGGCATATTAAAACGACCAAAATTAATTATTGAAACATTTTTTTTCAATATTGAATTTACTGATCATTTCAAATTTATTGAATAGCAAAGTAGTAAAAATTCCAAAATTATTTTTTTAAAAATTGTATGCATTATAGTATTAGATATATTCGTTTTTCTTAGAACGACGACGATGTCAACATATTTTATAATTATATGGGATTTAAAGTTGTTACGTTCGACGCGACGCAACAACTTGTACGTCTCCATTGTTACGACTTAAAAATATTTATATGGACATACTATTGGGACAAAATAAGCATTGAAACATTTTTTTTCAATTTCATGTGCATTGAAAAGAAAATTTTTTCAATGTATGTTGTATGTAAAACACTGTTAGAAATATTCTTAAAATACATCAACAAATGCATATATTGTTACTAAAAAACAATTACAAGAAGTTTGCCTAAAATTTACGGGAAAATAAATCCATGACTCTTAATGTCGCAATTTTTAGAAAATTCGTGATATTTTTTCGCCTCTAGGAAATACGCTAGGCAAACTTGGCAAAAAATTATATTATTATTTCTAAATATTTCATTGAAAATATTACGTAATCTTAATGTATGAATGCCGAGGATAGCATCACACCACAAACTCTAATCGTACTTATCAGTTTATTTTCTCGTAAACCTTTTGCAAGTTTATAAAATTGTATTCATTTAAGATTTAGCTTTTGCAATTAAAAAAATATCAAACAAAAGCCTTACGTTGTTATTAACACTCTCATATGTATACCGTATGCATTAGGTACAAAGTTTAATCAAACTTACATATATTCCCAGGGGAGACCGGAAGATGTCTCATGACTAATGACGTCAGAAGAAATAAAAAATGACACCAGTCAAATAGACGAAAGCACATTGTATACTTAGGTCATTTAAAAGCAAAGAAGTACAGGTATTTAATTCTCCACGTATTTATCAAAATTTAAATAAATGATTGTAATCAATAAATTAAGCTAACGCTTTAAAACTCATTCACGTCCGAAGATATATTCCTTTCCGAATTAAAGTAAATTTAACACTTTCAGTGTTATTATCATATATCGTGTTATTGATATTGTCACATTGTTGATATACTAACTCCATTCAGATTTTGTTAAAAAATAGTTGTGTAAAATAGTGAAAAGTAAAACAAATAGAAGCAACCATAGAAACGTAAAATAGTCTTCTCTATTAAACCAAAAAATATGATTATTAAACAATAATTTTCAAGAATATATAGTGTGCAGAATATTTAATTTTCTTACTATAAACTATTAGGTTCTATTATGTTAATCTGAAATACGGTGAAATTTTCATAAAGTTTTTCAAAATTTTAAAATGTTACTAGTTAGCCAGCTTATAAATAAAATTAAGTAATTCATGGCAAATTACAAAACTTAAATTAAAAAAAATCTGACTCCTAAATAACATAAAACAAGCAATATTATAACAAAATTATTTTCCGGTTTAGAAACTCGTTAAATTATAATAAAATATATTTTTATATATTTGGATGTAGATGTTATTTAAAATGCTAGTTGCACAGTTTACCTTCTAATTAATATTGAATATATTTTAAATCATGGTACAAATCCTATGTATGTATTATAGGTCAGTTACTGAAGTAATGCAACATTTCTCTAAGCGGTATTGTCCACGTTATATAATTAAGATTTATAGTACATTACAACATAATTAAGATTCGGCGGTCTGCTGTCCGTCTACTTTACCCAGAGTATTTCAATTATATAAGGAATGGGAACATTTAATTCATTGCGAATAATTCAAATAACTTTTCAATTATTTTTCAGAAAAGAAAATTGTTTTTTGGACATACATATTGACTTAGCGTCGAAGTATATAAGATGTATTCGGGACATAAAGATACAATTTTTGGTGAATTATCTGAGTACAAACTTTTTGGAACATACATTGAAAATATATTAAAGCAGTAGAATTATGCTCGTGGAAACTCCTCAACAATTACTTCTATATACAATTTATACCTCTATCAAATATTCTTGACAAAAAAACAGATACATACGTATCCACAAAAGTTTATCATCCGGACGACATTTAGCTAGCTAGCTCTAGGCTATTCCCGCATCTCATAATTAAAAAGAAAGTATTATAAAGTTGCACATAAAGAAATATCAAGAGAAACAGAAAAAAACATTACGACCTAAACTAATTTCAAAATGTTAAAACATCGATATTTGTTAAAAACATCGATATTTGTTGGTTTATTGATTAATATGATAAATACCTTGAAGAAAATAATAAAAAGAAAAATGACGCCCAAATTATAAACCAGTATTCTGTCCGAAATAATGTAACTAGTAGCATTTTTATATTTAAAATATATTAATTTAAGCCAATGGAAATCATTTTCGGAGCAGCTCCATTTTTGTTTCAATCTATGCAAAAATTAATCGTAAAGGTGTTTTTAAAAAAATAGTTAGAGTGGACTGATATGGCATAATGGTTTATAGATTTAAAATTTATGACTGTGACCTTTGCAAGTGTATTATTTTAATATTAAACTATTCACAATATTAAGCTAGAATAGAAGAGTAGGTTCACATAAAAATATATTTTCAGTTTGTCATCCCAAATGAAAAATGCATGTTTTCCATTGTTTTTTTATTAATATTGCTGGCGTTATATATTAAAAGGCTTTCGATATTTTTTCTTTCAAATTTATGCAATTGTTTTTTTTTCTATAGTAAATTGATCTATTTTTGAGAATATTTGTTTTTTATTTTTAATATGCAATAAATTATTTTAAAATAAAATCGTTTTAAATTAAAATCCTTTTTAAAACAAAAGAATTCTTTTGTTAATTAACTGAATTATATTATAAGTATCCCTTACTTTTCTCAGATCCACCATGATGCTCTTATTCAAGCATCATTTTTTCATCGTTACAAATAAACTAACATTTTCTGTAAACTACGCAACCATTCACTATTACATTTCTCGCTGTGATAGTTAACATTTACTTATTTTGTATTGATATATTTTGTCATTTGTATTTGCATGAGGGCTGCTTATTTTTTAAATAAACTATTATCTTAGCCGAAATATTTATTTCATATGATGAGAGAACAGAGATAAACATTTACTTCCTGTATTACTATTTTCTATTTATCCTTCTTAATATTTGAAATTGAATGGTTCGATTGTTTTAAATATATCCATTGTAATAAGTCTAATGAATAATTGTATGTTAATGAACATACTTAGGCAATATTTACAAATGCCCATACTGTACTCGATAAATTAATTTATATGTATACTGTATATCAAAATTGAACTAAGCTAATCTTAATAATACAATAATTATTATAAATATAAATGAATATGAAGAGTGAACCAGGCTATCGTGTTGCGATTATAATAGCGCTGTGTATTGAAATTATTCCCTAAGGTACTGAAATATGAAAGTTCGTTGCCTGCCATAAGTTGGAGCGTGATTTTCGGTATAAATTGGCTTGTTTGTATAGTTAAGTATTAGTACATGATGTGCACCGATTATTATGTTTTGAAATAAAATTACATCAAAAATCTATCTAAATATTAATTAGTATATTCATATTAATAAAAAAAAATGGTAATAAAATAATATATTCCACTTTTTAGCGTCTTTGAATAGTCGTGGTCAAAAATGTTTGAGTCATTAAAAGTGGGAAATAAATAAGATTTTTATTTTAAATGCCTTCCACATTTTTTAAAATATGAGTGTTTCAAGACATGACGCAAATAGAAAACTGTTAGGAATTAAATATTTTGTAATTCATTTTTATCATTTTTTTTAATAATAAAAACCTACCTAATACTTTTCGAATCATTTATATTTTTTGTTAACCATAAAAATAAACCTCATTTATTGAAATGGAAAAAGTTATTAGCTTCCTTTAGAGAACACGAAGACGTTCATAAATGCCTGCACACTTACATGCATGAACATATGATTTGTACATCATAATTTGATATAAACATCAGAAACTTTTCAAATTAGCTTCCATCGGTGCATAGAGAAAAAAGTTCTGGGCGAACGAAATGTCACTTAAAATGGTTCTTGTTAACAGACACATGATGCGATTTGTACTAGCGCGAATTTGGCTAATACACTTATATATACCAAATTCGCAGTAAATATATATAGTAAGCAATAAATACATATAATACCAGCGAAAATAATTTTGTAAATATTCTAAATTTCAGGCCTGTTATATTTGCCTTTTCTATTTATAGTGTCACCTAAATATCTAAGAGCTTTAGTGGTAAATGCTGATTTACCTCCTGATAAGAAACTCTATATGCATATATTCAAATCTTGGGTCGGTGGTCGGCAAAAGCACTGTGCTAAACTGATTCTTAGAATATGTTATTTCTATTTTACACTCCTAACCGTAGTCTCAAATTGTCTTTGGAAAACGTATACCGCTCTAGAAAAAAAACAAAAAGGTAGACATTTTAGTCTAGTGACACACTAAAATTTAACTTTTATTAAAATTGCGTTAGGTAATTAAAGAAAAAGTTGACTTTTGCATCATGAAATTAAAAACTATCCTAGTGAGATACGAGTATGATATGAGATATAATATTAGATGAGCTAAATACATGTGATGTAATATAAGTATATAAAGGAACGAAGTTTTTTGTAGATGAATTTTGTAATCACAAATTGTACACTAAAAAGAATCTCGTATCATCTAGATTATGTAACTTCAGTCAAATAACGTGTACGACATTATAGTAAGAGTAGAAACGTAAACATATTGCTAAAAAATTCATAATAATCACAGAAAGACTGCGTTAAAATTTTAGGGCTTATTAGACGAAGACCTTATTACTTTCACTAATATGTCTATTCATACCCCGCCTCTTTCTTTTTGAAAACCTTGTAGTTTCTAAGTTGTAAATGCAATAATCACAATTTCCACAATTCACTAGTTTTAAAACAGAGACTTAGAACTGAATAGCATTTTATTTTAAAAATTATAAAAAAAAACCTGCCCGAAATACGATGCAAAAATGAAATATAATTGAAGTATTTATGAAATATTTTTGAATAAAACTCGTAATAAAATGGAAAATACCTTAATAAATAATTTTTTTTTAATTCAAAACAAATAAGCTACATTTTATTTATTACCCAATGAATCGAAATAACAGGCAGACAGTTAAACATATGTTGGTTTAACGTAATATAAAGATGTTACTATTCACAAGTGAAGAACCAGAAGACACGCACCGCTGTTTTCATTATTTTCCATGGAAACATTGAATTGGAATTATATTTGCGTGCTCATTAATTAGTCGCTGTTTCAAATATTTTGAATAAGAGGAGAGTGAATACAGGTTCTTCAGATCTTGACTAGCGAAAAGCAAATTACGAATGAATAATTTATTTTCAAATAGTATGCTAAACCAAAAACGAATAACAAACAAAAATTATTTGCCACAGCCATATTGAACTGTTTGGCCAGATATTATTGAAGCATATAGTAAATACTTGCAAATGAAATAAAAATTGAACATGAGAAACAGATACTAATGCGTAATAATAAGAAAGTAAATTATGAGCAAATATAATAAAAATAACTGAATAACATCAACATATAATTTAATATAACAAGATAATTGACACTGATTATTATGATTAATGAAACAAGACAATTGAAACTTTAATAAATTTTCATTAACCACAATTATCAATCTCGCAAATGTGAGGAGTTTATAAAATTCGTACTGTAGAACAAAGCAGTGTGCTTGTAGCAATTGGTTCGAGATGGCAATATGAAGGACAGCTTTTACTCGGGAGCTCTTATAAATTTATCTGAAATAAAATAAATTATTCCCATGTAATACTATGAGATAAAATATTCTCCGTGCAAAAATTTGCGCTAGTTCTCGATAACCATTCCAACGCTTTAATAAACAATCAAGGCAGTTCGAGCCATATTTAATACTCTTAAAAAAAACAAAAAAGAACCCGGTTCATCAAAACCTATTTGATGTACCGGGTTCAAAATTTTACAGGGTTAACATTTTATGGGTGATGAATAAATATATTATGATAGTATCAGAGTCAAAGATCGCTTTTCTAGTTTCTGCGACATACTTAAATCATCAAAATTGATTTTAATTGAAAATCTTATTTTGGCACTGACTGGCTCAGTCATTATTAAAATCTCCGATTTGCCTCTAAGCGATTTATGAATTTGAAATTTTGCACGTGTCTTCCATGTTAAAAAAGAGTTCGAATTTAGTCAAGAATAAATTAGATTCTTTGACAATATTAACAATAAACTTATGTAAATATTTTTGCATAAAATTTGCTTGATCAAAAATCAAAGAATAAATTTCAATTTAGTTTATAGGAATAGATTACGCTTATTTCAATTTTGCAACGTAACTGATACGTTCTGATCTCCTTTAAATTATTTGTCTACTAAAATTCAGCCATTCATTGCGATTATTTATATTTTGATTGATTTTCATTGGTAATTAAAATTATATTATTGTAAAAATACCTCAGTATCAATAATATCGACTCACTGCTACTATTATTCAACAGATAATGTTACTTGTAGTTTACATATTGATAATATATTGTACTCTTAAGTAATGAACATAACTTCAGCATATCACCGCGCACTCTTTTATGGACTAACGTTATTTTAATATGGCCTGCATGAGTAATAAGCAATTTGAACGATTTTACCTTATGGTACTTCAAAGTTTATTTTCTCGCTTTGCGTCTTAGATTTTTTTTTTAATTATTTCCATGTATTAGAACTTACTAATTATTTGTTTTAATCGGGACAAATTCCTTGATTTTTTTATTCTCATCCAAAAGTCAAAAACCTCCGTCAAAAATATAAATATGAAAAATGAGGCAATTTCTCTTCAGATTAGTGGAAAAATATCTTTTTCCTGCGACATGTTTTATAGATTTAAAAAAAAATTCTGAGTTCAAATATAAAATATCTATTAAGTACTTAAAATGTATTATACTTTTTATATTTCATAATTATCATATTTTACGTAAAGTAAATATTTGGAACATAGCGGTTGTTTTTATTACTTTTCATTCAGTAGAGGAACTTGCCCAATTTTTTACATTTATCTTAAATTTATTCAAAAAGCAGTGGAATTGAAGTTTTCCACACCGAGAACAAAAAGTAAAGAATGTGAGAAATAACTTTCTAACAGAAGAAATCGACTTCAACAAACACAAAACAGAAAAAAATTATGTCCTTTTTCTTGGAAAATACCATCTCGGAATGATGGATTAAAACTAGTTGCAAAAAGACAAGTATTTATTACTTACCTAAAATTTTCTATTTAACGTTGACTTTGAAGTCGGTGCCTGCTTGCTCTATGCTTTTTGGCATTTATCATGATATTATATAGAACCACTTGAGTCGTAGACCAAAATGGTAGGGCATTTTGGTTTACCAAGTCAAAAGTTTTGAGTTAAAAGTTATCAGTACAAAATTGGTCTACCAAGTTAAAAATATTGAGTGAATATAAATTAATAAAAAGAAGTGCGGATCACTTTTGTGGAAAATATTTAAAAAGCAAAGTAATCATTTTGTCTTTCAATAGTTTTTTGAACTGTTTGAAGCATGAGCTTTTTCAAAAACTTTGTTTAATGTATTATGCGACAACTTACTGCAAACCAATGTCTGGTACACGTGACGAATAGGTGGCAACATGATAGGATAACTGCTTTTCTTAGAATATATGTGAGGGTATGGAAATATGAGTTGGATATGTCAGCTATTTGATCATGAAAAAGTAACTGTGTGTTGAACTTTACACTATGAACCGTAATTTCTATCCTACGATTCATTAAGCTAATTTATAAATTGTGGCAGATCATTAAGCTCTTGAGTGTAAGAATTTCTCTCTTTAGAAAAGTTATACACCGTTATTAATTTCCAAAATTATCTCTTGTTTTACCATACATAAACAACATGTAAAATTTTTAGATAATGTGTGTTTATACATTCTGCGCGTAGTCCATACGTGCTGGGGACACATAAAATATTTATAATAATCATAGTGTATGTTTTCTTTAATCTATCTTTAGCCATCATTGTAACTATTTTTATGTTACTCTCGAGCCTGAGACATCACGAACACATAATTGCCTTGACCTGAGAATAATTTTGATGGCACTTTTGCCAGTGCAATCATGACCTTGCATTAAAACTTAAAGTATTTTGTTCACGTACGTTAATACCATCAAAGCAAATAGTTTTTCTGTCTGAAACGGAGAGATGCACATCACAAGTTATCCGAACGGAAAGACCTGGTACAAATCGTTGACGGAAGTCGGCGCTTATCGGGTATTTCCGAAGCACCAAATTTCCACAATATCTTTTTAATAAATTACGAGGAAAGTTTGATAATTAACTTCGTTCGTATACTAATAAATCGTATTAGCGATTATTGCCTTAATAAATTTTCCTACGTACAAAATATACTTGGTGGCTATAAATTACTCGGATAATAATTCGTTGTTTGACATTTTCTTAAAGAGAAGTGTTTTTAGTGAAAAGAAAAATAAGTAAAATTGCGATCCCTGGTGTGATACTCTTTTTTTTTGGAAGGTGCGACGTAAATCCTTAAGAAAATATTATCCAAATTGGGTAACTATATCCATCTTAAGAAACGGTTCCACTATGGTTAATTGTATTTAAGAGTAACAGAATAACTATCGAAGTGGCGAAACGTCTTGGAGTCTCAAAATTATAAGATTTTTATCATGAATAAAATCGAAGGTTCGATATTAACCAAAAGACTGGTGAAAGAAGCCAGGTTATCATTGATGACAAGTATCTCAACTGCACATTCACTTAGTTTTGTAGAATTGCATATTAAAAGCTTTTCGGCAAACGTGTGCTGACAATTTACAAATGTTTGAGAACAATCCGATGGAGTCTATGCATCATTTTGAGAAAATAAAAAAAACGTGGATATACCAATATTTTTACCCGACGTTTATGTATTACGCAAAAAATACTAATTCGAATGGAAATTATACTGAAATAATCCTTGGCTACTTTAATCAATGTTACATATTGACCCTTTTTAATAATATCTGAGAGATTTTCATCTGTTTTTATTTATTTCTTCCTTTGGTTATTTGAGTACTACAAAAATCGTTAAGGTAATTTGAATTAAACTTTCACTGAGATATTTCTTGAAATCTCAAGTACTTTTTTTTTAGAAAATATTTTCTAAGGAACTTGAAATTTAATTAAATTTAATTACCGAGCGCTTTCAATGTGACAAAAAATGTAGACTAAAAAAGTATTATAGAAATTATGTTGTGATACTTAAAAACGACGATATAAATTATAACAAATATTAGAGGAACAGGGGTAAAATCGAGATATTTTCGTCCCGGAAAAATAATTTTTGAGATAAAATATTATTTCCAAAGAAAATATCCACCCCAAAGAAAGCAATTAAAAAAATTAAAAACATGACTGCGTAAAAAATATTTGAAAAGTAAAAAACAAGGAGTTACTGCAAACATATGATTAATTTTCCTATTAGTCGATTGCTCCCAACTTTCAATCAAAACCATCGGATTAATCACAGGTAAATTTGTTTTTAATTGAAATTGTCATGCCAGCTGCGAGGCCTGTTTGATACGAGCCTAGTCTAAATAAAATCAAGCCTGACATAGGACTCTCTAAGCAGATAATTTTCACTTAATTCAATTACCATTGAAGTGGTAAACCCTCTTATTAGATTTAAATCTGAAATAGTTAACTGCAAATTAGGAAGTTGAAAGCAATTTTTTATGAGGAGTCCTAATCCAAAACCCGAATAACTAACATTTTTGCATATTCATGATATTACATAAATTTCAGATATTCATGTTTTTTCAAAACGGACTTAATCCAAACAGGGCTTTCTAAAATCTATATCTGTCTTTATTTTAAAGCAAATATACACATTCTCAGCATTTCACTTCGCTAACCCCGTATAAACACAATTAATTTACTGGAAGTCTGTAACCTTATAATCCCGCAACAGTGCCAGGCGCTCCACTGGGCGGCAAGCGGCCTGTTGAAGGACACTGAACAGGAAACTACGTGCATGGGACTATACATAAAATTAAGTAGGGTCGTGTCAAGGTCTCGAGATAAGTCTATTTCTTTAGACCTTTCATCTCTTTTGTAACAGCAGCGACTTGATCAAATAAATATGTTGTAATAAGTCAGTCAAACCTTCGTGAGATATTTATTTAATAGTTATAATTACGAAATTGTAGGCATAAAGATAGAGTTGAGCTTACTATTTTAATAAATATCACTGAAAATAAAAATATTGAAAATGTTTTGTAAAAACTGAATCAAATTATTCACAATAAATACAAGTTAATTATTGACAATATCGTATCAACATATTAGAACTTAACAATTTCATTTAAGAAAAATAAACGTGTATATAAAAAAAGTATATTATTCAATTCGAGTAGTACAGTAATCCGATGTAGGTAAACGGGGATTGAAAAAGAAAAAGTAGTAAACTGAGACCCAATTTCATTTTCAATAATACTACACAGACCTATTCAATAATACTACTCAGTGGAATTCACGAAAATAATTCGCCCCAGTTATGGGAAATTTGGTTAATTTATTTTAAAATTTTGTTGGACCATCTAACCAGGATTGGCATAAGACTTCTATGGTTGCAATTTTCTATCGATAGCACATTATTTACTAGTTCTGAGATTTCTGTTTCTAGTCATCAAGATTTTAATCGTTTGCATTTAAGAGACATATTCTTATTATGAGTCAGGACATAGGCATAGTAGTCTACTGGTATGGGAAATTTTGTTTCAAATAAAATAACTGTCAAAATATTTTTAGTAATTAAGTATTTAAAATGCGTAAGTATCTTATCTCAATCAACTTAGAATAAATATATCTCAAAATCGGTCAATAATCGTAAATTCAAAAATCGTTACCATTCTTAACTTAATATTTATTAGAAGTTATTATCTTAGTATAGGGAAAAATTTACTAGTAGACTACAAATGTACTAAAACTTATTTAACCCCGAAATGACAAAAAAGCTCGTATTCAAGGTTATTTTTCAGGTGTTATAAGACATAAAAGTAGATATTTAAAAGCTACATCTTGAGTTACTATTTATGAAATAACAATAAATTATTACAAAATCAATCAAGCTTCATTCTAATTTTTGGTAAACGAGTGCTAATAAAATATAAACAATTTCATTCAATGAAAATTTAATGAAGACATTACCTGAGCATTCCTTTGAGATTACACAGTTTTCATACATGAAATAATTTACAAGATATCTTGCTCACTGCAAAAATTAGTATCCAAATATACAAATATTTTGTCCTTTTCCAATGCAGAATATATTTTACTCTATGACGAATTGTTTAAATTTCATCTGTTGTCAGAAGATAAATTTTAGTCACAAAAAATATTGCAATAAACAAAAGGGTCATTTTTTATTTACGTGTTATCCCGATAATATACTAATTTCAATGATAGACTAATTACGTTAATTATAATGTTACCAACACAATAGGAAATTATTTCTCATACGATAAAATTAACTGCATTAAACCATTCATAATTCCAACAGCAATATTAAAACTAAATATACTCGCTGAATCTATGAGATACATTAAAAATACAGCGTTCCAAAAATATAAGTCTATATTTAAAAATACATTGTTTCCACAATCTATCGAGCAAGCACTACACGTTAGTGTAAAATATTCCTTACGTTAATCCCTTATACGTTTATTGCTTGATTGGATGGAATGTCCATCCCTGCTAACCGAATATACTAGGAGGCACAATAAGGAGTGGTTGATCCGGCAACTCATCTCTGCCAACTTGTTTATTTGATGAATTCTCATAACAACAAATTATGATATAAGGAAACAACATATGCACAAAGAACCGGCACCATCTCACACTTGTTTGTAAGAACTTCTTTTAAGTATTATAGAGCCGTAACACGAAATAGTGAAGCGTTATACGAAATAGAAACAAATAGTAAAAAATTGCGTTGACGCCTTTTAAAGAGCGGGGAAAAACAATGTCAAGTTATAAATATGGGTAAAAAATATTTATATGATAGTGACAATTAAAAACACTGATATTTGAGTGATTAGACATAAACAAGTGGTCGAAAAAAATTATGGAATGGGAATTTAATGTGAAAATATCTAAACCAATAATATTTTATTTATACTTTGACAATATCTCCGACCGTTGTGGGATAGTGCTAACTGGACGATCTATGTTCAATGACAAGAAGTCTCATGCGTAACTCCCTTTTAAAGATAAATAAGAAAAACGTTATAAAATTCATTAATTATTCCTGAAATACCCTTATTAGAGTATAGTAATCATTTAGAGATTTCTTTAATCCCTTAGTATATTTAAAATCCTTGCAGCCGTATTGATGCTAATTTAATATAATTTCTTTTCGTTAAACTCTCTTTGTCTTCAACCACGATAGGTCTTTAAATATTTTCGATCAAACTGTCTTCTTTGAATTTTCTTTGAATTTATAGTGTGTAACTACAAATTCTCGTTTGTTGGAAGTGTTGACAAAATCCATATTGAATTTGACTCAACCAAAATACGTCGTGAATTTAAGGCTAAGTATCTTGTTTCATAGGGTTTTGAACCTCATAAGTACAAAACGTAAACTTTACAAATTCATTCAGGTTTTTGTCGTTCTGTCATGGCCCTTTTCCTAGAAAATGTATCACCTAGAAATTTGAAATTTAGCATAGCGATAGAATATATTACTTAACCCATGTGTATTGTAATAGTTATCACTCAAAAATATTAATGTGAGAATTTTGGAGCGGGCAAGTTAAATATTTTTTTTTAAATTCACGTATCAAATGACCGTAAATCTTATAACAATTTTGAAACATTTTCTTTTTTATGTCAAAATCGCAAATGTTTTCCTGAAAATTCTTTAACCTAAAACTAAACACATAACATAATAATGTAAAATAAAAATAAATATATATTTCGATATTTAACATACAAAACATTTAATTTTATGTTATCCACTAATGAAAACATCCACAAATACCAAAAATTGCATTCAAAGTTAAGCAACACAATTTTACATTCTTAGTAACAGTGACAGAACTATGTACTTCCATAAACGGAGGACTGTACATATCTAAACGACGATAAAGCACCAGCGCTCGACAGAAGCTTATCGCCGTTATCATGGCGCAAGTACATCAACTTTCAAAAATGGGATTAAAGTACGCGAAATTTGAAGGCTAAAGTCGACCGATGCAATTTATCGTATAGGGCGCTAGCGTGAGAACTGCGCCGCGCTCTGAATATATATCCGCCTATTGCCTCGCCATATACACTATATTTTATAGTTTTAAACAGTTTTTCTTGTGAGATGATAATAAATGTGACAGTGAAAAATATTTGAGTTGCTGAGGGCAAACAGATTGAAAGCCAAAAGGGTACTTGGAACCTATGTGGGTAGATGCTGCAAATAAATATCATATGCAATATCAGTTTAGACAATTTGCCAATTTGTCAATTTTTATAATATATATTATGTAAAAATAATCGATAACATTGTAACTACGTTTATATAAAATTGCAAACGTTTTGCCAAAATATTTTTAAGACACAGCAAAATAATCAAAAAATCTTACTCCTAAATAACCCCTGGCTTAAAAATTAATCGACAAAAAGTTAAATGAGTTGTAAATATATTTATACATAGTTTATAGAACTATAATAACCAATAAATTTACCCAAAACTTAATCTTTTCAATAAACAGTTCTCCCCGATTTATTTTTCCTTCTTTTTTAATTTCCAGTAAACAGGTGAGTACCTGTTTACTCGAAATTAAAGGTATTATATAATGTGTTTTACGTATAAAAATATATTAAGTCATTGCAAAAAAGAAAAAAGGAAAAGATATTATTTTAACCTGTTTGTCTTATTTTATATATTATACATTTTATTTTCTTATATACATATTAATTAAATGAAACCTTAGATGTAAAAAACGTTTCCATGCTATGTGTATATAAAGACTTTTCACGAAACTAGTAAGTATAAGATATAATAATACCGATCTCGGGTGAGTCCTTTTGTAAATTAACTAAGTAAGCGGTCAAATGTGTTCAACATATTAGGCGGTATTAATATTGTGTTAAAAATTATTTCGACTACAGTGGAAAAACAAGATTTCAGTTTTATTGGCTCATGAACATTTTGTAAAATTAACTCCATCAGTTCAATAATTATACTTTACTTCTCACATTAACAAAAAAAATGTGTTACAAAAATTTGTTCATTCTTATCAGTATGTAAAAAATATATGTAAAAGATTCATTAAAACATAGCATAGTAAAAAAAATTATATTCAATTTAGGGAGGAGGAAACGAATGTCTTTTTCTCCATAACTTTTGACGCTACGAATTAACGACATATGAAAGATATACTGATGTTGAGTCGACAAAGAAAATACAAAAATTACCTTCAATGAAGATAACTGCAAGCTCTTAACAGTTTTGCACGGCACAGGAAGTAAAGAAACATGGATCGGTGGTAAGATGTAACGAAAGCATTAGTTAGAATGTTAACACATTACGGACTGATGACGAGATATCACGCATTTCCTATTTATCAAGCATAGCTTTGAGGAAGTAAAATCTGATAATATACAGCAATGATTTTTGAATATTGGAAAATCCTAAGAAATTAAAAATAATTTGCGAGAAAGTGTATCTTGTTTACATGTATGGTTACCAATAAAACATTTGATCTGGAAAATGTTCAATAATAAATTAAATCATAAGTTGCTACTCTTTATTCAACACTATCTTTTTTCCGCGGCTCCTCACTGCATATACGACTTTTATGACTTACCACTGAATTTAATCATTTTTCTAACTCCTACAAATTCCCAGCGCCGATGTGATCGTCGCATTATCCATCCATCCAGCCTTGTTGTTTATCCGCGTTCAAGCATACGCCTCACTAATAATAACATAGTATAAATATTAGCGAGTTATAACCTGGGCGTCTACGCTAATGTTTTGTACATAGATACTTTCTTGGATAAATACTCTCAGAAACCTAAAACCCATCTAGTAAAATTTAAGTGAGAATATAGTGAGAAAGGCGGTTTTTTATATACGTAGAGACATAAATACATTTCTTGTTCATCGCTACCCATTCGAGTATTTATTGAAAGTGACATCACGATTGAAATATGGTCACATTTTTTGAAGTCGAAATTAAATTCAGTAGATTGTTTTGAGGTTGCATTAATGTATTAATATGCTATCCAGAATGGTTTAAATAGCATAGCCAAAAGGTAGATACATATCGCTATAGCCAAAAGGTAGATACATAATTTGGTAAAAATTATATTTTGTTTTTGAAATGTTTGTTAAACATAAATAAACCTTACGAGTAATATTATTTATTTGAATAAGTTTGTTTTTCATAAATCAGCAACTGATCATTTGATATCAAATGTCATTAAAAAAATATGTAGCCTTTTTTTTATCACCTATGTTATATAAACATGGTGCACTGAAAATATCCAGTACGAGAGTAAATATTTATAAATTTATCTAGCTTGTAACTTTCTATCCCATACCGATTATTTTTTATACGGAAACACTTTTTTAAAAATGTTTAACAGACAGTATGCCTGCTATTCATGTCTCTACTGAATGTTTCCCGTAAATTACTAACTAAATATAATACATTTGGAAAATTAACCAGAATTAATAGTGGAAACTACGAAAATGCCTAATGAAATATTTTGCTAAAACTGTATGATCCTAAGTTCCTTAAAACAACGTTGTCAGGCCCTTAAATATCGAAATAAGCAAGATATTATTTGGAATAATTTTTTTAACGTTTTTAAAATTCACAATTTTAATAATATCATTATTTTAGTACGATGTTTTCACCTATTATAATATAGTTTTACTTCAAAGCGACAAATGTTAAATCAACATTTTACATTTCATTTTTGATTTTGATTCTTCAAAATACCTATAAACTATTAATATTTTAACAGAATTTTCTTTGTAATAGACACTGCCATGCAAAAAAATACTAAATTTACATAGATGAATTATATAATTATTTTAATTTAATTATATATTCAGATTTTAAATGTTGGCCTTCATTCGAGTAATATCGTTAATCTTATGAAGAAATAGGTACTTTAATATATTTTATCACTCTTTATTATGTAAAAAATACAGAACCACTTGGCCTGAAAACATGCGTACGAAAAACTGTACGATAGAATATATATTAAGCTAAGGTTCATTATATTATCATAATCTACATATATTGTTACAGGGATTAAAAGTAAATATCATCTAATTCATATATTATTTTACGAAACATTAAAAACTTATGTCTAAATCAATTACAGGTATACGTTAATGATATGTTAGTCACTCACGTAGTGCCATAAATATTTACCCATTCAGATATATTTACCTGAATATCCTAAGAAAATTTTATCAGTAATCTAATAATTAATTACTTAGTCTGAATGATAGAGCATGTGTGGATATGGATTCACTTTATTTCGCAGTTCATATTTTATGACCGTTTAATTTGGCAATACTTGTTATAACTGCAAATATGTAGCAAACCTAATTTGTCACTTTCTGACGTCTTGTACAAGCTGACCGAACCCCTACAGATAAATATTTAGAAGTATCTTACATGGCATTTGTTGTCATAAGACACAGAAGACAGTAAATTTCTCCGCTTTTGGTGATATAGATAATTTCTATCAAATATTATACATCATACGTCCAACTGCGTTATATAGAATCGGACATCCCTTTAAACATTTTGTCGATTCACACGAAATCCTAACTGTTGAAAAAGTAATAACACATACCTGTGTTGATATCTGCGGTTATTATTACTATGTATTTATGATCATTCTCTAATATTTAATACTACAGCTAAACCTAAACATACGCGATCTATTTAATAATTTTTTAGAATAAATTGTATACAGGTTCAACCGGATTTTACGTTTTTATAGAGCTAAAACCAACACTCTTAATCTAACTAATGCAATTTTTTTTAACTTAAAACAATATTCCCGAAACGTGCATACAATTTTAGATACATGCAAATTTCAAAAAAAATTAAAATGGTTTTAAAACTAAACGTATGACAAACATAATTGAATAACAATACTACTTAACTGACGAATAAAAATAAAAATTTTCTTCATTTTTTGTATTTTTCAAAAATTATCTTCTTTTGGTTCTGTATACAAACAAGAACCTTTAAGGTTTCGGCATTTCTATCTTTTTGTCTGGATATATGTATAGCACTTTTACTCGCAGACATAAAATTATAAAGCTTTTGGTCAAAATCGGCTTGAGAAGTCAGATTTTGACCAAATTTTCATATGATCTTTCTGAGCGTACACCCTTCCAAACTAAAAAGAAAATCATCCTAATTGGGTGAGAAAGGCCGTAGATAAAAGGAGGAGGTTTTAAACTTCCTTTTTTTTGAAGTCAGCAAAAATATTCAAATTTCTCTTTAAAAGTTAAGCACAACAATAGTTAGATAAGAAAAATTAAGTTCTTCTAGAGCTTTATTATAGAAGTGTAAAGGTCTGTTTTGTATTTTCAAGTTTTTCTTTGTAGGATTTTTTTTCTGTGTGTATTAATCTTGTTCACTTGTAAGTTGATTTAAACTTATGCTGAGAAAAATCTTGAATATAAGTAAACTTTTTTGAAAATCTGAGCAAACTTTTTATAAAGAATTGATCAAGGTGTGAAAGACATGTTTATGAATGAAATTAAAATATAATTATATTACTAGTATTCAGGCAGAACCAAATAAGGAGATCAATAGAAATTATATAGACAGCGTTTTGGCCTAATTTATTTATTTATTTCTTAAAAGACTCACAAATCAACTTGCAGTAATGTAAATATGTAATAAAAACAACTATAAAATTAGAGTATAACTCTAATTGTGTGTGAACAAAATGGTTAGAGTATTTATGTATACATTTTCGAGGGCTACTTGAGTTTTTATATATATTACAAAAGGTATTGACCAATTATTAAAGTTACTATTAACTTAGAATTATATAATTTTCTAAATAATGAAAAAAACATTATTTCTGTCGTTGCTGGTTTTAATTAATAAATTATTTTGTACTTCCTTTTTTAATGTTAATAATTTCGCTTAAAAAATATACAAGTACAGATATTGAAAAACAATATCTTTATGCAATCGGCACATTCGAATTATGGAAATATTATTTTTATAAACTTGTAGCATGAATAATCTCTTTAATGGTATACGGGATCTGAGTCGAGTGTTGAAGTTGAGTAGAGAAAGGAGATATGCTGGTGTGGTAAGTGAGCCATTGATCTATATGCATTATAGAAGATAAGGATCCTACAAATGGCGATGAGCATTGGACATATCTAAAGACGTGGTATATATCCATAAACAGCGGTAGTCAAGAAGAGCATGTTTCGCTACGGTCGAAGGTGTTGTTTAACAAACATCTGAAGAAAAGAAACAGTTACACAAACATATTAAAAAATTACAGGGTTTTCTTACCCCAAAAAATTATATTATTAATAAGGAAGAGATGTAGTATTTGTGTATAATTAGTGTATCTATGTGATAGATGCATAAAGGGCCTTAGTTGTACAAGAGTGACGTGATGCGGCGTCAGTCGTACGACAGAGCTCAGCAAGAGCAGACATATACTCGTACAATGCTTGGTACGGATCCTACACCAGGTGTATGAATTTCGAAATATTAACACACTGTGGAAAACTTAAAACATAAATGGCTATATTTCCTTTATTTTTATACCGTAGCAACAGTCATGTGGCAAATCAAATTCGCCGTGTTACCCCCCAACAATGTTATAAATTCAAACGCCATTTGTGATGATTCATAACAAACGGCCTTCGTGCAGAAAAGGAAAGAAATCATTCCGACATCATAACGACAACAACATTTTGGCTTTCTCTACTTCTTAAAACATGCATGTCTTTGCATGATCACGTAGGACGAAAATTAATTCGTTTTGCATGAAAACATGCAAAAGGAATTAATTTTCGTCCTACATGAAACTTCTGTAAAAAAGTTATGTATTTAATATTTTCATCCAATTTCCCTATAGTTTCTAATATTTGTGTTTTATTTGATATACTATTCTCCGTTCTACTACTATAAAGCTTTATTTTATGAAAGTTAATGTTATTACTATATTCTTATTTGTCATGTGCGGATAACTGAAATTTGGTTGTGGATTAATAGTCATAACGTATTTTAAGTTGAATATATGTATGTAGATAAGTTTATTGTATAACGAACAACATTACAATAAACATTATATATTGCTATAAGGCTGATTAAACCAAATTTCGGAGAGATATAAATATAATTGTCTCTACGTCAAATTATAAAATATTCTGCCTTCAGAGATCATAGATTAAAAAAATAGATTAAGCTACAGTATCACATTGGCCCACTCCAACGGATTATTTTAGGAGTGGGTAGAGAAATATCACTTTAAAATTTGCAATAAATACTTCTATACCATATTATGGTTACGTAGTTAAGTATTTGATTTCAAAATAAATTCATAATTTAAGAGATTAAAGTACTTACAAGATTGACTTTTTTATAAATTTTGAAATATTATTTATTTAAATATTATTGTTTAATTAAACGAATATCCTTTATTATATTAAATTTTTAGTTCTATATTAATGGAAGAACCTAAGTTCTTTGTTTTCACTATGACCAATACAAGATTGTTATTACCGAAGTTATAACCAGTAACTATACTCAAATTTTAGGTTTATTTTTAAAATAGTTCAATAAATATATATTTTATAAATATCTCTAATTTTTAATATTATATGTGCGAAATATCTGGTGATTAAAATCGATGTCACTACGATTTAAAATATGAGTTATCGCACGACTGGCCGACTTGACACATATATAATATGTTAACCGGGTCGGGTAACTCTCATTTTAAATCGCATTTAATGTAATTTATTTATTAAATTCGGAAAGAGGGGCAATACACATAACTTTACAATTGGCATGTACAAAAAATATTCACTACAATCATATTTGTCTTTCAATACTAAAATTAACACCACTATTTCGTTACTAGTTAATCTAAACGCTTGTGGTAAATACATTTTTCAAATACTTCTACATTCTAGTTTTCAGAGCAACGATATATGTAAGTTATTAAAGAAATGTATAAAAGAATATCATCGGAACAGATATATTTTACTATAATTTGTTTTAACATTATGAAATTCGTTGCTAAATTTTTAAATAAAATTAAAATATCGCAGCTAATAAATTGATAGATAACTTTAAAACTGATAATTTTTAAATTCCTTAGGTTAAACTCAATATTCATTTTAATATGATAGATTTATGTAGCGGTAAATTTACCAAAATGAAATAACTTCATAAAAGGAAATGACAAATTAATGTAAATAATGTAATAAAATAAAAGTAATGAAGACAAAATACCATTTGTACTCTTAGATTCTGTACAAAATACATGAAGTTAAGTAAAAATATGTTTTCCATAAGTGTTAGATTTTATTTGTATTGTACATTAGATATTTTTTAAGGTTTTAGATAAGAAGTACTATGGACAAAATGAAAAAAAACACGGAGGGATGGAAACATTAGTAAAGCCACTAAGACTCGATTCGTTCGAACTCTGGCCACGAATACTTCAGAACAAAATAGACGCTCTGGAAATGTTGTACTGGAGAAAAATGTTTGAGCTATTGTGGACTGAGTTCCGCACGAATGTCTCTATACTTCAAGAACTTGGTATCAAGCAACGTGTATCAATATTTGTTCAGACTCGGATTCTAAAATTTGTTATTTACGTCGTGCGTGGAGATAGTAGCTTCACAGAGCGCAATATTGTGCAGGAAAGAATAGAAGTCACTAAACCACGTGTGAGGTCGTCGATGCGGTGGGTAGGCTAGATCAAGTCTGCTATAGGCGGTCTCCAGTATGAGTGCACCAGAGCGACGACAAATAAAAAGGGATAGAGAGGCATCGTGGCGCGAGCAACAGGGGCCACCCATAACAATACTACGTGCGGACCACGATCACTATGTCGATAGCGAAACGACGGAGAAGTTACATGTACTAATAATAAATATTATAAATATTTATATATAGGTATAAATAGAGGTAATAATAAATGTATTCCATTAGAGGAAGAAATTTTGTGAGTAGTTGCATTAAAGCTTGAATTTAATTTTATTTAATTTCAATATTCAATTCAATATTTCTATTTGTAAAGTGCATGTATTTGTATATTATGGCAGAATCCAGTCAGAATTCAGCAGCATTCATTTGTGCATGTAAACCACTTTCTATTAGAGTAAAAAGGTAGAGATTGGGTCGTATTTCTTGTTCTAGTTTAGGGTTTTATTACTATGTTGGTTATATTAAATTGAAATCGAAATATTACGTTCCTGGTTTAGTATATAAGATAATTTAGATGAGAACGAATCAGAAAAAAAAGACTTATTTGTCCTTAATCAAAAATTAATGTCATTTATTTTTATTCACGCAACCTCGAGCGACACCTGTCATCCTCGTCTAGATCGACGTCTATCGAAATTTGAATTTATGTTACTATGGTCACGATAATCGATGCTTTCTTTCTTTTTAAATACGTTCTCGGTTACAAATGTATTGAGATAGGATATTTCCTAATTTATGTGGGCAGTGAGAGTCCAAGGAAATTTTACAATCAATATATGGCGGCGCTTTTGTTTCTGCTACTAATATTATTTAGGAATACATGAGAAAGTTGCATAAATTTATTTCTTTCATCAACGCATTTTTACTTATTAAGCCAAATAAATATGAAAAACCTTAAGATTACTTTAGCAGTATATATGTCAAATATTATGAATATCTTAATTTGTTTTTGGTTATAATATAATAAAATCTAAATTTTTCTTGGAACTGTTCCCACTATTTTCATAAGAAATTTTCTTTTGCCGGTAAAGATTTAGTTTCATTTATAAAATAGCAACTATTTAAACAGTATTTCAAATATTTCATAAAACATGTTCTTGATGCCATTATAGACATGTTTTTAAAGAATGTTGTTAAATTAATCAGCAAGCCGGCTACTGTTGATTCAGGGATATGAAATAAAATTACTATAATCAATACACATTTTGCATATTTCATCTCGTTTTATACTATTTCACGACGGACGCCGCGCAGCATTATCAAAGCAATACAACGCGACGCGGCAAACTGCTTATTTGGGTTTGAATACGGAACGATATGAAAATGATTTCACAGAAAGGGACATTACACTGGTAATTCAAAGTTTTTCGTAAGTTTATTTTTTTATACAGATTCTACAAGAGACTTTCGACCACAATTATATTTGATTTTGTTGAAATCAAATATAATTGTGGTCGAAGAAATGTTTAATGTAAAGGATTTTCTTATTTAATTATTTCTCCGTAATAAAAACGTAAATGAAAAAATATCACAAGTTATTATGTCATACTCTTGACTGGAATCGTAAAACACTTCTTGTTATAGCACATAACCATAGCTTGTAAGGTTTAATTTTGGAGGAAATTTAAAAGTTTTGGTTTGTAGATTGACAAAAGGTGCATCCTGCACAAAAAAGTAAACGTAAATATTTCCATGACAGTTGATAACTATACCCAATTTAATTTTTAGAATTAATTTTTTTAATATCTTAAATTCTTTTATAATGAAATCGAAGGAGAGGGATATAATCGAAGAGGGAGAGATATATTTTTAAGATATTGTGAGAAACTAAAACAGTAAAAAGTTATATAATGTGAAAAAATCATGTCAGTCTTGCTCAATAACATACCATATTGCGGTGAAATTGTTTCTCAAATAAGTTTAACAACTATAGTTTTTAATACTATGCTGCAAAATCAAATTTCAATGAGTTAATATTAAAATAATTTTTATGAAAAAAGTTACTTAGGCCAAACTGAATATATTAATCTTTTAATTATAGCATGGACTGTAATGAAGACGTTGATAAAAATGAATTATCTTACCTGGCTAGGAATGGAAGTTACTCGTTATTATAGTCAATAATTTGGGTTATGCAAGATATAAGAAATTATTGTAAATAAACAAAAGATAAAAATAAGAATGCATATAAATATAATAAATAAAAAATATTACGACAACGAAGAAAACAAGATGAAACTAAGAAATTATATAAATATGTTTTTTTATATCGAGTAGACAGTCGGTAGATTCTGGATCAATGCCATTAAATAAATATATTTGTTATCTGTTGCTACAGCGACGCCACCTAAAAAAGTAAGTAAGATTAAATTTTCTCCACAAACATATTTCCTTAAAATTTAAAATAAATTAACTACCTTCGTATTAAGTCAAAATATAAACATTACAATTTAACGTTTAGGATAAAGTGCAGATGCTAATGACACAGCGGACTCCAACAACAAATATCACTACCACAAATATTCCGTTAAATAGGTCCAGAATTTGGACCTGGAATAACGGTTTAAAATTGATTTTCAATAGAAGGGTTATAATAGAGTTCATTTTAATAATAATAATAAAATTTTATTTCAGACATAGTCCATACAATTGTGTTAATAGGTAACAATATTCTTAATCTAATGTTAGTATAAATAGTGAATAATTACATCATTAATAAATCATAAAATATGCAATAAAATAAAATCAATACTAAATGGAGTCAAACCCAATTGCAGTAAAAAAAGTTAAAATCAATACAAATTAAATCATAATAAATTAAGTCAATTAAATCAGATAACATTAAACTATATCAAACTACAACAATTTAAATTACTTAAGTCAGGTCAAATTAAATAAAATTAAATAAAATTAAATAAAACAAGTCAAAAACTACTCAAATCAAATTCAAAGTAAAATAGTAATAAAATCAATTAATTTAACTAACTCAATCACAAATTCATTTAACTTAAATCATAATGGCACATGTAGGCCTAACATACCACTGGCGCTGCAGTGCCGCGGAAGCCCCATCAAGACCCTGAACGCGTTATTATATTGTACCCGCAGGGCGTCAAATGCCCGCCGCGTATAATCAACCCACAAACTGCACGAGTAGAAAGTCTGGCAGAATGCCCTAAACAGTGTAATCTTTACTGGTCCCGTGCATCGTGCAAATCTTTAAGCTAACATATTGCAGCGCACAGTCAACGCCCTGCGTTCCCTGTCCATATCCATGTCGTCCTTGACGTCTTCATTGACCCAATGACCCAGATATTTAAAATGAGCGACTCTATTTAAAGATGTGTCATAGAGGGCTACCGAGTGACCTGAATATGGTTTTTTGGGTACTCTAAAAATGATAAACACACTTTTTTTACATTGTATCGGATTCCGTGATCCTCGGCGTACAGTTCACAAATACGTAGCAGCTTGCGTAACGCGCCTATACGCGATAGAAGGGCTGAGCAGCACCATGTCGTCCGCGTAGCTGATGTTATTAATGCACACTCCGTCTATATGACATCCGATTCCGGTACTGATCAGCTCTCCAATCAACCCGTTTACATATATATTAAACAGTTTGGGTGAGGTCAACCCCCCCTGACGCACCCCACACTCAAGACCATATTCGTACGACTCACTATCCGCCCACCTCACTGTGTTTTTTTTATTATTGTACCAGTACTTAAAATATAGACATAATTTCAGTAGGCAAACTAGTGTCATTTCGCAACTTGGCCCATAGCAAGTCGTACGAAACCATATCGAATGCCCGGGACAGGTCCAGGAAACTGGCATACACTGGTGTTTTACGCTTGGTGTAGTACTGCACAGTCTGCTTGAGACACAGAATGGCATTTTCAGTGGATAGGCCCGCCCGAAAGCCGAACTGACCATCGTGTAAACTCCTAGTTAAGTGATCATCAAGGAGACCATCCAGCACCTTCGCAATAACCGTAACTAATGAGATAGGCCTGTAGTTTGAACCGTCCGAGACATCCCCTGTCCTGTTTTTTTACAATGGGTACAACAATTGTATACATTAGCTTTTCGGGTAGGTAGGCGTGGCTAACACACATGTTATATAATAATGCTAGGATTCTAGGCAAGTGCTCTCCAGCATTCCGAAGGTGCTCGATACTAAGGCTGTCATAACCTGGTGACTTACCTCTTTTCATTGATTTAATCGCTGAGGCTATATCTTTCTCTGTGAAGCTTACGTTAATGTCCATGTTTAGACCGTTTTGAAAATGTTAACTAAGATATTGAAAATAATACTTATTTCTGAAGTAAAACATTATATTATATTATATAAAGAAGCGGTTAATATTGTACAAACTTTTGTATATTTGAAAAAATATAATGAAATGTAATAATTATGTAATGTTTAACACCCGTTGGTAAAAATGGTAAAAATTAATAATTGAAATGCAATAAGTAGTAATAAGAAAACAATTCACCCTTATATATCTGTTTGACATGACTTCTTCATTTTCTTACACAGGTCAATTGTCAAATATAGTAATGAATAATCTCGAGGGTAATCCAAGGAGGTCAAAATGAAGTAATTAACCCTTCTATGGAAAGACGGATTTTCGTTATACTAAAAGGATTCGCGAATGAGACAAAAAGAAATAATTTTCTTACATATATACCAGGACATTCTTCACATTCTAATGCTCGATAAATACAGATATTTGCTTGGTTTGTTTGTATATTTTCATTATTCAACGTCGAAATTTTTATTAATTGGTGTTTAGAAATTACATGTATTAGCTATGACATATTAGTACAAAAAACGCTTAAGATCAATTGCATATTACTCCATTACTTTTGTAAAATATAGAAAAGGATAGAAGAAGATGATTGAAGCAAGCCCATAAACTAAAATCCATGAACTTATTAAATTGGATTTTTGTAAATTTCTCTATATCTTATACAGAGACCTGGTGAACTAGAGTAACATAATGTTACGTTCCTCATACACTGGCACCTTGTTCTAGACAATGGCTGTGCTTTCGTGAGTACTGTATGTTGTTGAGCTAGTTTTTCTTTGGTCAATGTGATCCATGAATTTGTATTAATTTTGCGATATTATCAACAAATTGTAATAAGGTAAAACCTTAATTATAAAGTGATCTTTGATTTATGAAACAAAAATAAGTAAAGACGTTTTCGTATGAAACTAAATTCTAACGCTAAAATATTATCTCGCAGTACGTTATAATGGTAATCTTTGAATGGAATATGAGCACGCAATATGGTGGCAATTTTAAAATTATTTCTAAAAATATTTGCGGGTGTGTTACTTCGAATATATATATATATATATATATATATATATATATATATATATATATATATATATATATAATATGTATGGTTAAAGAATTTTGGATCCTATATTAATATTTTATATTCTAAACCAAATAGTCTAAACCTAAATTTTAACAAAATGCATAAATAGGCAATAAACATTTTGGAATAGGACGCTTTTAATTTTAATCAAAGTTTATGATGTGTTTGTAATATAAAAAAAATTGATTTATTGTATTAGCCAGATATGATTTCATAGCTTGAACAAAAACAAAACACGATTTTCTGCTAAACGCAGTCCACGATTTTATTTTATTCTGACCTAGTGTCTCCAGTGAAGCCCACACTGGAGACACTAGGTCTACGCGTTAGTCAATAGTTTCCAAAATCCAATAGTTTCTAAAATCCTACGAAAAAAATTAAAAATAAGCATTTGAAATGACAAATTCGAGTGTGAATAAAACTGAAAATTAAACCTACTTGTCCTAAGGGAAAAGGATATATAAAACAAGAAAAAGTAATAATATAATAGCGACTGTATACGATATAATACAACCAAGGAGTATGTTCCACTGAAAATAAGCGTCAACAAATTTTAATGCCAAATAATTAAACATTAAATTACCTGAAGGTTGTTTTTAAAAATGTCGATGCTTTGAAGAGGTTATTAGAAAAACAAAATAAACAAATCTGAAATAATGAATGGATTCAGGCTCATTCCTGAAAAATTACATATGACATTTTACGAAGTGATGTGTTGTAAAATAAATTTGTCTAAAAGTAATGTATAAGTAAATAAATGTAATATATAAATAAATTTGTCCAATAAGATTAAGTAAATTATTAACAATCAAAATCATTAGTGCCGTTATCAAAACTCTGAAATATTATATTTTTGAGGCCGGATATGCCGTTGAGACAGGAGTATTAAAGACGTTTTTAAAATCTAAGAAGTAATATCTCTTCAGTCTAGTTAGTTGGAAGAAAAATTTTGACTATCTTGCATTTTAGTTTAAAAAAGAAAATACCCTTGAAAATCTTAGAAAAGCATCCTACATTCGACCAAAAAGTCGACAACTCACTACGTTTATTTGAGGATCCCATTCAAAATTTTAATCGATCTATAATCCTTGGCCTTTTAAACTATTAGTAAAGTGCAACTCGTCAAAAATATTACGTAAATCATTGAATGTCCCTTGAGCTTTTCTCGTGAAATGAATTCCTTTCATTGTGCAGGTCCATTTTTCGGTCACTCTCCTTTCTATCTTATGTTGTTAAACATGGTTGGAAAATTGAATTCTAACTTCGAGCTTTTTCTGTATTTAGATGCTTTATAGCGGCTTTGATCTCCGCTTCAAAAATATGTGCCTCCGGGTCTTTATTCTCGGGCTATACAGTAGTTCTTTTTTATTAAGTACTCTTTGACGAAAGTAGGTCTCGTGGTGGTGTGGTCTTGCTAGTAGTCTGTTTGAATCTGAACAGACAATCGTCTGTTAAAATTCAAACAGACTCCAAACTCCACCATTGTCGCTTTCGTCCTAAGTCTTTCCTCAATAAGAATATAATCAGTCATCCAATATTGTCGTATGGGTACTTTATATATTAGCGCGGAAACCATTACCGCTCTCGCGATTGGTGATTTATCTCAGTTCCATAATACCTCTGGTGAATCTCCTGCGTGGTTATATTTTTGTTTTAAAATAACAATACATTGTGTTTTCAAGACCTATGCTGGCTGCTGGCTTTGAGAGGTTTAAAGTTGATGGTCGACACATTCGGCACTGGATTGTTTTCAAGCATATCTAGCAGATGTTCTTCACAGAGACATAATCAGGATAATAGTGATTCGATTGGTGTAGGTAGAGCCTGGTGAGCTTACGGGTAAATGCTTCGTGCGTCATGTTGGAACTGACTATTAGCTATCACGAGGTTATATTCCTTCAAAAATTTTATAAGTGGTTCAAGTTTTTTATATTATTATTTCCGAATTTTTCCACGCAACTGCCTTGTTGATTAGAGTTTGCTCCGATTTTGGCATTAAAGTTACCAAGGATTGAAAGCGTCTTTATGTTGGATATCTTAGGTACAGCGTTTTCCAGATCGGAAAAAAATTCTACACACTTGTCAGCTACAAATATGTAAATATGTGTTAGGTTTAAATTTACCATCAACCCTTTGAATTTGATACTAGGAATTCTATCACCGACTGTTTCATAATCCATTATATATATATGTATTGTCATTTTGGAATTAGATAATTTATTCCATTCTGATTATTGATATCATTGGTAAAAAATTAATACCAAGCGTTTTTAAAAATATGTATAAATGTGTTCTCTATAATGTAGAATATTCATATTTCCGATATACATACATACACACACACACACATACATATATATATATATATATATATATATATATATATATATAGATATAGTAAATATAGTATCTAATGTATGTCACTTTCTAAGTAGTATCATCTAATTTAAATAAATGTTCTTGATGTTCTTCTGTTATAATATTTTTAGGTTATATTTCCATATTAAATTTTCTACATACGTATTCGAAACTTATTTTATTATAATAAGTGCACATTGATAGTATGTTGTTTTAATTCAATTAATCTTACTTTTTGTTATTCAGATGATAAATCATCAGTTAGGTGCATGAATTTTCAATATTTTTATTACTTCTTTATGGTGTTTTTAATAAATTAATTATTAAAACACTAACTAGTTGTAGTGGATGATTGTTGTGATACATTATTCAAGAATTAATTATTAAAGGGCCTATATTATAAGAATAAAAATCACAAAATTTGGTTTCAGAAAATTTCTGTGCTGATCCAGACGAAATAGCAGCAAAAACGACGAAATTAATATATAATACCAAGATAGGGTTAGAGAGGCATTTCGAGGATAAATATTTTATTATATTCAGAATCAACAGTAATGATAAATCTTCTTAAAATTTGATGTAGAGAAGAATAACCATCATATGCCTGGCCTTCGTATGAGAAGTCGAGAAGTGCGGGGATTTGTTACTAAACCCATGAAAAGAACGAAAAAGTTATTCTGTCTGATAGTTTCATAGTTTCTGGTACGTTCGGAGAATATAAAATTATTATTTCTATTGTTGTCACAGGTTTTCTTCTTTAAAAGTGAGTTTAGTCCAATGTAAAATATAATTAAATAACAATTAACTTCTGTAAATAAACTTGAATATATCACGTAATGAAAAAGGAAAATGTGAATAATTCAGAAGCAAAACAAAATATAATGAAAATCGAAAATATTTTATAGCCGGCATCTAAGGGTCAAAATATTTTTTGAAAAAATATCACATCCCATTATATACATATACCAATCAATTTAAAAAAAATAAAAATGTTATGAAATACCAAAAATTAGCAAAAGAAAAGTAGAATGAATTTAAAAAAGGAATTTTTCATAGTAAGAATTTTGTATTACTTCCTTGGCAGACTTTTGTCGAACTTTTGACTTCCCCCGTAAAAATTTTGTCAGCCGAAAACTTGGGCCTTCCATTAAATGATTGGATCACGTCAATTCGATGGGTTTCCCGGCAAGGCGTACAAGCAAAGTTTCGCGCGGAATAATTATTTCAATTGAGAGAAATCCATGGATATTAAGGAGACTTTTTTCTAGAAATTATTTTTAAAAGAAAAAAAAAACATATGGCTTAAGCTATGAAAGTTATTTTTGTTATTAATGTATATTAATTCGATCAGATTATAGCTCGGAAAAATTAAATGTGCACGTTAAGTCACGCATTAAATTTTGTGTAATATTTATATAGTTTTAATAAAAATAAAAGTTTATTTATAATATTTATAGAACAGAAAAATCGGTCATATTTTTCGATGTGTTAAATTTATAATATAACATGTAGAAAAACCCAGAGAAATGAAACGAAAAAAAATGTACATAGATCAACAAGTTCGTAAGTCACCCACACTGAGTTTTTTACTGAATTACCTTTTTAAGGATAGCATAATAATATCGTTAATTTAAATCTTTCAATGAAAATTATTATCCCTTCTTTATTAATTCTAAATAAATTGAAATAAATGTGAAAGGCCAGCGAATATTAATGTCTGTCCTAACATTCAAATTTAAGTTTTAAATTAATTTTTAGGCGTAATTGTAAGACAAATGAGTGGAAAGGAAAATTATAAGTTCAATAAGTAATGAAATATTTTCCTAAATTGTGACGAACTTGAAATTATTAAGATGAGCACGATAATAAGATTTTTAAATTCAATCCAAAATTTTCATGAATGGAACAGCATGCATATTTATATTTATGTTAGGTTTTCATCTATTGTTTTATTTTAATATATTTTAGAGAGAAAAATTAAAAAAAGAACATTTTCGGAATTAGAAGAAAAACCTTCATCATAATCTTCTGCTTATGATAGTGAAGTAATGGCAGAAAACAAAATAAAATAAGTTGGAAAATACAACCACTTTTTGAAAAAGTCTCAGAGAAAATCACCCAAGGAATTGCTTTAGGCGAAACAGCCGATTTACATTCGACTCGAACTTTATTTGCCGGGCAGTTGTTTTTCTTTAACCATTTTTTATCTGAATGAAACTGTATCGAAACTTTAAGGCACATGCGCAGTAATAAAAATATTCTATGAGCACATGCGCAGTAATAAAAAATAAAATTCCTAGAAGCTTTGTTCTAACATAGGAAAAAGATTTCCAAAAAAATGGAGAAAAGAAGTAGTGAAGCTAAGGTTAGGGAGGACGAAAAACCGTTATTACAATCTGGTTGGACAATAAATTTGTTTTTATGATGCTCACTTCTTACTGTGATTAAAACCACGAGTGCAAGGCATGGTCTAAAAAAGACAACCGATATGAAAAAGTTACAACGCCTGAACTTATTAAGATGTAACAACCAAAATATAGATGAATTCGATAATACTGATCACATGCTTTCAGCCCGCCCATCTCGTAATCGGGCAGAAAAGTATACATTATGTGTTATGTCACACATTTATAATTTGGCAGTGGTAAACACATGGCTTTAATACAGAATTTTCAAAGCAGAAAAAGGAACTGCAGGTGAAAACATTATGCAACTGCATGAGTACAAATTCATCAGTCAGTGAAGAAATAAGTGTTGATGGAGGTGAATATGAAGAGTATGAATAGCTTGATCCAAAATACCGGAAGCGCAAGATTATTAAAAAGCCAATACATTCGATGAAATGCCGTATAACAGCTGCTGCAAGTTTACCAGATATACTTCATCATATAGTACAAAGCAACCGCCCTGTAGGAGAAGTGAATGTACCGAAAAAACAGTTTTTTGCAAAAAAATGTGATATGCCATATAACTCTATTTTATGCCAAACAGAAAATTTTATTCCGATTTTTACCAAGATGTAGATGTTAGAATGCAAGATTTAAAAAGACTTTGTGAATCTTTAATCGTGTTCTTTACTTATGACTGATCAGCACATAATGTTTATTATATGTTCAGATTTGCTTCGAAATGTTTAATTTAAATAGCTTTGTTAAGAATGACGAGAAATAAAATTCTTTTTTTCAATTTCCAATTAATATATACATGCGTTATATAATTTCCAATTATATAACGCAAGATAAACATTTATGATTTTAGTTTCTATTATTATTCTAAACATAATTTATACCCTGAAACTATTCCAGGTGCTACACAAACTACAAAGTAATATCTTTACTTTATCCTTTACATGGAACATCGCGAAAAAGTTATTTCTGAATGTAGGATTTTTTTACTATTTTTATGGTAAATGGTAACTTATTAGCAATATAATAATAAAGATTCAAAAACATACAAAAATACGAACAATATCCCTAGCAGGCAGGAGGTTAAAAAGAATTAAGGAAACATAATTAAATTTCTTTAGCTAACAAACAACATTGAAAAATTTAATATGCGGAAGACGACCAATAACGACGTCTGCCCTCATACGTCTGCTCGGTACTTCTTGTTACTGTACCATTGTAATATAAATGCATTTTTTAAAATATTAAATTCACATATCTCCTAATTGAGATAGCCAATTCCAATAAAATATAAATTAAATATTATTTCAGGTTTACAAGTTAATCTTTGTTTTTCCATTTACATTGGGTCAATAGTTTTTTATGTGATACGTATTTAAATGGAATTTAGCTTTCTACAATAACATTATAAATAAATTTATATAATTTCTTTTCCACGCCTATCTTTATTTTATTATTGGGTTTTCCCAGGCAATTCCCTTTCTTGAACAGACTGGTATCTCTTCGGACAACATGAAAATGCAACAAACAAAAGAAAAGCAATAAGTCAATATGCTATTCCAATTCGGGTGAAGAAATTATGAATAAAAGAAACTTAAAGCTCTCAACGAGCTATATAAAGCGACACTACTACTTAAGTAGAGGCTATAAGTGCACTTACTCGTTGAAATTGGTTCTCGGTCTTTATTTTGCTAGTGCATTAGATATTCATTTTTGTCTTACCTTTTTTTAAAAAAAGTTATATATTCTATATTTTTATTAACTCTCCCTTTAGTTCTTAATATTTGAGTTTTATTTGATATTTAATTTTTCCATTTTATTTTTATAAAATTTCCTTTCATGAAAGTTTAGGTTATTATTATATTCCAATTTACCATATATAAATAAATGAGAATTGGTTACGGATTAATAGTCATATTATATTATACGTTGAATATATGTATCATAAATAGGTAATTTATTTGAACAACAAAAAATGTTACAATAAACATTAAACCTTGCTATAAGGCCGATCGAACCAAATTTTTAAAGAACTATAGGTATAAGTGTCACTACATCAATTTATAGATCATTCTGCCTTCAGAAGATCATAGATTTAAAAAATCTATGATCCATAATATAATCTGGGCCCTCTTCAGTAGATTGGTTTTCTAGTGAGCTTGGAATGAAAGAAATAAACGAAGATATCACTGCAAACTTTGCAATAAATACTTATGTCTGTAGCATATGCTATGTTATGGTGGTTATGTGTATTGAGTATTGGATCTCAAAATATAATGATTTCAAAAGATTTCTTTGAATCAAAGTACATACAAGGTTGTTTGAATTTTATTCTAAGTTTTGACATGTCATTGCTTCAAGTATCAAAACTTAATTTATTTAAGATACTTTGTTATGTCTAATTTTTAATTTTAAGGTAATAAAAGAAACTATTCTCTATTTTGATTATAACCAACATGTGATTGTCAGTGCCAAAGTAATAACCAGGAAATCCATTTAAATTTAAGTTTAGTTTTATGCAGAATTAACCATAATCGAAACTAAAAATGAAATTTACCAAATAATTTGTAATTCCTTAAAATTGAGTTTGGTAATGTTTCTCATTTTTTTTTGTAATGTGATGCATGAAAATATATTTTAATTATTTTAATATTATTTCCTCCTCTCGTTAGATTCCAATGCAATGAAATGTAATTGTGGTTGAAAATTATTAAAATAAAAAGAAAGATTTTACTATTAAAAATTAAATTATTTCTACGTAATAAAGACGTAAATAAAAAAATTATCACACTGTATTTTTATGTATAAAAAGCATGAACTTTTGAAAAGATCCGAAAACAATTCTTGCTTTACCAAATAATCACAACCTGTATACTTTTTTTTTATAATTAATTTGAACGCTTTTTTTACAGATTCAGAAAGTGACGTATCCTTTAAAAATGTATGTTTATATCTCTCCCTGAAAATTGATGCCCATATCAATTTTCATGGAGACATGGACCGAGCGGGAAATAAATCATAATAAACTATATATATATATATATAAATATATATATATATATATATATATATATATATATATAACCTAATATTGATTAATAATACTGAGACTCGTATATATTCGAGGAAGTCGAATAATTTGAAATACTCGTAATTTCGAAAGAAATTAAATAATATATGTATAATGTAGAAATAAATACATTCCTTCAATTACACGGACCAAAAATTAGAAAATTACTATATGTTACATTATATTATTTTTCATTTCGAAATCAATTAGAGACACTTTTGGTTATTATCCAATACTATTTTTCATGAAAGACTTTATATAATTAATGGCATATATTTTTTATCACATTAATACAAACACTGAAACTTTAAAAAGGGGCTTATTTCGAATTAAGGATCGGCATTATCATAGGAAAGGGATGTAATTTTATAACAGAACGGTTATTTCTAATAATTTTTGAATATTTAATTTCATTTTTCATTATAATTCTTCATCGACATCGTACTCATTATACCTCTTGTTATTTACAACAACAAAAAAATAATAAAAAACAATGAAATAAACAAAATTGTACATATCTCCAGAAGCCTTATGAAAAAATGTAAATATATTAATGGATATAATGATAAACAAAGTAACTTCTAATTGTTTAAATATATACGAAATAAATAAAAACAATAATCATCCTTTCAAAGCTGTCCATAAAATATTTAAGAAGAAAAGTGACGAGTGCTGATTGACGCCATACTCCTTTATATGAACATATTTTTTTTATTTCAGTAACCCCTTTACATACTTTTATATTTCCTTTAATGAATTGAAACTAATTGACATAAAATTTCAGAGTCCGAAAATATTAAATTGTGTTAAACCTCAACAATAATTCAGCCAACTCACAGATTATCATCGCATATGATTCTTACTTTTCCCACTGCTCCGTCTCATAGAAAATATTTTATTTTGAAGTTGGCACTAAGTTATAGTTAAAAACATAATTTAATTACCTCAAAGAAACATATTTCTTTCGACGCATTACACTTGTACAGGTATTTTAAAATTAATATTTCTGACAAGTCGCAAAAAGCCTCAATTCAGGAAAACCTCGCCTTAGTTATTTCTATAGATGAGAGGGGGAAGATAAATTTATTAAACTTTAAGTTACTTTACGAGATAAATTAATCAAATATCAGCTTATTTAAATCATCTAACTTACTTTGGACTATCCTAATTATTTCAATTTCCATAAAAATCACATGCTTAGCTTGCGTATATGCTTATGACAGTCGCAAAGCTTCAATGAAGCAACGTAGTGTTAACGGAGCGCGCAGTAAATGGGAACGGGTAAATGAAAATAATTAGTACCCTATTTCCATGTCAACTCATAAAATCGCTTCGCCTATGACGCCGTGTGTTTATTTCAACCCCCTTTATTTAGTTTATTTCAAAACCTATAAAATTTATTAAATAATTAATGATGATGCTACTTTGTAGAATGCGGATAAGGGATATTTGCTTTTCGAGGTTCAATATTTGTCTACCTGCTCGACGAAAGACTCGGTGTGAGATGAAATAATATTTTAGTTCTAGGCTTTAATGTATACACAACGTCAAGGAGAAAGAGTCTAGTAGGATAAGATAAGGTCAGCGGCCCTATAGAGTTATTTTAAAATAACCTCTCTTAGGACATCGGTGAGCAATAAAGTCACGGCTGACATGTACTTTGCTTCTGATCTTTCAACGTTCTTGATATAATTGGTCATATATATGCTAGACGGGTATTATTGAAAATAATTTTATTAAAAAACAATAACAGGTAACTTAATCAAATTTAAAGAGTTTGTTAGGTAATTGTTAGGTTACTGGATATTATATATTTTTTCTAAAATTTTTCAACCGTGTTTACTATTTACAAAAAAAATAAAAATAATCCAATTTTTTTTCATAATTCATGCAGAGGTACAAACATGGAAATACTATATAATGTTGCTTACTATATCCTCTATCACCACAAGAAATGCATTGAAATAAAATTGGTGCAACATTAAAAAAACGAAAACTTGCTATGGCCGTCTTTGTGTACTTACTACTCCACACTTAACTTTTACATGAACTTGCTCAAAAATGTACAAAAAAGTACTTAGTTGTTTGTAATCTAAATAAATAAAGAAAATGCTTTGGGTTTGCTTTACAATTTACATTAAAAATAAAGAAGTTTTAGAATGGTTAAAAATAAATTACAACAAAATATTTATTATGATATAAATTATGTATTAATAAAATATGTTATATCAATTTCCCTCGTTGTCTTCATTAATTACTACTCTATTATTGTCTGATGTAAATATACAAGATTACTGATGTACTATGTGGGAAAAATATCGAGCATGAGACAAATAATTTACAACTGCAGCTATATGTGAACAACACCCTAATGTTCTGATGTCATTGGGATGGTCGCAGCTATATCGGTGTATGCTTTGAATTGTTATTGCATTAGGTACATAATCAATGTAAATGCGATAAGTTTTACTGTTAATATCCCTTGATCTTACTTCTAGCTTTATTATGTTAGGGGTAGTTTTAATAAACTGTACTTGAAGGTTATTTTGTTCGTCCATTATCTCCGCCAAATTAGACATAGCTTGTGAGAGTTGATAGGAGCTAGTTAAAATATTTTGAGTTGTTTGCTTAATTGAGGGAAATCTAGTGTTTTAGGCAATGTTAGCTACTGAAACATAGACGTGTCCATTCCATTTTTGTATTGAGATTTCTTTACAAAGAGTATTTACAACATTCATTCTACTATTCATGAACTCAATCATGTCTTGGTTTTCTTCTCCATCCGAATTAAATCTTTCACCATATTTGTTTTTGGTATTTACCTGTTATCTAAAGAATTGTGCAAAAGATGGTATTTTTGGGCCATTGCCCCATGAACTATTGCGACAACCCATCTTAACTTCGTGACCCTTTTTGATTATTAGCCTCTTCTGTTGTTAATTGCGGTGTGTTTCCTTTAAAAGCAGGCATAAATACATTATAGCCTTTACTTTGTGTAAGATCAACTGCATCACAAATTCCTTGATCTACAGTAAGTGTATCATTTGGTGCCAGCAACGTTTGAATATCACTAAAATTTTGTAAAAGAAAGCCCATAATTGAAGCATTGTTTTAAGAACCAAAAACTTGTCCTGCAAAATCTACGATAAGACAGTTTGTGGTGTAGATTATTAAAGGTTTTTTTGTCCAGAGAAAGATCTTCTGTGATAAAAATTATTTTGCCTTTTTTGATATCGCACAAAGGTACCATCGCATGTAATAACAAGTTCTTAATTAGATTTATTTAACAAATTTTTGGCTGTACTAGGGACATTAGAGATAAGGTCTTGACTTGTAATAGCGCTGTAATTAAAACGTCATAATATCTTTTTCGACACATTTAATGACAGCGTTAACAAATTTTGATACGTGTTGCTTTTATTGTAATCCCAGAACACCAGCATCGGTGTTTGAATTACCTGTTCTCAGTTTAAAAAACAAACAATTAATGCGTGTATGGCAGTACGAGTTTCTGTGTTCCTCATTAAAAGTAGCATCTCTTTAAACTCGATTATATTATCCCAAGTGAGACTTATCAGAGCTTGTAGTTAGGATATGCTAATATTTCCCGTATGTCCATTTTATGTGCCAAAATTGATCATTCTCTCGAATAACGGAAGATTAAATTTTTCGGCAAGTATGCCTAAAAAATAGTATTTCTGGTTCACTTATTGACCTCGTATTTGAAATAATGTGTAAGCGAGATAAATATTCTTTATAAATCCTGTGACCAATTAAATATTTATTGCAACAACGACCATCACTAGGTACGAAAATCTTTTTCTCCCAATAACGTCACATCGTGTATCAAAAGATATTGTTCGGAGACTTGCATATGCTCGGCATACTATACAGAACTTTTATGTTGATACTACTCATGGAAAGGGTATTTCAATAAGATTATCATTCTCAGGGTTAGTAATGCAACACATAGTTATTATTTTTATTCGTATCTGTAGATTCTATCCCCACAATAGCACTAATAAATTCAGGATCGTCCACAATAGAAATAGACTCAGAAGCAGATTTCGAAGTTAAAGCAGGTCGCTTTAAGTTATGAGTCGATATTCATTTTATAACACGTCATTTATTGAGATATTTATATTCAAATAATGATTATTTTTATAGACTTCATCTTCAATTTTGATATTTTTTTTAAATTTATTTTCTTTCCCCAAAAGCTTACGACACTTTTTGTATTTATCAAGCATATTTTTCGCACAATTACTAATTTAAACATTCATTCCATGGTTTGCTTGCAGATTCAATCTGATCTGTAGGTTTTTATTTGTTTCCGGATATAAAGCGATTAGTGTACACAAAAAAGACGCACAGGAGCTAAAACACAAGACTTTGGCTGAATTGGACACGTGACAGAATTACACTAATACGTGTGAAAGAAAACATTCGGAGACGTGCTCGTTTGTGCCTTGAGCAGAATGGCACGGCATTTTGAACTGTTAAAATATCGACAAATAAAAATTGTTGGAAATGCCTCAAATGTTGTAAATAAATTGATTCAAAATTTTTACATATTCCAGAATCATCTTATGTTTAATTTAAAACAACAATTTATTATTAATTACTCATATCCCCGCAATTAAAACCATAAAAGAAACGATAACAGTTGCAGAGAAAATTCCGAACACTATTAATCACGATACGAACTACGTAATTGTATTTTAGTTGGAAGAACTTGGAAGAACCCTAGAACTTTATGCGCTTTTAGGATCAGCTGGTTTGTTAATAAATAAAATCACGCGAATCTATCTACGCACCGACCGCCTGCGCTCTCTCATATCACTACATCGCGCTGCCGTCCCACCGTCACTGACTGTCTCGACATCGCGCAGACAATAAGTGCACGCGCACTATGTCGCACATACAGCATGATTATTTGTTTAATATATGACAAAATAAAATTTTGTTCGTTTTTTCATAACTTTAACACTGCGAATGGGTAGTATTCTTAACAGACGTCAACTTTAGTTCTAAATGATCTTTACTTCTTACGAATAAAAAGTCACCGTGTATAAAAGTGAGATGTGAAGTAGTAAGTAGTCTAAGATGGTCATAACAACTTTTAATTTTCTTTTTATGCTGCACCCACTTTATTTACACGTACACGTGGATTTTTTAATTTTTTTAAATAGTAAATACAGTTGAAAAATTCTAGAAAAAATATATAATATAGAGCAATGTACCACCTAACAAATTTTTAATTATATTAAGTTAGGCTGCTATCGTTTTTGAATAAAACTATTTTCAATAATACCCGCTCTAGTATACATATGATCAATTATTTCGAGAACGTTGGAAGATCAGAAGTTAAATATATTTAAGTTGTGACTTTATTGCTCACCAAGGTCTTAAAATAGATTATTCGGAAAATTTTTCTCTGGGACCGTTGACCCCACTTGATCCTGCCAGACCCTTTTGTCGAATTGTGTTATATTAATCATATCCATTTCATTAAAATTTTAATACATAAATATTTCCATTATTTTGTTACTAACCTGCCATATTTCACCAGCAATATTTCAAATGTCAGAGTGTATATACCAGATTATAAAAAGGTATGCAATTTTTTTTTAAAAAGTAGGAATAAATGTATCTCCTAACATATAGAACATTCGTATTTCCAATACGTATGAACAACATAAAGACTATCATTTAAAATGTTGAGAATGAAAAACTTAATTTTATTTGTTCTATTCAAAAAACTTGTGAAGGAAAAATACAAACTATGGACCTTCAAATTCAAATCCAATTGAATTATACCAAACATAACCATTGTAAAATATCGACAAATAAACACACATACATGGAAAAAAATGGAGAAATAATTTAGTTTAATATTTACAAAAAATTATATGTTTTAAATATAACATCTAATGTGTGTCACTTTCTGAGTAATGTCATCAAATTGAAATGAATATTCTTGATTTTCTTCCGTAACAATATTTTTGGATTATATTTCCATATTAAATGTTCTACTTACGTATTCGAAACTCATTTCATTATTTTATGTGCACATTTTGTTTAGTCTGTAGTTTTACTTCGGAAAAATCTTATTTTTATGCTCTTAACCGAATGTATACTATTAACACTCTATCCTACATCAACTGGCGAGAAACCATCTGAATGCCATATTTTCTTTTGCGCACATGCGTAAGATGAAGAACAGTTGAGCGTTTTTGTAATATTAATATATGATTGTGGATATTTTAAAGCAAGTTTAATTTAGGTAATAAATCACCAGTCGGGTGTACGGATTTGTTACATTTTTAATTATTATTAGAACAATTAATTATTAGAACAATAACTAAAGTAGTGGACTATTACCTTGATTCTTTATTCAAAAATTAATTATTAGAGGGCTTAAATTATAAGAATAAATATCAGAAAATTGGACTTCAGAAAATTGGTGTGCTTATCCAGATGAAATAACAAGGAAAAACTACGAAATTAATATGAAATATCAAGATATTGTTGAGGGGCATTGCAAGGGTAAATATTTCATAACATTCAGACTTAAAAGTATTGACAAATCCTCTTTCAGCTTTGATTTAAATAAGACTGACCATCATATGTATGCCAACGAGCTTTCAATGGCTACAACTAATTTATTAGAGCTTAAATCTCTGCACTAGCATAAACCATGAAGCATGAGTCAGTTAAAAATGCCAACAAAGCAATTAACTGAAAAACCAAATTATATTATATATATTTAAAAATATATTTAACCATATAATATTTTCTGATAATTTAGTTGATAAAATTTAGTAATATATATATATATATATATATATATATATATATATATATATATATATATATATATATATATTAATTAGACCAGTTTCTAGTTCGGAAAATTTAAACGGTCGGAAATTCATGGTGTGTAACATAACATTCTTTTATTATTTACAGAACAGAAAATTTAGCCATATTTTTCGTTTTGTTAAATTTAAAGTGTGGTATGTAGACGAACCAAAAGGAAATATTTTTTGAAGAAAAATGTATAAAGAAGACTCTATATGCTCATAAATTTCTATCTCACACTGATTGTTTTTTCAAACCTAACCTTTCAATGAAGGGTATTGTCCATATTTTGTTAATTCTAAGCGAAATAAAATAAATGTGAAAGACCACCGACTATCACTTCCTGTCTCGTCATTCAAATTTACGTTATAAATTACTTTATCACTGGAATATAATATAAATAATTACAAAGTTGTCAAAGAATTCAAAAAGTAATAAAATATTTTACTGAAACTGTGATGAACTTAAAACTATTAAGACATCATAGTCATAATAAAACTCTTAGAATCAATCCAAAATGTTCATAAATTTAGCAACATGCATATTTATATTTTGTATGAGGTTTTCACTTATTAAGTTTCTATTTAATTTCAATTTTATTTATTTTATACAGAGAAATATAGAAAAAAAAAAATTCTGTTTCATTTTACACAAACCTTCTTCCAAAAAGAAAAGGTACTCTATTCGATTGTATTTTTTGATGTACATTACTTCACATCTCCGGCATTAATTGACCAATTTGTTTGATTCCCTTTTATTTGGAAAGTTATACATTAAAGTTTAATGACAATTTAGGTCAGAATTCAACCATGAAAACAAGACCATAAAATTAAGGATAGTCCATAGGATTCCTCTACATTAAATAGCACAGTTGAGGTGATCGATTTTGATTGAAATAGTCAAATGAAATGTAGTATCTTACTTTTATTTTGTGAGTATGCATAAGCTTGAAAGAGGAGACAAGCATCAACTTGGTAAGGATTCCAAAAATCTTCTTCAGCAGCAGTATTTTGCAAATTTATTACTTTTCTAAGACGATCTTGCAAAATTTCCAACTAAGTACTCGCATTTTTCTATTTTATAATTTTCAGAATACTTATTTGATGATTATTTAAAATACGTTAAATTTTTTTAAAAAATATTTTGTACTAATTATTCAAAATATCAACCTAACATTGGACATTTTAATAGCCTTTGATTTATAGTAGGTAATACAATAGTAAAAATATACTAAATACGAAACAATGAATTATTTAAATGTTAAAGGTTTCATTATCTCTTTGGAATTTAACTTCTTGCTTTCACATGAGAAATCTGGGTAATTTATTAACATGCAGGTACATAAATAACTACGATAAGGAAAATTGTACGACAGACCATACCTTAAGTTCAGGTTCAATATAATTTATTTATTTATATAAATTGTTGCCGGAACTAGAATTAAATGTCATTTGATAAAATAACAAAACTTTTTTAATAAATATATTTTTAGTATAAATTAATAATACATAGTGCTATAAATATTTGTCCATTCATTCATGTAATTAGTTGAATTATTAGGTTGATTCAGATCACTCGCCATTGATTCGCTATGTTTGTCATTTCATACTCGTGTAGTAGTGAAAATGAATAACAATCGGACAGCACCAGTTTATGATGCTAGTACATAACAATAATAATTTGATTATCTCCATACCTGTTTGCACGTCTCCCCCACATTGTACCAAGTCAGCATATGATGCGGCGACCGAAAACCACGTCCTTCCTATATAACACTCGGTAGCATCTTGCAAGGCATTCGTTCTTGTAGACACAGAAGATCCGTTCTTGTAGACACATATTCTCCGCTTGTAATGAGATAGGTAATTTATATTGAATATTTTATATCATACGCCCAACTGTGTAATTACAGACAAATATATGTGTATCATTTAAACATTGAAAATATAAAATCATATAGCTGTGCCTATCTTCCCGATTATTATTGTTGCTTATTTATCATATTTTGTAATATTTAATACTACTGCTAAACAAATAATGCAATCCCTTTAATTATTTTTGGTATTTTCGGTAGAGCTGAATTTACCTGATACCGATTTTTTTTTCAAATTATGTCTAATATTCCCAAAATGTGGATACTATACCAGTTACATACAGATTTTATAAATTGTATAATTAAATTTATAATTTATATTATGAATTTAATACATTTTTATTTCTTAGGATCATCTGAAAACGATTTGAATTACTTGACCTCCTTTATAATAGAAGCTTGATGGAGTATTTGTCAATTAGAGATATGTTAGCTGATCCTCGCAAGATATTAAAGGTGGCGCAGAAATATTATTTTTTAAATCAATACTCAAACGGATATAACATTTAATTTTGTCGTAAACGTTATTTAATAATTGTTACAATAATATCTCCTCACCATCGCAAATCACTAATTAAAAAGTTCAATACGCACACCACGAAATTGCAACAATATGGAGAACTCAAAACAAATGCGCTGATTTCTATTATTATTACACTACATTAATAGTCGTGTGGCAAATCAAATTGTACCGCGTCATCCCTCGACAATGTCATAAATTCAAATGTCAATCATCAAAATTAATGACCTTCGCGTAGAAAAAGTAAGAAAAAATACCAACAATGTGATGACGGCAAAATTTAAGCTTCATTCTTAAAGCTCGTATATTTTTTATGAAAATAAAACAATGTTGACATAAAGTGATATCTCTTATTTATTTTGTATCATTGTGCTAGAGTGAAAGGTGTTGTGATCTGGCATGACGTAATACATAATTTAAGAATAACTTCAACTTTTATTTTATGGATAATATTATCACCAATATTATCCAGGGAGTATGAAGTTTAAATAGCATGAATTTGAAAATAAAATTAAATTTTTGTCATTTTCCGGGTGTTATGCCTCAAAATGAAAAGAAAGCGGAACGTTTATAGATTTACTTGGTTGTTTGTCATTCTGTCTGTCAAAGCTTTTTTTTCCGCAGGCCTATTTTGTCAACTTAAGTACAAGTAAAGGAAAAATGGAAAAATAAATAAAGGACTTCCATTTCCATGTGGAATTTTGCATTTTTATTAAATATGCAATTGCGAAAGTTATAATAAGCATTATTACTTGATTCATATCACAGTCTTACTCATTTATAATTAAAAACTTCTATGTTCTTCCGGTCGACCTCTAATCTTGAAACAGGGAATAATAAATGATCTATTGGTACAAGTAAAGGAAAAAATGAAGAAATCCGCGATTTCTAAATCTATGTTTAATTATTAATTTTTCTAAAATACGCATTCGCGCAAGATGTAAAATATTTTAATAGAGATGCAGTTCAACTTGACATATTTCTATCCCAGTTGTCACGTGCAATTTTATTTGTACAAATAGTATAACAGTTTGAAAAAGTAGGAAGTAAAATTTTTGAATATCACCAAAACAAAAATGTGTTACGAGACATTATTGGTAGCCTGGTGTGATCAATTATTCAGTTATTCATAGATAAAATTTTACGTTTAAGAAAAATTTTAAGTGCGATAAAATATGCAAGGAAACTGTAATCGACTGAAAGTGGTACTTATACAAGTACATTCTTGGACAGAAGAACGCGCAAATTTTATCAATATGAAATTTCATAACAAATAAATATATATATATATATATATTTTTCATTTCTTTTTTAAATTTTTTAACCTTCTGAAATTATGAAAACTTCATATATTTTATTGAAAACAAGGATATAAAAGAGACACTATGAATAAAATAATTCCAGTTACATTTTGATATTTATCCATATACTTCCTAAAATTGCATTTAAGTTATCTTTAAATCTTAAAGATGGAGTTTATTAAAATATTATTAATAAGCAATTAAATTGGCTTAGATTAAAAACAGATGCAATTAGTTTTTATTTGTTACAAGGAAATGCTAATGGGTTGAAAATTTAAAAAACATTAAATTGAAAAAATAATATAAAATGGGTTTCCTTATACAATTTCACCTGTTAAGTGGACTAAATTATTTCTAAAAAACTTGAATATGCAACAAAGGAATTTTACAAGACAATATACCAATTCAATTCAGACGGAGAAGGCATCTATAAGGTTGACTTGAACCTTGAGAGGTTCAAGTCTACCTATCATCATTATTATTATGACCTCTATAATCGATCTGCAAGTGCATTTGCTTGCAGAAAGCGGTGCTCAGTCTTTATATTCTTCGTGTGCCTGAATATTCATTTAGTTGAACATATTACAAAAAGTTATATTGTAAATATTTTTAATAATTTTCCCTAAAATATTTATTATTTGTATTTTATTTCTTCTATAATATGGTTGTAACGATTATTTTATTTAATTATTGTATTGTAAAAAAATAATCGATGTACTCACAGAAATGATTGAATAATTATTTTGATTATAATAATAGCAAATTTGTTACGTGGTATGTTCACATGTTCCTATTATGAAACTACAAAGTATCAAATATAAATTTGATTTTGAAAGTCGTCCTTTTATTAATACAGATACAGATCATAAAATCAATTAAATTACTCAAGAGTCCAATTAGACTTTGAGATACGATGACTCCAGTTATATGCTTATAACAATTGTATGTAACCACAAGACGTTGGTTGACGTCATATTTTATTCCATGATGAATACATGTATTGTAATTGTTTAATTTATTTATATAGCAAGTAATATTATAATAAATAATCAACGTAAAAATTTACCGAGGATATCGCTATAAGATTGATTGAACCAATTTAACAGAACGATATGTACAACGATTCTATCAAGTAGTATAGGACGTGCTGCCTTCAGAGATCAGGAAGTTAAAAAATAACTGAGGCTACAAAATCTTTTGAACCCATTCAAAAAATAAAAATTCAGAGGAGGGTTGGACCCTTTGGAACGTTATTCGTTGGTTATTTCGTTGGAACGAAATATTACTGTAAAATGTTCAGTAAATACCCTGTATTATACCTGTAGTAATTTATGGTTGTATACATAGACTATTCTGCCTAGAAAGATGAGCAATTTGGCCGATATTTTTTTTGTTAAAGACTTATAAGGCTGGTAGTGTTTCGTTCTTAATTTTGAAAAAAAATATTGATTCAAACACTCAAGTTTAATTCAAGAAAAGGTTTTCGATATGGTACAATTCGAATGAAGGAGAAGAAGTTTTCTATAATCTCCTTCACAAACATGTTGAGGAGGTAGCTTCGATCATGATTTATGATAGTGCACAAATATGGTTTTCCTGTTATTATTATGAATAAGTTATTCGAAAACGAATTGTGTTTTTATGGAGAAATTCTACTACGCGTGACGAAAATTGTAATTCCAAAAATATTAAGAACCCGAGACTTAGCTACAGCACACGAAAGGCACCCCGGCATAATCGCTATAAAAGCAAGATTAAAGACTAAAATATGGTGGCTGCGATTTGATAATGACGCAGAAAATGTGGTGAAATTCTATAAAGAATGCACAGTCATATCGGCACCTAATCCACCTCATCCTATGAAGAGACGCAAATTACTTTCAAACCCATGGGGTGGATATCGCAATTTATCTTCTGTGTTATTTACATTATCATTTGTTTGTGGTCATTGACTTCTATTCGAGATAGTAAAAACTTGTCAAAATATATCCAGAAGAAAAATTACACGGTTGCTAAAAGATATTTTTAGTCGCTTGGAATGTCGGGTTTCAATGACGGCAGATAATGGCAAATAATTTGTCAGTGATGAATTTATATCATTCAACTTCAGTGGTGTCTTACTTCCATAGGCCAGAAATGTTTTATTCGGTTCTGTCTTTATTCAGGTATTTTAACTTAATTTTCCTTCATCTTTGCCCATGTTTTATCCGTAATCAAATTATGCTTCCATTTAGAATCAATTAATATATCCACCTTTGTTCTTCCTTTTCCGCAAACCACCGCTTAATTTCCGTCTACATTGTATACATAATGAACCTCCTTACTCCTTTTCCTGTCTTTCTCATTTTCTTTTTATTTTTTTAGTTAAGTTTTTTTAACTTGTCTTGCATAATAATTTATAATGTCCTGTTTTCCCTATTGTCCTATATTCCAAACATATTTTTCTTCTAATAGGGCATTTTTGTCAAATGTTAAGTGATTCCAACTTTCGCACTTAAAATATTCACTTTTATTGGTTTTTATCCCCGTTGGTTTGCTCCATTTGTCTGTTTACTAGTTAAAACATATTTGCTTCCTCAATCATTTTGACATATGTTTATCAGTATTTAGTCAATTGTCTGGTCTTCTATGTCTTGATATTTACATTTTAATGCTTGTTATCTTAGGAGCACTGTAAACTTTTCACTTTCTTTCCATTTTAGTCTTCCAAATATGTGTCTTTCAAATTGTGTCTTTATTTATAATATTTATTCAAATTATTTCTTTACTATAACTTGTAGAAAACTACACAACGGATAGACGACATCCATTTACGACTCCATTAAAACATTCTTCCGTTCCTTGACCATTCACTCATCCTTCATGCTTCTAATATAACTATGTTACAATTACATATTTGTATACTTATATCATACCAAAGCCAATATTTAATAAAACGCTTAGTAATAATGTTCTTAAAGTGTTTATTAACGTCATTCGTTTACATCGAGGGAACTTTTTAATACCACTTTACAATGTTTATACAACCCGCAATGGTAGGTATTATAACGATAAAGATAACAAAAACAAGCAACACTAATAACCTAGCATGCCATTTATTTATTTAATACGTATATACCACAGGTTGCACTCCCAAATCTGTTAATATCTAGATTGTCGTTCGAGTTTATAGAAATTATATAAATAAAACTACTTTATCAGAATAACATCCAAGTAATCGTACAATTTATTCATATTTTTTTTCCCAAAATAAATTTTAGAAAATAATAGTCATAAAAAATATGATTGTTATAGTTATGCCACCTTGTGCATTTGATTTTAATGTTAACTTTACCTATAACTATATTTGATGGAATTTGATTGTAAAGTCGTTTTATACAGGCTTATGCCAAGTAAACATACCGAACAGACCGGTCTAGTTATTTCAAACCGATTCAAATGTTAACACACAAGTTATTATATCAATACGAATATTAATAATTCTGAACTTATTTTATACGAAACGTATTAATCAGGAATATTTGGGTAATATATGAGGAATATTTGGAATCTGAACTTATTTTATATTGAACGTTTAATTCCGAATATCCAAGAAGCCGTACATGGCAAAGTCAAATGGTGGCATCCTTTCGGGACAGCACCAAACCATATTTTCGTATTATCATAAATCTTGATCCAAACTACCTTCTATTTTTTTTAATTACTGTGATTATTATGAGATAAACATTATTTACAGTTCTCGACGTCAAATCGCACTGCTTGTTTCTTAATTACCTATGTCCACTATCGGCTCCTCTCACTATACGCACGCCCGTTTTCTCCGTCACGTTTTCACGCATACCCTAAATTACTTCCTTATTATATGTTTTATATTATGACGAGATTTAAATAAATATTATATTAGAACCCATGACAAAAAACATCATAATAAAAATGTTGGGTTATTTTACCCTGTCAGTTTCCCCGCATAGTTTTGCGACGGATGGTGGAGAGAATCGACGCAAGAATAGCTGATACTGGATAAACCTCGATAAGATACAAACAATACAGACATGTTTAATTTTAATTTGATGATAATAGAAAAGCTAGGCCCTTCATTTTGTCCACAGCAAATATGTAATGGTTCTTACCAAAGTAATAGCAGTTAATTGCACTTACATTGTGGTTAAATGTAGTGTTGTGTTCTATTTTTAAGTAGTGTTTACGTTTATTTTCCAAACATTTCCAGTGTTAAATTTTCCTTGGTGTTTTAAATGGGTGTCACCTACGTTTATAGTTGGGATCGCATACCCACTTCCGGAATATTATAATACGTTATCTAGTTAATTTGTTGCTCACGGATTAGAAAGATTGAAAGTAATGTATATGTTTAAAATTGGTGGGTACCAAAAAATATTTGCAGGGGATTTGTTTCATGAATTCCATCGAACTATACGGAAATTTTGTGTATGAAATAAATAAAATAATTCAATATAATTGAAGTTGTTTTATTTTGTCACGTCCAATCGATGAACATTTTATTTTACGGTAGGCCAGGCAGTCACGCCAGAAAATTTGCAACACCAAGTACCATAGTTACCGTCGCGTGGTAGACGCCGTATTTGTATGAAAGGTAGTCGCCGTGAAATCAGCCTCTCCTCAGTTAAACCGACAAGGTGGCAAATTTATCGGTTTATCGAGATATTCAAAGTCAGTGATTACACTCAAAGCCGGTAATCAAAGACTTCGTAAATTCACATTCAACGATACAATGCAAGTTTTGCAAGCTTGAAATGTTGTTACAACCACACTTGTACTAAACGCTGTCGACAACAGGCTCGCGACTGTTTCGGTTTCGATATTTTCTGTATATAATTAAAAAATCATAAGCGGTCACAAGTATTACAAACTGCTCCAAAATGATTATTTATATACGTATTAACGAAGTGTTTGTCCCCTGCAAGTTTTTTTATGTATTTATACAATTCTGTTTCAACTTCAATAAACTCGGTCCATCGTTTTGTTACTGAGAATCGATTTCTATATCAGATTCACCGAATGATATTTCTTTAGCATTTACTAAACAATTCACAATATCACTAGTCATTTGTTGCGACTTAGATGGCTAAGGTCGTCCGAGTACACCCACTGATATTGCCCCACCGGACGGTTTTTAATAACAGATACAAAACAAAATTTTACACTTTTTCTTTCCTTCTTACTTGATATTTGAAACGGGCCCGAAAATTCGATACCATATACTTAGAAAGGAAAACATTGTCTAAGCCTATCAACTGGTAAGTTGCACATTAGTTGCTCTGTAACCTTATCATGCAAACACGTGCAAAAAAACTCTTTTCGCTAGGATTCTACCCTTCAAAATTTGTCTCACGAATGGAACTGAAAATCAATGGTAGTCCGGTATGCTTCAGTATACGACTGAAGCATGTTCATATTTCATGTATTATTCATGTGTTGATATTTCATCAACAACCGCGTAAAACGATGCTTATTATCAAGAAGGCCTTTTATTACATTCAAAGTCCATGAATCGGTCTCGTCAATAAACGGTGAGAACAGTAATAAAATCTCATTTGGATTTAATTACTTTTTATACTCAACTAACCTTAATTTACATGTGCAATAAATCTCGCTGCAATAACTTTATGATTGTTACATGCATGGTGAATCTCATCAAGTGACAATATTCCTTTAGTTTAACGATAACATATTTTTGTTTATAATTATTAATTAATGATTATTTATATACGTATTAACGAAACTCACGTAAGAATGAATAATGAAATTTAATGAATTTACATGAAGTGGAATAGTTTTTCCTACATTAGAAATAAGAATATTTTCATGATTATTTAAGTCTAATCAATTAATAATTTTTCTATTCATATTTTTGCTCCAATGGGTCTCTAAATTTAAATATCTAAATTTAGAATTAAAGTATGGCCCACTTATATTTTAGATGACCAACGCAACGGCCAAGGGACTGACATTTTACAATCCTTAAAGTGATTAGTTTTATAATTAATGGATTGTTTTTCAGGTGTTTCATATATAGGTGTGATAGGAATTTGGAGAGAAATTTTACTTATTGCTTTACTGAAATTACTGTGAATATTTTTTAAATTAATATCACCGCTGTCTATTGGCCCAACCACCAACCAATCAAGTTTTGAATTTTATAAAATTAGTTAATTTGATCCTAAGAGTTTTTTATTCTGAACATATCATTTCATATAATTAATCCGCCCCTAGCATAATGCGGGTGTAAGACGGCTTAAAGAATTCAAGAATTCTGGATCTGCCAGTTTCTTGAAATTTGGTATTCGCAGTGATTAAGATTCAACTAAGGAATTTGGCAAGTGACCTGTTATTATAGAGACTACAAACATTCAACGCTAAAATTATATATATATATATATATATATATATATATTCATTAATATATAAATCAAATAATATTCGTTAATGTCAATGTTTTCTGAAATGTAATGTTTAACGTCATTAATGCCTGAAATACAACCTGGTTCCTTATCAATTAGAATAAAGCCTAGTTTGTTTTTAAAGTTTTCAGGTATAAAGAATGACTAACTACTTGCATCAAGTAAGGCCCGAGCAATGCAAGGTTTATTATTTAATTTATTGTGTTTTTTAAATAATGCTGTGCCAAGATGTACTTGTTTATTGTGACAAATTTAAGTTGTAGCAGATAAACCCCGTACTGATACGTTATTTTTGTCATATGAAGTTTAGTTCTTAATATTGTTTAAATGTAATAATGTGTTGTGTCAATTTTCACATATTCCACGAGATCCGAGGAGACGACATTGTGATGACTTGTGTCCCTTTCGAAGACAATTGAAACATAAATTTCATTTAGATATTTCAATATTTCTTTTTTCAGGTTTCAAAGCTTTAAATTTAGAACAATCATATAACCTTCTTTGCGAAGTCGACAAACAGATTTATTGCAAGGATATTTATTGTCACTTCATGATATTGCAAAACATTTTAATGATTGTTTTTCTTTATTAAATTTAAAATTATTTTAACGCGTGTTGTTTGGGATATTATTCTTACTAAAGTACAATGTTTCAAGCACATCTACTTGATTACGTACGGACATTGTGAAACCATTTGAGGAAGGATATTCCTTCGTGTTATATTTAACTTCTTCCCACTTGGAAAGGGTAGAGTATCTAATTTAGTTAAAACCATGTGTACTATTAATATATCCCACTTGTCGGTAGACTGATCCAGTGAATTTAAAGAGTTGAATTTTTTTTGTAAGATGATCTACAATAAAAAGAACGACACGAATGAAGATACGACGGTTTCTATGAGATTTATGTTTTAAAGTTTCAACGCTAAACAATAATTTGAAATTATTATTTATGTTAATATTATTGTATCTTTCACAAATGAGATCTCAAACAATTTTATAATTTATCACTGTAAATTTAATTGACTAAATTACTTCTTTAGTTTCATCCTCCAATGAGGACATTAAATTATAAAATTAACTTATCGCCGGCCTTGACGCGTTTACATGAATTATTAAATCAAATTCATCCCAGAATAAATACGATTTATTAATTAATTTAAACACGTAAGATAATTACCATAAAATTTAGGTATGTTATTTTGGGCAAACGAATGCTACTACAAGATTCCAAATTTTTTGCACACAGTATTTCAAGAGATGCGTCATAATTTTTTATAGTATCGTAAGGAGAGGTTTTAACAATTATTTGAGCGATAGGTAATAAATTATAGAAAATTGTTTCAATAGAATCTCGTTGCGAAACTTGTTCGTCGAAATCAGAATCCAAGTTATCCATCTGAGATTGAACTGAATTAAATTATCCGTACACTGTTTCTGTGATTGTAATTTTTTGTAACTTCACTAAATTACAACTTCGATAAATCTTGAAGCGATGTACTTTACATGGCCGAAATGAATTCTTAAAATTTAATTAATCGATCCTTTATAATACCGCGTTTTCTTTTCTTCATTTAATGATATATGGTTTGATTTAATCATGATCAGTATTGAATTGGATTAAATAACGAATTAGATACATAATGATAAATATGATTTCGAACCCAAATTGTCAGTGAGTGACCAATTACACCGCTGCAGATAAGGAATCGTAAATTTAACTAGCGTACAGACAGGTAGATCGACGCAACTTATCTGGAATAATTCGGCAGTATAAATGAGTAAAAATTTAATATAATATTCATATATTCCAACCTGCAAATAATAGAAAATTTAGGATTATAATTTTATTGACTTCTTTACAAAACTAATCACTCTATTGCTTAGTAATTAATTGCAATTCATATTAAATTAATAATTAAATGAATATTAATGAAAGGTGGGTACAACGATAAATTAACTGATCATGAGATAGAAACGAAGAAAAAATTATTTCTTTCAAATATGTAATGAATTTGGTTACCTATCTGGGTTGCACAATAACGAACATTAAGTAGAATAATGTAAGGAAATGAAAAAAAGGTACTTCTCTTTGGTTAGACTCTGTCGAGTTGATGAAATTAATCCTCTCCCCCCCCCAATCCTGAACTGCTGGTTCGTGTCCAGGGTGGCCGCTTATGTGCGCGCCAAATAGGGTTTGCGCAAACATAAAAAAACTCAATTATAGATTGTTGTATGCAATGTATAAATTGGAATGTAAAATATAATTGTAAGTCAAACTTCAAAAGTGTAGAGGCGCGCCCGCGCCAAAAGTGAAGTGTAGTGGATATAAATGGAATTCAACCCAGAGAATCGTCCCGTGCTTGTGATTGGCTGGATTAATCGCTATTCGCACCTTCGTTGTGAGTCTCCCTCACTGTGGCGCGAACACTCGCCATACACTTTGTTTTAATAATAAAAGAAATTAAAAAATATGTTCGTCGCAGTTAGTAGTTTTATCCGCTATTATGTTAAGATTTTTAGATAAATTCCATTCACTATTTTCTTGAAATATCAGAAGGTTTATATTATTAAATTTGTACAACGATTCAATCAAAATTTAATAACCCTGTTAAGACAATAATAACGTTTTACTATTTTGTTCTATATTGCACTAATATTTTTAAAATTCGTATTACTGCTAACATGTTGGCACCTTGAAATGAACCATTCAGTTCATATTTCATTTTCCAAAAAAAAAATGTTTACTGATTTTTTAATGAACGTAGTATCTTTCTAATCTAGACCAACTGAAATATTTTTCATAAGGTGACTGAAATTATAGGGTTAATTAAAGTAAATTTTCACTTGTCTTTAAAGCACTAACGCCCGTAAGCATTGTATTTTTATGGAAAAACAGGATCGTGTGTAGTATGAAATCTACGTGGAAAGAGAAAGGAATTCACAATGTGTGCACTTACCTTCTAGACTCAAGCCAAGTATTAGCAATTTCCTTTTACTTCATCGATATTTTTAGGACTCCACACTAAAATTTATGAAACTCAATTCATACAGAAAGCATATAGTATTTGTCTGGTACATAAATATCAAAATTGGAGGTATTTAATCCTTTTTTATTAAAGTACGTATACATGCCTTTAAACAAATTTATTGATTTCACCTATATAAATATATATATATATATATATATATATATATATATATATATATATATATATATGTATGTATATAACATAGTTTTCATATTTAAAAATAGTCGAGTCAATGAAATTGTTTACTCAAGCAACAAAGAGAATCGTGATTTTTTAAAAATGTGTATATTTATTTATAGTTTGAAATCAAAAATATTGTAAGAGGTACGTTTTTATATTCATTAAATGATATATTTTTGTTCTAATTTATTAAAGGAAAAATAAATCTCAAAAGTATGAAATAAGCATAAAAATATTATCTTGTAAAAAGTCTTTTAAAACATTAAAAAAAAAATTGTTTAATTCAACGAAAAATTTAATACAGGATTAGTAGTACAAAAAGGTCGGTATAAATATTTTTAAGTAGGAAATTTTTACCACAGACTCTATAACGAATATTCCTGAATCGCACAATAGAAACTGATCTTTTGTTGTACTGGTAAAACTTACATTCATTGAACCTTTACTCTTGTCCAAATTACATCCAATACCACCTTTGTTTTTTGAAGGGAACACAAATACTTTTGATTTATACATCCATTTAGAGTGTTTTTAATAAAGTGAAATGTTCTGTTACAATAAAATGGAAGAGGAAATTTTATGCGTTTATCACTGAATTCATAAAAAAATATTTACGTATCAATTGTATATGTTACTGAGCACGTTTCTTTATTTATGCAATTAGTTAATATGTTTTCGAAAACTTTTTTGTATTGCAAGAAGTACAAGATATTGGAAACTCTACTGAAAATTTGTTACAAGTGTAAGCAAACATCAAGCACAGATACACCAAGTGCATCGAGTCAAAATAGTTGAAACTGACAAAACTGATGCGTTGACTGCCGATAAAAGCAGTTGCTACAAACTTACAACAAAACGACAGGGTTAAATTGTTTTAAAATGTTTACGTACATTTGAGTGTTTGTAAATAAGTTGCTGAACGAAAAATATTTTATGGTTAATAAATTAAATTACTACACTAAGAAAACTCACAAAAGGTCAGCGAGAATCAAAATTAAGAAAACCACTAAAATTATCTTTAAATTTATAGAAAGTTGACTTATTTGCATAAAACAATTATTCACACATTATGATCATATGATGCAAAAATTAAAGTCATTAAATAAAAAAAAATAAGCCATAAAAGAGTCGAATTTTCTTAGCCTCTGCTGTTAAGAGTCCATTCGGTAAATGATTTAAGATATGTGCATGCAAGATATCATTAGTTTTGTAAAGTCATCATCATCGTTTAAAGTATAACAGCCCTCTCTCTGCAGGCCAAGGCTGACTCGCTGATCCTCCTCCACCTGACCCTTTTTGACGCGATGGCCATCCACCGGTTGACTCCCATTAGTTGGAGATCCTTTTCAATGTCATGTCAACCTGTTAGTGGTCGTCTTTTTCTTCTTGCGCCCTCAATCATCGGAGAAGTCAATTTTTTGGCAAGAAAGATATCAACATATCTGTAAAGATGGCCAAGCCACCTAAAAGGTGATGTTTTATGGTTTTCACAATATCGATTTCTCAGTATTTATCATATTTTCTGTAAATTTCATAGTTGTGGAGAGATCTCCACATATAGTTCTCTTGAATAGATTCAAAAATCCTTCTCAAAATTTTTCTTTCGAAATGAGTAGTTTTTTTCTCTGCTTTATTGAGGGTCCAGCATTCATTTCCATACAGAAGCATAGGCCTGATTAAAGCTTTGTACATGCCTAACTTATTCCTAATAGAAATAAACTTGGAGTTTAATTGGTTTCTAAGGCCGTAAAAACTTCTGTTGTTTATTTCCAATTTCAGATCATTAGGGTTCCCAAATACTTCAATTGTTTTACAGTTTCAAAAGTGTAATTTGGTATTTTCAGATAAAATAAATCAAGAGTTTTATTTGTTGATATTAACAATTTTATTTTGTCTTCATTGATAATAAGTCCTATATCCTTTGCCGCACTCTCAAGCGCTACAAAAAACATCAATAACTGAGCGTTTTGATCTTCCTTTGATATCAATATCATCAGCAAAAGCGAGAAGTTAGACACTCATTTGCAGGGTCGTGCTACTTGTGTTCAATCCAGAGTCCCTAATGGCCTGTTCAAAAGCAATGTTAAATAGTAGACAAGAAATGGAATCTCCCTGTCGAAGGCCTTTTTCAGTGAAAAGTGGTTCTGAGAGACTTAATTGAATTTCTCTTTTTAAATTTTTCTTGGTTGACGTTGTCATAAGTAACTTTAAAGTCAATAAACAGGTGATTGGGCTATGTTGCATTCTCTAGTTTTCTCTAAAATATGTCTAATGGTATGAATTTGATCGGTCGTTGATTTTCCTTTCTGGAAACTACACTGATGGCTTCCAAAGATTCTGGAGGTGTAGATTTCTAATCGATTGAATAAAATGGAATTCCCCTGTAATTACCACATTCCAACTTGTATCCTTTCTTGTAAATGAGGTAAACAGATGCTTCTTTCTACTCAATGGTCCTTTGTTCCTGCGCCCATATACAGCAAATCAGGTCATGAATTACGTTGTTTAGACCCTTTTCGTTAATTTCAAAGAGATAAGTTTGATGCTGTTGAGCCTAGCTGACCTATTATTCTTTAGACTCTTCATTGCTACTTTCACTTTAAATAGAGTTGGTGTATTTTGCTCTATGTCCTCATCTTCAGACCAAATGGTTGGCAGCATGTTACGAGTGGTTAGATCTTCCTCTTTATCTCTACCCATCAACAGTTTTACAAAGTGTTCACGCCAACAAACCAAACCTCATCTCGTCTAAAATCTCAATTATTTTCTTGTAGGTGATTGTTCTGGGATTAATCTCAGCTCTGACATTATATATACCATTCTTCTGCACCTCTTATGTAGCGTTTCTGAATCATGATTTTATATACCTCTTTCTTTTTCTTCGTGATATCACTGCACTCCTCATCAAACCAAGGGTTAGTTTTCTTTTTCTGAATTTCTGGTATTGTCTTTTTAAACGCCTTAATGATAATATGTTTAAGACCCTGCCCCACAATCTCTGCTATTGAATTCTCGTCTCTCCATTATCCCATTATCTTCTTCAGTTGTTCAATTTCAATCTTGTTACTGGTATTGTCTCTTCTTTTGTGATAAAATCCATTAATTTTGTGGCGTAATTTTGAAGCAACCAAAAGGTGGTCAGAATTTACGTTAGCACCTCGATATGTCCTCCTATGTATCTCCAGGTAACTTAATGTATTTTTTTGTGTTTAATAGTTATGCTTCTTATTAGCATGTTTGTAGAGATGGCAAAGTTGAGCAGTCTAATACCATTCATACTTGTCTCGTCATGTAGACTCGAATCTGCTCATGTTAGTATCATGGCCAACCTTCGTATTAAAGTCGCCCAAAGTCAGCTTCTTATCATTTGAGCGGCATTCGCTGCGTGTCTTTTCAAGAAGGTCGTAGAATTCATCTTTATCTTCATCTCCCCTGTCTTCCGTGGGGGTATGGGAGCAGATAATTGAAATATTGTGCATTTCTTCCTTGATGCGTATTCCACAAATTCTGTTATTCACTGGTTTGAATTCGATTACTTTATCTCTGATTCGTTTACTGACTATAAAACCGGTTCCAAATTGATGTTTTTTATCATGGCAGCTGTAGTAAACACTGCAATTTTGCTTTCCAGATCATCGCATTTCTTGGATAGCAAATATATCTAATTTATACGCAGTAAATTATCTAAGCTACCCATTATCTAAACTACCGCCGGCATAGTTTTCGGGATCGACAACACACGCAAACCACACCCCAAAATAAAGGAAATATTTTTCAAAATATCATATTACATTATTTTTAAATTTGAAATCAATTAGAGAACCTTTTACTAAGAAATTATCCGTAATAACTTATAATGATGAACATATTAATATTATTTGCATTTCATTTTACAGACATTAGTGCGGGCATTGAAATTTCAAATCCAAGTTTCGGGAGTTTGGAGCCCGATCTCAGGATCGGGATTTTCGTAATGAAAACGATTCGTTTTTTAAATTTTCTATGTTTAAATGATTCGTTTTTTGAAAAGTGGCTATTTTCTATGTTTAACATTTATTACACCAAATCAAAATTACACATTGCGGGTGACCTCTTATTATTTAATAAACAATTAAATTAAATAATGAAAAAATAATAAAATAAAGAATATTTTGCAAATTTCTCTAAACCCTTTGTAAAAAATGTGAATAAATTAATGAATAAAATATTTTAAAAAATTACAATTAAGTTTGTAATTTTTTTTAAATATATACAAAAAACTTCATTAGGTACGCACGACGCCATGCTTGTTTAATACACATTCGTCACACTAACTACTAGCCCACTAACGAACAAGTGTATGTCTTCAAATCCAGTTGATGAAACTATCCGCCAAAACAATTTCCCGCCTCGTAAAGCAATAACACTAAAATCGTTAAACAGCAAGGTAAGTTCGATGGTATATTTTTGTATTTATTAATCTCAATCCCTAAGTGAATCTTGAAATTACAAAATTATAATCCCGATTCTAAAACTCTCTGCCAATCAGTCGGGATCCTGGGATTTTGGAATCCCAAATATAAGGATACAATGTCCTAATCGTTATCAATACTTCGACAAAAGTTCCTTGTTAAATTATGGAATGTAGGATTAGAAATCTGTATTTACTTTGGACAGGTACAAATATCCTTAAGCAAAATTTCCGATCGACTATTTCTGTCACTTTTATTTAAATATGACGTTATGAACAAATATATTTTAATATTTATACAATTATTAATCCACCTACATTATTTTTGTTTGATTCGGAATAGTACCTTCTTTGATATTCATATAACGGTAAAGAGTACTAAAGTATAATACTCAATTTTGATCTCGAAGCTATACCAACTTACCTAGAAAGAAAATTAATCGACGTTGGTGAACGTTACATGTTTTCATGGTTTCCTCAATGCAACTTAACAACGTTGAATTAACTTGAAAATATTAAATTATATAAATTTAAAAACTGCAAATTGTTAAAAACGTAAAGATAAACTGTATTTAAATTATTTCTGATAACCAATTTAGTAAAATTTTATAAAATATTTAAATCTATTCAAGTAGACGACATGCATGATATACAGGTTGTCCAGTGGCAGATTTCAAAGTTTGAACAAACATAGTTTCTGAACGCAACACATAAGAGGGGCGCAGGCGTCGTTAGAAGCGCAAGCGGTGCGGATATTTTAGTAGCCATGGAACAGTGGAGTGGAGAGCACCGCGCTTTTGCCGTCCAGGCGTACATTTCGAGTGGATTTTTGTTGTCTGTAGCACGCCGTCGATTTAATAATCGTTATAGTATTCGTCGATTATCTGATGGACCATCGATCAACCTCATTCAGTCATGGGTAGCAAGGTTCAGAGCTACAGGATCAACATTAAATAGGCCCAAGCCAGGACCTATACCATTGGGAGCCACGGATGAAAATGTCAAGCGTGTTATGGTTTCTGTAGTTGAAAATCCCCGTTTATCACTGCGTACACGTTCATCGATATTGGGAATTCCGAAATCAACTTTACAGGTAATAATGCAAAAAAAGCTCAAGTTCCATCCATATAAAATTCAAATTGTTCAAGATTTACACGATTATGACTTTGAATTAAGAAAAATTACGCGGAGGTGATGTTGTTGAGATTTCGTACTACTAACCTTTTACTAAACAAGCCCAACCTACTACTACCCGGATGGGCAACATATTCTTTAGTGACGAAGCTCACTTTTACATTGGAGGATATGTGAATAAGGAGAACTTTCATTACAAGGATGTCCGCAACCCAAGACAAATGCATCAAGAGCCTTTATATAAGCCTAAAGTAACAGTCTGGTGTGCTATGTCTGCATCTGCAATCATAGGGCCTTATTTCTTTGAAAATCAACGTGGCCAAACTGTAACTGTGAATTCGGAGAGATATGCCCAGATGTTAAATGACTTTTTCAGAGTAGAACTACAGAATAGTCTATCCTTCAACCAAAACACATGGTTCCAGCAGGACGGGGCCACAGCTCACACTGCTAATGTGTCCATGAATGCAGTGCGGCAGTTATTTCCAGAAAAAAACATATCCCGAAACGGTACCGTACCGTGGCCACCTAGGTCACCCGATTTAAGCCCATGTGACTTTTTCTTATGGGGATACTTAAAATCCGTTGTTTACAAAACAAATTCGAGCACTGTGACACAAGTTAAAGAAAATATTCGAGCCGAAGTCAGTAGGATACCCCAGTCGCTCTGCAAACGCGTTTTTGAAAACATGCGTGCTAGACTCGAAGAGGGTGTCAGACTCGATGGCCGCCATTTGAAAAACGTGGTTTTTAAAAAATGAAATCCGCATTTGTTGGTATAAAGTTAAAATAAACCTACTTTGTATTAGAGGTGTAGTTTTTTTTACAATTATTAAAACATTGAAATCTGCCACTGGACAACCTGTAGGTGCTTCATATAGATATTTTTTCACGTGATTGGCCTACCCAGACGTTTCACAAAAGATGCCTTTATGAGAACATCAACCTATTTTAGCCGATAAGTTAAAATACTGAAAATAATTTTTTTTCCCTAAATAGGTTTGAATATTATGTAGCAAAATCAAATAATAATGCAGTTAAATATTATTTAAACTGTTTGTTTAAAAATTTGTTTGTAACAAATTTTTCACTTCATATTTAATTCATAACTTTTATTGATAGTAAGGAATATTATGAAAACCTTGACTTAAATATCGCACTTCTTCAATAAAACATTTCTTCGACAATATAGACTGAATTGACTGGCTATGAAAGGAGATTACTTGCTAGTTATCAACACTTCAGGCTACGAAAGATTCAATCAATTATTCATAAATAAGAAAAAGACACAATGTAAATGCACATATTTAAAAAATTATAACAAAGAGTAAAACAGGATGATCCTATGAATACTATCTAAATATTTTTCCTATCTAGTGGACAGATGATATATTACACGTGAATATCTTTAAATAATAATATTTATTATTTACTACTACTGTGAGACTCCCCAAAAAATCTATATCGAATTTTTTCTCTGAATTTGCTTATAAATTAACTTCCTTTCTTATAAGTCTAAATCTAAATATGACAATGTTAACATTTAGAACACATTTCTGCTGCTGACGAGATAGCGGATTTCATCAACGAATACAACTGCTACCAATATTCCGTTTATACTTATTGGATTTTTATATGCTAGTTTCGCATCGTGAACAACAGTTCTTTGTTAATTGTATGAAATTGATTTTCAATTAAGGGTTAAGTCAATATTGCCTTGTTTTGGAAATGGTAACTAAAATATTTGAAAATAATACAGACTTCTAAAATGTAAAACGACAACTTAAATGTAAACTCTTTAAATAAGCGGTTGACGGCGTATATATTCTTAAATACTTGAAATATTTTTAATACTTGAGATATGTTATATTCGTATATAAAAACGACATATATTATAAATTTGGGTGCGATAAGCACCCAAATTTAACAATAACTGGAAAAAATCATCTTCTAAAAAGTAATTAAAATATGAAATGACACACAATGTTTACTTCATCGAATCATTTATTGTTACTTGCCACTAACTCAATGCGCATTATGTATTTTTTATAACATAAAAAATATTCAAATGAATTGAAATATGATTTTATTTTTGTTTATGATAATTTGGAAAATTATGTAAAACAAGAGAACTTTAAGGTCCCGGGTACAATAGATGCAAGCAAATCTACTTGACATGTTTTCTTCCTTTTAATTCAAACGTCAGTTACCAAATAATATAACGAAAATCTTGAGGGTAATTTAATGAGTCAGCTAAAAGTAACTAACCTTTCTATGTAAATGAGTAAAAACCGGTTTTCGTTAGACTAAAAGGACCTCTGGCTGAAACAAGAAAAATTAATATTTTTGACAGAAAGGCATTTCCATTGCTCGGTTAATACAAAAATAGGTTTCCTTTATTCATGTATTTGCATTATGCAATATTTAAATTAGTTTCCATTTAGTGCTAAAAATCACATGTATTAGTAATGGCATATTAATACCAAAAATGCTCAATATAAAGTATACTAAATTTGACTTCGTTTCTTTTGGTAACATCCATGTACTGTGTAGATTGGTATTTATATTTTAGATATATCCTTCAAAGAGATTTTGTGAACTGTAATAAAATATAGTTCCATTCCTGACATACGTCAGCATATTGTCATCTTTAATGGCTGTGTATTCAGTAGTTTTTTTTATATCGCTGAGGTAGAGAAATTTGTATTATGTTAACTATGATAGTAATAGTTTGTAATCAGATAAATTATTAAATTAAATTTTACATTCCTTTTGTGAAACCAAAATAAGTAAACAATTCTCTGGTTGAACCAAAATTCCAGCGTTAAAATATTAAACATAGATTTGAAAGAGGAAAATCTGTGTTCAATTAACAAAGTTTAGTTTCTTACTTATATTTTATTCCGTATATATGTATATATTTGTATATATATATATATATATATATATATATATATATATATATATATATATTAATATATGTGTGTGTGTGTGTGTATGTGTGTATATATATATTCGACTTCTGGAGTAATCTTTTCTATCAACGACAAACCATACAGGTGTGACAGTATTATCATATTCCCGTGAACAAGTGAACAATGTTTAATATTTATTTAGTATTGAGTTATGACTAATTTTAAATACTATCCTTAATTTAGACATTTATAAGAAGGAAAAAACGTAGGGTAGAACAGTCAGATTCCTATATAATACATGAGAATAGCTAAAACATTCTGAAACGAATTTTATATCAATTAGTAATTTTCAAGAGTAAGTTTTATAGATATAAGTAAGGTCTTATAATATCTATACTACGACTATAATTTGAAAGTATTTTTAAAAATATTTACGGATGTGACATTTCGTTTCTTAACTTAAAGTACTTCATATTCTTGCAGCTTGACTTTTAAAATTTCACTGTGGAATTTTGGGAAAAAATAACCATGCATATTATATCTAAAAAACCATGCATATTATAGCTTTGATATTACAATGCATGGGCAAATAAAAAAATTAATTTGCCTTGTAAGTATTTCAATATTTAGAACTCTCAGTTTAATAAAAAATGGTTTGATTTTTGTTTTGAATTTAAATTTAAAACAGATATAAATAAATAAAAATAAAATTTTAAATTAACGCGTTCTATTATCCAATTGACGAAGTACCAAAAGCTCGATCCTAAAAACCTGAGGCTTTTATCCAATTAAAATAACATCGTGGATCGTGGAAAATTGTGTGCTATTATTTTAGTGTGCTTTATTCGTCTAACTTATTTGTAAAAGGGTTATGCAATTAAAGCGCTAACAATATATAATTTTAAAAACCTTAATGTACCACAATCCACAACCTGCAAACCTTGACTTGGGTGGTGTATCGATAGCAACGTATCATGTTTAGTCCCCTAGTACCACACTATCTTTGACTCGATACAAGAGAAACCTTAATCTGAATAGTTTTAAGTTAGTCCGAGAAAGAAATTAAAACTCAGCGTCCATTAACTGAAGTCGTCTCGTTTAGCCTACTTGATCATAGCACATGGTGAAGTCTCATAGTTTAATCGGGTCGTACCACTGCTTCAATAACAAACTTTGCTTGAAAGTCACAATACCGATTTAAAATCAGCAGATCCCCAAACTCACAATTTAGGCAGGCAGTACCCCCATAGCATTAGGTCTCTGGAGTTGGGACCTAAAGTTTTATGGCAATGTCTCACCACGCTAACGACTACGATACTAATTTTAAATACACATATCCCCGTGCTTCCCGTTTTATAAAAGTGGTACCTCCGTAGCATCAGAACTGTCGGGTTGGAATCCGAAGTTCGATAAATTTTGTGCGTAGAACCCACAACACTAATTTAAAACAAGCAGATTCTTAAGTTTCACGCTTTAGGAAAACAGTATTACTACAGCGTCGGGACTGAGGAGTTGAGACTCGAAATTTAATGAATATGTCTCTGACTAAAATTCACAATACTAATTAAAATCCATCAGATTCTCAAGTCTGATGGTTAAGGCAAGCTTTGCAGTATCAGGATTGAGGAGATGGGAGCCGGAGTTCAATGACCAAGTTTCTGCTCGTCTTCTGCTCGCTGCGAGTACCTACAATATTAATATAGAATCATTGGATTCATTATCAATATATATTATCAAGTATAGAATTCACATGCCCAAAATTATCGCTTATTTCTCAAAAAAACCATAAAATCTGAAGTTAAAGCTAGTATTTTCCGGTAAACATTATGTTAAATACTAGTAAATTTAATTCTCGTGAAATTTTTCTGTTCTATTTGATATTCCACACGATATATAAATAAAATAAAAAATTTACGTGTAGTTTTTTATCCCCATTAAAGTTCCTTACAATTATTTTTTAATGTTGACTGTAATGTAGATATATATGTAGACTAAGATGCTTTATAACTATGCCAAATTTAAATTTTTCGCGTCAATCGCTTTCTGAGAAAAAACGATTGTGACAGACGTATAGATGGAACGATACGTGATTTACGTGGATAACTTTTTTTCTTTGAAGGTACAGAACTCTAAAATAGACACATTTTGTGGCTTTTTTACACCAGTTGCATTTACGAACATCATATTATTGAACACTTACTTGCGTTACGCCGTAAGCCACTTGTTTGCGTTACGCCATAAACCACTTGTTTGCGTTACGCCGTAAGCATTCCACTCGACGACGGCGCTTATGTTACCCTACAGTCGTTGACCATCTGTTGCACCCTGAATGACTGTAAAAAGTTTATGTCGTTCGCAAATAACAAACAATGCGGAGTATGTATCGCACAGCCAACACGTTTATTAGAATAGTCAAAAGTAAAGGCCCGAGATTCAAACATTGGCTCATTCCCGATCGTGTAGAATTAGTCCCGGATATAAAATTAAGTCACAATTAAATGAAACTACGTTAAGTCAGAATTAAATGAAAATACTACATCACGTAGTTTCATTTAATTGTGAATAATGAATTTCTACAAAATGAATGCCAAATATCTTCAATAAAATTAAGTAATAAATACATACGAGTGTACGTATTTGCTTCCATTCGCAAGATACGAAGAGAGAAATACTAAAAGTGGAAATGGGAATCCTTCTTCACCAAGGCACTTTAGTTAGATATCGTTGTCTATACGATCGAAATCTTTCTGAGAGTTAAAATAGGTAACATTTATTTGAATTCAAAGATCAAAAAGATAAGATACATTTTCGAAAAGACATCTAAGTTTCCTGAGAACCGAAAGTTTGACATGAAACCCGTGTTGCTCATCATCGATTTCACTTCGGTAGCTCGATTGGCGCTGTGCATCTTTAAACACAAGAATAACTTGAGTAACTTTTTAATTCAAGGGGTAGGTGCCAATTGACATAAAAACTTTTAAATATATGTTTTAAAATATGTAAAACAATATTACCTCAAACTTTAAATACATAATCGGGTATGCCGTTGGGTCTATTTGATCTCATCATCTTGGAGAAAAAAAGTTGAGAATCACTATCCAGAAACATGCATGACATCAACGTCGCCTTCACCACGGTAGCCGCTATTGCGAGGTCTGATCGAAAAACGTTTAGATATACATCGCACGGAAAAGCAAAAGTTTCTGCCGACACTGTACCATGCGTGGTCTCGCTATCGCACATAGCGACATCACGAACGCCCCGGGTAGCTTTTTGGACGCTTATGTGTAATAAGAACGATGCGCAATTGTTAAAAAGCTTAGGGTAATTTATTTCTTGAGAAACTACAAACTCGGTCATACTCATAGTTAACGCAGACACGTAATTTGTCTTATAAATGAAAATAAAATCTGCAGATTTTATATATTTATCAAATTAATCATATGTTTACATAATAAATAATGGATTTGATTCTCGATAATATCGAGTATTAAAAAATTGTACAACTAAACACAAAACAAGTTCATTAATAAATAATGATTGACATTCAAATGCAAAAAAAGGAAAGCAATTTTCTGCAGTATTTTAAAATTTATAGTTATTATTCTTATATTCATCTCTTAATTTACAATTTTACAATATGTATTTATTTCTGATATTTATTTTTAACATCGATCTTTAAAAAACTCTTTATGACAAAAAAGGTAATTTCTTAAAAAAGCGCGCACTTATCCAAAACAGCAAGATATTGTAAAAGCATCTTTGCTTGGTAAGTAAATAATTAAAGTAAGTTAATTTAAGTAAATAATAAACGAAACTTTTAATACAATATAATAACAAAGCTCTCAACTTACATTTCCGTGCATGCTGCGTTCATTTCTCTAAGTATTCCGCCAATTTGCATTGACTCTGTTAAGATCGGCAGCGAGTTCTGACCGATGAAGAACTAGTGCTTACTATGAGAAATGCTATTAAAATTTAAATCTTATTATTTAGTGCATCAATATTCTGTGAAATAAAGTTTTCCAGCTACTTCGTTAATTTTTTTTAAATTTTATTAGATTCCCCTGTAAATAAATATATAGTACAAAAAATATGAACGATAAGATCTTCCATTCGCATATTCTCAACATGTTTTAAAATAAAACAATTAACGAAGGAGACAATCAATTCCCTTTAGCGTATAAGATGCTTTCAATTTTGTACTTCACTTAAAAAAGCTTCATTTTTTACGCAGTAAACATGGCAAAAATTTGATTAAAAACTATAAAAATATTCTGCCGCCAAAAAACTGTATAATTTCGTTTTCTCTAAAAATATTGTTTTGGTTTTCTATATTCAGTTATTTTCATTATGTGAAAATGTTAAAGGAAACAAATTAAATGTCTAAACTGTTGTTTCGTTTACAAAGTTTGTAAAGAATTGTATTAATCGTATAATCTCTAAAGATATCTAAAGGAATTCTTTAAAAAATGTGTCCTTAAAAAATAACGTTACTGGAAGTTTAACTGAACTTTTTTGAAAAACTGTAGAGACGACCGTAATTTTTTTAAATTTTAGGACAATCATGATATTTATACGCCGACGAAAGATGTATTAAGTAATATACTTACATGATGAACAATTATTTTAATGTATTCAAATTGTTTACTAGAAAATACGTAAGTAACATTAATAATACGCAACAAATCATTACAATTTTCTTATATTACTAATATTGATTTTAAAAAATGCAAACCTTTTATTTATACGTGTAAATTGCGTATTTCATTAGTTTTTGTTTAGTGACCATGTTAAATCTAATAAGTAATTACTCACATATAAACTGGATAATCTAATAGGCTATTCTACAACCACTAGACGATTCTAGAATTTTTGAAAGTAGGTATGTAACGCAAACACTGCCCGTGTTTGCGTCCTGCACCGTATATATAATTGATTAACGTAAACGTGCTACTTTGGCTATACTTTACTACAATCACACAATACGGTGACCATAGGGAGACGAGCAGATGTACGATGACAATAACTCTAAGCTCGGAGGCTGCACTGTTACCTAATCAAAAATAACTCACCAAATCTGTCGTTTTATTTCAGGAGATACGAGCTTGCTGGCCAGAAGCTCTCAATATGGTAATTTGAAGCAAAGATCTGTTTGGTACCGAACCTCACACGAATGTCACCTGATGCAATCTAACGTACATATTCGGCTGTATCAATGGAACTACATAAAACCAGTTGCACATACTTGGTTATCATTAAGTATTGTCAAGATTGATAAATTTTGTGACTGATTTATGTTAATTTTTATCTATCAGATACTCATAGATTTTCAGACTCGGATGAAGGAAGTTCCTGAAGTAACTTCGGCATTGCTCATAAACTGCAACCCAAAATGTAAATAATCTGGATCAAAATTGATTAAACATTAATTGAAACTTTAGTTCTTAAAAAACAAGATATGAAAATTTCAATGTTGCATCTATTTATGTAGGAAGAACTAAAAAATATTTTTTTAATTTAAGAACTAAAAAATAGTTTTGTTAATTTGAAATATAGTATTTAAATAAAACATTTATTTTATATAGCAAGTAACCATGTAGTTAGCTCGTGTCCCAGCTATGATCACAATAAAATGTTTTTAACAATTCCATTCAATTGTTATCTCCTTCAACATACCTATTTAAATTCGATCATATACTCGTATCTAGTGACCGGGATTACCCTTAAGCGCTTGCGTTATGATGAATAGTATGTCAACTGATTTCCGGCCAAGCAAGCGGACACATATAAGTGGCTTTTCTCACGTCAAATATCCCGTTAATCAGTGTTCCGTCCTTGGAGTTACATTGTTTTATAATCCGTTAGCTACCCATTAACAATTTCCTTTACATTTAACTTGCAAAGGCAAAAAAATTACAGGAATTTAAATATGGGTCACAAACACATACCTTTTGTGGTTAAAAGATTTTGAGGGTAGAGGTTTTATGTAATAAATTTAAAAGTATATACGGAACAAAAATACGCAAAAAAATTGCCTAAAAATACAGCTTATTTCTAAATATTTAACGTTATCTTTTGTACTTTTCGCTGAAGCTCTTTTTCAAAACATAACTTTTTAAGGTTGTTCATAAAGTTAATTCAATATGCACGGTATCAATTTGCATAATCAGATTTAACGTTGTATTATAATCATGCAATAGCAGGCATAATAAATAAGCAATTTAGAGTAAATTGTAATTAAATTTATTGTTACAGCCAATAAATTCCGCAAACTACGTGAAATAGTAATGTGAGTACTTTGATAACAATTAAATTTGACAAGTGTTACACATGGTTTAGGACGAATCTTTCATATTCCTAATATGAAAGATTCGTGACAGGCATAAAACATTAGAATAAAATTACTATTACTTAGGCATTTTATTCTAATGCCATTTTGTGCACTTAACTATGTCAAAGTTATTTTCAAAAAAGTTATATTCAAAGTTATTTTACATCGTTGTAGCAATTCAATTTTTAGTTTTTTTTAACTTTAAATCATATGCGATTATTGTACATTTTATTTACTAATTATAATAGCGTTGTTGTATATATTGCTACTAATATAACAAATTGATTGTTATTTTATATGTACGAAACGCTGTAGCCCAGAATTGTTATCAAACAAATATAACTGGTAAAATATTTCTCGATTACAATCAATGGATAAAAATATTCTAGTAAAAAAGAGGCATTCAAATAAGGTGCGAAAATTTTTTAAGTCTACGTACTTTCAGAGTGTTCTTCAATAAAACACATAATTTAATATATCATCACATTTTTAGTGCCGTAAAAATAAATATAAATGTTAAAAAATGTTCATATTTAACTCTTGTGGAAATCAATTAGTTGATTGTATCTCACTTAATCGACTTTCAGGTTAACAACACACACACACACACATATAAATATATATATATATATATATATATATATATATGATAGTGATATACCCAGTGGAAATATGGGGAACCGGTTAAAAACGATGTAGTACAAAGCTTAGTAGTAAGTATAAAGCCTAATTAAATGGAAAAATTCAGAACTAGGAGATTGTAATAGGTATGTAAATATTTTCAAATGGGTAAAGAAAAAAAGCCCGTTTCAATAAGTCAAAAAAGAACATTCTGGGTGTTCCTTGCGTGGTAATATTATGTGTTAATTATTTAAAAAACGGAAAAGGAAAAATGTTTTCAAATTAATAGCTGTTATTTAACTAAGTATTTATTCAGCGGTTTGATAATGATTTATTAAATTTTAGTAGTATTTTTATTTATAAAATTGTTACAGGTAAATTTATTCCTATTTACTAGGGACGTAATTTTGATTTCCGGTAATTTAATTTAAATTTCTTTATATTAACTTTTACTTCTGAGAAAAAAACATTGCAAGTAGATTAAAAAACATGCTTAAATGTTAGAAAGTTATAGTAACAAAATACTAATGACGAAAGGATTCCGTTGTGATAGTAGAAGTAAATAGTTTTAAAATTAAGTCCTATAAAAAATGCGACCACTTGTAACCATTATGATTAGATAGTCATCGGTTAGCTAAGAAGTTTATAACAATAACTTATCCTTGGAACCAAGTAATGTATTTTAAAACTGCCAATTTATGCCAATGCATCTCCACTGTACTCTTAATGTAATTGATCACCAATCTTCTTTAATTATGTGTTTTAATCGTTTTACATCTAATTCAACAGAGTGACTAGAATGGACTTCGTCTTCAGGACTATAATCCTCGTTTTTGATATTCTTGAACAAAATTTTCGTACCATATCATCGGATAACGTTGACTCCTCCACCACATGAAGAAAACTTACTAATTTTGGCGTCTTGGCATATTAATTACGGGAAAACCATAATGTGAAAGATCTCATACTTAATAACGATTAGAATATAACTTGTTTGTTGCAATTACCATGAACGCTGTCGTTAACCGACGCACTTCAGTTTCTTTATACCTTGTCATAAATTATTCTAGAAATATTCGACAAACTTTCCGGCGAAGTTCCGAACTCGTGGTTGAAAAGTTGATAACCCGCCCAATATGATCTTAGAAATTTCACTTAACCCTTTAATTAAACCTAACTTTGAAATATCAACAAAAATTATAGTGCCACCATTATCTAAAAATTTTACCGCTACCTAATAGTTCTAAACATAGCCAAAAATATAACACAGTAATCTCACATTACTAACGTGTTAATGATATAATTTAATCTATTATCAAAAATATATATAAAATAAAATACGTGACTTTTTATATTAATCTAATAAATAACAGCATCTTATAGATAATGAACATCGGTATGACTGAAAACAATTAGTAGGATATCTAGGTGAATCATTTCTTTTATGGTAAATTATGGGTCCCAAAATACTATAAAAGGCTTGGCACATTGCGTATACTAGCTGTTTGCAAACATGAATGCAGTTCATACGCTACGATTTCAAAAGTTTATTAGAAAGAATGGCTTTAAATGAAAGGTTTTTTCATGGTAGATATTGTAATATTAAAAACTCATATATGTTAAAGTGTAGAAGATAAAAAGAAAATACGTATAAGTAATTTTGTGCATAACGAGAAACAAATTTAATGGCTTTCTATAAAATCGTTCTATAAATATACCTAATATTTTTTTTAACTTAGTTAAAGCATGGCCACAGATTTACGAAATAACTACCGTATTTCGTAAAATTGAAATATTAATATTGTGATTTTTTTAACCATTGTTAATCCAAAAAATATTTGCGAGCCCTCACAAAGCCGCGCTTTTTGCTACTTTTTGTTATCCTTATTATTATTATTAAAATATTCCGAACGTTTGGTATGCTTCAAATTGAAGTTAGGATATATCCATAATAAATGAATGCCAATGATACCATTTGGCCTAGTTGAACTTGGAAGTAAATGAAATTCTATCTTCTGATATTTTTAACGCAACTTATATAAAATAATTTCATTTGAAATTTCAAATCAAATACTAGTACCTAGAATTTTTTCAGATGAAATAGAAAAGTATGATTCAAAAATTAGAGAGAATGGTATGCATTGAACGTCATTTTGTTTCTTAATTTTTGGTGAATATAGACTGAAAATGGAAAGTAACTTTTATTTCAAAAGCTGTACCAAATAATACCTAAGTTAGAAGAATTTACGAAAGGAAAATTTCTCCACATTTAAAATTTTCTTTCCTCCTTTTACGAACATTTTATGTGTATGTATATTTTCCTGTGGTGTTATAATAAGCAGATATGACAAAATTAGAAGAGTTCTTTGTTTTCTTACACCACCCCAAAAATAAGAATTAAAATTTCATCAAAATTTAATGCCGATTTTACACATAAACATCTTTTGGCTTAAAGAATTTTTTTCAGGGAACGATTGATATTAACTTATTTGAGTAATTATATTCAAAAGAGCAAATATACGAATTTCAATTTTAATGGCTCTAGAACCAAAATTTTAGAGACAAACCAATATGAGATCAGTAGTTACATTAATTTTTCTGTCTTCTTATCTATAAATTTTTCTTAACTTTCAGAACAGTTAATAAAATAAATAGGTTATACACTTAAGAAAGGTAAAACCATCGATTTCAAATTTTGAATATGTTTGGCGTTAATTTTGTAGAAATTTATTATTCACAATTAAATTAAACTACGTGATGTAGTATTATTTCTACTTTTTTACTTTAGCACGACCTAGGTTTCGTTGCATTACGACATCTTTAGGTAGACTATTATTAAAGAATAACTCTTACGGACTTCCAACAGTATTTATATATTACACAAAATAACAGCGGAAGCCGGGTTTTCCCAATGCTTACGTTAGTGAGTTTATTGTAAGAGAGCGGTGTAATTTTTATTATATTTTCAAAAGTTAAACTATAAAAAAGTATTCTAGTGAGGGTAATCAATTAAATTGATGTTATTCTATGAGGTTATACAATGTAAATGTTCCGGTGTAGGCAATAAAATTAAATGTATATTATTCTCAGTAATACATTTATACAATAGAAAGGGTATATACAAAGGTCAAACAGAAAGGGTGCAAAGAACACATTGCCAGGTAGCGAAATAACAAACCAGACACATCTCACTTTGCAAAACACCTCATTGAAAATAACCATCACCCTCATACCGACAAAAGGCAATAAACTCAATAAAATAGAATATGAGTTAAGTTAGATTAGATTTATTTAAACTTCGCTGCTATTCATTTTTACGTAAATTTAGCTCAAGTCTTTTATAGATACTTTTTTTAGTTTTATAAACTACCATCTGAGCATATTCGGGGGATATGTTTCAGAGTGTGTTGTTTTAATTAAGTCTATATATTGAGGAAGGAGAGAGAGAAGAGAGGGGAGACAGGGAGAGGAGAGTGAGAGAGAGGAGAGAGAGACAGGGGAGAGAGAGAGAAGGAGAGGGAGAAGTAGCGGGAGGAGAGGGAGAGGAGAGAGAGACAGGGGAGAGAGAGAGAAGGAGAGGGAGAAGTAGCGGGAGGAGAGGGAGAGGAGAGAGAGAGAGGGAGAAGAAGAGAAGGGACAGAGAGAGGGAGAGAGAGAGCGAGAGGGAGAAAGAGAGAGAGAGAGCTTCCTTGTACGTTAACTTATCAGAACACCGATGAGTACGAAAAGTAATCCAGAAACTTCCCGACCAATTTTGAATTCCCTCACTGTTAGGAAGCTAATTTAATGCAAAATAACATTTATTATGTCACAAATTATGTTAGTCGTTTTTATTATATTTTGTAGACAAACAATTTGTCTTAATATCGTGTCCATAGTTAGATCCATATTTTGGAGATATTGAGGTATTATTGAAAAAGTATAGGAGTGAGTATAAGAGTGAGAAATAAGGCATGAATGTAACGGATGTCTACTTATTTTAAAGTTACAGGCGTATAAATTTATATTTGCATTTTATTATAAAAAAAATAGACACCTATTTTACTGATTTTCTAAATTAAAAAAAAGGTTGCAACAAATAACACACTAGTGGTTTTTTTTGTTAGAACTGTTTCTTTTCTTTTTAATAAAATTTATTATCGTACTCAATCCCATTGTGTGCGTCTGTTCCTTAGAGTTAGGGTGCGTGCATACTTTCAGCGTGACTTAAAGGATGGGAAATAAAAATATTCCAAATAATCTTTGTTATCTTGCGGGAGATCTGATCAGTTTGACTTTTAATTTGAATTATGCGTTTCTGTTTAAACACTATATGTACTCTTCTTAAAACCGTATTACATTTTGATCTAAAGTTCGGTCACAAACTCACTTTTAATTACATTTTAATTTAAATCGTTTTAGGAGTACCCATCTTAATTACTCATATTTAATTTCATTTAGCTTAATATTTCATAGCTTCTGTGCATATTTGTCAAGAAAAATGAAGTATCGGTTTTCTGTAGGCCGATTTCTAATGGCACAGGTTCACATATATAGTGGAATTGTTTCTTTATGTAGAAAGTACTACCGTGTCATATAATAAACGCGTTTTTTTTCGATCGTAACATTTTTCGCCAACCCGCGTGCCCTCTTATTTTAGTATATGATTGCAAGTTGTTTGACACAAGCCATATTAATGGTCTTGCATTTCTTGGCAAGCTTTTTAATTGTTCTTGCATTTATTGTAAACATTTTTGAGTGATTAGAGTACCGATTTCTTATCACTTAAAGCATATGTGTTTTAGAGAGAACACTTTTTGGTTATTATATCTACGCCTATAATATGACCACCAGCGTCACACGAAACACAAAAATATAGTTCAGTTCGAGGCTAAAATTGGTGCATCTAATCCCTTTATTTTATTTCTATCAACAATATTGAAGCTACAAATCTATCTTCCATCTCACTTCCATCTGTAAAGAATTTCGAGCTGCTGTCATCCACATCTCATTTATCATCAGATTATTTGCAAAATATACTGAAACCTATTCGACTTCGATGAGTAAGTTAAGATAACTACAAAAGACTCATTCGTTTTTCTCTCCTTCCAGAATTACTCGGTTAGGTTAGGTTGTGTTAAACGTGGTTAGGTTAGATTCTGTTACGTTGGTTAGGTTACAAGTTTGGTCAGTTCACGATGATCACTTCACGATGATTAGGTTTTATTACGTTATTAGATTACGTCAGATAAAACCTTGCAAAGATTGGATTACGTTCAGATATGTTATATTTGGTTAGATTTCACGGTGAACTCTATTCTAAGTTTACGTAGATCTGTCTTTTATTAAATATGCATCGAATTTTATTCACATCTCATTGTACAATTTACATTTTATACTTTACACTTTACCTTTTCAATTGAAGTTACACAATGACCCTCATTCTATGTTATACAGGCACACATTTTATTTTATATGAATCTGCAATTCTTATATATCTATTATTGTATATACATAATATGAATGGACCGTATGAGATCATATTTACCTTCTAGTAATAAAGCAGATATCCGAGAATCAATATAGTTTTTTCGTAAGCCTTCGGCTTTCACTAACCTCGTACATTTCTCTCAGTATACATTTTTCGGCAAAAAAGCTTTTGCCGAAACACGGTATTTTATGGAAATAAATTCTGATCGTTCTCTTCTTATTTAAGAAAGAGACAGAAAGACAAAGGATATCACTCCCGATATATTTATGCAACATCAAAATTACCTCCGGGTTCTTATCTTGATCCTCTACTCTTTAAACGCAAATTTACATGATGTCACTACTTGTTCCCAACATTGTTAATATATTGTATATGCTGATGACCTAAAAATTGTTCTTCTATAAAGTGCTAAATACAAGGAAATTGGATACTAGGAGACTTAAGCAAGTTGGCTGAATATTGTGAAAAAAAGAAACAAAATAATTATTAACCTTTACGCCTAGTAAATGTTTAAATATTTATCATTATTACACACAAGGTTCTACCTTCGAGAGCGAGGAACTACGTTCGAAACTATTATTTTAGGTTGGCAATTTATAAACCCGCCATCTCTCTACACAAATTTTCAACTTTTTATATGTAACCAATAAAATCAATCGCTAATCACATAAGCACGGTTTGTAGCTAATACTTATCGCCAAGATGTAGACAGAGCTAAAATTCCGTCCTTGTAGAAATCTATGGGTTCTTGACTGAAAAACCGGTGAAGTTCGATTTTGATATGATTTTCGTTTTTAAATTTACTATCATGTAAGTTATTAGACGGAGAGTGAAACAGATGGTAATTAGATGGCAAAAGATCTAGAGAATACGGTGGGCGAAATAGTATACTTCATTCAAGTAAAAGTAATTTTTACACGTATTCCTTTTCCTATGTGGTGTCTAGCATTGTCATATAAAAAATAAACTTTGCTTTGATTTGAAGGAAGTTAAGCGGTTACTTTTCTCAATTGTTTACAATAAGTCTCAGCTTTAATTGTACTGTTACCTTAAAATAGTCTCCTATGAATAATTCCATTTATACCCCATCATGCACTCAAACGTATCTTTTGTCGAATATAATACTTTGGTCTAAGTGCACCTTTTTCTCCAGCTACTAGCTTCTGGCGTTTAAGTTAAAAATAAACATAAACCATTTTCATATCCTCTAACCAGGCATTTTAGTCTCTCGTTGGTACGATGGGAACTCAGTAGCTTCAAGCACACATTATCTCTTATCTCAAGTTGGAAGGGTGTTAGCTCATGTGGTAGCCAAACGGAATATTTCCACTTCTTTCTCAAACCACGAAGTGGTCTTTCCATTACATGAAGTTATCTTTTCTTTCCATGCTGATGCTGTCATCAGAGCATGAAAATAGCTCCGCTAAATAACGCAAACTTTATTTTGGATCTGTTTTAATAAGGCTTTTAAAATTTTCTAAATCAACTGTAGGAGGTCGCTTCGGATGAGGTTTATCGGATAGGTCGAAATAATATTTTTTGGATCTTTCGAACCAGTGCTTGGCTTGGTCGTAAGAGAGCATACCTTCACCCATCCTTGTGTATAAATTGCGTGATGTTTCGGTGGTTTTTCGTCCTAAACGACATTAATGATAGAAGATTCCTCTGAATTAACTTCGAAATACTTTCATTTTTTATTTATTTTTTACTCGCCGATTACTCAATTGCAAACTGAACAGAAGTTTGAATGCCGTATTTTTATGTACCCTCGAAGAAATATTCTAGAAGCTTCTATAACATTCCATAAATCGGTCGAAAAAGTGGCATGTTTATAAGTTGCCAACATAATAAAATAACATATCTGAATATTTTTCTGGATATTAAATTAATTTTTTTAATAGACCCCTCAAGAATATCATAAACAGGGCACACTGCAGTAAAGCATAAAATCTTGCTGTATTATATACTTGCATTTGCAAGTGTTTCCCATCTACCGATAATTCGAAAATACTACATTGTTCATTAGTTTGTAATGTCCCCCAATTTGAATCACAAGTATGGTCTCCTCACTATAAAATTTACAAAGCAAGATGAGAAGCAGTGCAAAGTAAGAAGTGCAAGTCCAGATTCTTAAGATTATTGGCTTTTTGGTCGTACGTTTACTTTAAATACACTGCTCAATCACAATTTTATTTTTAACTTCCTAAGCCATAAATAAAAAAAATACCGCTGACATGATCACACTTTATAAAATATTTAACAGATATTAAGATGGTGGGAATTCGCGTTGTTAAAAAGTAATGCAAAATTGCAATAATATTTTCAATAATCTGGACGTTTGAAATTTAGGAATAATTAAAAAACGGTATCTCAGAAAGCATATTCACATTTGCGATAATAAATATATATAGACACATCGACACGTTCAACGTATTGAATCGTTACGGCATGCGTCACATTTCAACATATAATAACACTTACGCAGATTTAAATTAATTTCGCATTAAATAATTGGTTTTAGTGAACGGTTTTGATTAATATAAATTCTATAATGAATTAATTGATATCTGACCTATACTTTATTTAAAATTATCGTTTGGTAAGGTCTTTGCATCAGAAATGTTGCTCTAAGAAATTCTTAGTTCAGATCAAATACCCTTGTCAACGAGAATGTTATACGGAATATCCTTCTAAAGAGAATGACGAGTTTTCTGAAAATATTTCTAATGTATGTGATGAAGTAGCGGTAAAAAGTTACGAAATTCATAGAGATTGCGAAGGTTATGGTGTGTGGATATTGACTGTGATTTTCAAGTTCAACAGAATTGACAAATAATAAGTTTTGCTTTAGAGAAGACTGACCGTAACGTGTATGGTCAATGAGATTTCAATGGTTACGAAAAAATTGATTAGACCTCGAACCATTGCACTAGAAAAACTATAAAGCATATTGTAACTAAAATGCCCAAAAATAAATCAATTGAAAGTAAAGGGATGTGACTTTTATATGACCAATTGCTACTTTTGTTGAAAGTAATTCAGATTCTTTCTTTTATCTTTAACTTATAAGATTTCCTAAGACTTTATATCATTAAAAAAAGTGTGATAAATTATAATAAATATGATGTGTTCAAGTCGGATGAAAAGTTAAAAGACACGGGCATTTGCCTCTAAAATCATTTGGTGTAGGGTAGTGGGTAAAAATAAATATCGTAGTTATGTAATAAGAAACGAAACCAAAAATGATTCTGTCCGACAGTTTTGTAGTTTCCAATAGGTTTGTTGAAAACAGATTTTGTTCTTCGTTGCATTCCCAATCTTTTCGTTTCATATTAATTTCGGTTCATGATATTATAATTATTAGATTTAAAAATTCTTTGTTAACATGTTGAAAGGGAAACATTTCAAAAATGTTAAAGCAAAACTAAAATATAAGAAAAATCTGTACGTCTAAAAAAATTACAGCTTGCTTCAAAGGGTGGAAAAAATATTAAGGAAATATGTCACATCACGTTGTAATAAAAATGTAACGAAATATTGAAAAGGAAGGAGAAGAAATGTAAAAGGAAGTAAAAAAGAACTTTTCGTAATAAAAGTTTTGTGTCCTTTGCCGACTTTTCTTGAGCTTTTAAATTTTCCCCGTGAAAATTTTATCAACCGAATACCTCAGCTTTTCATTAGGTAGCTGAATCGCATCAGTTAGCCGGAGTTTCCGGGCGTCATGAGCGAAGTTTCGGGCGGAATTCTGACTTCAATTGTGGGAAACCCGTGGGTATTATGAGACCATTTTTTCTGTTAGAATTTAAAAAGTGAATTTTATATTTTTTTATATTTGCGACGATGAATGAGCGGTATGCTCGAAGTGAGGAATACATTTTTGGTATGAAATTTTATGAATCAGGTCAGCTTCTTGTTTGAAAAATTAAAATGTACTTGTTAGTCAAGTATTAAAAAATTTAAAATATAGCAATTAAATTTTTAAATTTACCCAATAGAAAATTCAGTTATATACGACAAATCGTAAAATTTTGTGGTTAAAGAAACCAAAATGAATAATTTACTTTTATAAAAAATCGACCAACTTGTAACTTTCTAAAAAAGAGGAAAAAAAGAGAAAGAAGAGATTAACCTATTCAGGACACTTTAATACTTCCTATGATTGAAGTCCTTCAATGAAAGATATTGCCCATTTCTGGCAAACTGTTAATTAAATAATATATATGTGAGATATCCAATAAAATTAACCTGTGTCCTAAGTATGAAAATATTCAAAGGAGACGGGCGAAAATGGGTCTGACGTTACAGAAATTAAACTTAATTTTTAAAAAAGCCGGTCATTTTAGAATATAAAAAACCAAAAAAATTCGCGATTGATAATTAGGAAAAAAAAAAAATAATGTACAATTTTTGGTCATAGTAGAAAACAAAGAAAAGCTATCTTCATTATATACAAATACTTTTGAAACATTAAGAATGATAAATCAGGAATAAAAAGAAGAAGCAATGTCTAATGAAATTCATAAAAACTTTTAAGAAATGACAAACAATAATCAGTACCGCCTGTTTTCTTTTTCGTGTCTCCATTGCCTTAATGATTTAAAAATAATGTCTTTGGTTAAAATGTCTTTTTCGCTCTAATTGAGATTAATGTAAATTTTTTCGACAATTTTATCGAGCCTGCAAGTCTCATGGGTCTCAATAATAATAATAATAATAATAATAAGATTTCATTTCAGACAAAGTCCATACAATTGTGTTAATAGGTAACAATATTTTTAATCTAATGTTAGTATAAATAGTGAATAATTACATCATTAATAAATCATAAAATATGCAATAAAATAAAATCAATACTAAATGGAGTCAAATCCAATTGCAGTAAAAAAATTTAAAATCAATACAAATTAAATCATAATAAATTAAGTCAATTAAATCAGATAAAATTAAACTGTATCAAACTACACCAAATTAAATTACTTAAGTCAGGTCAAATTAAATAAAATTAAATAAAATAAGTCAAAAACTACACAAATCAAATTCAAAGTAAAATAGTAATAAAAGCACTTAATTTAATTAACTCAATCACAAATTCATTTAACTTAAATCATAATGGCGCATGTAGGCCTATCCAGTATGTCAAAAGAGGTAGGTCCAGTCGGCCCGCGCAAGTGACCAGCATATTGCTGGAGCTTCCCGGCACCCTCGCCATCATGGACGCACTGCGCTTGCGCATTATAGCGTGAAAGGCGTGAAACACGCGCCTGCACAAACATACCACTGGCGCTGCAGTGCCGCGGAAGCCCCATCAAGACCCTGAACGCGTTATTATATTGTACCCGCAGGGCGTCAAATGCCCGCCGCGTATAATCAACCCACAAACTGCACGAGTAGAAAGTCTGGCAGAATGCCCTAAACAGTGTAATCTTTACTGGTCCCGTGCATCGTGCAAATCTTTAAGCTAACATATTGCAGCGCACAGTCAACGCCCTGCGTTCCCTGTCCATATCCATGTCGTCCTTGAAGTCTTCATTGACCCAATGACCCAGATATTTAAAATGAGTGACTCTATTTAAAGATGTGTCATAGAGGGCTACCGAGTGACCTGGATATGGTTTTATGGGTACTCTAAAAATGATAAACACACTTTTTTTTACATTGTATCGGAGTCCGTGATCCTCCGCGTACAGTTCACATATACGTAGCAGCTTGCGTAACGCGCCGATAGAAGGGCTGAGTAGCACCATGTCGTCCGCGTAGCTGATGTTATTAACGCACACTCCGTCTATATGACATCCGATTCCGGTACTGCTCAGCTCTCCAATCAACCCTTTTACATATATATTAAACAGTTTGGGTGAGGTCAACCCCCCTGACGCACCCCGCACTCAAGACCATATTCGTCCGACTCACTATCCGCCCACCTCACTGTGTTTTTTTTATTAATGTACCAGTACTTAAACATAGATATAATTTCAGGAGGCAAACTAGTGTGATTTCGCAACTTGGCCCATAGCAAGTCGTACGAAACCGATGACAATACTTTTCTGTTTAATTTTTTATTTTGATCAATGAAAGTACCGACGTGCTATTGATATTTTAATAGTACATGACATAAAATAAGTATTTCCGTGATAAAAATGCCCTCAATAGGAAGCGAAGAATTCTTTGATTAGTAAAGATTTCATCAATTCGGAATTTAATTTCTTTCCTTATACGAATAATACTCATAGCTTTATTAACGTACAGCTAAGTTAATATATTTTACCGCTCATTGAGTTTTTTTTTCATCACAAGAGTGATGAAAAAATTACTGAGTCGAATGGCAGGAAAATTTTCATGCAATAAATTTTAAGACGGATAATATTTTTAATTTATTTTTCTTACAATTTAATTATATACATATATTATTGCCGGCATCAGAAATAATTCCTTAATTCGCCTATCGCTTGATGAAACGTCCGAAGCTTTTGTATAAATAGATTACAAGTACAGATTAATGAATTACAATGCATTCAAATATACTTGAATCAATATGTGAATAAACTTAACTAGTAATTATATTGGCTTAGAAAGTAAATGTTTTGACCCCGAGTTCTTTTCAATAATCCTTATTAAAAAAATTATATTTTGTACTAAATTTAATTTAAATGTGCACAATTACTGTCTACTACTTGTCACCTTCTAGTAGGCATTGGCAATATGCCTTTTTTGTTAAATTCCGGTGAGTTTGATTGAAAAAACTGTGCGAGGTAGTTTTGGCGACATTCTTAGACGTCGAATATTTTTTAAGTAAATGGTTATTTCGAGCCCTGAATAAATGATAATTAGAGGGCGCAATGTCCGGTGAATACGATGGATGAGTGAATAGAACCTAACCGAGCTCTTCTAATTTATCGTGAGTACATTTTACAGTATGTGGTCTAGCATTATCATATAAAAAATGAACTCGATCCTGTTGGCTGCTCACTTTGTTAGCTAATCGGTCCAATTATTTACAGTAAATATCTGCATTTATTTTATATCCCTCTAGAAGCAACTCTCAATGAATAATGTCCTTGACATTCCACCAGCAGCTGAGCATCACCTTATTGGCACTTATTCCAGGTTTGGATACTGAAACTCCTCTTTTTCCGACACTCAGCCATTGACGGTTGAGTGTATAGTTAACATATATAACCCACTTTTCATTACCAATTACTAACTATGAATTAGCCAGTCGAAGTTACGTTTCAATGTCAATAACAATTGACAAGTATCAATTCTACACTGAAGGTGATATGATGACAACTCGTGGAGTATCCACGCACCGTTTTTTTTTTAACTTTTACCAATTCGTATAAATGTGTTTCAATGGTGCCACGGCTGCAGTGTAGCTTATCTGTCAATTGCCGAGTCGTCAGTCGAGGATCCTTCTCAATTAGATGTCGTATATGTTGAAAGTCGAATTCAACAGAACGTCTGGTACGGGGTTCGTCCTCAAGATCGTAATCCTCATTCTTGAACTTTCTGAACCAAACCTTTGCTGTTGTGTAAGATAGCGTGGACTCGCCTATCGCATGCCATATATCATTTGTGGCAGTCTTCGCATCGTGACCCAGGCGAAATTCGTAAACTAATTAAATTTAAAGTAAGTAAATACTAGCACTGAAGTAGGTAATTTCTGTCAAATATTTTATTTGACAAGTTCTAATTTGTAATTACAGAGCAATAAACATAACTTAATGATTAAAATCCGGCCGATGTTTCCTATTAACACTATTTTTTTATAATAATTCTCTAATATGTATTGTTACGGCCGTATCAATAACTGATTGTTGAAATCTCTTCAATTATTTTTCGTGGCTAACTAAAATATGAAATTGAACGAAGTTCAAGGTTTTGATAGTTTTAAATCAACACACTAAATAATAGGTCGATATAACATGCAACAATAATCCCAAAGTGTGCAACATGTTTCAGTGACTTGCTCATTTTATAAAATATTTAAATTAATTAAAATTTTAAACCAAAAATTTAATATACCTGCTTTTCTTAGCGATAATTGAAATTTACTTAAATTTATTGATTCCCTTCGTAACATAAGGGTTAGTGGGTGGTTTCAATTATAGGTATACTCAAACACCTTTAAACAATGTATATTCTTATTCAGAAATATAATTTTTTTCATTTAATACTAAAATTGTTTTATCGATTAATTTTTCATGACATTCGTTAATATTATAAATAATTATTCAGTTGTAAGTAAACTTAATAATAATATCACTTAAAAATCACAAATTAAACATTTAAAAATCCCAAATGTAGTATTTGTACATCAACTTATTAGATTCGTACCCTGTCTCAATCGCACTAGACTGAAGTGATACACCAATTGCACAACAGAGGTCAGTGAGAGTGGACGTATACCTGTACCGTGCTGGTATTATGAGTGAGCCAAAGATATAGGTATACATTGTAGAAGACAAGGGAACCTACAAGTGACGACAAATATGGGATAAATAAGACGTGATAAATTTCATAAAGGGCAGCAGCAAAAAAGTGCGTGATTTACAACGGTTGAAAGTTTTACTTAACAAAGATCTGTAAAAAAGAAACCGTTACACACAAATATGAAAAACATGTCTGAATTTAGTCTGTCGAGCATGAATAGAGAATTACAGTTTCTTTTCACTAGTCAATAACATTATCAAATTAAATCCAAATTCAGACACAAGCGCAAAAAACTGCAGAGGAAAAAAAACGAAGCATTTATTCAAAATGAAGATTAACGGGAAATTAACCTATGAAGTCACGGATAAGACGCAAGTAATAACGGGTGCCTCTCCTGTTGGGATAGGGGCTGTTTTAGAAAAAAACAATTAAAAATACACCTAAGATCATTGCGTATGGAAATCGAACTCTTACAACGTGTGAATGAAAATATAACCAAACAGGAAAGCAAAGACGTGCTCTTATTTGGGCCATCAAACATTTTAAAGCATTCCTTTATGGTAAAGTGTTCGATTCACTTACATACCATAAGTCGCTTGAATTGTATTTGGCCCAAAATCAAGACCTTGAACCCACGTTTGACAATACGTTCTGAGACTTTAAACTTACGGATATAATAATGTTATGAATATTGCAAATTTGCTGGCGCAATTATGTATACATTCAAATATATGACTGATACAGAAAGATTAAGTAAAAAAATAGTACAACTGGTAGAACGTCACGCAATATTCGTGCGAGACATAAGTACGAACTTTAAAGGTAATATGGAAATTATATATATTGAGAAATGTGTGCAATTACATTTTTTTGAAAACGGTATCGTAATCCCTAACAGTTTATTAAAATGTGTAATACTCGTTTCTTAGAAAACCTACGAAAGTCATTTTGAAATCGTGTACAGCTACTACAAAGAAATAAAAATAATAAAATAAGATTACGACTGCACAAATTAATATTCTAAAAAGAATTAATCGTTTGGGTTATCCAACATCTATTGTTGCAAACGACATATAGTTCCAAAAATTCAAATATAAAAAAATTAAAAATAAAAAAATTTAAAAAATAATAAAAATTTAACTTATATTTTATTCGCAAAGGGGAAAAATAAATGACCCCTCATTAATTTGACAAGGTTAAACAACACGTGTACATTAAGGTTCAAAGACTAGAGGTTGGAGATCTTTTATAGTACTTGCAGATGCCGCTGATGATATAATACTTGCAATGGAGATGAATTTGGAGGTGAACAAAATTGTTTTTAATTACGGCTTATTTTGAAAATTTATAATCTTTTTATTTAAATATCTTCGTAGAGGTCTATTTTAAAATACGAGATACTTTCTTTTCAATTTATTTTTAATGTTGTTTCCATACGCGAAGTATCAATCCGCATAATTAATTAATTTTAACATTATATTACAAATGTGCAATCATACGCATAATTATGGATACAACTTAGAGTAAATTGTAACTAAATGATTATTTGTAGATTAAATTATTAACGTAGAGAATATTTTTTCTTAAATATGAGAATATTGTACATGAATTTAAAAAGAGGTTAAGAAAGCTTAATAATTAGAAAAATATGTAACGGAAAGATTTTAGTAGATATGCAAATATCATAAAACAGGTAAAGAAATAAGCCCCAGATTAATAAATTGTATCTCAGTACTTTTCGGTAAATTTTTAATTTGCAATTTTTAAGAAGTAATATTTTTTATTCAACATCAATTTAACGTTTGAATACAAATCATCAATACAATTGAATACTGACTTATTACATTTTGATGGAACAAATATAACACATTTTTATTTTGACGATTTGGGTGTAAAAGAACGAACGTATATAAATAAAAATTTTATTTATACTAATGATTTTATTTAATAGAAATTTTAAGGCGCGGTACAATGACAAAATTTGATGTGAACGTTTCATTATATTTAAAAAAACTAAATTGATCGGATACGAGTTAAGTTTTGTGCAAAGCGTTAATAGCATAAAAGTATACAATTACATGTTTTTAGATTCAATCATGTTCAGAATTCATGAAGAGACTTTTATGCACACCTTATGGAGTTTGTAACGATGATCTATGATACACGGGAAACCTTCAAATCTAGTCATTTCCAGCAAAACGTGATATCTTAACATTGTAATTATTTAATGATTTTAATTTGGGAAAAAAACGTTTTGAAGAGTTGTAAAGTATGTATATTAAAATAGAGTTTATCATTTATTTCGTATACTAAAACAAGCTAGGTTAACTTCTAACCAAACTTTAGTACAATTTTTCAGTCTTGTCTTGGTTTTATTTCCTTTAGTTCTATTTTAACCTATTTTTCTAAGAAAAATATAAGATCATCAAGGACTGTTCACTTACCAAGAAGAAAAATCTGTGATTTTTGGGCTAACTGAAAAAAAATAATTTTTGTCACTGGTTGACATCGTGAAGATCAGACTTAAATATACCAATAACTAAGGTCATAGACATTAGAATCAGTGATTTAATACAATTTAAGGAAGCAGGATATATATCCCATAGGTAGAAATTTGACAGAGACTTGACAAAATAGGATAATTGAAATAAAACATGACTTACTAAAATAAAACGTTACTTAATCAATTGCTTTGAATAAACGACTACATTTATGCATATACTTCCAAATGTTTTTCTTTTCACCCTCATAGAAAATTCCTCCATTTTGGTAGTAACATGTCATAACTTAGATCTCATATTTTATAACTGCTTATAGTAGGGTTCTAGTACTCTAATTCTAATCGTAAGAGAGCCACAGGCAAATGAACTTGTTTAAATAATTGATTTCAAAAGAGTATTTATGCTAAACTTTATTTCTAACGATCTGGCTTTCACCTCAAAACTTTAAAAAAAGTGTTCATTTTGTATCGGTCCCCGATCTTTAATCTATCTCTTTTCCTTTCTCTTTTTAATTCATAACAATCAAACAGTTGATAAAATATAAGCAAACTTCATACGTAGGAATAATAAAAGGATATATTTTAAATCCAAAAAAGAAAGGTAATTTAAGAAAAGATCAAAAAATTGTTGAACAAATTACACTAAAAGAAAGAAAGGAAAAATAACAATAGTTTTGATTCAATAATGTCCCGCATGTAGAGATACCTAATTTTTCAAACTAATACTGACCAGTAAAAATGCATCCGACAAGTGTATAAAGAGAACAACTGCATCATAAAGCACTTACTCATATATGCATGCCTAATTTCTTGGCACTAATGGAGTATTATACGTTTTTAATACTTGATTTCCAGTATAGGTTTATCGTGAAATATAACGGGTGATGACAAGATTTATTGCAGTATTTGATTGATTACTATTACCACCAAGCTGCTGAACGGATATGAAGACTTTCTGGAATTGTCTTGTAATCTGCTCTTGTTTTGTAGTAACTATCCATTATGTCTAATGTTTTACTCGCACTAAAACAAAAAATGCAGACAGCTATTGTTTACATAACCGATGTACAAACATTATGTGTAAACAATTATTTGAAAATCGTGTTTTAATTTCATTCCTTTTTTGTGTGTTTAATTTCATTTTAAAACGTATGAATAAATGTGTCTTCAAAAATATAAAATGTTCATTTTCCCAAAATGTGTGTAAAACTTGTGCTTAATTTTCCTTCATCCAAAAGTTTAAGAATACTTAAAAAAAACCTTTATTTTCTTTATTCTATTCAAAAAACTTCTAAATCAAAAATATAAACTATTGACCTCAAAAGTCAAACCTATTTAAATGATATTAAATCAAGTTAATGTAAAATTTAAGTCAAATACTTGAATATGACATGCGTGATAAGTCAAATCTCCAATGGGATACTTTAATAAAAATCGTGGAATTATATAATTTTACATTTAAAAAGTTTATATGTTGTTTATAGTTTATTGTATATAAGTTCTGAGTAATGTCAACAAATTTAAATGAATATTCATGATTTTCTTCTGTAACAATAATTTCAGATTAGATTACCATATTACATTTTCTACGTAGGTATTAGATATTAATTTTATTATTATATGTGCACATTATTAGTCAGTCTGTTGTTTTACTCCGGAAAAAATTTACTTTTATGCTCTTAACCGAAGATATACCATTAACACTCTCCCTTGCATCAAAGGAAAACCATCTACTTGAATGCCATATTTTCTTTTGCTTGAAGAACAATTGAGCGTTTTTGACATGCGATTATGGATATTTGAAGGTAAGTTTAATTCAGGTGATAAATCACCAGTCGAGTGCGCGGATTAGTTAAATTTTTATTTCTTTTTAGTTGTGTTTTAATGTATTATTTATTAGAACAATAACTAGTGTAGTGGGCGATTTTGTTAAATCATCATTCAAAAATTAATTACTAAAAGACTTAAATTATAAGTATAAATATTAGAAGATTGGGCTTCAGAGAGAATTGATGTGCAGATACATATGAACTACGAGCTAAAAATTACGAAATTAATATGAAATATCAAGACAGTGTTGGGGGCGTTGTAAGGGTAAATACTTCATAACATTCAGACTCAAAAGTATTGACAGATCCTATTCCAGATTTGATTTTGGTAAGACCGACCATCATATTGCATGGTTTCAATGGTTATTAAAATTTATTAGAGTTTAAATCACTGCACTGGAAGAAACCATAAAGCACATAATAATGCCAACAAATCAATAAATATTGAAAAACCAAAGGATATCATTTTTATTTGAAATTGCTTGTTTTCTTTGAAGAATTTTTTGCTTTTCTTATATTTAACCTAATAATATTTTCTGTGAATTTAGTTGCTCTATAAAACAAATAATTGGGATAAATCATAATAAATTCGATAAGTTCATGTTGGTTTGGAAGTCGGAAAATAGGACACTAAAACTTTGTCACTAAACCTCTAAAATGAACCAAAAAGTTATAATCTCCGACTGTATTATAGTTTCCGTTCGTAGAAAAAAGACTTATTACTTCTATTATTTCAATAGGTTTCCTTCTTTTAAATTAAGTTTTATCCAACATATCATTAAATAATAATTAAGTTCAACGGCTATTTATTCACATGATGAGAAAAGAAAATTTTAATTTGGAAGCAAAAACGAAATACGATAAAAATCTATTTCAAGCTTTTTATAGCCGGCATCCGGGGGTGAAAAATATTTTAAGGAAAAAATACCAAATCTTATTCGCATATACCGATAAACTTTTACACAAAATAAAAAATAACAAAACATTGAATATGAATGAAAAGAAATGTAGAACGAATTAAAAAAAACAACTTTTCTTACCGAAAGCTTTTTGTCCCTTCCTTGGCAGCTCGGGTCTTCAATTAGATTGAATCACCAAAAAATTAACGCCAAATATATTCAATATTAATTTTATGAAAAGATATTGCAAAAGTTTATTTTAAATGCGGTAATTAGTTTATAAAATATTTTACACAAATCATAAAAAAAAACAATCTAATATCGACATTTTAATATCATTTGTTTCATAACAGTTACTGCAGTAGTAAAAATCTATTAAATAAGAAACGACGAATTAATTAAATGTTAGAGGTATCATTACACCTTCGGAATTCAATTTCTTGCTACTACAAGAATAATGTGGATAATCTTCTTAACATGCAAGTACATTAATATATTTTTCCACTGCTTATCATTCATGCGAAGATTATTTACTCTACTGGCCGGAAAAAAATCATAAGGAATATATATATATATATATATATATATATATATATATATATATATATTTATATATGTATATATATATATATATATATACATGCATATATATATATACAGGTTGTCCAGTGGCAGATTTCAAAGTTTGGACAAACATAGTTTCTGAACGCAAGACATAAAAGGGGCGCGGGGGGCGTCGTTAGAAGCGCAAGCGGTGCGGATGTTTTAGTAGCCATGGAACAGTGGAGTGGAGAGCACCGCGCTTTTACCGTCGAGGCGTACATTTCGAGTAGATTTTCGCTGTCCGTAGCACGCCGTCGATTTAATAATCGTTACAGTATTCGTCGATTACGTGATGGACCATCGATCAACCTCATTCAGTCATGAGTAGCAAGGTTCAGAGCTACAGGATCAACATTAAATAGACTCAGGCCAGGACCTACACCATTGGTAGCCACGGATGAAAATGTCGAGCGTGTTATGATTTCTGTCGTTGAAAATCCCCGTTTATCACTGCGTACACGTTCATCGATATTGGGAATTCCGAAATCAACTTTACAAGTAATAATGCAAAAAAATCTCAAGTTCCATCCATACAAAATTCAAATTGTTCAAAATTTACACGATTCTGACTTTGAATTAAGAAAAACTTACGCGGAGGTGATGTTGTTGAGATTTCGTACTGCTACCCGGATGGGCAACACATTCTTTAGTGACGAAGCTCACTTTCACATTGGAGGATATGTGAATAAGCAGAACTTTCTTTACTGGGATGTCCACAACCCAAGACAAATGCATCAAGAGCCTTTACATAAGCCTAAAGTAACAGTCTGGTGTGCCATGTTTGCATATGCAATCATAGGGCCTTATTTCTTTGAAAATCAACGTGGCCAAACTGTAACTGTGAATTCGGAGAGATATGCCCAGATGTTAAATGACTTTTTCAGAGTAGAACTACAGAATATTCCATCCTTTATACAAAACACATGGTTCCAGCAGGACGCGGCCACAGCTCACACTGTTAATGTGTATTGTGGCAGAATGCAGTGCGGCAGTTATTTCCAGAAAAAAACATATCCCGAAACGGTACCGTACCGTGGCCACCTAGGTCACCCGATTTAAACCCATGTAACTTTTTCTTATGGGGATACTTAAAATCCGTTGTTTACAAAACAAATCCGAGCACTGTGACACAACTTAAAGAAAATATTCGAGTCGAAGTCAGTAGGATACCACAGTCGCTCTGCAAACGCGTTTTTGAAAACATGCGCACTACACTCGAAGAGTGTGTCAGACTCGATGGCCACCATTTCGAAAACGTGGTTTTTAAAAAAATGAAAACCCCATTTGTTGTTATAAAGTTAAAATAAACCTACTTCTTTATTAGAGGTGTAGTTTTTTTTTACAATTTTTCAAACATTGAAATCTGCACACCTGTATATATACATACATACATATATATATATATATATATATATATATATATATATATATATATATATATATATATATATGTATATATATATATATATATATATATATATATATATATATAGATATTCCTAAAATGTGGGTATTATTTAAATTAATTACCCATTTTACGAATATTTTAAATAAATTTAAAACTTTAATTATAAATTAAGTGCATATAAATTTATGGGTCTTCTTCAATTTTATCGACAGAATTTTTATTTTGCTGTTTAGCTGCTCTTCGAGGGAGTGTTTATCAGTTGAAGGAATGTTCACTCATTCTTGCAAGATATGTAAGGTCGCGTAGAAATATAATTTGTTTAGTCAATTCTAAAACGGTTACAAAGTTTAATTTGCCATTAACCCTATATAATAATCGTTATAGTCACATCTCCTCACAGTCGCAAATCAATATTTACAAAATCCAATACGCACACCACAAAATTGCAACAATATGGAGAATTTCCTATATTTTTACACACAATAATAGTAGAGTGGCAAATCAAGTTCTGCCGCATCACTCCCCCGACAATGTCGGCCATCACAATGAATGCCCTTTGCGTAGAAAAAGAAAAGAAAAAATAACGGCAATGCCACGACGGCGAAATTTAAGTTTCATTCTTAAAGCCCGTGTATATTTTATGAAGATAAAACAATGTTGACGAAACTTTAACATAAAGTGGTATCTCTTATTTATTTTGGATCATTTTGCTAGAGTAAAGGTGTTGTAATCTGGCATGACGTAATACATAATTTAAGAATAACCTATAACTTTTATTGTAAGAATGATATTGCCACCAATTTTCTCCAGGGATCGTAAGGCATATAGCATAAAATAATATAGTATATAGCATAAAACTGAAAATAAAAGAATTTTTTGTAATTTTTAGGGTTCTGTCCCTCAGAATTAAACAGAATCATTTGGTTGTTTGTTAGTCAGTCTGTCAATGCCTTTTTTCGGATATTTCTTTTAGTCAATTAATGCAATTATGCACATTTATAAATATGCATTTCTGAAATTTATAATTAGGCAATATTCCTTTATGTACATAATATTACTTATTTATTATTAAAACCTTTAATGCACTTCCGGTTGACCTCTAATCTTGAAACACGGAATAATAATAGATATTATAGCACAAGTAGGAGAAAAAATGCAGAAATCCACAATTTCTAAATCTATGTATTAATATTAATTTTTCTTAAGTATGGATTTGCGGAAGATGTAGTAGGCAATACATTTACATTCTAAAAGGTTTTGTTAATAATGTAATGTAAATGCTATATAAACATATATAAATGCCCAAACATGTACGGAACCCACGCAGTGCGAGTTCTACTCGTGTTTGACAGATTTTAGTATCCCAGTTGTCGCGTGCAAAGTTATATATGCAAATAGTAAAATAGTTTGAAAAATCAGGAAGTTAACTTTTTAAACTGATAATCAAAATACCAACAAACCAAAAATTTGTTACGAAGTATTAATGGTAGCCTGAATTCCTCCATAACCATGGTCAATTATTCACTTATTCATATATTAATCTTCCTATTCTATGAGGAAATTTTCAGTGCGAGAAAATGTTGATGTATACTTTAATCGACTAAAAGTGGTACTTACGCAAATGCATCATAGACACAATGTGATTAAAACAAATTTACAAGAAACAATGTGATTAAAACAAATTTATTAAATTTTTAAATTTGTATATCCATATACTTAATAAAATTTCAAATATTTATCTTACAACCTTTAAAAAATGGCTTATTAAAATTAAACTGACTTAGATTAAAAAAGCAGCAATTAATTTTCATTTGATACGAGAAATTGAAACTAGTAAATTGAAAAAATAATTCAGTATGGGTCTCCTCTTAAACTTTCATCTCCTGAGTAGACCAAATTGGTTTCGAAAAACTTGAAAATTCAATAAATAAAGGAATGCTATAAGTCAATAAACTAATTCAATTCGGACGGCAAAAGCATCTATGAGGTAGACTTGAACCCCTCGAAGACCTTTATAATCGATCTGCAAGTGAATTTCCTTGCAGAAAGTGGCGCACGGTTGCTATTTTGTTAGTACGCTAGGAACGTATTTTTATCTTAGTTGAACCTTCTTTAAAAAAAGTTTTATGATAATAATTTTTGCCGCTGTTGCCTACAATGTTTATAATTTTTATTCCATTTGATATTTATTTCTCCTGTAATATGGTTGTAAGGTTTAATTTTATGGAGAATTTAATTATTTAATTATTATATTATTATAGTGTTTTATAAAAATATGTTATATTTGGATGATTGAAGATTCGGTTTAAAAATATTTTGATAATAAAAATAATAGCAAATTTGTTACATAAGAAATATGTAAAATAAATCCAGGAATATAGTTTTTCGTTACATAGTTATTGTTAAATAGCTTGTTTGTTTTCATTTTAATTAGCATAATCACACGTAGTAATCTACCTACTCAATAAAAATCAAATCAAGCAATCAAAAAATAAATTAAAATAAAATGTAGTTTTAAGTAAGGTTAAGTGACCTGATCACTGATCATTAAGCTGCTGGAAATCATATTCGGCCCCTAGTGGAAATATATGCATGGATCGAGAATCTTACAGATGTCGTTTATCATCAGGGTCGTTTATCACCAGAGCGAAAATAATATAGCAGATCTTTTTCAAGGCTGTGACACATATAAAAGATTGCATACATGATATCGTGGCACTATTGCGACTTATAGCAGCACCACTGAAAAATATGGGCGGGAATTTAAACAAGATGAAGAAATATAAAAAGTAAGGAACGGAGTTTACAAAAATAAATGGGAGGAAAGCATAGAAAATTACAAGATATTTAAAAATAAATTGGGTTTTTATGGAGAAATTATACTACGTGGCACGAAAATTATGATTTCAAAAATATCAAGTAACCGAGAGTTGCTGCAGCAAATGAAGGGCATGCCGGCAATGTCGCTATGAGAACAAGATTAGTAGCCGCGATTTGATAAAGATGCAGAAAATTTAATAAAGTCCTGCAAGGGATGCATTTGCTATTGGTTGTTTGTTTGTGGTCATTGGCTACTATTCGAGGTATAAAGAAATAAAAACTTGCCGAGACATATCTAGCAACGAAACTATTCAGTTACTGAGAGAGTTTTTAGTAGTTTGTGATATCCGGTTTCAGTCACGGCAGATAACAATTTATCAGTGACGACTGTTTATTTGGGTTCTGAATTTATTCCGTGACTTTAATTTAGTTTTCTCTTATCTTTGCTCACGTCTTGTCTAAAATCAAATTGTGCTTACATGCAGAATCAATTAAAATGTCCAGATTTGTCCCAGCTATTTCGCGCCTCCATTGAACATCTCCCTCACCTATATTTCCATTCCATTATTTCTTGACATTCCTTACTTCTTCTCCCGTCTTCCTCATTTTATTCTTATTTTTGTTACGTGCCGGTTATATTTCAGTTTTTCTTTTAGAAAATTTGTTTTACACTTTAAATTTTAATGAACTATTTTTCTATATTCCAAACATTCTTTTTTCCTTTAGAAGGGCATTTTTTTGTAAAACGCTAAGTGATTCTAACTTATGCACCTAAAACAATCATTTTTATTGGTATTTGTCCCCTTTGATTTGCTTTCTGTCTTGTTCACTTCTTGCTCATATTATTTCCCTGTTTCTAATTGTTTACTAGCTCAAAAGTATTTGCTTCCTCTATCTTTCCGACATAAATTTTTCAATTATTTGGTGAATTGTCTGGTTTTGTTCTGTCCTTAATTTTACATTTTAATGCTTCTTGTCTTTAAATGCACTACAAACTGTAACTTTTCTTTCTGTTTAATCTTCCAAATATGCTTCCTTCAAATTTTTACTTTGCATTGCTGTAAGATATTCATCGAGTTTCGTTATAGCCGTTTCAAAAACATTAGATCCTTCAGCAGCAATATTAGTTTCAGGCGTGTTATAAAATATATTTTGAAGTACTGATCCACCTCAGTGAATGGGACTTTAAATTTGTGTTCTTAGTTTTTCTAAAGGCAGCTTCAAGATAAATGTACAAGGCTCCAACGCTCCCAACTAGTACACACAGACCCTGCGTCTCCATTACATTAAAATTTGTCCAACGTAATATTTGCTAACCTTTAATTTGTAGGCAAGTAAAGACACCATAGTCGTCATCATGTAACACCATAGTCACCGAAATACGCACCAAAGTCACCTGCATGCGATACTCGCTACAGCTTGTTGAAAACTACCCAACAAATACACGCCATCTACTAACGACTATATGCAAACTATCTTTTGTTCCCCAACCATTCAAGGAAAGAAAGAGATGACATTTAAAATATTAGAGAAAAATGTATTGAGAACTGAATCATCTTACATGATGCTAATGTAGCCACGTTACAATTTCATATTAGTGTACATATAGCAAACTAAAGTCAATGTTTAGTTATACGCTTAATAGTCACGCTCTTAAGGTGATTGGTACCACTTTATAACACTTAAACATCATATTTTCATACGACACGTAATGGTAGGTATTATTACCATAATGATAACACAAAGAAGCAACACAAATAATCTAGCATACCATTCATTTATTTAATGCGTATATACCATACGTTTCACTTCAAATCTTCTTAATACCTTCACTGTCATTCGAGTTTATGTAAATTATAAATTATGTCATTCGAGTTTATATAAATAAAACTACACGACAATAATATTAACTTTACAGCTGAGGAATTATACGTTTATATATTTTTCCTATAATAAATTTATAGGAAAAATACATAGGTTCGTTTTAGCGTATTATAATGTAATCAAATTAAAAACATAGTTCTCTCTGGATACATTTACTGAAGACACAGATAAAAAACTGTTCGACATCAATATGGAAACCTAACAAAGCATATGAAAACAAAACACATTTTGATTCCATTAACAATTGAAAGGCGACCCATGATTGTATGTAATTTAAATTCACTACCGTCAAATCAAACTACATCAGAGTTAGAGTATATTATATCAACATTGTCAAATATGGCAGAATCCCAAAGATTGATGGACCAATACATTCGTAGACCACTACCAAGTCAAAAAGTTGAACAAATTGACAGACAAATTGTCAAGATGGTTGCCAAAGTGCATCACGCTCTACGAATCGTGAAAGAAAAACAAACTTGAAAATTAATTGAACTGGCATCTCATTGGCCAAGCTACCAGCTAGGGTAGCTGGTGGGATGAGTAGCTAAAGAAAACATCGGAACATTTAATATCAAACGTTCATAGTGATTTAATGACTGAAGTACAAAATCTCTAAATCTGATGCTTGGACGTTCAGTAATATTGAAAGTTTTATAGCCACTATAGCCCACTTTATAGACGATTTTTACATGTATATACCTAAATAAGAGATACTCAATTAAAAGTGCCGGTGATTTATTTTTCTTTTTATTACCAATTTTATTTATGTCAAAAAGTACTATTAGCTATTCTGTAATCAAAGATATTTATAAAAATTCCTTTGTCGAGCTGGCTTTGAAATAATTGCAAGTTTAATAATTTAATTATGTAATTACTTTTGTTTGACGGTTTTATATACTTCTGAAAAGTTAAAAGGCCAATTATTTTTTAGATAGTTTTTGTACGCACTTCAATAAAATAGTTTCGATATTTACTCCAATAAACTTCAATTTCGAATTGCGAACTAACGAAATAAAAGAACGATCTCTTTCACCAAAGCGCTGCGGACTAAACTAATCGCTCCTAGTCACGACCGATAATGCACAAGTCTAGTGCAGGCTGTTAACCTTCACTCCTAAAATGTGTATGAAGGAGTCGACAGAATACTTCCCCTCTCTTTCACCCATAAACTACATCACTTGCTCATTATTTTTTATGTTAAAAGTATACACATATCAAATAATACAATTTAAAATTGTGTGATAATATTTCCTAACCTTCAAAGGCTCCAACATAATATTTATTTTATACTTCATCATTATTTCAGCCATTTTCATTAGGATGCTTCCTTCGCTTCTCAAATTTTCTTTCTTAATTGATTACTCAATTCTGCCTTGTTTGATTTATGTTTTCCTTCACTTACACAATTCCGCATACTTCATATTTACATATTATTAGTGATTCCTTCGCTACTCAAATATATTTTCCTCTAACTTTTCACGTCATCTTTTTTATATTTTGTGTTATTATTTTTTTAGTTGTGATAATAATGTGAAACTATAATGTGAAATTTGTATTAATTAATTTCTAATAGTTTTTTTTTTTATTTTTTAATTCTCTTTTGATCCTTTAGCTCTTCCGCCTGTGTATTTCCTTTTAAGAGTTCTGGTTTAAAATATACAACATTTTTTCGCGATTGTTTCCACTTTTCATTATTTCACAACTTTACGTCTACCCCTATCCGAAATTTTAAGGTAAGGTGTGTAGTAGGTTCAAAATTTGTATTCAATTTATTCCCTCTGTTCAAATCTCTAAAGTAATCTTTGTCACCTGGTTTTAAATTTAATAGCTGTGCTCTTCTCTTCCCATCCAGATACTCTTTTCCCTTTTCTATTTGTTTTTTGCCTTTATCTCTGATTTCATTGTTTCCAGGCCTGTGATTTATCATTTCTGTCATCGGATATTTATCTCTGAATTGTCTGCGAAAATATAATTTTGCTGGCGTCCTCCCAATCATGGTCTGTGGTATATTATTTTACGAACTAAAATAATCAAGCATTGAATTTTTCTAAGGACGTTTATTTTTAGTCTGATAAATATTTAGTCGATTAAGTATGTGTTCTGGCGTTCAAATGCCTCGTTTATGGGGTCAATACGGTATTTAATTACGTAATTGTATGTCGTTCCCGAGACAGAATGCTTTAAATTCGTTACCGATCAACTGTTTGTCATTATCCGCTATGACTGAAACCACACAACCCAAATAACTAAAACTTTTTTTAGCAACCGTGTTATTTCTTTGCTAGATATGTGTCGACAACGACTTAAATTATATAATTTAACTTAATATATAATGAAAATGAATGGAGTGAATATGACGATGTTTTAAACAAATACCATGTTGGAACCTTTAAATGTGAGAAATAATTGTCACAAAATTTTAAGTTGTTATATTTGATAATATAAAACATATACTAAGGTAGGGAAACTGTGTACGTGTGAAAGAGGGGGAAGCATTTTGTTATCTCTTTCACACACATTTTAAAAGCGGGGGGGGATGAGATACACCGCACACTTCGATGATGAATGGCGAAGAGTACGGACGTGTGCGCAGTAAGAGTAGCCGATATTGGATACAAGTCGGTTAGAGAATACAGATATATTTAATTTAAGTTTGATAATAATGGAAGAAGCCAGGACTTGTGTTTTGGCCATAACCAAAAATGTGATGAAAGTAATAAAAATTGCACTTAATTCAAGTGCAATCATTATTACTTTCATCACATTTTTTGTTGTGGCCAAAACACAAGTTTTTAAAAATAGTTTAAAATTACCTTTTCTAAATAATGTATACATTTATTATCCAAATATTTCCTTATAAATTATCTAATTTATTTTATTTATTATATTTTATCTAATTTATTTTTGTTTAAATTTAGGAAAATTGTAAGATATACATACGTTTAAAATTTATGCCTACAAAAAATTATTGTTGGCTGTGTTTTGAACTGTACAGGCACCAGGTTTTTGTTACATGAATTTCCATCGCGCTCAACGGAGATGTTGTGTATGGAATAAATAAAACACTAACAAAATTGATATTATTTAATCTTGTGATGTGAACTCGATGAACTTCTTATTTAACAGTCGTCTGAGTGGCCATGCCAGACAAATTGCGACACCAAATAACATAGTTGCCGTCGTGTCGTAGATGCCGTATTTCATTGAAATGTAGTCACAGTGAAATCAATCTTTCCTCAGTTGGGCCCAAAGTGACAAATTTATTGGTTTATCGGGATATTTAAAGCCATTTTTTACACTCAAAGCCGGTATTTTATTCGCATTCAACGATCCAATGTAAAATTGAAACATCGTCCCACTCACACTGGTACTAAACATTGTCGACAACGGGGATGTTGTTTTAAGCCAAGAATTTAAAGGTTTAAGTTTTGCGAATATTTTTTGCCAATTCCCATTTGTTTCATCGATATAAACTACAAATTAAAATTTATAAAACCAAATTCACACAAAAAGCATATACTGTTTGTTATATAATTCTATTGCATTGATAACCGATTGTCAATATCGAAAGTACTTAGACCTGCTAAATGAAAGTACACTTACATGCTTATAAAGAAATTAATTTATTTCCTCTATGTAGATATATTATATAACTTCATTTACATAAAGCCAATGACATTTTTACTTCAAAGGGATCTATTTTTCTGATTTTTTTTAAAGTTTATATTCGTGGATATTTATATCCATTTAACAATGTATTTTTTAAATTATTAAAGAAGAAATATATCTTAAACGTACAAATTAAACACAGAAAATGTCATTTAAAAAAGTATTACATAATGATTAATATATTTTTTTTGTTTTTTTTTTCAACGTAAAAAGTTAATACCGAATTAGTGGTAAAAAAAGATCCGTATAAATATTTTTTAAGTAAAAAATTAATACTACACACTGCAAATAAAATTTTCCTGAATCGAAAAATAGAAACTGTTCTCTTGTTGTACAGGTAAAACTTCGTTCCATTATACTTTTACTCCTGCTCAAATTACATCCGGTTTACATTTGCTATTTGAAGTGACACATATATTTTCTACTTATACATCGATTTAGAGTGTCTTCATTGTCTTCTTACTTATATATCGATTTAGAGTGTCTACATTGAAAATACCGTTATGAGTAAAATATAATTATATTTGACGTTAATTTTGTAGAAATTCATTATTCACAATTAAATTAAACTACGTGATGTAGTATTATTTCTGCTTTCTTTAAGTTCTTTACCTGTATTAAAATATCTTTGCTAATAGCCCACCTGAAGATGTTGTAATACAATGAAACCTAAGTCGTGGTAAAGAGAACTTAAAGAAAGTAGAAATAATATTATATCATGTAGTTTCATTCAATTATGAGTAAAAAATATATAAAATAAGGTGATATATTATTTTTAATTTGAAACGCGATATTTTTAATAGAACGGAAGAGGAAATGTTGAGAATGCCTTTACAATCAAATTCGTAAATAAGTATGTGCATTTGATATTATATATATATATATATATATATATATATATATATATATATATATATATATATATATTATATATATATATATATATATATATATATATGCATATATTTATATGTATATATTACTAGATATGCTTATTAATTTACGCAATTAATTATAAAGTTTTTGAAAACTTTTTTATTGCAAAATAAAATTTCGTCTATCCTTTCTTTTTATTATAAATCAGGTATCCCTTCTCGTTCTAAGTTCTATCTCTGTTTTTTTTATTTTATTCCTAAAATTCCAACCCACAAACATTTTTCAACATTCTTTAGTTCTTTTACGTTGCAAGAATTACAAGATATTGTAAACTCTACTGAAAGTTTACATCACAAGTGCAAGCAACATCAAGTACAGATATACAGTCGAGTGATCGTAAATAATTTGCTGAACGAAAAATATTTTATCACTGATAAATGAAATTAAGACAGCAAGAAATATCATAATTGAAATACAAAAATTAACTTTAAATTTGAAGGAAGTTGCTTTATTCGCATAAAACAGTTATCCGATAAAAAATTAAAAAATCGCATTAGGTTAGATACTAGTATTTCACATGACACAAAAATTAAAATTTTTAACGCCATTGAAAATGATAGAGACGAATTTTTCTGACCTCCGCTTTTAAGAGTCTATTCGTTGAATGATTTAAAATATATGAATGCAAGATATCATTAATTTTGTTAAGTATATAAAAAAAATTTATGAAGTAGAAAATATAATAAATCACATTAATGAAAATCTTGATATTCAGCTTCCTCCAAGATAATTAACGAATGTTTTAGCTAATGATCCACTGAGTTTTACACCACAATATTAAAATATATCTCTACATAAGTCGAGTTTTAATGCTGAATTTGAAAATATAAGAAAAGTTAAGGATGGTGTAGAATTAAGCAGATTAAATATTTGCAAAATTACATTCATAAATGATGATTATGCTACTAATGATCAAATTGTCATGACCAAAAATAAAATTGACTTCAAGTATATCTTAGCAATATATGGCGCGAAAACGGCTAATAGTTTAAATCAATTAAGATTGAAACGGTTTATAACTTTAATTTCTGTAAATAAAATATACAACTTTGTTCACTACCTCCGACAGAAACATATCAGTAGGATCAAATTCACACAAGTAGGAATTATTTTGATGAAATATAAACAAATTAACATATAATATCGTAGTTTTTGCAGCATGTTGATTAAGAGCAGAGTATGTTAAAAAATATACTTAATAAGACCTGTTTAGTTTTTTATATAACAAAAATCCTAAAAAACGGGTTATATTGTTCATTTTATATACATATTTTCATCGAAAAATATTCTCTTTTGTCTTGTGATTGTGGTATATTACTTTTAAAAATTGGTATAATAGCAAATAACGCGACAACTTGTTTCCTTTTTCCCACATGAACTTTCAATTTATAATTTTTGATACTTTTGTTAATGGATATTCATTTCATCCTAAGACGCACAAAATAAATATTTCGAATATACATTCCATGGAAAATGTATACTAGTGATCGTTTTATATAATCCCACAACTTGTATACCTGCAAATAAAAGCAAACATTTATATTTAGTAATAGGAAGAAATATTATGGATAATAATTGTTTTCACTGAATATTATATTATACCAAACTTGCTGGGAAAGAAAAATAAAATGATTAAGTAAATGAATCCTCATCTATGTCATTCAGTTTAAATACTACAATTATGTTTTTGTTACAGCTTTTAAAAAAGTATAATGTGATCTAAAATGACAAATAAATTGCACTTTTTTAAAAAGTGCACATCACTGTTTCTGGTAACTAAATTTGTTAATTTTGCAGAGGAGAGTTTTCATTTTTAATATAAGTAATCTATACCGAGGAACTCCGCAAAAACGTATATGAATTATTTTTGATTAATATAAATTAATATCAATAAATTTATATATTTTTTAAATTTCTTAATATCTCTCGAAACTTATCATATTTTAATCTTTTGTTATCCGACCATCGGTATATTTGTGTCATCTTTTGAAGAGTTGATATATGATTCTTAAATAAAAGGTTTATTTCATTTATGATTCTAAGATGAAAGGTGTATTGTATATCTATAAGAAACATATTAAAATATAAAATATGGAAAAAGGATGAACACTTTTACTGCTTAATATATACTTTTTACCTTATTTGCTTCGAGATATTTTATAATGTTGAATATAATGATCGGATAATAAAAAAGTATTTAACTGAAGATAATTTAATAAATTAGACTTGCATAAAGTGTAAAAAATAGAGAACCCCTGCCATTAAATTGAAGCTTAAAATATTAAAAATGTTTATAAAAATTCAATTTTACACTAAAATGAATTAAAAGATAAATATATGCCGAAAATTTTCAATTAAGCTGGATACTGGCACAAATCTTAATTTAAGCATTACAAGTAACACGATTAAAGTTCTTATCGATCAAGCTGGCTTCCAATGTGTTTTCAATATCAGGGGTAACAAAAAATATTTTTCAGAATTTTGCTTCCCATCGTTTAGACGACAACAACATAGTTTATTATAAAAATTGTAGACAATAGATTTTTTGTTTTGAGACAATAGAGAAAACACTCCGCATATAAAAGAGTATAGCAGTATGGATATAGTGAATATGCCACCAAAGCGAAATGTTATGAGTTCTATTTGACGGTAGGTACGGTAGACATTCAATTATGATTTATTTTTATTTTAACTTTATATTTTTAACTAATTCCGTTGTCAGTTTCATAGAAAATAGTTTTATTTTCTAAAAATATTATCAAAACTTTGTTTGTTTCAACAAAGTTTTGGAGTTGATCTAAAGACGAACTAAATTACATAAAGATTACAGAAAATTTTTAACTCACTTTCACTAAATTCTGAAAAATCAATCACATAAATAGGCTTCACTGTTTTAAAAAGTGTTTCCTTCTGGTATAATGTTCTTTTCTAATTTTGTTACTCAGTGTTTGACACCGTCACTCTTCTTTCAATATATTCTGTTATTTCGCCAGTCAAAACACTGTCCGACCCTAAATGCTTCCCGAGCATATTATGTAAAAATCAAATAATTTAACAAATATTTTTGCTTTCAGCAGCGTTTTATTTTTCGTTCAGTAATGTACAGATTGGTATTTTTGAGCTGTTGGTCCATAGACTGCTCAAACATCTTATCTCAGATTTGGTATTCTGGGAAATTATTAGATTCTCTGTCATTAATAGTTCATTTTTCTTTTGCAAACTGGCTTAAGAAGAGTATATCTTTAATTTTTAATTTCATGTTCAACATCGCGAAATCCACAATATACAAGGAATGAGTCTCCTAATTGTTATAATACTTTAAAACTTGTGGGCTTGCTGACATAGTTTTCAAAATCTTAGTGGTAATTTGTATACCATAAAAAGGTACTAATATATCTACAATACAACCTTCAGTATAACATAAATGGTTACATAATATCACTTCATTCTGTTCCGAATAAGAATTTATTTGTTATTCGTTGTTGCGAGCTGTTTTGTTAATAAATATGCATACTTACCATTAATTTACCCGCAATATAAATAAAATATCTTTGTAGCTATTCGAGTTATACGGTATATAGTTATACTTTAAATGATATCCTTTCGTGACATTGAATTAATATAAAAATGGATTGATATAATATCTTTGTCGAAGTAAGAAACCATTTCATTGCAAAAGTTTGATACTAATTGTTCATATCAAAGACCTAAAATACCAGCAATTAATCTATTTAAGTTCCCAGTTTTTTTTATTTCGTCATAAGCCTAACCAAAGCTTAAATAATAGAGAGAATATTAGAATTTCTAATAGACGCAAACACATCTCGTTTGTACCAATTCTTATGTATGATTACATTATAAACATAAATACATGATGTGTGTTCGATTCGAGAAATGTTTCGTACCTTCTCAATTCTCGAAACGAAATTATTATTTCTTACATATACACTTATATATGAATTTGTTACGATTCAAATCAAACACACGCATATAAATATATATATATATATATATATATATATATATATATATATATATATATATATCGACTCAAAATATATTAAAGGTACGATGTTAAAATATATGCAAATAGCAATGTAATTTGATAAGGCACCTATCAATATAGCACACATAACATTTGGTCATGAAGGCACATTGGCTATGTTTATACTGCTATACCCTCTTGCATTTATTTTTTGTTTATAACCAAAAGCTTACATAATTTAAAAGGTTATATGAAATCATGAAGGAAATATGGCGTGACTGGTTAAATATTTATAAAATTTAAAAAAGTACAAATCAGAAAGTTACTTTATATTCGGAATAAATCACAAATCGGTATTACTTATTTTCAATTATATAATCTCGAACGATATAAAGCATCCCCGCCTGTATCTCACACCTATAGTTCTAGTAATTCCCAATAGTCGTAGTGAGAATTTTATAATACTACTGTCATGATATACGCTATTTCTTTCCTTTTTTAAGCATTTCATCCTTTGGATATTTACGCAAGATACACATTGTGCAGTTGGTTCTTTGCACATTGTGCAGTCGATTCCATAGGAAAAATATATAATGAGAATTTTTATTTTCTGGAATAAATACAATTAAATATTTGGGAATAATTATAAACTTTGTCTTACCTCCAATGTGTGTGTGTGTGTTTGTATACGTTAAATATATAATTAAACAAGTTAAAAATATTTAAAGCAAATCATTCAATTTCTAACTAAATATTCATATCAGGAATTTTGTCTTGTTGGAAAAAAAATTATTTTCATTCATGAAATAGCATATATCTAAACGAACGACGAAATGTGTCATGAAAATTTATCTTAACATGTTTAGTTACATGTTGATGCAAGATGTTGAGAAATTCTTTTAGCAAGGCGGCTTCTATGAATTCCCGAGCACAAAATAAAATGTTAATAAACAAAAATAAAATCGTATTTCATTACGTTCCATACCAATACACAACGGGGGCCGCGCTGCATTACCAAAACAATACAACGCGGCGCACCAAACTGCATATTTAGCTTTTAATATTGAGCGATATGAATATTATTTCGCAAATAAAAAAACGATAGTAATCATGTAAAGTCGTTCGAAAGGAGGAGGAAATGAAATTAAATGTGATTATGACTGAAGGAATAATTCAAATTGTAAAAACCCTTTACTATGGAAAAATACATGGTTCCTGCGAAACAAAAACATAATTTAGGCAGACGGTATTACTGCAAACTTGGTTTGTATTTGGAACCCGGATTTCAGTATGAGAGTATCTGTTTATAACCTACAATACTAAATTAAAACCAAGAGGTACCCAAGTCTCACAATTTAGGTAGATAGTACTATTGCAGTGTCAGGAAAGAAGAATTGGAACCATGAGTTCAATGAAAATGTCTTTGCTTGGGACCCACAATACTAACGTAAAACCAGCAGATTCTTAACTTGTATAATTTTTTACGAAGCCGCACCATTAATGCAATATGAATGAATAGTTTGGACCTATAGTTTAATGATAAAGTCTCTGCTTGCGACTCAAAATAATAATTTAACACCAATACACCATCAATGGGACTCCTACAATTCTAATTAAAACCAAAAGATCCTCAAACCTCAGGGCTTAAGTAGACCATACCATTGCAACATCGGGATGGAAGAGCTAGAACCCACAGTTTAAGGATAGGATTTCTGTTTGGGACTCACAATACTAATTTGAAATCTGCAGATCCTCAAGAACCATGGTTTTGGCAGACCGTACCACTACAGCATCAAGACTGAGATATTGGAACCCGGAGTTTAATGACAAAGTCTTAACTTGAGATTCACAATCATCATCGCTATCCTCAAATATTTTAGTATTATACCTTAAGCTACCCACAAATATTTTGATGTAGACACCCTTGCTTCTATCAACGCTATTCCATTCTATTTTGGGCTGTCTGCATCCATTTTGTATTTGCTACTTTCTTCATACTAACTTTCCTATTACAAAAATTTAAAAACCAGCAGATTTTCAAGTCTCACTGCCTAGTCGAAACTTATCACTATAGCGTCAGGAGTGTATAGTAGAAATCCAGAGTTCATTATCAAAGCCTTGGCTGAAGATAGAAAGTAATTATTCAAGACAAGTATTCCGTCAGGTTTCACGGTTTACGGTATTACACCTGTCCAGTCAGGATTTGAGCACCAGAGTTTGAAATCATAATAATGTTAAATTGTCTTGCGGACTGACTACGTATGACAAGTTTTATGGAAATCGGTTAAGTAGAAGTAGCTGAAAAATCTGTCGATAAGATTTAAACAAACAACGACATACGAAACGTGAAGCTAAAAGCAAAGAAATATAATAGCGTATCTAACAAAGTATAATTTACCAATGTGATAAGACCATCTTCATTAAAATGGTAAGTTCTTAACTGTTGTCTGAACAATATGTGTCTGAATAACAACTTTAAAGACAAAATGAAGCACGTAGTATAGAAGATAAACAACACTTTTTCTTAGAATGCAATGATAAATATTTTTCTAGTTCCATGGAAAATTTCTTAACTTTAAAATATTAAATATATTTGATAAATAGTTAAAACGAAAGTAATGCATCAATACTACTTCTTTGCTACCAAAGTAATCTAGGATAGGTTTTGTGAATTTGTGCATTTCGCTAAAAAGAAAAATCTGCACGAAGTCACAAGGAAAAATAAATCTGATTCGTAGAAACTATTCATTGAAGTGAATTTACAAAAAAATGGACAAGCGGAACTCGTACCACTCCTATTAAAACCAAGAAGTGACCCTATTTATTTCATCATTAGAAATTTGTCAATTTCGATCATTGGAACAATTTTCGTGAATAGTTTTCACAATATCTCCAAGTTTGTCTTTCATAAAATTATTCTTTTGCTTAGTATCGTATGTGATACAAAAAATAAAATAAAATTGTTCAATTACTTTAATTACTCCCTCTAAAATTTTTAAATAAACATTTTTGAGTTTTAAATATTTATATCCTTACATGTGGCTTATTACGTTACAACAAGCTAAATTTCAATATTTCACGTTATGTAGTATGTGAGAAAAATGACTATGTCTATCTATTTGCGTGGAAAAGATGGTTAGGTGGACGGACTCGCATAAAGGTACCTTTTTTATTAACGGTACCGAACCATAAATTGACGCATTTTGTGACTTTTTCAAACTAGTTGCGTTAACGAAATTCCATCTATATTATTTTTCACATATATATTTCATTAACTGGGCTTCTTTAAGAATTGAGACAAATTGTTTAGGTTATTTTGACACTGTTATAAGCCCTTATTATCAGAAATCGACTTGTCTCCCGTCGATGAAATCCATTAAACACGCGATGTGTTGGGTGGATTTTCATCTTTTTACATAGTCCCACCGAGTCATGCATTACCTAATTGATTCACAAAGAGTAGGTACACCTGATTGTTTGACATGAATGCCCTTGAAAGAAATATTTACCTCATACAGAAGAATAACGGGAGATGCAAAAATAATTAACACAAGGTAAAAAAATTAGCGAATGGGCTTTTGGTATTTATGAGAAAACAATTAGTCATTTATATTGAGGGAGAAAGATAATTTTGAATAACTACAAAGGTCATAATTTGTCGTTAGGATTTCATAGGAATCCAAAATTTGTCAGATTCATTCTCATAGTTTACGCGGAGGCGTGTTTAGAATTTAAATAAAAAGGAAAACTGGGTAGTTTTGTATATTTAAATAATGAATACTACTTTTATATCATACTTAGTGGTTTTGATTCGCGATAATACTAATTATTCAGAAATCGTACAACTTAATGCAAAATGAGGTCATACACGCGTAATAATTGACACAGAAACAGGAAGGAAGAACTCTTCTGCAAAATTTTAAATTTGCATTTATATTTCATTTATATTTGCATTTATATCTCTGAATATTAGAAAATTGGTCTATTTTAAGAAAAAACTTATAAATATTAACGGAACTTAACCGATCAAATTAAAAAAAAATGTGCGATAAAAAATAATTTTCTTGTTTCGACAGTCGGTTGACGTTTTGTTGACTCAGTTAAAACCAAGAGCTCGCTGATGAGCAGAGTGCTGACTCAGTTAAACCAAGGTCTACAAAGTAATGAATGCAAACAATGAGTAGTGTCATCATAATGTACATTTTAGTATTTAATGTAGCTATGTTCTGTGGCGTAAACACTATCACAGGTGTCATTAAATTTTTTTTGATATGTTATTATATTATGCTGACTAAACAAAATTAAATAACCATAGACCACAAAGAAAAATAATGTTTCGTATAGAAAAATCTAAATAAGCAATATAGTAAGCAGGATTTTCCATTCAAATTCCATCTTCCAAAAGTTCAAAGTAATAAAACAAAAAAATATTAAAACAAGACAAATAACGAAAGTGATTATAAAATTCTTATTATCATATCAAAATATAAGACGTTAATTTTTTTACTTCATGCATAATTTTTTTTTTACTTAACCACCTGTTTCATACTACTTTTATGATTATAAAATTAATTTTCGGCTAACAGGAACAAAACCCTCAAATTTTTCAACTATCCATCCATTTTAAGGGCTCAGTGTTTCAAAAGAAAGAAACAAAACTCTTATGAGATCACAATCTGTGAATCACACCCGTTTTGCTTAAACATTTCAAATTTGATAATATTATAAAATATTGCATTTCATGTTGACAAACAGAAATATTTATATAAATATTTTAGAGAGGCAAACAAAGATATATTTTGTTTGTCAATTTCATATTTCATCTAACTTACTAATTTAAAAAAGTTATAAGGATTACAAAACTGGTTATTTTATAAACGTACAACATTTCTACACATATCTTGAGAAATTGCAAACAATTTCTAAGAATCTTTCTAGAAAATTTCTGGCGCAGCTTAAAATTTACTCTAGTCAAACAAAAATATTTATATGAACATTTTGGAGGAAATTAATTTGATACCGGATTTTCCTTTATTTCGTTTATGTGTCGGATAAGCATTTAAAATGAAATTACAAGGATTTTATGGTTGTTTTTTTCAGACTTTTACATTCGATATCTAAACGTATTCTTGAAAATAATTCTTTGAAAAACAAAACAATTAGAAGTGCATCTATACTATATATAAAAATGATAGAGATGATTCTAATTTTTATGCTTTTGAGACAATCACGATATTTTTACGCCTTTGAATGATATCTTATGTGTTTAAATTTTATATTTAAACTTAACCATATGCGTATGTGCTTGTGCCTAAGCTTCGAAAAATTAACTAAGTAATTTTACTGTCATGTCGTGTACTAATTGTACGATTTAAGTTTATTGGGGTGAATAATTTATTTAATGTAATTGAAACTATTTACATCTTGAATATTAATTTAACTAAAAGTGTTTAAGAACGCAGGTCCACGTAAATGATAAACAAAGATCAGAAATAACAGTAAAATAGGATTGGAAAATTACTTATAAATAAAATTAATTTCGGAGAGAAATAATTTTCGGAGAGAATAGAGATAAATACTTATAATATAAAATTAATTTCGGAGAGAAAATGAACCTTAAAATGTTCGACGGAATAAATTTAAAACAACGGAAATTTCTAGTAAAATGCCTTCTGAAATAATGCTCTTCTAAATGAACCCAGAGTTAAACATCAATGCGCCAAAACCAGAAAAAATGCAACTCGAAGGAATTAAGATGATGGAATGGTAATGTTTTTAAAAACATTAGCTATTGACTTGAAACAAGTACAACGAGACTTACGAACGTTTTCATAACGAGAATTACGAATCAATATTTGAGTTGATCACTAAACTTGAGTCCATTTATGAACAAAAATCCGAGATGACTAAAATAATGTTACACGAACGTTTTTTCCGATATAATACATCGGAGGATAGTTTTATTCAATATGTCCTTTAAACTTCAATATATCATTTAAACTTTGCTCAATTTCCAGATCCTTCAGAAAATATTTTTTTAACTTTCGTCTTTTCGCATTTAACTAAGATCGTATATTCGCATCCACGATTGACCAAAAATACCCTTTAGGGGATACATCATGGTATATATATATATATATATATATATATATATATCAAATAATATTTGGCAAAACTAGGAGACATGTGGAAAGTGACCTCGCGGGCACCTGTTGTTCCTTTGCCAAAGTTACGCATTTCAAGTTTTTTTTTCATTTTGCTTTATCGTGCGCTCGCGACCCGTTTACAACTCCCTTTCCAGTTTATTTACAAAAGGAAAAAAAATAACAAAACCGCTCGTTAATTTGCCAAAGGTTCTCAAACAAACACGTTGAGGTTCAAAGGATAGAATGTGGAGGTCTTGTGTAGTAAGTCACAAATGCTAAGTTTTGGAAATATAAATATACTGGTAGTAAAAATTTTTTAAAATTACAGTGTATTTAAGAATTATTATATCTTGCGAATTTTCAAAAAAAGGCTTTAGTAACCCTCAAAGAAAGAAGCAACATAGCCATCCAAAAACAGACTTATCAGTAGACTCTTCCAGCAAAATTGGAAAGTATAGGCAAAACTTGAAATAGAGCAGTTCATCCGATCAGACACATAGCATGGCAAAGCAGGGTGCATACCATTTGCCCCACTAAAGGAACATAGCATATGAACTTAGTATATGATTTTAAACTCCTAATGATTTTACCCTCATGGCATAATTTTATTTATGATAAACTAAATTATATAACTGTTGACTGTAAACTTAATTAACCCAAGATATTTATACGATGTTCAGTCAGTAATTTAGAGAAAGAGTCGTCCAAGACGCTTACGAAATTTAGTAATTGATCGAACCAAGTTTCACAAGGTTTTTTTTCTCCAACTAAAAATGTAAAGAAATTTTGGCTTTGGTGGAAAAAAATTCGTGACGAAAAGTGTAAGTCGATTCTGAAACTCATTTAATAAACGTTATTCCCATATTGTTGAAAATATTTGGAGAAAGGGAAATTAATGGGACAGTGAAAAATCCAGTTTTAAAAAGTTTATTTAGTTATAATATCTCTACTAATTTGTCCACAAGTTTATTCGTGAAAGGTAAAAAAAACAGGATCATCGGTCCCATTATATATTTATCTTAGACATTACACATATTTTGTGATCATTGATAATATATTTAAAGTAAATGACGTTAAGGTATTAAAAATATTTTTAAAAAATTATTATCAAAATTAATGAATTTATATTTTATAGCCCTCATGGACTCTAATATATTTATATGAGCAAGTAAAATGTGTAAAGATTAATAAGACGATCATATAGATTAACTCTCAGAAGATGTAAGCAGTGTTTAATATCACACAGTTTTTACAAGTCACGAAAAGATGTAAACGTGATAGAAATGTTTGATTGTAATAAAAAAGATTTCGATATATATCTTTATTTCTCGTCGCCCACCATCCCTGGAAAGCTTCAATATTATTTTTATTGACCCTATATATGTAATATTTATTTTTATTGACTCTTTTTGTCTAACTATTTACCTGCCTTCTTATTGTGTTTGGCGACGAAATGATTCACAAAATATTACGGATTCTACTCGTGTCAAGTCAATCAAGCCATAATCAATTGTGCCAAACTTATCCTACAATTTTGTAATAAATTGTATTTTCGCACAACTCTCCGTGACAAAGTAATTCGTGCTAACCATAATTGAACTTATGATCAATGTATTAAATAATCATCAACATTTCGTTGAAAAGTAACAATACTGTAGCAAAAAGCCATTATCGTGCTGACGTGAATTCTATTTAACTCACAGTATCTAATCTTGTCAATGACAATATTCACGTCATTTGAAAGTAAATGATTTTTATTACCTGAAAAATAATATTCAGGCTCACATTAAAATCTCATTTTTGGTATCAAGATAAAATTTATTTATTTATACAAAAGTTTGCATTACATTTAGATCAAATTCCTTTTACAAGTCTTAGAGCTTAATTGCTATAGTATTTTCTATTTATCTAACAGATAATCAAGCTAAATGAATTTATTTTCTTTATAAACTGTCATCAAAATATTTTCGTAGATAAACATAAACCGAAATCTTTCCTACTTGATTAGAAAACCTTAACGGCCAGAACGAAATATTCGAAAGAAAAAATCAATGATATAAGGGAAGATTTTTCGAAAAATATTTTAAAGGATATGACTAGGATGGACGGAGTTATGAAGCGTTTCAAGGTTCCAGAATAAGGGTAACAAATGTCACAGGGTACAACTAAAAACCTTTTTTTTTAAAGATCCCACGCGCTTCCATACTTTTGGATTATTTCATAAAATGGAAATACTCATAGGGCGTTCGGAGAGTTACAATATAACAATTACCATTAGCGATTAAACATTTACATAATAAATTGATTTTCTTACACAACAAGATATGGTTTTGCATGCAAATGTGTATTTTTCGCAAGGACTACACCTACTTTGCCTTTTTTTACATGAAAGAAAAAAACTCGGCAATGAGTTGAATGTGATTTTATATACTCTTTGAAGAACATATTGATGAAAAAAATGTTTTAGTTTATTTTCTGTTGAAATTAAAAAAAAATCCATGTTTGGTTCAAAAATCTATCCGCGGACGATTTAAATTGGTATATTCATATCTAATTCTGGTTGGGATATAAACTTTTTTCAAGCGATCGAAAATTTGAAACATTTTTTATTCACCTTTCTATTTTTTCATCTGGTTAATAATTCAAAAAGGGCATTAAATTTCTATCTTGCAAATTCTACATGATTTTGCTTTGTTCAAATTTTATGTAATAAAAAAATTTTGCTAAATTTGCTACAAAACGTTTATCCTTATCGCATCTTTTCGCTACATATACCTGAATATATAACTTATGAAGCTTGCGAATATAACTTGAATTTCGAGAGTTTCATGTGTTTTCTTTATAATATAACTTACGGTATAACGCAAGTTTATTGTGATAACCACTTCATGCAATAACAACATTAATTATATCAGCACTTTAGCAAATATTTCAAAGCGGGTAATATGCCGAATTTTTAACTCGCATGTGTACGAGCGCTCGACGAAAAGGAACAAAAAGCAAACCCGGGTGAGCACAACGCCAAGGTAGAAGAAAGAAAAAGTCTCAAATAATAAATGTAAAAGTGTTATTCACAAAAATAAATCTCATTATTCCACGTAGTCGATTTAGGACGAAATCTCAACGTGAAAGTAAGGAATGCTCGAGTTTGTACGAGCTATTTCCTTTATTTTTTCCATCTCCTTTTTTCTTTCATATTACACTCATTCCTTCCGGGCTGCCGACTCGCGGTCCGTATGGCACGGAAGACTGGTCGCCAACTAATGGAATTTAAATCTTTCAACAGAACGCGCGTCGCGTCCTGAGTGAAATGAATCAGCCAGGCCAGCAAGACGAAACGTCTAGATTTGGTACAAAGATTTATTAGAACGTCCAAAAAACTTCATTTCATATATCGTTCTCTTTGTGACTTTACGCGGGTTACGAATTGCAGTTTATTGCGTTTTTTTCTGGTTTGCTTGTAATGTAAAAATTATATCAGTATGAACACATGTGAAAATATTTGAATGTATACTTATGGAGAGCATAGAATTTTATATAATGGTTCACCTGTTTGCATTCCATTATATTGGGAAGTATTTATTGGATTTAACTCTATTCAGTACTGTTCTTTATACCAATATTTTTTTCAAGTTCTTTGTTTTATTACGAAACTAAATATAAAATACACTACTCCATAAATAAAAATCACAACTCTTGTTCTTCACTTCTTTGCGAACATTATTGATACTTGTACTCACAACTGTAATCAGACTCCGATCTAATAACCTGTGATATAATACTTATTCCCATATTATTTGGATCTCTTTTAAATATCAATATTTATGGAACGCAATACGAAATTTAAGTGACTCAGTTTCATGAATATTACATATCAGATACAACTTTACTAAGCTAATAAATATTGCGATTAGTATTAATAAGACTAGTCTGGTGTAGACTAGTGGTGAAGATCTAGTCTGGTGATTTGCGATGGTAATGGCGCTTTGGTAAAATTATGAAAATAACTCCCTAAAAAGACAATTGGACTTTACTATGTTAGACTTTGGACAAGTAGCCATATTATTTTCAAAGATAAGTACGAGCATTCATGTATTACTGGAATGCGATTTTATGTGCAATATTTTTAATGTATAGAAGTACATTGTGTAAATTATACTTTTTATATTTTAATTCAAAAATGGTAAACAAATCATTTACCTTATTAAAAAAATTCTCAATTACTCCGTATCCCCGAGACAAAACAACTTGTCATAAACATGATTGTATGAATTATTTATTATATTAATCTCAAATATCCCTGACTATTCAAATGTATTAAACCTTGCAAACATGCATAAACTATGGAAAGGAATGAAACAGTTTTAAAGCAATGGATCTGTCTGACAAACAACGTCTTTTGTATATTATAATTTTGTTGTGTTATTTAGTCCCGTAAGTAGAAAACTTATTCAAAAATCACGTACTTATGAAATTATTTATAATATATTAATGGAAACCTGTGTATCATATAAGTCAAATATCATGAAAACCGTAAATTTATTTGTTACTCGATCACGTGAAATAATTTGTTATCTTTATGAATATCTTATATAATTCAATGTGTTTAGTACCATAACTTCTAAAAATCCAAGTATTTTCTCTGAGATTTAATGTTTTAATTATTTACATCGATGAGCTACACCATTAATATTTTATTAAAAACAGACGACGACGACAAAAAAGCCCTACGATGACGAAAGCGTGCTCAGATCCAACTCGAATAATAAACAAATTGAATCACAATCGGTTTGCCAAATTTAATATTTATCCATCCAACACCATAAAATATTATCCAATACCGTAAAATGTCATCACTCTCGTCACCAAATGAAATATCGCCTCCTTAAAGCGGGCAAATAATCAATAAAAAGGGTCAATGTAAATATCAACGCTTACATCAGATTATAGCTTTTAAGGAACGTAGCGCGTCTAGGTTAACATGAATGTTTATACGATTCCATGGTTTATATTAACTATTTAATATTTAATTTTACTTACGAATTACAAACATAGAGAGTTAATTTTTATCATCATGTCGTTAATATACACATATTTAAAATATGTTAAATACGTGTCATTAATACGTATACATTTAACATATATTTAATGTGACAAACATTTGATTCATCCAAAAAATATTACTTTTATCTTAATGCCATTTACATTAGTAACATATAAAACCATAAATTTAAAGTTTAAGGAGATTCGTAATCATGTAGCATAATTTGAATATGTAAGGTCAGGGAAAGGACCACTTGCGGAGAAAAATCTATGCTTTGAGGGAATTTTTATTGTTCCGATTAGAAAAATTAGTAATTAAACAAAAATATCATGTGCCCGAGTGATATCGGTGTTCTTGTAAAAAAACATGGACTTTAATAATTTGAAGACTTAATCAGGACGGGTGATAACACAATATTTTTCTGCTGCAGTTAATGAAGCCAAATCGCTTCAAAGAAATAATATATTCTTCCTCAAAAATACGCAAAGGATATAAAATTAACAACAATTATATTCCGCTTGGTACTAGATGAGACAGAATGAAGAGAATATAAACAGAATAATCGAAAAATTAAAACTAAATGAGAAATCTACTGAAATAAAGTCATAAAAAACAAATAAGGTAAGTGATAATGACCTTGTAGTCACAGAATGTATTGTACAGAATGTATTAAAGTTACAAACTGCAAAAAAAATAAAGGAATTTGGTCGGTATAAAAATATGAAAACATGACCGGCAAACGATTTACGAAGTACATGATAATACAAATCCTGTCATCATTCAGAATCAAAACAAATGCATAAACTACCAGCTATTATTATAACAGGCGTTAATAAACCAAACAGTTGGTAGAAATATTTTTCAAACTAAATTAATTGATAATGACGTTAATAATATGAGTATCACATGTGATTTTACACACAGAGCTTCGATTAATGAATTAAAAAAAACCTAAATTTAAATGGAAAGCAAGGAAACATTTATTGTTTCATTTAAGAATTATGTAAACATAAATAAGGTATACAACATCAAAAAAATGTTTAATGCGGTTGTTGCTGTTTAATTATTTGAAAGCAATAAATTAATACCACAGCAAAAACTGAAAACTTCTACATAATATGGTCACACTAAAAATTAATATAACAAGGCATATTTTTTAAATTTGCTGGATAATATATCGTGGCTAATTGTAATAAATCAAAAGATATGCAGCAAAAGTGCGTCTTTATGAAAAAAGTCAAACTGCTAGCTATGGAAGATGCAAAGTGATTAAAGAACTTCAAAAGTAGAGAGATTGCTAAAATGAAAATAAGCAATAGATAAAACTAATAAAACTATAAAAATGCTCGGACAGAACGAGGCCACAAAGAACCAAGTTCTGGAAGAACATATAGACAAGCTGAGAATGTCTCCTTAACTAAACAAACACTAAATAATGATAACATTATACATCATGCAAATGTTTAATATTGAAACGTGCGAATGTGCGAATATTGAAACGTGCGAATTGAGAGTATCATCAAATCCTGCTATGTCTTGATCATAATATCTATCATAACAAAGTTCTATTAAGTAAGCCTAAGGAAATCGCTGAAGAAATAAAAAATAACTTCAATCGAAAAAATTTGGATTTGATCTGGCTGCAGATTAGAAATTTAAAAGTTTACAAAGAAAAGCTTTGGTGCTATAATTAATGTCTATAAATGGGTTAACCAGATACGTTCCAGATAAGTGGAAAAAACCTGAAGTTATTATGATACCAAAATCTGACAAAGATGTGGAATAATAGAGACCCATCTCATTCATACTAATCATATCACAGCTATTTCAGAAATTGATTTTAAAGCATTTCACACATGATCTCAATATTTTTTTGTCAAAAATAATTACTCGATAGCATAGTTCTTGTGTTTTGAATGTAATGGAAATAATTTACGGAGGTATTTTACGGGTATTTTTCATGAAAGGCTGCTACTGAAATTAAGATTGTTTTTCCCAGGTCATTCCTATCTACTCTTAAAATCTTACCTGACTAAGCGACATTTCCAGGTTTAACACGAAGATTTAGACTCAAAAGTGAAGCCGGCTGAGGCTGTAGTCCTTAGAGATAATAGCCTATTTTTGTACTTGCTATACATTATTGATGTTTAAAAAACATTACATAGTACAGTAACCACTTTTGCATATGATGCACCAATCACGGCAGTGGGGAAAGCTGTGGTAGGTTCAATAACAAAGTTGCAATTTGCTCTCAAAAAAGTAAAAGGTGGCGCATTAAATTGTATGAATCCAACTCGACATATATCGATTTCATAAATGAAAAGATAGCATAACAATTAGTCTTTTTTAATGACACTGAATTACCATAGGCCAACACTGATAAATATCTTTGTATACGTCTTTCGCCAAGCTTCGGTGGAAAGAACATACTAAGAATAAGCACGATGAACTTAACATCAAATTCAGGAGATGTATAGGTTTCTCGATCATAATTCTAAGCTATTAACATACAACAAGCTTGTATATATAAGCAAGCTCTACGTCCAGTTCGCAGTATGGAATTCAGCTATGGAACTGCGCTAGTAATACTAATATCCAAGTAATATAAATATTTCAAAATAAAGTGCTTAAGCGTGTTGTTAACGCGCTTTAGTACGTTATTAATTGTGACCTCCATAGCGATCTTGAGAATAAGATAAAAGAAGATATTATTGTAAATTTGCTAGTTCTCACCAAAAGAGACTTAAAAATTATATAAATCTAGAAGCGTTCAGACAATTTAAGGTACAAAATATTATTAGACGACTAAGAAGAGTAAAATTACTTGGACCCACCAGATATTAGAACACTAAGTGATTAAATGGAAATATATTGATTTAGACAGTTCTTAGTATATTGATTTAGACAGTTCTCAGTTTCAGTTTCGCCGCGCCCGCGCTTATACACGGTCGACTATTGCGCTGACGGTGGATATCGGAAATTAAAAATGTCCTTAGGGGTTAAATGTGCAAATTGTAATGTGGTGATTAACGAAGTGTTAGCCTTCGTCCATAATAAAACATCTGTTTAATATATAGTAATAAGGAAAAATACTGATGACTTGACAAACAATTCTTTCTTTTCATTTTAGTGTACACTTCGTGGAGTGGAAAAATTCTTAATTGGCTTGCACTTTATTTGTACAAATAATGTATTACAAAAAATGGTATAAGCGATAAAAGTACGTTAAACCTTTGAAGAATTGAGTAACAAAGAATTGACATGTAGTTAGTTATTAAACGTAGGTTTAAACAAATAAATCCCGCCTCAAGCTCATATTTTTCGTAAAGGAGTGATAATTAAATATAAAAAATTTAATTTAATGAAGACTTCTAGAAAACTTTACCTGAACATAAAATTCTTTGAGGTAATGTAATTTTCACCTGTGAAATAACCTTCATGATATCGATCTTACTGTACAAATTAATACAGGAATATACAAATATTTCGTCATTTCGCTTTAATGCAGAAAATACGCTACCCTATTAAGTCTTATTTAAACTTATACTGTTGTTAGAAGATAAATTAATATGATCAAAAATATTGCAATAAACAATAGTGTCATTCTTCATTTACCTATTAACCGGAAAATATATCAGTTTCAATGATAAAGAACCTACCCATTAGGGAGGTCTTTCCTATATGATAAAATTAATTACTTGATACATTTCAAAATTCCAACAGCAATGCTACAGCCACATAATTCTACGTAATTCTTGTAAAATGTAATAAATACATTAAAACTACGACGTCCTAAAGATCTAAGCCCATAACTAAACATACATTTTTAGCATTATCTATCTGTCAAACACTACTACGTTAGTGTAAAATATTCCTTACGGTAATTGTTTCATTAGGTAATATATTCACCTTTACTAACCGAGTACTCTAGAAATCGAATTAAGGCTCAGATGATCCTGCAACTTATCTCTACCAACACTGTTTATGTGATGAATATAGCAGCAAAGTTTGGCTGCAAAGAACATATGTGTGCCAAGAAAACAACGCCGTATTACCGTTGTGTGTAAATAATACTTTTACTCATTACAGAAAATGAATGCTTTTAATTTGGAATAAAATAAAATGGATGATTTTACATAGATACGAATAAAAAAGTTAATATGGGTGTAACAAACAAAAACACCAGTATTCAAGTGACAGTAACCATAATTTGGTATGGTAGAAAGTAGATATACTCATAATTTTGATCTTACACGTTTTTGTTCGACGTAAACTTATATACTTTATACAACAGTCAAATATTTTTGGCATAATCTATACGCATGTTTGCTCACTACTATACCTTAAATTTGGCCACATCAAGCGGATCAATTTGTCTGTCAGCTGATGAATTTTATATTTAAATATTTAAGAAGTTTCTTGACTTGTGTTTAAGTTTCTTTAATACATACCATTATAATCTAATCAATAAAATTAAAAATAATTAAAAGATAACGTATTAATAGTCGCAAAATTAATTCACGTGATGGATAGAGCTAAAACTAAAGTCGCTCCTTAATTTGTTTACTATTTCTTTATTACACCTTGAAGAAATAGGACTCTAATTAAAAACCTAGAACTATTTTAAACTATTCTCATTTTTAATAAATAGGAAGTGAAAGAACAAAGGCAGAGTGCCTTTATTTGCATTTATAAAATGTATTATGCAATGCTTAAAAATTCTCCGAATAAGTGTTGATTAACTTAATAGCATAAAAGATAAGGAGTAAAACTCGAGTATTTCTTCAATCGGTGTATAATTATTGCAGGAGTATACAAGCTGGCTTATCATATTTACAAACCAATATGAACAAGTAAATTGTAAGCATCAATTTATACCTCAATAAGACTAACCAATGTCAAAAGCATATTTATATCTTAAATAAAATAAAATTACAAATTTGCCAAATTTTATACAATTTTCAGTTACTCGTACTACTTGATACATTGCAATAATTATTTAACAAATACCCTCAAAACAAATTTACGAACTCCCGAAATCTGTTTCATACTTTGTATTAACATAATTGATGGATATAGTTATGAAAGAGGCAAAATGTATTGCCAAAACAACAATGTAGTAATCAAAAATCTCGTCCCCCATTAAAGGTCTATCCCGTTAATTGAAGCAATCAATAGCGCTCTGTGGTTTTATGGACGTGACAAGAATTTAATATGCGTGTTAAAATTCGGAACGTTTGTTCAGCGCTTAACAAGAAAACTAATTAAGGTGGTAACGACATCAACCTATTCGCATAATATATGACTTGATTATGTATTGTACAGTCCGCCTAGCTTTAAGTTTATATACGGATATAGTTTATCTGTATATATTACTGGGTGTGTCTATATCGAGCGTTTAATTTTCATCTAATCTATTTTGCTAACATGTAGATGAACATTGTACAGGCTTATTTTATATACTCCAGGAAATTAAAATAAATATTATTGCAAATAACTCTACATAATATATGAGCAAAGTACGCAACTAAAACTTTTCTAGAATTAATTAATAAAACACGTGTAAAAAGAACGAACATATAACCAAAGAATCCACCTAATTATTTTGACAATTTTCATGTACAACACAGAAACCTGTTTACAGTACTTATGAAAAATTACGTATATATAAATTAAAATTGTTTTGGAAATAATAATACCAAAAAGAAATTATTCGTATAAGAAAAGAGAGCCAGAACGGGATAAAAAAATTGTGATTTACCTTCAGAAACGAAGTTTTGCCAGGACTGCAAAAAATAATAAAAAAATAATAAAAAAATTAAAAAAAACTATACCCAATGACAAACGTTACATAAAGTTTAAAAGTTGAGATTTCGAATATAAAGCTCGTCGGTAATTAACAATTTATTACAAACGGGCGTCATTACATATGCTTATCAATGTCACGGTTAAAATTAATTTACCCTGACGACCTACGTTATTATGGTGGCTTTTTTTCATCAGCAAACTAGGACTTTAGCCTTTTATTCTTTTTACAAAAACCTTGAACATAATTCTCTTCCTTATTTTGTTATTTAAAATATAAAGGATACACAAATTTTTTCTTTTAAAAAAGTAGTATAGCAAATATTTAATTATTCTTGCGGTGGTTAAATCGCGTGGATGATTAGTAAGATATTCCTTAATGAAAAATTCAGACAAATAGTCAGTATAACTCTTAATGTCACCGAGCAGAATATGTAAAAGAGGATTTCTGAGCTATGGTTGCTATATCCTCCGCTATAGAATACGTGGATTATCTAGAAAAGAACGATATTACCGTAGGGTAAATATGTTGATACCCCCCTTTAATTAGATCCTTCCCGACAGATGAAAATTTCCATGCTACTTAAGATTACATTGTGAGCTTTATTCTAAATTTACCATTCATTTGTCTTTTAATTTTCCCTGAATTACTATTTTATATTATATGGTTTATATGTCACTGTAGATCTATTGCCATAATTATAATACATTAATAGGCGCACCCAGTTTGGAAAATGTTGACAGGAGTAGGTCCTATATATGAAATAGTGAGTTTACAACCACGTGTCTATACAAAATTACAATTATACAGTGACCCCTGTTACAAAGATCTTATTTTACCTAAGTTTAAGCTTCACAAATATATTTTCCACTTTACATTTTTAAGTTTAACATGTTCCACTTTTAATTTTACAATTTTTATTGACACTATAATCTTTTTTATATGCTTACACGGATACAGTTCTGATTTTCTATAAGTTTACAGTTTGCATATCTAGTATTGATTTACAATAGTTCTTACATATATATATATATATATATATATATATATATATATATATATATATATATATACTTATATATGAATACTTGTGGGAAAATACATATGGTATGTTTATAAAATTGTATCTGAATTCACTCTTCTTAATCAAAACTTTGTTCCTTATTTCAATTTTTACAGCAAAATTTAAAAACACAAATACACCTCTTATATGGAAACTAAAAAAATGAGCGTGATCTGTTAACCAGTGTGTTTGCAGCCGTGTGGCTTTGCGACTTGTATTAGAGATAAATTAGTTGACAGCAAAGTGGCTCTGCGAATTGTATTAGAGATAAATTAGTTGAATAAAGAGTTTACCTTAAATTTTGTGTTTTAAATAAAACATCTTGTGCTGAATTATATTAAAAAAGGCCTGTGGGTACTCTTATAAGTCAAAAATACAGGCATATGAGTAGTACAAAACTTTCCAAGAGGGGGGCGAAATAGTCGAAAAGTTTCTCGTCCCTGACGGCCTTCGACGTCTACTTCTGACGATAACATCGAAAAAGTCAAACAAAAAGTGTTTGGAAACCATCATTTCAGTATTAAAGGTGGCTCGATAGTTAGTCATTGATAAAATGACCGTTCATGGAATTTTAACCAATACATTGCGCATGAGACATATCGCCGCAAAACTGGTTCCGAAATATTTTATTTTCAAAATGCTTTATAATTAGAGACGAGATATCTATAGTCTATAAATACAATATATTCACAAGCCAATAATGAGTCACCTATGGAATACGAGCTGCCCTGTAAACACGTTTTTCTCGATTTAAGACATCAAACGGAATTTGCAGTGAAAATCAAAAATCACACTAATTTCGGCCTACAAAAAGTGTATAGAAGAGCGGGCCTTATCTCAGGTAGTTTTATTCAGATTGAAACTGGATTTAATGTATAAAAAAATCTAATAGAGAACCATGTATTTTAGTCTGACATAATAAAACGCCTTACGAACATTTAACAGTAGTAGTGAAGTCTTAGCACAAAATCTAAAGTTAATACTTTATCATTTCTGTAAGTTAAAACATTCCCAATTAATAAACTTTCCAATTCCAAGCTTTTCAGGCAGTGGCCATATTTGTCGACGCAAATACATTTTGGGAGCATAACTAATAATAAGAATAACTCCAAGATTTACTTGACTTGCGCATTGACTCCAGAAACACTTTGTCTCTAAATTTTATTATTCTTCGCGAGTTGTATATTATAAATCGGTGCCCTTTTCTACTTTCACAACGTAGATTAAAGGTCACTTTCCTATCTCTGTGACCTTCCTCACCTTCTCTTTTGGGAAGTGTACAATTACTTCACACCCAAATACTCTATATTCCAGGCTTAATAGCGTCAATAGATCTTCTCGAGTAGTAGGTTTTGCTTAAAGTGAGTCGAGTTTAATATGCCTAGCCAATAAACTGCTACATTAATTATATTGACTGAACTAAATTAAACTATAAAGCATACTGCAGCTAAATATCAGCAAACCAATAAAAGAAAACCCCAAAATGATTTGATGACTTCATTCGTTTTTCTCATTTAAGGCTTTCAATTGGTTCACAAAATTAAAAGTAAATTACATTATAATAAAATTTGACAAATTAAGTCGGATGAAATATCGAAGATGCGATGATTTTTCATCGGTACGGGGCAGAGGTTTAAAGGAAATATCGGAACTATTTACATATCAAACGAACCAAAAGATGATTCCGTTTGACAGTATTTTATTGGCCAACACGTCTGTCATAATCGAAATTTGTAATTGTTTTGTTGCATTACTTTTTCATTCATGTTTTTTCTATTTTATATTAAATTTAGTCAAAAATATAATAGAAAAACAATTTTGTATAATAAATATTAATTTAAATGTTAATAAAGAGGAAAGTTAATATTTTGAAAGCCAAAACAAATTATAACAACAATCAACCTAAAAAAGTTTATATTCTGTTTCTAAGAGTAAAATTTTTGGGAAAAAATTAGTATATATCGAAAAACATAAAAAAATATCCTCTCGTTTTAATAAATAAGTAAAGAGACATTCAAAAGACTGTAACAGTGTCCTCTTTATTCAATGTCTCTTTACATTTTCATAACGAAGAAGGAAGTAAAAAAAAAATCTATTTTCCATTTAAAAAAATTACGTCACTTTCTTAGCCTGCTTCAATCGAGCTTTTATATTTTCCCCATAAAAATTTTATCAGCCCAATGCTTTAGCTTTCCATTAGGCGGTTGAATCACGTCAGTCGGCCGAAGTTGTGTTCGAATTGTTGCTTTAATTTTGGATAGCCCTAATTTTTTTCTTGCATTTAAGGAGAAGAATGTATCGCTCCAGTTGCAGAATATATGTTTATTATGACCGTACATTTATTAGGTAAGCTTCTTGTTTAGAAAATTCAAATCTATGTTTTTAGTGATTTATGAAAAATTTTCCAGGTATTATAAAATGATGATATTTAAATGTAAAATTAGGTTACATTTTTCGTCACGATAATTTGTACCATTTGACATACAGGAAAACTAGAAGCAAATGTAGATATAAGGAAAAAAAAGAATGAAAAATACTCAGTACTATACTAATTTTTCCAAAATATTCCTAACTTATATCTTTATATCCCATTAATATTTTTAACAGAATTCCTTTTTTTTATTTTTAGGCAATATATTTATAATTTAGGCCTATTATTAAATGACACGATCCGCTTCAATGCTAAATGAAAATTAAAAAAATTTAAAAACCAGCCAGAATTAATCTCTATTCTAATCATAAAAATATTCAATCACAGAAGAAATAGACACAAATGAAAATTACCAAAATGACTACAAAATCCATAATAAATTGTTGTACTAAATCTATGATAATCTTTAAATCATTACGACTTCGTAGTTCAAGCCTTAAAAAAAACATGATATTTTTCGTTAAAATAACATTATTGAAATTCATCATTCTAATCGACACTGGGATCATGAGATTTTAACCTGTTACATTATTGTTTAATTTTACACAGAGAAATGTAAAACAAACTATTTTTATTTAATTGTTTATTGTGATCGCTTCAAATAC